>CM054134.1:114776552-114936552 GCA_028751875.1 Rapana venosa
CGTGGTCACCAGTTGGATGGGTGACCGTTTGTGCGCCTTGGCTTCAGTACAGTTCCCCCAGTTCACCCAGCTGTAAATGGGTTTCTGCCTCTTTAGGGTCAGGGAAGGTAGAGCAGCAAGGAAGAAGAGATGGGCGCCGCCCTCAAAATGCTGGCCCTTGGAGAAGTGAGGTCTCTGACGCCTCGTTCCTCTGCGACCGGATAGGTTATGGGACACTGTTACCTTTTTAACTTACCTTCATGGGATGGCTCAAGTAGTTTTGACTTGACTATGCATCTACCCCCTAGCATCTCGTATTGCATTTCATTACACTTCCATTGCATTCATTCTTTGCTTATCGTTTTGTGTGGTGGCATTGTGTAGCGTTTATTCACACAAATAAAACATTCCTCTCCCATTCAAAAGAACAGAAGCAATACCTACTTCTGAATCAATCTTGAACATGTTCAACGTTGAGATTTCAGGCAGAAAATAGCAGATCAACACGCTGAAAAATCCACAGAGAGGTCAAAGGACTTGATCAAACTCAATTCCAGCCTGCGCCTCCTGACCCCCAGTTCACTGGCACTCCTCTCTTTTCCTTCCATCCCACAAGTGAAAAAGAAATCATGACAATTCTGAAGGAAATGACTATAAAATCATGCGACCTTGATCCCATACCTGCTCCTGTTTTCTCACAATGCCTTCCACAACTTGTGCCGATTATCACTAAAATAGTAAACTCATCTCTTCAGTCAGGAAATTTTCCATCAGCTCTTAAAACAGCAATAGTCACACCTCTACTGAAAAAGCACGACCTCGATCCCAACATTCTGAAGAATTATAGGCCTGTCTCAAACTTACCCTTTGTCTCTAAAGTACTAGAAAAAGTTGTTCTCAAACAGCTCAACAGTCACCTTCATTCCAATGATCTTCTTCCCACTTTTCAGTCTGCCTATCGCCCCAACCACAGCACCGAAACCACCCTAGTCCATACTTTAGATACACTTCTACTTGCTTCTGATGCAGGAAAAATCTCCCTCCTCACTCTTCTTGACTTATCTGCAGCCTTTGATACCATAGATCACTCAATTCTTCTTTCTCGCCTCCAAAATACGTTTGGTATTAATGGCACAGCCCTCACCTGGTTTACTTCATACCTCACAGACCGGTTCCAGAAAGTTATTGTAAACAAAATTCAATCAAAACCTGTCAAAATGGAATGTGGAGTCCCGCAGGGATCAGTCCTGGGCCCTGTTCTCTTTACTCTCTACACTGCTCCACTCTCACATATAATAAACAACCACCCTATTGATCATCATTTCTATGCCGATGATACTCAACTTCAGTGCAGCGATACTGTTGAAAACTTGCCTTCCCTCCTGACAAATATGTCCTACTGCCTTCAAGTCATTCAAAACTGGATGACTCAGAACAAGTTACAACTTAATGCCGATAAAACCGAAGCCATGTTCATAGGGACCCAACATAAACTTTCCTCTATCACAAAAACTTCAATAGAATTCGGCAATACGTCAGTTCCTTTGTCCAACTCTGTGAAGTATTTAGGAGTAGTTCTTGACAACACACTCTCTATGAAAAAAATTCATCACCCAGACCTGCCAGTCTTGCTACTATCAATTACGGCGCATAAGCGCAATTCGCAAGTATCTGTCCACTGATGCAACTTCCAAGCTTGTCACATCTCTTATTCTTTCACGTTTAGACTACTGTAATTCTCTTTTGGCTGGCCTACCAGCATCATCTATCCACTCTCTTCAACGCATACAAAACTCTGCAGCTCGACTGGTCCTAAGAAAGAAAAAATCTGAACACATCACTCCTCTTCTGCATCTCTTCACTGGTTGCCTGTCTCACAAAGACTGGAGTATAAAATCAATACCCTCTGTTTCAAATGTCTCCACAAATCTGCACCCTCTTTTCTCTGTAACTGTCTTCACCTGTACACTCCATCCCGTTCCCTTCGTTCAGCCGCAGATACTTTGTGCTTTCGAACACCCAGATTCAAACAAACCACTGTTGGCCGTCGCTCCTTCTCTGTTTCTGGTCCATCCACCTGGAATGACCTCCCTCTTTCACTTCGTCAAAAGCCTTCACTTGATTCCTTCAAATCCAGCCTCAAAACACACTTATTTCCTACCTGAGACTTTCCCCCCACATATCTGTCCCTAATTTTCAACAGCATCTTTCACCTTCTAAGTGTTGTTCCGTGTGCGTGCGTAGTGCGCGCGCATGGATTTGAAATCTGTTGCTCATTATGTTTAAGGAGAGTTGCATGCCTGTAAATGATTGAGTGCAAGCGCTTCGATTTGTTTGTTTTTTACAAGATTCAGCGCTATATAAATTCCATATATTATTATTATTATTATTATTAAAGGTGAGCAACACGATCTTCGCTCCAATTGACGCATTCACTTGCAGCCTTGTCGCTTTGCTTAGAATGACAGTACATACTGGACTGAGGAAGACTGGGTGTGAGATGGGGGGTAACTTATTTTCATATTATTCTTTTATTTTGAGGATAATGGAATAAGCACTCGTGTCCTTTATTACATCCAGTCCCCGTATGTATGCTGTTTTGTAACTTTTGTCATCCGTTCCCACCGGCACACAATGGCCTACTCTTCCGAAAAGCGGGGCAGGTTTTAAAGTATTCGCGAGATATTCTGCGTGCGTTTGAACACGGGACCTCAGTTTATAGTCTCATCCGAGAGACTTTTAGGAGGGGGTGGGGGGGGGGGGGGGGGGGGGGGGGGGGAGTGGAGTCGGCACTGATGTTAACTCCGGGAGGAAAAATCCTCTTGAACGAGATTCGAACCCGGGTCAGCAGATCCTGAGCACAATTGCGCAGCACTCTAGCCACCAGGCTATCCCGTCCCCCAACAGAGCAATTAACGCTGAGAGGGTGGACAAATGAGGCAACTGACAAGTTAATTGATGTTTCATGTGTTCTCAAAACAGGTTGGGTATAGGTGAACAGGGGGGAAAAAAATTTAAGGAAAAACGAAAAAAAAAACCTTGGAAGGAAAAGAAACTGACGATGACAAAAATGAGGAAGAAGGAAACACAAAGAGCAAAGAGGCTGAATAGACTGAAGAGGAGGAAGAAAGGAGGAACTCCGAAAACAAAAAAAGTACTTGCAACAAATGACAGTGCAGAGACACAGGAGGGAAAAAAGATTACAAGGGACTACAACATTTCAAACTGCGGGTGTCAGTTTTCCAGCATGAATATTTCAAATGTTTCAGAGTGGTCTTTTTTTCCTCATGTATTACATTTTACTCTTTCTTTTTTCTTTCTTTTCTTTTTCAGAGGGAAAACATTTTTTTCAATGGCACATTTAATAAAATCCAGCAAAAAGTTATTGTTTCATGACAATAAACATAAAAAGTAGTCTTTGGGGTATTTACTGAAGGTAATAGATTAAGCACAATTACTTTTTTTTCATCCAGCCCTCAAAAAAAAGTAAAGGAATAAACATGTAACAGAACAATTTGAACAATTTTTATTTTTCAGAGGGTAGTAGATTAAGCATTACATGCTTTTTTACATCCAGCCCTCAAAGAGCGAGAGAGAGAGAGAGAGAGAGAGAGAGAGAGAGAGAGAGAGAGAAGAGAGAGAGAGAGAGAGAGAGAGAGAGAGAGAGAGAGAGAGAGAGTTGATTAAGTTTGGTAATCAATGTGTAATTCAAGAATGCATTGCACTTTTACAGTTAAATTTTGTTTTATCTTGTTGTTGCTGTAGTCAGCAATTCAGCCTAGTCAGTTTTTTCCCCCCATAATATCACAATTTGTGAAAGCATATGCATAAAACTTTACAACTCTTTTTTTTCATTTTAAACTTGACTTTCACCTTTGTACAGTTACCATTTCTGATTGTATTTCCTTTAAAAAAATTTTAAACAAACAAACCACCAGACACTGAAAGCAGTAGTCATAACAACATCAAAAATACTCTCCTCTTGCACTTTAATCTGATAATTGAGAGAACTTTCCTTCATTTTCTAAGCAGGAAGACATTGTAGAAACTGTACTTTTGATCTACATCTGAAAACATTTTTTGTAACATTCATATTTCCTGTAAGGCCTACGAGACTTCGATTACCTACTGAACAAAAGAAGATGAATTGCCATTGTCTAGATTATTGATAGAATGTAGGTTATGTTGTATAGATTTTCTTTTCCTTAACCTTTTGAAGGTGAACCGAGTAATTATTGGCATGAAAAAAAAGGTCAAGCCACAAGGTTACAGCGTCTTCTTTTACCTCAAGAATATCTACTTGCTGTGTATGTTAAAACCAGTGTATGCTGATGGACGACAAAATACACCAAACTGCATGCACGAGGTAACTGGATGTAAAAAGCACATGAGTGTTGATTACTTATGGGGGGGGGGGGGGGGGGGGTTAGGGATTAAGAATTGGAACTGATGACAAATCAACTAAATAATCCACATTTGTTTCGTTTCACCTTATTGATGCCTCCCATTGTTTGAGCTGAGTTTTTAATTTGAAATGCGGAACACAAGGTTTTTTCGATAGTGTTGAATATCTTGAAGTCAGCTGCGAAAATGAATGTTCTATTGCTTTCAGAATGAGGTGTTCGTCAGTTGTAAAACATTATCACGTTTTGTTTTTGGTTGGGGTTGTTTTGTTGTTGTTGTTGTTGTTGGGTTGGGTTGGTTTTTTTGTGGGGTAGGGGGGGGCGGGGTTGTTCTTAGTTTGTTGGTTGTTTTTGGATGGGGTTTTTTGGGGTTTTGTTTTGGGTTTTCTTGGGGGAGCGGTTACAGAATTTATTTATAGCCTTTTTTCTTTCTCTCTTTCTATATAGATTGTTTTGTATGGCACATTAAGCCACGTCAGATTCCCTGCCTGAAATTTAAGCTGCTGTGCCAGAGAAGCACATAGCCACAAAAGCAGCGCTTCTCTGCTTTTAAAAAAAAATTCATATCTGCTTGTGTATTTGTTTTCCAATACAAGTGGCTGAAGTTTTTTTTCTACGGAGTTTTATCCAGGCACAACTCCCGTTTTGCTGTGGGTTCTTTTACATGCACAGAGTGCACCTCAGTTTCTTGTCTCATTCGAAAGATCAGCAAAAGTTTGGGCACAAACTGGGATCGAGCCCACACTTCTCGCTTTACAGGCATGTAGGTTACCTCTAGACCACCACCATATAGACAGACAGACAGATGGGTAGATAAATGTGCCTAGGTAAATAATATAGATATGGATATAGTATATGTTGTGTGTGCGCATGTGGGTATGTGTGCATGCGTGCGTACGTGCGTGCTTGAGGGAGGGAGGGAGGGAGAGAGTGAGAGAGAGAGAGAGAGAGAGAGGTGTGTGTGTGTGTGTGTGTGTGTGTGTGTGTGTGTGTGTGTGTGTGTGCATGTGTGTTTATGCAAGAACACACCCTCACAAACAACCGCAAAGCAAACAATCAAAGAACACAGCAACAGATGAAGGCAGAAACACACAGGAGACATAAACAACACACAGGGAAAATGAAACACCGACACAAGCACGATATACAAGAATAATTTTATTTACCAAGTGAGATACTTTACACCAGAATGGAACCAGTGTCCTATCTGCCATGATGAAGGCTGTGAAAACGGCACAACAAACCCACTCCAGGACAGCATGGCCATGGCACACAGGGCAGTGCCCATCGGGAAATATACAGTGATCTTTGTTCACAAGGAGACCCCTTAGAAAATGTATTTCTCAACTCTGTATATCTAATACCCTACACGGTACAAGTACAGGGCAGTGCCCATCAGGAAATATGGAAATATAGAGTGATGTTTGTTCATAAGGAGACCCCTTAGAAAATGTATTTCTCAACTCTGTATATCTGATACCCCACATAGTACAGTGCAGTGCCCATCTTGAAATATGGAAATATAGAGTGATATTTGTTCATAAGGAGACCCCTTACATAATGTATTTCTCAACTCTGTATATCTGATACCCCACATAGTACAGGGCAGTGCCCATCTTGAAATATGGAAATATAGAGTGATATTTGTTCATAAGGAGACCCCTTAGAAAATGTATTTCTCAACTCTATATATCTGATACCCCACATAGTACAGGGCAGTGCCTATCTTGAAATGTGGAAATATAGAGTGATATTTGTTCATAAGGAGACCCCTTAGAAAATGTATTTCTGAACTCCATATATCAGATACCTTACAAGTATAGGGTAATGCCCATGTGGTCAAGTGGGAATGCAAGTCGATGTTTGTTAACACGGAGACCCCTTAGAAAATGTATAATTTCTCAACTCCATATATCTGTACCAGGACAGACAGACAGAGAATGAGACAGACAAGACAGAGAGACTGAGACAGTCAGACTAAGATAAATTGCGTGAAGAAGGGGCAGAACCATCTGTAGATTTTCCTTGTACCATTTTCAACATCACTTTTCTCTTCTGTAAGGTCCATAAATGCACAACCATGACACCCTTTTCAGATCTTCAGCAGTTAAGTACATCAGTAATCACAACCATGGATCATGAAAACATGATCCCCTTAACAGCACAAGAAAAAAATGTCCTCTGGCAAAGAAACACTTTTCTCCTGACATACGAACAAGGACGAGAAAACGAGATATATAAAAAATACCACACTAAATTACAAGCAGTGTAACTAAAAATCTGGAATGTTCTGAGATTTTTATGATGTCATACAAACACACACATACACACAATGTAAAAAAAAAAAAGCATGATATGCCTCACGTCAGAGCAAGTCCTTTGCAACATTTGGAGACAAAGTTTGTGTCCTGTTTTCTCATACAAAGCACCAAGAGAACATTTTCACTACAGGAAAACACACACACACACATCCCTTTCCCTTCTCACAGAAAATTTGGCAATGCTTGATACAGATGATGTCGCTGTAACATATGTACATATTCAAAAGCATAATGAAAACATGCATTGTTATGTCCAGCCTGGTATTTCCTCCCACCCCCATCCTCACCCAAAAAAGAAAAAAAAATCCATTACTTATTTCACTGACAAAAGGCACAAGAGTGTTGGGTTTTTTTAAAAACTGGATAACAACCATCAATACATTCAGGAATCTACTTTTAACGGTTTTCCATTTCCAATGAATATATCTCTTAAGTTGGAGTAATTTCTGTGTGCTTTTTACACACAAGAAACAACAGAAAAACTGGGACTCTGGACTTCAAGCAGAAAATAAATAAAAAGCAAGAAAACCTTCCCTGTAGGAAGTGCAACAGTCACTGTGTTGTTTAAAGCATACTCATACCAAACCTCTAGAACTATGAGACCGAGAGAATCAAGGAGCCATCAAGTACATGACTGGCAGTGAACTGAATCACACCCATGTAGCAAGCAGCTACATGTGTCAGCTTCAGTGATTAACGTGGACAATTTACAAGAATTAAAAGCAAACATTTCAGAAAAACTATCAAGGGTCACCTGCAAAAACGAGCGACATCTTTAGGATCATTGCATACAAATAGCTCTTTTAAGCAGACAATCTTTGAAAATGAGTTCTGATACTTAAAAAGACCCATGGCTGAGACATTCATTAACATGTCAAATGAGTGATGAACATTTGTGCAAAGAGAAAGATTCAGTCAATGAATTGGAATGTAGTGATATATATATATTATCTCAAAACTTTGTATGTAAAAAAAAATATTGTGTACATGAAAACAGTAACAAGCTACCTGAAATATACATCTCACTATGTATGCATCCTTTCAACGTTGAGTCAGATCAAATAATATATGAGTTTTTACATATTATAAATAAACACTACTGCTGATTTTAAAGTTTTGCATAAACAATCAAAATGGGACTGATTGACCAAAAAACCCCAACGAAACAGACCAAAAAACCCTGGTTTTAATTTAAGTTATAGCAACATTGCCTCTAGATCTGTGACTAAGGTTTAAAAAAAAACTATAACTTCCCAATGAAACAAAATAAAACCACCAAAAAGCAAAACAAAAACAAAAAAATAAAACCTTTTCTCGTATTCTTTGTACTACAAGATATAAATGACAAACTGTTACCTTTGCAAATAACAAACGGACACAACAGCGAATGTTTCACTGGATTAGACTTGCTCAGATTATTCCTGTCAGGAGCACAAACCTTTATTTCATGTCTCTTCTCCTGTCAAACTCACTCAGAAAATGCTGCCCTCTGCAAAGTGTCATTTCACCTGCAAGATGTGGGTCCTATACCCTGCACTAGCCTCATCACAGCGGTATCACTCTTTTAAAAAAAATCCCAGAAAGATAAAACATACATTTTGATTTCATGACATCGTTCAATCAATTCAATCAATGGCCAAACTGGAAAACATTTTATCACAAACACTGTACAGAAATAATCAACTTGTTTACTTCCGTTTTCTTTAGGATGTTGGTTTCTCATTAATATTACGACACTAAAACATTATTTAACAACTGTGGTAAAGAAGCAATAGAGTAGAAAATATACATTCTGCATATACATAGGTAACAGTAGCACTACTATTAGAATAGAACGTTTGTGACGATGGATGTGGTATCGTGCAATTCTTGCATCCTCTCTCTTACAGAAAGCAGATCTAAAATACACACCAGTTAGCATGTATGCACTACAGTCAACCTTCCATCACTGTGTAAAAACTGGCAGACATGCACACGAGACTGTTATTATGTTGCGTTGAACTTGAAGTGGAGAAGATCATCACTGTATGGCTCATGATCACTGTGGCACCAAATCTGAAACCAAAAGACATTCTAGTAATTAGTAACAGAACAGTGCTTGGGAACTCACTCTCCCTCACACACACACATACACAAAAACACACACACACTCAATGTGCACAAACATATGAACACATACACCTCACACACAATCTACTAGCACACACGCACACACACACAATTTTTCCTTCACATTCATTCACACACACACATACACACACATCTACTAGCACACACACACACACACATCTGAAAATAAAAGTTGGCTTTGACACATCCATACACACATTCCCACTCCCTTCGCTGCTGTAACCAAGCCAGCTGCTCAAGCCAAACTCACAAGTTCTCTGGGTGTCCATGTAGTTCTTGTAGCGGTCGTACAGAATGCAGACGGTCACCAGCAGAATGATGGCGCACACAAAGATGAAGATGGCGATGACCACCAGCACCCACCACAAATTCCGCCATCTGACTTTGTCTTCCGTTGAAAGCAGCGTGTAACATGTCTGAAAACAGCCAAGTGTACATGTGTTGTGTTCTTAAAGAACTGTACATAAAGAAGGGGATTGATGCAAGTTCACAGTATGGGGACATTCCAAAAAAATATTATGTGCAATATTGGCAATATACTTTGTATATACACACACACGCATGCACGTACGCACACACACACACAACACACACGCTATACACCACACAAAATCAAAGACTAATACCAATGAAAAAAGACAGAAAAAAAACACACACAGTGAGTTACACACACACACGCATGCACACAAACACAACACACGCACACACACACACACAAACATCTACACTCACACACATGCTATACACCACACAAAATCAAAGACTAATACCAATGAAAAACGAATGAAAAAACACACACACAGTGAGATACACACACACACGCATGCACACAAACAAAACACACGCACGCACACACACAAACACTCTACACACACACACATGCTATACACCACACAAAATCAAAGACTAATACCAATGAAAAAAGAAACAAAACCACACACACACACACACAGTGAGATAAGAAGAGTGGGAGACTTACTCCAGTGTCCACGGTCTGAAAGTTGGTGAGGCAGACTTGTAGCCAGCCGAATCCAAGACGTCCAGCCCTGTGCGGGCGTCAGAGGACAGCTTGTTCTCCACCATCACAAAACACACGTCCGTCCTACCACACACATCAGCGACCATTTCGTACTTACTTATATACCATCTAGAGCGCTTTGATTTGTTGCTTTACAAGATTCAGCACTATATCAATTCCATACATTATTATTATTAGACCAGTTAAAGCACAACTGACTAGCTAGTGGTCAGAGTGCTGTACTGGTGGTCAGAGTGCTTCATCATCATCATCAATGCCTTTGTGCCTTATTGGCACGTAGGGCAGCAACAAAAGTTCTCCACTCCTGTCTGTCCTGGGCTAGCTTCTGAATGGTTCCCCAGGTATGTTGGAAGGTCTTCAGCTGGTCAGAGTGCTTAGGGGGAAAGAATAGCCTGGTGGTTAGAGTGATGTATTCGTGATCTACTGACCCGGGTTCGATTCTCGCTTAAGAGGGTTTTTTCCCCTCTGGAGTTAACATCAGTGCTGACTCCACTCTCCCCAAAAGTCCTTCAGATGAGACTATAAACCGAGGTCCTGTGTGCGAACGCACGCAAAACATCTTGCAAACACATTAAAACCCGTTCTGCTTTTTGGAAGAATAGGCCATTGTATGCCATTGGGAACGGATGACAAAATTGACAAAACTGCATACATACAGGGACAAGATGGGGAAAAAAGCACATGAGCACTTGAAATAAAAGAATAAAAAGATATTTTTAAAAAATGTTTAAAGTACTGGTGGTCAGAGTGATGTACTGTGGTCAGAGTGCTGTACTGGTGGTCAGTCAGAGTGCTGTACTGGTGGTGGTCAGTGATGTACTGGTGGTGGTCAGAGTGCTGTTCTGGTGGTGGTCAGTGATGTACTGGTGGTGGTCAGTGATGTACTGGTGGTGGTCAGTGATGTACTGGTGGTGGTCAGAGTGATGTACTGGTGGTGGTCAGAGTGATGTACTGGTGGTGGTCAGAGTGATGTACTGGTGGTCGGTCAGAGTGATGTACTGGTGGTGGTCATGATGTATGGTGGTAGTGTGTACTGGTGGTGGTCAGTGATGTACTGGTAGTGTGTATGGTTGTCAGTGATGCTGTACTGGTGGTCATGTACTGGTGGTCAGATGCTGTACTGGTGGTGGTCAGAGTGCTGTACTGGTTGTCAGTCAGAGTGCTGTACTGGTTGTCAGTCAGAGTGCTGTACTGGTGGTCAGAGTGCTGTACTGGTGGTCAGAGTGCTGTACTGGTGGTCAGTGATGTACTGGTGGTCAGAGTGCTGTACTGGTGGTCAGTGATGTACTGGTGGTGGTCAGAGTGCTGTACTGGTGGTGGTCAGAGTGCTGTACTGGTGGTGGTCAGAGTGCTGTACTGGTGGTGGTCAGAGTGCTGTACTGGTGGTGGTCAGAGTGCTGTACTGGTTGTCAGTCAGAGTGCTGTGCTGGTGGTCAGAGTGCTGTGCTGGTGGCCAGTCAGAGTGCTGTACTGGTGGCCAGTCAGAGTGCTGTGCTGGTGGTCAGAGTGCTGTACTGGAGGTCAGAGTGCTGTACTGGTGGCCAGTCAGAGTGCTGTACTGGTGGCCAGTCAGTGTGCTGTACTGGTGGCCAGTCAGAGTGCTGTACTGGTGGCCAGTCAGAGTGATGTACTGGTGGTGGTCAGAGTGCTGTACTGGTGGTGGTCAGAGTGCTGTACCGGTGGTCAGTCAGAGTGCTGTACTGGTGGTCAGTCAGAGTGCTGTACTGGTGGTCAGAGCGCTGTACTGGTGGTCAGGGTGGTGTACTGGTGGTCGGTCAGAGTGCTGTACTGGTGGTCAGGGTGATGTACTGGTGGTCAGAGTGCTGTACTGGTGGTCAGAGCGATGTACTGGTGGTCAGAGTGCTGTACTGGTGATCAGAGTGCTGTACTGGTGGTCAGAGTGCTGCAGTGGTTGTGGTCAGAGTGCTGTACTGGTGGTCAGAGTGCTGCAGTGGTTGTGGCCAGAGTGATGTACTGGTGGTCAGAGTGCTGTACTGGTGGTCAGAGCGCTGTACTGGTGGTCAGAGCGCTGTAGAGTGCTGTACTGGTGGTGGTCAGAGTGCTGTACTGGTGGTCAGAGTGCTGCAGTGGTTGTGGTCAGAGTGATGTAGTGGTTGTGGTCAGAGTGATGTAGTGGTTGTGGTCAGAGTGCTGTAGTGGTTGTGGTCAGAGTGCTGTAGTGGTTGTGGTCAGAGTGCTGTAGTGGTTGTGGTCAGAGTGCTGTACTGGTGGTCAGAGTGCTGTACTGGTGGTCAGAGTGATGCTGTACTGGTGGTCAGAGTGCTGTACTGGTGGTCAGAGTGATGTACTGGAAGTCAGTCAGCGCTGTACTGGTGGTGTGACTGTGTGACAAAATGACTTACGGCGTGACAAAGAATTGCATGACTAAAATGACTTACTGAGTCACAAAATGACTTATGGCATGACAAAATGACATGACTTACTGTAAGACAAACGACATGACTTAATGAGTGACAAAATAACTTACTGTGAGACAAATTGACTTACTGTGTGAGAAAATGACTTAATATGACAAAAAATGACTTACTGTGTGACAAAAAATGACTTACTGTGTGACAAAATGACTTACTGTTTGACCAAAAAATGACTTACTTGTGACCCAAAAATGACTTACTGTGAGACAAAAAATGACTTACTGTGTGACCAAAAAATGACTTACTGTGAGACCAAAAAATGACTTACTGTGAGACCAAATATGACTTACTGTGACAAAAAAAATGACTTACTGTAAGACAAAAAATTGACTTACTGTAAGACAAAAAATGACTTACTGTGTGACCAAAAAATGACTTACTATGAGACAAAATGACTTACTGAGTGACCAAAAATGACTTCCTGTGAGACACAAAAAGGACTTACTGTGAGACCACGATGGTGTTGCCTGTTCTGTGCTCCGACACCTTGATGAAGAAAAACTGCTTTCCGTCTTTCTTTCCTTCTTTATTCAGCTCCCTGTGGGTACACAAAAAACAACAAAAATTTTAAAAAGATGCGACAAAGATATATATACATATCCCAACCAAGTACAACAGAAATAACAACTCCATCCCCAACCCCCCCAAAAACAGTCTCAAGTTTTGTTATTAAAATGTGACCTTCAAACTTTGCGTAAAAGACAACACCCCCCCCCCCCCAAAAAAAAAAAATTGAAGTTTTCAAAATCTATGCTAGTCTTTTCAATACCTATAAAACATACAACACTATTTAAAAGATCTACATTGAATCTTTGATATCTACTCATACTTAACTTACTTTTTAAAACATGAATAACCATTTACATGCAAATTCCTGGATGACCTAGTTATTACCTCTCAGAGCTTTTTGTCTCAGTACATGTTGCAGTGATGGCACCACATTATGACAAACTGTACAGCAGTTATATTCACATTCTTCTGGTTTACACACATGCATGCACGCACACACACACATGCTGGTCTAATATCACCTTGAGTGAACAGACATTAAAGAAAATACACACATATGCACACACACACACACACTCAAACCCAAATTATACTTTTACATAGATATGCATACACAAGTGCACAGCGCATGCACGCACACACACACACTCACTTATTCTCACTCACGCACTCAGACACACACATCTATAAAACCAACATTTCTTTTTAATATCTACATTGAATCTTTAATGCCATGCACGTACGCACGCACGCACACACATACATACACACTTACACACACACACTCACTTGATCAAATCGTTAGCCAACTGTTGCCCTTGCCCAGGTGGTTTATTCAACACCACTCGCAAGATCTGGCTTCGCTGATATACCACCAACTGCACATCAACCACACCACAGTGATAATGACAACCATAACAACACCATACAAGATTAATTATACCATCACAATCTCCAAACATCAGAATGTGATTACCTTAATGGTGAGCAAACGGTCGCAGACGCAAAATCTCACCTTTGATGAACTGTATCCCAGAGCTCTAGTTGATAAACACAAAAAAACAAATCCTCATGACAACAGCCATGATGACTTGATGTCTTCCTTCAAAACCCATCATAAAAAGCCATTATAATGACTTGATGTATACCTTCAAAACCCATCATAACAAAAGCCGTTATAATGACTTGATGTCTACCTTCAAAGCTGTCATAACAAAAGCCGTTATAATGACTTGATGTCCACCTTCAAAGCCATCATAACAAAAGCCGTTATAATGACTTGATGTCCACCTTCAAAGCCATCATAACAAAAGCCGTTATAATGACTTGATGTCCACCTTCAAAGCCGTCATAACAAAAGCCGTTATAATGACTTGATGTCCACCTTCAAAGCCGTCATAACAAAAGCCGTTATAATGACTTGATGTCCACCTTCAAAGCCATCATAACAAAAGCCGTTATAATGACTTGATGCCCACCTTCAAAGCCATCATAACAAAAGCCGTTATAATGACTTGATGCCCACCTTCAAAGCCATCATAACAAAAGCCGTTATAATGACTTGATGCCCACCTTCAAAGCCATCATAACAAAAGCCGTTATAATGACTTGATGCCCACCTTCAAAGCCATCATAACAAAAGCCGTTATAATGACTTGATGCCCACCTTCAAAGCCATCATAACAAAGACTATTATAATGACTTGATGTCTACCTTCAAAGCCGTCATAACAAAAGCCGTTATAATGACTTGATGTCTACCTTCAAAGCCATCATAACAAAAGCCGTTATAATGACTTGATGCCCACCTTCAAAGCCATCATAACAAAAGCCGTTATAATGACTTGATGCCCACCTTCAAAGCCATCATAACAAAGACTATTATAATGACTTGATGTCTACCTTCAAAGCCATCATAACAAAAGCCGTTATAATGACTTGATGCCCACCTTCAAAGCCATCATAACAAAAGCCGTTATAATGACTTGATGTCCACCCTGACTTCTTTAGGAGTCACGGGGGCACTGGTCTGAGTTTCCAGGCAGCCTGTCATGGGTAAGCAGAGCCTGGTGGAGCCTGCCCTTCATCCAAAGGACTTTTGGGGGCAGTGAAGTCAGCACTGATGTTAACTCCAAGGAGAAATATTCCCTTGAACGGGATTCGAACCTGGGTCAGCAGATCACGAGTGCAATGCGCAAAGCTCTAACCACCAGGCTATCGTGTCCCCGTGTGCATTTGCACATGAGTCCTCAATCTGATCTGAAAGACTTTTTGGGGTCTGAAGTCAGTATAACTATCTGTGAACAACAAGGGAACAATGCCCTTGAACGGCCACCTCAGAGGGACTCAGTCCCATGTCCCCCCAAGTTATTGTAAAATCATGAGATTGATGCACTAATCACTAGGCTTTCCTGCCCACAGTAACCCCCCATCTAACAGCCACCATAAAGGTGATGCTAAGAGGGAGTACACTGTCATGTCTTTCAGAGCTCAGGTTGATCTTTAAAATTCAAGCTACATATATATACACACACACATGCTCACTCATAATTACATAAAGAAATATAGTAACACATACATGTATACATTTATCATCTACACAAACGAGTGCATTCACACATACGCACGCACGCACACACACACAACCAACAACAACAAAACGTTCACCCCTAACAAAAACACACACACACAGACCACAGAACATTTTGCGCACATGTTAAATCCTGTTCTGCTTTTCATAAGAGTAGGCCATTGCGTGCTGGTGGGAACAGATGACAAAATTCACAAAACCGCATACATACAGGGACTGGATGTAAAAAAAAGTGCACAAGTGCTTATTCCATTATCCTCACTATAAAAGAATTTAAAATAAAATAAAATAAACCATGCCCACCCTGATCACCCCCCGTTAGCTCACCGTGACAATCTTGCTGTCGTTCAACAGGCGATTCTTCACATCGAAGGCTTCAATCTCCACTGGAAATTGCCCCGGGCAAAGTCCTTGTAGGAGGGCAAGTTGGTGGAGATGACCCCATTGTCGGGGTTCACGTTGAAGGCGCCTCGCATGGGGAAAGGCGCCTTGCCATCTGGCGGGTAGTACATGATGCTTTTGATGGCGTAGATGACCCGGTTGTTCAGCGGGCCATCCGGGTCAGTGGCCACCACTTGATGCACCGTGTCTTCAGAAGGAACAGTCTCCAGCACTGACCACAGAAAGGAGCAGGGAGGAAACGTCACAAGTGTGAAAGCTGCCGCCGTGTCTGTTGATTGTAAACCTGCCGTCTTGTCTGTTTCATGTAAACCTGCCATCTGTCTGTTTATTGTAAACCTGCCATCTTGTCTGTTTCTTGTAAACCTGCCGTCTTGTCTGTTTCTTGTAAACCTGCCATCTGTTTGTTTATTGTAAACCTGCCGTCATGTCTGTTTCTTGTAAACCTGCCATCGTGTCTGTTTCTTGTAAACCTGCCATTGTGTCCGTTTCTTGTAAACCTGCCATCTTGTCTGTTTATTGTAAACCTGCCATCGTGTCTGTTTCTTGTAAACCTGCCATCGTGTCTGTTTCTTGTAAACCTGCAGTCGTGTCTGTTTCTTGTAAACCTGCCATCGTGTCTGTTTCTTGTAAACCTGCCGTCGTGTCTGTTTCTTGTAAACCTGTCGTCGTGTCTGTTTATTGTAAACCTGTCGTCGTGTCTGTTTCTTGTAAACCTGCCGTCGTGTCTGTTTCTTGTAAACCTGCTGTCGTGTCTGTTTCTTGTAAACCTGCCATCGTGTCGGTTTCTTGTAAACCTGCCGTCGTGTCTGTTTCTTTGTTAACCTGCCGTCATGTCTGTTTATTTGTAAACCTGCCATCTTATCTGTTTATTTGTAAACCTGCCATCTTATCTGTTTCTTGTAAACCTGCCGTCTTATCTGTTTATTTGTAAACCTGCCGTCGTGTCTGTTTCTTGTAAACCTGCCGTCTTGTCTATTTATTGTAAACCTGCCGTCTGTCTGTTTATTGTAAACCGTTTTCAGTCAGGCCAGATTTCTCTTAATGGAATTCAGGCTGCATTCCTTCCCTAGCAGGGAGGGAGCACCTCAAGAGAGCAACAAGTTTTGGTGTTGGTTTGCTGGTGTCTTGGCCAAGTGGCTTGCAATCGGTGTGTGTTGCCGGTTTTATCATCTGATCTGAAAGACTTATGGTCGGGTGGATGAGGGTAAAGTCTGTAAAGTTTTGGATGGTACGGAGCAATCCATACTGTTGTGTCCTGTCTGCTACCTATTATGCAGCAGACTTACAACTAAGTGTTCAATCAAACAGCCTGTTATCTCAATACATTTTTTTAAAAATGTCTGGCTAGTGTGCAATTGAATTTTACCCAAAATAAGTTGACCAAAACTGCATGACAAATGAATGTTTAAGATACATAATCCAAAAATGAAAGTCTTTAGGTCACTAACTGCTGACTCCAAAACCACATCAGCCTGTTTAATTCAGAATATCAGCACACACACACACACACAAAAGCACATGAGTCCTTATTCCATTATCCTCGGGGGGGAAAATCATGTCATATGAGCACTTTGATTTGTTGCTTTACAAGATTCAGCGCTATATAAATTCCATACATTATTATTATTATTAAAGTGACCATAACAGGCACAGTGCACTTTTTTTCTTTTTAAATTAAAGAGTACTTCTAAGTGGCATCTATTTTCCCTCCAAGCACACGCGAAGACATCAGAGAAGATTCAATGAATAAGGAATTCCAGAGAAAGTCTTGACTCTGCCAATGTAGCTTTCAGAACAGACAGGAACTTTCCAGCTGTCATGGGTCACTATCACCAGGTTCTGAATACAAACCCAACTAATCGCCAGACTCTGCTGTGGGGAAGTGGTCCTCTGATACTGGTAGAAACTTTCGAGAGCTGTCTTCACTTGATGATCTTCAGTGTGTGCTAAATGCTATTCAATCATGAAGGCATTCATCTTTCTCGCTCAAGATTTCTCTTGAAAAATTAAAAGAAATGACTGAAAGAAGAAAGAAATCCTCATATAAAAAGGAAAAAATAAAATAAGGTAAATAATGAAGTATAGCATGGTAGAATAAAGATACAAATCTATCTGTCTGTCTTTCTGTCTTGTCTGTCTTATCTCGTTTTGTCTGGCCTAGTCTAGTGTAGCGGTCTAGTTTATCTATATTACATACAAAACAGAAAGAAATAGATAGAGAGGCAGACAGCTACATAGATAGATAGCAAGGCTGACAAGACAGGTATATAGATAGATAGATAGATCAACAGACAGGCAGGCAGGCAGTTAGGTAGACAGACAGACAGAAGGATATCCAGAGATGGTTGGAAGGGTGTTGCTTACCTCCAATGACATCATCCTTAGGGAATGTCGGCCCATTATCGTTGCGGTCAATGATCTTGACGACGATGTAACCGATCTTGTCCGTGTCTATCATTTCACTGACATTGTAGGTGGCTCGTCTTCTGCGACCCCCTGTGGTCTTCGGGCTGCCTCGCACCTCCACACACACCAGGTAGTCCTCCTTCTGCTCGAAGTCCAGGACTGTGGTGCTCTCAATGCTGCCGTTCGGGTTGACCTTCAGGGCAGAGTCCTGGTTTTCTCGACCTGTGGGTGAGATTATAGAGGTTAAGATCTTTAGGGGTTTGTTTTTCTTTTTCTGTTGTTTTTTTTCTTCAGCTCCTTGGCTACAGCTCAGAGGTTCACCAATAGAAAGATTTTGCGTATGCAACCGTTTTTGCCCACCATGAAGGTAGCTGCATTCCAACTTCAGGAATGTATGCTGGGCACATTTGTATTTCCATAATCCACCAAACACTGTCATGAATTAAATTAAGGGATCTTTAATGTGCATATTTGATCTTCTGTATATGTACATACATGGAAGGAATTAAAGCACTGGCAGGTCTGCACTTGAAGTTGACCTAGGAGATGCCAACACATAGATTCGAACCCATGACTTGTGACCATGTGTTGTGTGTGCGTGCGTGTGTGCACACGCGCATGTGCGCGTGTGTGCATGTGCATATGTGTGTGTGTGCATACACACATGCAGGCATGTGTGCATGAGTGTGTGCATGCATGCATGTGCGTAAGTACATGTATAATGTGTGTGTGTGTGTGCATGCATGCAGGCATGTCTTACACAGCTTGTTGTCGGTGAAGCGGTAGTAGAACATCTGGTTGTGGCCGGCACCATCAGCATCACACGCTGACGCCTGCGCCACGATGACGCCTCTGGGGGTGTCGTCCACCACGCTGAATTCTGTCGGCACTTCAAACTGCAACATGACATTGTCAATGTTAACTGCCACTTCAAATTGAAACATGGCACTGTCAGTGTTCAATGGTGATTCAAACTGAAACATGGCAGTCAGTGTTAACTGGTGATTCAAACTGAAACATGGCACTGTCAATGTTAACTGCCACTTCAAACTGAAACATGGCACTGTCAATGTTAACTGGTGATTCAAACTGAAACATGGCACTGTCAGTGTTAACTGGTGATTCAAACTGAAACATGACATTGTCAATGTTAACTGGCGATTCAAACTGAAACATGACATTGTCAGTGTTAACTGGTGATTCAAACTGAAACATGGCACACTGTCAGTGTTAACTGGTGATTCAAACTGAAACATGACATTGTCAATGTTAACTGGCGATTCAAACTGAAACATGACATTGTCAGTGTTAACTGGTGATTCAAACTGAAACATGGCACACTGTCAGTGTTAACTGGTGATTCAAACTGAAACATGGCACTGTCGGTGTTAACTGGTGATTCAAACTGAAACATGGCACTGTCAGTGTTAACTGGTGATTCAAACTGAAACATGGCACTGTCAATGTTAACTGGTGATTCAAACTAAAACATGGCATTTGCATTGTCAATGTTAACTGTCGTTCAAAAGTGAAACATGTCACTTCAAACTGAAGCATGATATTGTCAATATTAACTGCCACTTCAAATTCAGTATTATATCATCATCAATATTGACATTTCAAGTTACAACACCATTACCTATGATAGCACTTTTTACTGAATATTTCATTATCAAGGCTGGTACTTCAAACTGAAACACATCGTTTTCAAAGTTAACGGGCATTTTAAACAAATAATAAGTATTATCAATGTTGGCACCTCAAAATGAAACACATCCATACTGATGTTAACTGGCATTTCAAACTGAACCATATCCTTATGAATGTTAACTGGAACTTTGAACTGAAACAAGTCTTTATTGATGTAGGAAGTTGAAACATCAACATTCATTCTAATTGCCACTTCAAACTGAAATGCATCTACACTATCAATGTGACCTTGCACCTCAAACTGAACCATATTCTTATCAATATTGGCATCTCAAGCTGAAACACATCCTTATCAATTGGCACCTCAAACTGAAACATATTCTTATCAATATTGCCACCTCAAACTGAAACACATCCTTATCAATATTGGCACCTCAAAATGAAACACATCTTTATCAATGCTAAGTAGCACTTCAAACTGCAACACATCTTTATCAATGTTGGCATTTCAAGCCAAAACACACTATTATCAACTTCTGCATTTCAAACTGCAATATCATTCTCATTTTTGGCATTTCAAAACTGAAACACCATTATCAATTTTGGCATTTTAAAACTGAAACACCATTATCATTTTTGGCATTTTAAAACTGAGACACCATTATCCATTTTGGCATTTTAAAACTGAAACGCCGTTATCAATTTGGCACTTCAAAGGGAACATTTGTAACAGAAATAACCACCATTGAGCACTTTAAAATATTTCTCTGTTTTATATGCAATCTGTTCTATAACAGATGTATCTGTTCAGCATTGTCAAGACCATTTACATCATGAGCATTTCCAACGTGCCATCATTGTCTCTTTTATATGCAGATTTTGGTCTATGTATGTATGTGTATGTCAGGGATTAAAAGGGCCGAACATTTAACAGGGGCGGGGCTGGGCTTCAGACACAAACAGGTCTGCAACAACACTGATCTCCTCTGGCGAGTGGCCTCGGGGTGACCTAACATCAATCTCATCATGTGGACTACTCCTCTGTGCCATAGCAGGCCTCAGTACAACTGTACGACAAAGTACAACGTGGCCAAAAATAAATGGCAAAACAACATGACAACGAGAATGACAATAACCGTAATAAGAGATGATGATGGTGATGATTAGTAGAGAAAGGAACAGCAGCAACAACAGTAGTAGAAGTAGTAGTAGTAGTAGAAGTAGTAGTAGTAGTAGTAGTAGTAGTAGTAGTAGTAGTAGTAAGTAGTAGTAGTAGTAGAAGTAGAAGTAGAAGTAGAAGTAGTAGTAGTAGTAGTAGTAGTAGTAGTAAGTAGTAGTAGTAAGTAGTAGTAAGTAGTAAGTAGTAGTAGTGGTAAGTGGGCTAGTAGTAGTAGTAAGTAGTAGTAAGTAGTAGTAGTAGTAGAAAATAGTAGTAGTAGTAGTAGTAGTAGTAAGTAGTAAGTAGTAAGTAGTAAGTAGTAGTAGTAAGTAGTAGAAAGTAGTAGTAGTAGTAGTAGTAGAAGTAGCAGTAGTAGTAGTAGTAGTAGTAGTAGTAGTAGTAGTAGAAGTAGAAGTAGAAGTAGAAGTAGTAGTAAGTAGTAAGGCAGCAACAGCAGCAGAAGCTGCTGCAATGATGATGTTGTAATAATAACAATGATAACAACGAACAGGGAGTTCACAAGACAAAAATCTGTCTTGTTACATAAACAAATAAACAAACCACAAAAAAACACTATTAAAAAAAATTTTTTAAAAAAATAATAATAATAATATATGGAATTTATATAGCGCTGAATCTTGTAAAAAACAAACAAATCGAAGCCCCCCAACATACGAACTCTAAACAAACAAGCAGCCTCTACTGAACTTTACAACAAAACAAACCAATACACTTCAAAATCCCATTTAAAAAACCCAACAACAAGAACAAAAAACAATCGAGCACCAAGCCCTCACACACAAGCAGCTTCAGTGCCTCAGACAGACTCACGTCAGTAGGGCAAGAGCTGTATCGGGATTTCTTGAAGGATGGGTCGTTGTCATTGACGTCGATCAGGTGCACGAACAGCTGGCGTCGACTGACCAGCGAGACATTGGCCGAGTCCTTGGCTTCTACCAACAGCTGTGAACACATGGCTGGGTTATTTACTGACACAGGCACTACTACACACACAGAACCAACAGCTGTGAACGCATGGCTGGGTTATTTACTGACACAGTCACTGCTACACACACAGAACCAACAGCTGTGAACACATGGCTGGGTTATTTACTGACACAGTCACTGCTACACACACAGAACCTACAGATGTGAACACATGGCTGGGTTATTTACTGACCCAGTCACTGCTACACACACAGAACCAACAGCTGTGAACACATGGCTGGGTTATTTACTGACACAGTCACTGCTACACACACAGAACCATGGCTGGGTTATTTACTGACACAGTCACTGCTACACACTCAGAACCATGGCTGGGTTATTTACTGACACAGTCACTGCTACACACACAGAACCTACAGATGTAAACATATCAGTCGCTTACATACTGTACACACAAAGAACCAAACAGCTGTAAACTTCTTCTTCTTCCTTTTTTGTCATGTTTCTCCCAGGGGAGGTTTGACATTGATGAGCCTTCTCCATCTCTCTCTGTTTTGAGCTTCCTCCTTATTTATGCCCCTTTCTCTAAGATCATCTGCAATACAGGCAGCCCAAGTCTTGATAGGTCTAACCAAACAGCTGTAAACACACTGGTTATTTACAAACTGTCACACGCAAAGAGCCAACAGCTGTAAATACATGGCTGGGTTATCATATCTACACATTGTCACACTCAAGGAAGTGTGTATCATTTAGAATGTATCATGCTGTTTGGTTTGCACTTGTGTTGTGGCATGGTGTGGTGTGTTCAATTGTGATGTGTTGTGGTACTATGGTGTGATGTGTTGTGATGCATTATGGTGACTTGTTGTGGTGTTATGGTATGTTGTGTTGTGGTGTATTATGGTGTGTTGTGGTGTGGTCTGTGGGACTGTCCTGATCTATGTGGTAGTGTTCAATGCCATTGTATTGTACAATGCTGCATGCAATAAACTTTGTATCACTTCTACTGCATTGTATTGCACACACACACAACCACACATACACACACACAACCACACACACACGCTTGCACACACACATACACACACACAACCACACACACACGCTTGCACACACACGCTTGCACACACACTACTAACACTTGAAAAACAGCTGTAAAATTGCATCACTTTTTTTTGACAGTATACAATATACAAGAATATACAACACAAAAAGTCCCCTAAAACTCTTTGCAGTCTACCGAATCAAACAGAAAAAAACCATGGACAGTCGCAAAACATTTACCGTATAAGTCGCTTGGATTTCTCGATCCAGGTCGGCTATGACGAAAATGTCGCCAGAGCGAGCATCGATTCTGAAGTTGACCTGGTCATTATTGAGCAGGGGGATCAGGCTGTAGATGATGTGACCATTGGTACTGCGAGGAGTAGCCATCAGACGAATATCCAGTTTGGTTTGGTTGTGCTGGGGGAGGGAAAAAAAAGGACAACGAAGATGATTTTTAAAAAACCCACCCAGTAAGGATAAGGACAACAAGAACAACAAATACAAAACCAACATCACACATCATATAATCCCTGTTCCAGCTCCTTCCTCTCCAACCTACCTCAGTTGTTGTTGTGTGTTCCCCAGCTTACACAACACTCTGGGGGTCACCCACAATGTGCACTCTGACTCACTCACTCATCCCACCTGGGAATCACTGTGAGACTGAAATCGCACAGAGACCGAGAAGTTTGCGTGTATCATGACTGTTTTTAAGCACCTCGCCAAATAGGCAGCCATGCTCCGACTTCAGAGGAACCTACCTCAGCGACGAACGTCTGGAATCGGACAGGTGACACCCACTTGGGGGTTCCGTCGTCGTCCTCCACTCCCTGCACCTTGATGATGATGGGGATGGAGGAGGACAGACGGGGGGCCCCCTTGTCCCTGGCCGTCACCAGAAGACTGTATTCACCGCTCAGCCCTCGGAGCGACTGCTTCGTCACCAGGATCCCCGATACCTCCGTGATGCCAAACAGATTTAGCGGGTTCACTGCACACACAAAAACACCAAACAAACCAAATAGTCATGAAAAAGAATGGTTATTTTTAAGAAAAAAATATATATCCAATACCTCCATGATGATGAACGCATCTAGAAAATTCACTGGAATTAAAAAAAATTTTAAAATCAGGGAAAAGTTGACGTCGATCATCAAAAGAACGAAACAAATGCTATGAAGAATAAATCAGTAAAACGGGACTTCTTCACTGCTTGAGAAGTCATTGGGGCACTGCACCCAATTTTTTCAGTCTCATCTTCTCTCGTTTTGCTTTTTTACACTGTGTTTGGGAGAAACAGTGGCAAGTCCTTTCCAGCTCCTTTCGTGGGCTGTGCAACTTGATTTTGCAGGGTTATCTCGGTCAGCCACACAATCTTCATCAGGTCCCTGAACAGCAAGCAACTCAGAAGGACGTGCCCGCCAGTCTGGTTTTCTTTGCCACAGGCATGCAGGGGCGAGGGAACGAGTTTCAGCTTTGTGGACATGTGGTGGTTTTATCAGTCAGTGTTGATGTGGGCAAGTTGAATCTGGTGGAGCCCATCCCTCTCCTCATCACCAAGAAGACACATGCGGGTTTTTGTGTGTGTGGGTTTTCTATTTTTTTTTAATTGGTTGTCTTGACTGAGTGTTATGCCTTAAAGTTTGTTTGTTTTGGTATTTGGGGGGAGGTGGGGGGGGGGGGGGGGGGGGGGGGGGGGGGTGTTCTTCATCTAGAGCTCCAAGACTCATCAATGGTGAGATTTTGTGTATGCAACCGGTTTTTTGGTGGTTGTTTTTTTCCACCATGAAGATAGCTGCATTCTGACTTTGGGGATGTACACTGGGTATTTTCATGTTTCTGTAACTTACCGAACACTGACATGAATTATGGGGTCTTTAAATTGCATATTTCATCTTCTGCATGTATATGTACATGAAGGGAACTCAGGTCCTGACAGGTCTGCACTTGAAGCTGCTCTGGGAGATCCAAAAATTCCCACTCTTGATTCACCTGATGCTGCCGAGATTCAAACCCACGACTTCATGGACCCATGGGCCTGAAGTTGAAAGTCAAACAGTCTTAACCACTCGGCTGTAGTGTCCTTCCCTCAAAGATATAAATCTCCTTATAAAAAAGTCATTTTAAATTCTGCTCAGGCAATTAACAAGAGATTTCAATTGCAAAACAAAAAACCTAAAACAAAAAGTATAAAACAAGTTATAGTATAATGGACCTCTAGTTTTAGCAAATGAAAATTGAGGAACATTGGATGCCAGTGATAGTTTCTCTACAGACTGGTGCATTACAAAAATCAACACACTTTTTGTGTTGGTATGGACTGTTTCTCAAAAGGTACAGAACTGAATATTCAATATGTCTTTGTATTAGTACAGACTGTCTTTTTCAGGAGGTTGGACAAAACAGGCATCAGAACATCTTTATACTTGTTGAAACAGTTTCTCAAGAGACCGTGCAAAACGATCAACATATCTTTGTACTGGTATAGACTGTTTCTTACCAAAAAAACCAAACAAACAAAAACATAAAGACAAACACATAAAAAAGAGCAAACAGTCAGACAGACCTACACTTTCAACAGTATTTTACGGAAGGAAGATGGCATCACTAAAGCACAAACATAATTTGACAGAACAAGTTAACTTTTAATATTCCTGCCACAATGACATACATATACATGTTATGTTGGATGACTTCACAGTATCTATTAACCTTTTTCTTATGGGTAACCCGCTATTGGGTAACCAACCATCTACTAACCCTTCGCTCCATATCACCCACTACTGGGTTACAGTAGCATACAAATGTGCATAGTGTACGTGTACTGGGAAAGAGGGGTTCTCTTCCTTAATGTAGGGATGGTGTTAACAGCAGATGACTAATCCATATACTATCCTTTAATAAAGCAAATGCTTATTAAAGTAACATATCAAATATAAACAATGGGCGATCAATTTAATCAAATAAGCAAAGGACAATCAATTTTATCAAATAAGCGATAAATTAACAAGTCAACAAAATCTATACTTGTTTACAAGAACAAGTGAGAAAACTAAACGAACACTGATAGTAATAACAAATGAGGAGGAGGAGGAGAAGGAAGAGGAGGAGAAGGAGGAGGAGAAGGAAGAGGAGGAGGAGGAGAAGGAAGAGGAGGAGGAGGGAGGAGGAGGGGAGGAGGAGGAGGAAAGGAAGAGGAGGAGGAGGAGGAGGAGGAGGAGGAGGAGAGAAGAAGAAGAAGAAGAAGAAGAAGAAGAAGAAGAAGAAGAAGAAGAAGAAGAAGAAGAAGAAGAACAACAACAACAACAACAACAATGAATAAAAATGAAAATAATCATGATAATAACAACAACACCAACAACAACAACAACGACAACACCATCACTGAGACACGATGAAGACGATGACGACAACAACAGTACCTATATTGGGGGACTGGTTGTTGCGCTGCAGGCTGTAGTCGATGTCTCCGTTCAGGCCATTGTCGTCATCCCGGGCCAGAACCTGCCCCAGCGTGGTGTCGAGTTCCGCAGTCTCCGGCACAGAGAAGGTTCGAGTCTTGTCCGTGAAGGTCGGCCTGTTGTCGTTTTCGTCAGTGATGAAGATCTTCACCTGAAGACAAAGACAAAGAGAGTGCTCGTGCAATTCAGATTCCAGAAAGTGCTCGTGCAATTCAGATTCCAGAAAGTGCTCGTGCAATTCAGATTCCAGAAAGCGCTCGTGCAATTCTGATTCCAGAAAGAGCTCATGCAATTCAGATTCAAGAAAGTGCTCGTGCAATTCAGATTCAAGAAAGTGCTCGTGCAATTCAGATTCAAGAAAGTGCTCGTGCAATTCAGATTCCAGAAAGTGCTCGTGCAATTCTGATTCAAGAAAGAGCTCATGCAATTCTGATTCAAGAAAGTGCTTGTGCAATTCAGATTCAAGAAAGTGCTCATGCAATTCAGATTCAAGAAAGTGCTCGTGCAATTCAGTCTTTTCTTTGTGTCATTTTGCACTGCACTGTGGTGTGGTGTGGTGTGGTGTGTGTGTGTGTGTGTGTGTACATTTGCCATTTATCATCATTATCATCATTATTAATATTATTATTACCATTCTTATTGTGCTGTAATGTATAGTTCTGTATTGTGTTGTGCTATAATGTAGCACCCTCGCCATTACCTATACTGAGGGAAGAAGTGGAAGAAGCCATCCGCAGCTTACCAGTAGGAAAGTCCCCAGGAGCAGACAATATACCAGCAGAGCTGCTCAAGCATGGTGGCGAAACAGTCATCACATATGTTACAGCTATCTGTCAGAAGATTTGGGAGACAAAACAGTGGCCAACAGAATGGACACAATCAATCATCATACCCCTGCCCAAGAAGGGGAATTTACACCAATGCCAAAACTATAGAACAATCAGCCTCATCAGCCACGCCAGCAAGATCATGCTCAAAGTTATTTTGAATCGACTCAAGAAGGAGGCAGAAGAACACCTTGCAGAGGAACAAGCTGGGTTCAGGGCAGGCAGGAGCACAATCGAACAGATTTTTAACTGCCACATCCTGATGGAAAAACATCTTCAACATCAGAGAGACCTGTTCCACAACTTCATCGACTTCAAGAAGGCTTTCGACAGAGTATGGCACGAAGGCCTGTGGCAGGTCCTCAGAATGTTTGGCATTGAAGAAGGACTAGTGCAAACCATTCAAGCACTATACAACACCGCAAGCAGTGCAGTCCTTCTGAACAATCAGGTCGGAGACTACTTCAAAACCACAGTTGGGGTCTGACAAGGATGCCTGTTACCTCCAGTCCTGTTTAATCTGTTCTTGGAAAACATCATGAGAGAGACCCTCCATGACTTCCACTCTACCATCTCCATTGGCGGCAGACCCCTCAACAACTTACGGTTTGCCGATGACATTGATCTCATGGGCGGAAGTAACACAGAGCTGCAAGATCTTACGACCAGACTTGAGAACAAGCTGGAGCATATGGGATGGAGGTGAGCTCAGAGAAAAGTAAAGTACTTGTGAACAGCACAAGCAACGCCACTGCTTAAATTTACATGAACGGCCAACAACTGGAGGAGGTAGACGCTTTTAAATACCTTGGTGCTACACTCACAAAGGACGGGCGATCGACGACAGAAATCAAAGTCAGAATAGCCATGGCAACATCTTCCATGACAAAACTCACCACCATATGGAAAAGTAAAGAGATCAGTTTCCCAATCAAACTAAAGCTTTACAAAGCCCTAATTCAGACGATCCTGCTGTACGGAAGTGAAACCTGGACATTGACTGCTGAAACAGCAAAGCGAATCCAGTCATTCGAAACAAAATGCCATAGAAAACTACTGGGCATATCCTGGAGAGAACGAAAGACCAATGATTTTGTCAAGTCAAATAACACGGCTGGCAGGTCCACAGGAACCCCTTCTCACCATCGTCAAGAAGAAAAAGCTGACATGGTTCGGCCACGTCACCCGCCACAACACTCTGCCCAAAACAGTACTGCAGGGAACACTCAAAGGTGGCAGAAAGAGGGGAAGACAGAACAAGTCATGGATGGACAGCATCAGAGAATGGACCAGGATGAATGACTCGGCACTACTGCGCAGAGCCGAGGACCGAGATGGATGGAGGAGGCTTACCACGGCATCGTCTTTCGTGTCTCCCCCACGACCGCCAAGGTCACGGGTCTGGTCTGATGATGATGATAATGTATAGTATACTGTATTTTATTGTGTTGTTCTGTAATGTATAGTACTGTTTGTGTTGTATGTAATTTTTTCAGTCATTGCCGATTTCTCTGTCTGGCAAAGCTGTGTTAAAAAGAACATTCCCAGGGAAACAAATACACATGCAGATATTGTATTTCATTGTACTGTTTTGTATTTACTGTACTGAACAGCATTGTATATTGTTCAGTTCTGGCAGACTTTCCAGGCAAAGATCTGTTGAAAATTTTAAAAAGCCACTCAGAGAGAAACAAATACACATGTGAATGGAGATTTTTTTTTTTTTACTTTGAAAAGAAAAAAAGGGTGGAGCTGCTCTTGTGATGACTCGCTCGCCCAAATGCTAATTTCATACAGAAAAATTAGCCCAGGCCAAAAGCTGTGTCAATTATTGATGTCAGCTCATTGCCAAGGCCTACACTCAAATGTTATCTTGTAAAATGTTGTGCTGAGATTGCCTTCAGCCATGACAAGCTCTTAACATAACAACCTGCATTCTCCTTTAAAGGAGAAAAAATCCTCTTAAGTTGGAGTATGGCTGCCTATATGGCGAGGTACTTAAAAGTAGTCGTACATGCAAACTTCTCAAGTGCAGCCATACTCCAGAAGATTTTCTCTCCTGTATCAAAGGTGAGTGCAAGTTATAGTCTAAGCCAAAGGACTTTTCGGGGAAGTGGAGTCGGCACTGATGTTAACTCCAGGAGAAAAGAATCCTCTTGAACGAGATTCAAAACCCAGGTCAGCAGATCACAAGCGCATCACTCTACCCACCAGTCTATCCCGTCCCCCAACACCACTTGGCTGTCACCCATATCTGACAAAGCTTCAGGCCTGAGGCCACAGATCAGGGGTTCGAATCTTTACCTTGGCTTTGCTCTGTAGGGGGAGGTTCGACCCTCTGGTGTTGTTGATGTTGTCCCTGGCGATCACCTCGATCAGGTACGAACTGCGCCGCTCAAAGTCCAGTTTCCGATTCACCCGGATTTCTGCAGTGTTTGAGCCCACCTGCAACAGGTGATTCAAGGCACGTCAAGTCAAGTCTAGTCTTGTCAAGTCAAATCACACCTAGTCTAGTCTAGTCAAATTCTTTATTCCCCACCCCTCTCCCCCAAAAAAACACCAACAAAAAACAAAAACCACTATTTGGGTACATGGAAAAGCATACACACAACCATCCAAAGCATTATCAGTAATCGAGACTGTGATCATTTCTTAATTCAGAGCAGCCAAGCACAGGAAAAAACACAAGACACCCTCACAACAGGGAACCACAACCACAAGAGATGTTGAAAACCCAACAAAGCTGACACTTGACACTCAACAGAATTTTTTTTAAACCACAAACAAACAAGCAATCACAGAATGCCACAGAAATGATTTCAAACAAAAAGGATCTGTAAACAAAGCATCTAATTGAAGTACCAGCAGTGAAGAGGTAAAACTCTCAGGAAAAAAATGTTGCTGTTGTTGTTGTTGTCTTCAATTTGACGTCTGTTCACTCTCAGTGATATTAGACGAGGGATGTGGAAAATGTAGTGGAAGTTAAAGCAGAGAGGGGAATGGACAGAGAAAAGACTGGTTAGGTAACACATGTGTTGGTATTTTCATGCAATAAAAAGGGGGTAAATCTTAAACATGAGTAAAAATTCAATTTCAACAAATTGTTAACATGAAACAACTATATAAGTGACTACAACAAATACTCTAATGGGCTATGCAATAGACATTTAACAATGGCAACTTAGGCTAATTTTTGATTTTTTAATAGTTTCCACAGACTGCTCACAAAATGTGGGTAAAAAAGGCTTTACAACTGGACACTTAAATATGATGTGAGTGTTGGAAATATGTTCCCCACAGAGGCACTTGATATTTGTACAAAATTTTGTTATAAATGCATTTAATTTCATTCTAAAATATAGTATATTAACTCTTCTCGTGGTTGCGATACTTAAATGTGTTTGAGAAGGAGTAATGTAACATGAAATAAGGCCATTAGTCTGGCAACTCTTTAAAGATCGTTCTTTGAATTGATCAGATTCTCTCAACTTACTACACAAATTTTTTTTTTCAAATGTAGCAGACAAGAATATTCAAAAAGTGTAATGAACAACTTGACTATAGTTCCATTAAGACTAACAAAAGATAGTCAATAAAAAGACCAGTCAATCAACACTGATATGAACTGCCCCAAAAATGCAGATAAACAACAGACTCTTTAAAAAGGTACAAAATTGTACATTTATGCATAAAAAAACACACAAACAACACAAACACACACATGCACCAACCCAACCTAACACACACACTACCCACCATAACACACACACACAATCCTGCAAGAAGAAAAAACACTCACAAAAAAAGGAATATGGGGAGAGAGAGAGAGAGAGAGGAGAGAGAGAGGAGAGAGAGAGAGAGAGGAGAGAAGAGAGAGAGAGAGAGAGAGAGAGAGAGAGAGGGGAGAGGAGAGAGAGAGAGAGAGAGAGGAGAGAGAGAGAGAGAGACTTACGGCTTGGAACAGTATGAAGTCATTTCGGTCCTGACCCACTCCCATGATGAAGTCAATGGGCCCGGAGCTGGGTCCATCATTGTCGTAGGCCGTGATGTCGCCCACTCGGTAATTCAAGGGCGCACTCTCCTTCACACGGAATGTGTAATCTTGCTGCACAGGTCATATGAATGACATTAGTGCTAAACTGCACAGGTCATATGAATGACATTAGTGCTCAACTGCACAGGTCATACGAATGACATTAGTGCTAAACTGCACAGGTCATATGAATGACGTTAGTGCTAAACTGCACAGGTCATACGAATGACATTAGTGCTAAACTGCACAGGTCATACGAATGACGTTAGTGCTAAACTGCACAGGTCATACGAATTACATTAGTGTTAAACTGCACAGGTCATATGAATTACATTAGTGCTAAACTGCACAGGTCATATGAATGACGTTAGTGCTAAACTGCACAGGTCATATGCATTACATTAGTGCTAAACTGCACAGGTCATATGCATTACATTAGTGCTAAGCTCCAAATTTGACACTTTTTTTGGGGGGGGGAGGGGGGGCCAAATTTTTCTTTTTTTATTTTCAAATTATAGCTTCTCTAACTGGAAAATTCTGTGACATAAGAATCCATGAAGTCAGCAGGGCCAACGAAGAGGAAGGGAGGAGGAGAATCATGTCACTATCATTGGGCATTGCGGCTAATGCTGAAATCAGTGATGCCCACAGGTAAGACTATGTTTTCTTATTGCAGTTTTCATTAACACTGACATTTGACTGCATTCTCTCTCTCTCTCTCTCAAATGAATATCATTATTATAATAGTCATGTAAAACAGGAAGAGTGTAGATTATCATGCTAAGAGCCTGTCATGACTGACAGCAATCTTAACAGAACTTTTTAAAGCATGACAAAATAAGCCCCCACACTCAGCTTACATCAGTCACTGAAATTAAGTCAAAGAAGTCAAGTCACAGAAGTCAAGTCAAAGAAGTCAAGTCAAAGAAGTCAAGAAAGATAATTCAAGTCAAAGGAAGTCAAGTCAGAGAATTCAAGTCAGAGAATTCAAGTCAAAGCACACAAGTCAGAGAATCCAAGTCAAAGGAAGTCAAGTTAGACAAGTCAAGAAAGATAATTCAAGTCAAAGGAAGTCAAGTCAGAGAATTCAAGTCAAGTCAGAGAATTCAAGTCAAGTCAGAAAAGTCAAGTCAAGTCAGAAAAGTCAAGTCAAGTCAGAAAAGTCAAGTCAAGCCAAGCCACCATCTTCCCCGCAGTACAAAACACCTTCCCTGTCACTTACTTTGGTGAACTGGGGAGCGTTGTCGTTGACGTCTTGCACCTGAACAAAGATGGTGGCTGTCACTGTGCGTGGGCCGTACTCACTGGTTTGGTCTTTGATAGCCCGCACCACCACAGAGTGAGAAAGCAAGCCCGACTCGTAATCCAGACGTCTGTTCAGTGTTATCTTTCCTGGACACAGTTTTGGAGGGGGGGTTACCATACTGTTATTCCTTACCTGTGCATACACCGCACGTCAGCTAAATATTTCCTAATGACATTTTATTCAAAGTGTTAGCCCAGGTGGATCAGTGGTCAAGAGGTCATGCATCTGCCTAGAATGTGAGCGTGCACACACACACGTGGGAGTGAGTGTGTGTGCGTGTGCATGCGTGTGTGTGTGTGCATGTGTGTGTGTATGTGTAATTATATGTGCAGATATGTGTATTTGTAGCATGCACGCATGTGTGTGTAAGCATATGTGTGTGCGTGTATGTGTGTACAAATACTTCACACGAAATTTGTGTGGTTACGAGCAAAGCTGAAAACAATCAACAAGTACACATTATTACATGACAAGTTTGTCCATCATGTTCGACGATGACCTCCAAAGCAGCAGAGGAGGCAGCTGATATTTCAGAAATTGGGCAAAAATTTGATTATAGTGGAGATGCCTTGCCCACAGTACAACCCACTTTCTTGGTGAAGTGGGCATAAGAACAGTCAGCGTTGGAGATGTTCTCCAAAGGCCAACTAACCCCCCGGGGCTGCAGCACATAAGGACTGTGCAAGTCAAGCCTCCTAGTCAGAGAGTCATAGTCAATCACTAAAGACTAAGCTGTACAGTGAAATTCCATGAGTGGGAAAGCCACTGATCATACAGCCTCTCACTTTGCCACTGATCATACAGCCTCTCACTTTGCTGTTGCCCCAGCGTCAATAAAATAGCAAAAATCAACATTTCAATTTCAGCCAGACCTTTTCCTATACTTGTAAACAAAGAGTATTCATATATCAGTGACATCAACCAACACATGTGTGGACACACAAATAGGCAAGCACTGGCGCATGCATGCACATACACACACTCACACATTGTTCTAACATGTTATTGAATAAAAATAAAAAATAAAAAAACCCACCAAATGGCTGCTACCCTGTTTCATTAAAAAGTATTGTGTGTGTTTGTGTGTGTTGGGCATATGTATGAGTGTGCATGGACACATGGATGTGCAAGCATTTAATTGTGCGTTGTACATGCAAATATATGCATAAATCCGCCTGTATGCAGATGTGTGTGTACATGTGTATGCTTTGCTGTTCTCTATAAATACCAAGCTTAGTTTCATTACTGTCGGCATCATCCTCTTCCTCCTCCACCTCACCACCACATTACCATCATCATCATCATCATCCCCATCATCGAATTCCTTATCATCATCCTTATTACCATCATCATCATCACCACCATCATCATCCTAATCATCATCCATATTACCATCATCATAACCACCACCATCATCATCCTAATCATCATACTTATTACCACCATCATCATCCCCATCATCCTAATCATCATCCTCCTCTACGCAACAAGCAATCCTCTCTTCCTCCCACTACCTGTGGGGCCATCCACGGTGAAGTAGTTGCCGGCGTCGGTGTTGGGCACCTCCTCATAGCGAGTCACCAGTGACCCGTCCACAGGGTCCCGGGCCTGCACCGTCTTGATCTCCTGACCCAGCGACGTGGACTCCGAAATCAGCATCCTGTATTCCGGCTTGCTCTTCGTCCAGGGGCGGATAAAGTACAGCTCCGTTTCCGTGCGTCCCGTAATGACGATGAACACAAAAGCTGCAACACAAGTAAAGACGGTTTGACTGGATTTTTTTTTTATAATTATTTTTTTATTCTTTTATATTGAGGATAATGGAATAAGCACTCATGTGCTTTTTTTTACATCCAGTCCCCATGTGTATGCAGTTTTGTCAATTTTGTCATCTGTTTCCATCGGCACACAATGGCCTACTCTTCTGAAAAGCGGAACAGGATTTAACGTGTGCGCAAGATGTTCTGCATGCGTTCGAACAATGGGCCTCGGTTTATAGTCTCATCCGAAGGACTGGATCAGTGTGCTGTCTGGACTTTGTGTGCCACTTTCAGTCATGGCAGATTTCTCTGCGAGAAACTCAGCACCAATTTCCTCAGCGACAGCAACCTGCAGTAAGAACAGCGTCAACTTTTTCTCTGTGGGACTTTTGGGTGTCTAATTGTTTCCCTATGAGAAGGAATTTATGAATGTTTGTTTTTGTGTGTGTGGGGGGGGGGGGGGGGGGGGGGGGGCGGGGGAGGTTTCTAGGCTAGAGCTCTGAGGTTCACCTTTGGTGAGGTTTCGCATATGCGACAGTTTTTACCCACCCTTAAGGTATCTGCATTCCAACATTAGAAGAGGATATCTAAACGCCACACCAGTGTGTATGTTTGTTATTTTTAAAATTCTGTCATCTGTTCCTACCGGCATGCAATGATGACCTTTTCATCTGAAAGGCAGAATGGGATTTTAACATGTCCAAAAGATGTTCCATGTGCATTCAAACGTGGGATCTCAGTTTGTAGCCTCAACCAAAGCACTTTCAGGGGAGTGGTATCGGTACTGATGTTAACTCCTGACAAATCTCTGTGAAGGGACGTCTTGGTGGTGACTTGAACCCACACTGTCAAATCATGAGCTCAACGCTCTAACCACTAGGCTATCCCGCCCCCACCTTTCCCCCAAAAACTGGCCTTTACAGGAACTAACTCACAAAAATTTGAAGAGAAACCTGTAAAGAGTGATCGGTAATTTTGATAACGAAACCATAAAAATGACAGTTGTAATAAATAACTAAACAATACTTGAAGAAAAGCATCCTTACTGTGTAATTTGAATCACGAACTTATAAACAACATATACACGACAATACTCATGACAGGAAAGAAGTCTCCAGTTTTATCTAACCAGTGATCCCCCAGGTCAGAATGCAGCTACCTACATGGGGGGAGAAAACGGACATTTATGCAAAACTCTCCCCACTGATAGGAGGCACCGTGGTCGAGTGGTTTAGGCGGTCAACTCGTGATCCAGAGGTCGGCTCGATGTTGTGTCCTTGGGAAAGACACTTTACTCCTATTTTCCTCACTCCACCCAGGTGTACAAGTGGGTACCAGCTCTGCTGGGGAAGTATCTGGCAACAGACTAGCGTCCTGTCACAGGGGTGGTGAAAAACCATCAGTTCACTTAACGCTACAGAAACCGGGATAAGCTCCGGCTCTATGGGCCTTCTGGCTCGAAAGAACATACTTTTTTTATACTCCCCACTGATGAACCTCACAGCTCTTGCCAAGGATGCTACTCCCCCCCCTCCACCCCCGAAAAAAGGCTAACAAGTGAATACATGAAGAACCAAATGTCTTAATTTTACTTTGGATTTGGGTTTTACTTTGTTGTTGTTCTTCTTCTTATTCAGCTAGAGCTCCAAGGTTTCCCAGTGGTGAGATTTTTGCACACCAGACCATTTTTTACCACCATTAAAGTACCCACATTCAAACTTCACAATGTTGTTTAAACACGACACGTGTGCGCATGCATTTTAACCAAATTTTGTCACCTGTTCCTGCCGGCATGAAATGACCAACTCTTCCGAAAGACAGACCAGGTTCTTAACATGTACGCAAGATGTTCTGTGTGCGTTTGCATATGGGGCTTTGGTTCATACTCTCTCATCTGAAGGACTTTTTTAGGGGATTGGAGTCAGAACTGATGTTAACTCCAGGGTGAAACCCCTAAAATGGACACCTCCATGGTGACTTTATCCCGAGCCTTCAGATCACAAGCGCAATACTCTAACCACTAGGCTATCTCCCCCCACCCCCCAATTTTACTTTGAAATTTGAACCAAGATTTTTCAAAGATGTTTACTGTCACTGCCTGAAATCTGAATAGTGAATTGTCAAAAGACAACACACCCACAACAAACTAACCTAGGGAAAAAGATCATTCAGTGCAGCGTTCTAACAACTCTTCAAATATTTGAAGAGTTAAAGGGACAATTCAATTCAAGTCCATTCATTCACACAACTTAAACTAGTACATACTTGAAGCAAAATAAAATTTTTAAATGTCTCATGTAATCTGAATTACGGAGACGAAGACAATCAGCAAACCTCGGTCAGTCTGGTTGGCCAGGAAAGAGTCTTGTACCAGCACCTGGAAAGTGGCCTCTGCCATGAAGTTGCGATCCAGCCCCGGTCCAGCAGGTGACAACGTGATCCTACCTGTCACTGGGTCCATCTCAAACACTTGCTGCAACATTCATCAACAGTTGATGTCAAACACTTGCTGCAACATTCATCAACAGTTGATGTCAAAAATTTGCTGCAACAATATCATCAGTCAATCTCAAACACTTGCTGCAACAATACCAATAGTTGACGTTCAACATTTTCTGCAATATCCTCAACACTTGCTGCAACATTACCAACAGTTGATGTTTAACACTTGCTGCAACATCCATCAACACTTGCTGCAACATCATCAACACTTGCTGCAACATTATCAACAGTTGATGTTTAACACTTGCTGCAACATTCATCAACACTTGCTGCAACATCATCAACACTTGCTGCAACATTATCAACAGCTGATGTTTAACACTTGCTGCAACATCCATCAACAATTGATGCAACATCCATCAACACTTGCTGCAACATCATCAACACTTGCTGCAACATCATCAACAGCTGATGTTTGACACTTGCTGTAACATTATCAACACTTGATGTTCACCACTTGCTGCAACATCATCAACACTTGATTCAACAATTGATGCAACATCATCAACACTTGCTGCAACGGCATCAACACTTGCTGCAACATCATCAACACTTGCTGCAACAGCATCAACACTTGCTGCAACAGCATCAACACTTGCTGCAACATCATCAACACTTGCTTCAACATTGCTGCAATATCATCAACACTTGCTGCAACATCATCAACACTTGCTGCAACAGCATCAACACTTGCTGCAACAGCATCAACACTTGCTGCAACAGCATCAACACTAGCTGCAACAGCATCAACACTAGCTGCAACAGCATCAACACTAGCTGCAACAGCATCAACACTTGCTGTAACATCATCAACACTAGCTGCAACGGCATCAACACTTGCTGCAACATCATCAACACTAGCTGCAACAGCATCAACACTTGCTGTAACAGCATCAACACTTGCTGCAACAGCATCAACACTTGCTGCAACGGCATCAACACTTGCTGCAACAGCATCAACACTGGCTGCAATATCATCAACACTTGCTGTAACATCATCAACACTTGCTGCAACGGCATCAACACTTGCTGTAACATCATCAACACTTGCTGCAACGGCATCAACACTTGCTGCAACATCATCAACACTTGCTGCAACAGCATCAACACTTGCTGCAACGGCATCAACACTTGCTGCAACAGCATCAACACTTGCTGCAACGGCATCAACACTTGCTGCAACATCATCAACACTTGCTGCAACAGTATCAACAGTTGGTCTCAAACACTTGATGTAAGAATGCACAACAGTTGATGCCAAACACTAAACCATTAACAGCACAATATAACAAATGCATACGATTATATATTTGATTTATACAGCGCTTAAAAATAAGCACTCATGTGCTTTTTTACATCCAATCCCCATACGCATGTAGTTTTGTCAATATTGTCATCCGTTCCCACCGGCACGCAATGGCCTACTCTTCCAAAAAGCAAAATGGGTTTTAACATGTGTGAAAGATGTTCTGTGTGCGTTCGCACAAGGGACCTCAGTTGAAAATCTCATCTGATGACTTTTGGGGGGAGTAAGGTAAAAGGTAAAGGAGCCCCATAACCTATAAGGTCGTAGGGGAGCGAGGCGTCAGAGACCTCGCTTCTCTAGGGCCAGCATATTGAGGGCGGCACCCATCTCCTCTCCCTCGCTGCTTTACCTTCCCTGACCCTAAAGAGGGCAGGTACCCATTTATAGCTGGGTGAACTGGGAGAACTGTACTGAAGCCAAGGCGCGCAAACGGTCACCCAGCCAACTGGTAACCACACTCGACGCTGCTTAATTTGGCTGGGGGAAAGCGAGCGCTCCGACCACTGAGCTATCCCGTGGGGTTGGTACTAATGTCAACTCCAGAGGAAAAATCCTCTTGAACGAGATTCAAACCTGGGTCAGCAGATCATGTGCATGCGTGGGTGCATGTGAGCTGTGTGTGTGTGTGTGTGTGTGTGTGTGTGTGTGGTGCGTGCGTGCATGCATGCACGTGTGTGTGCATGTGTGTGTGTGCGCACATGTGTTTGTGTGTTTGTGCGTCTGGTTTGGACAGTTCCAGATTCTGCCTTTGGTAATAGCTAACCCTGCCTTCTTACAGGGAGGGATAGCCTAGTGGTCAGAACATTGCGCTGGCAATCTGATGACCCGGGTTCGATTCCCGTTCAAGGGGATATTTTCCCCTGGAGTTAACATCAGTGCAGACTCCACTCTCTCCAAAAAGTCCTTCGGATGAGACTATAAACCGAGGCCCCGTGTGCAAACACACGCAGAACACCTTGCGCACATGTTAAATCCTGTTCCGCTTTTTGTAAGAGTAGGCCATTGTGTGCTGGTGGGAACAGATGACATAATTTACAAAACCGCATACACACGGGGACTGGATGTAAAAAAGCACATAAGTGCTTATTCCATTATCCTCAATATAAAGAATAAAATAAAATTAAAATTAAAAAAATTAAAAAATAAAATACACTAGTTCGTGGTATTGATGCTCCTTCTTTCAGTTTTGAACAAAAAAATTACTTGCCATAACTTTATTGTACATTCCGCCCCCCTCCCCTTCACTTCTATCATACACATCATTATACTAAAACAAAACGACCCCCCCCCATAATAATTTTCTTCCTGCCAAACACAATTCAACAGAAACCATTCTAAGACCAAAAAGAAAAACCACTTCTTATTTTTGTGTTTCTGTTTCTATTGGGGTTTTTCATTCCTCGCCTAGAGCTCCGAGGTTCACCAATGGTGAGATTTTTGCATAGTCAACCGTTCCCCAGCCCCCCCCCCCCCCCTCCCCCCCCCACCTTTCCCCAACCGTCTAGGTAGCCACATTCTGACTTCGAGGACTTTTTCTTTCTTTTTTTAAAATTCTTTTATATCGAGGATAATGGAATAAGCACTCATATGCTTTTTTTACATCCAGTCCCCATGTGTATGCGGTTTTGTAAATTCTGTCACCTGTTCCCACCGGCACACAATGGCCTACTCTTACAAAAAGCGGAACAGGATTTAACGTGTGCGCAAGATTTTCTGCGTGCATTCTCACACGGGGCCTCGGTTTAAAGTCTCATCCGAAGAACTTTTGGAGAGAGTGGAGTCTGCACTGAAGTTAACTCCAGGGAAAAAATATCCCCTTGAACGGGAATCGAACCCGGGTTGTCAGACTGCCAGCGCAATGTTCTAACCACTAGGCTATCCCGTCTCCCTTTCAAGGTCTACTTGTATTTCTGTGACACTTTTCTTCAATAAATTCTGCTTAAACACCCAACCCTGAGTTTACCGTGATGTCGTAGGCGTCGCTTTGCACAATGGCACCGGCTTTGTTCAGGGCGCTGACGGTGCTCTTCAGCAACGTGTAGCGCAGGCTGTTGTTCTTGTCCGGGTCCGTGGCACTGACTTGCAGAACTTCAGAGCCCTTGGGGAGTGCTGCAACAGGCACGTTTAGTTTCAGCCAGGCTGAAGTCGGATGCGCTGGGCCTGCCCTGAATTTTCAGGCGCTTAATGGCAGCGGGACACATTTTCGCTCATGGGGCGGGCAACAATAGTGGCTGGCTGGGCCTTTGATAAAGAAGAAGTTTCAGCTCCCATGTGGCGATGCCAAGGGCCTATCAGGTATAAAAAAAATGTTTAAAAGCATCCCAACCTTCTGGAAATTCTGTGCTCGGAATTCCTTCTTTTCTATCCTTCTCTTTGTTTCTGCCTTCTTCCTTTACTTCCTGTCGACGACTCGTTCTTATCTATTTGTCGTCTTCTTGGTCCATTCTTCTGCCTGTTTTTTTCAAGAAGGGCTTAATACATAGCAAAATGTATAAATAGATACAGTTCTTTCTCCCTGCCAATGCCCCTGGGAAAAAAGAGCACTTAACACTGCCAGTTTCACATAGAAAAGCAGTCAACATTACTAATTTTACTCGGATAAAAAGCAGTCATAACTGCCAAATTTCACATCGAAAACAAACATATTACATTGCCAAAAATGTTACATAAATAAAAAGCAATTAGCATTGGAAAAAAAGCAATCAGCATTGCCAATTTCACATAGACAAAAGAGCCGTCACAACTGCCCAACACTTGCCTTCATCAATGATCTTATTGTAGGACTTTTGAATAAAGGATGGAGGTTTGTTGTTGGCGTCGGTGATGGTGACAGACATGGTTGCTGTTGCTGAATACTGCGGGCTGCCGCCATCAGTGGCAATGATCTGTTACAACACAAAACACGTCCAAGATTATAATATGTCCGCACAAACATGTTAAAGATCACATGTCCACACAAACATGTTAAAGATCATATATCTGCACAAACATTATATGTCCACACAAACATGTTAAAGATCATATATCTGCACAAACATTATATGTCCACACAAACATGTTAAAGATCATATATCCGCACAAACATGTCAAAGATCATATGTCCACACAAAACATGTTACAGATCATATGTCCGCACAAACATGTTAAAGATCATATGTCCACACAAACATGTCCAAGATTATATGTCCACACAAACATATTACAGATCATATGTCCACACAAACATGTTAAAGATCATATATCTGCACAAACATTATATGTCCACACAAACATGTTAAAGATCATATATCCGTACAAACATTATATGTCCACACAAACATGTTAAAGATCATATATCTGCACAAACATTATATGTCCACACAAACATGTTAAAGATCATATATCCACACAAATACGTCCAAGATTATATGTCCACACAAACATGTTAAAGATCATATATCCGCGCAAACATGTCCAAGATTACATAGCCACACAAACATGTATAAGATTATATGTCCACACAAAACATGTAAAGATTATATGTCCACACAAACATGTCAAAGATCATATGTCCACACAAACATGTCAAAGATCATATGTCTACGCGAACATGTCAAAGATCATATGTCCACACAAACATGTCAAAGATCATATGTCCACACAAACATGTCAAAGATTATATGTTCACACAAACATGTCAAAGATCATATGTCCACACAAACATGTCAAAGATCATATGTCCACACAAAACATGTCAAAGATTATATGTCCACACAAACATGTCAAAGATCATATGTCCACACAAACATGTCAAAGATTATATGTCCACACAAACATGTCAAAGATCATATGTCCACACAAACATGTCAAAGATCATATGTCCACACAAACATGTCAAAGATTATATGTCCACTCAAACATGTCAAAGATCATATGTCCACACAAAACATGTCCAAGATTACATAGCCACACAAACATGTATAAGATTATATGTTCACACAAACATGTAAAAGATCATATGTCCACACAAAACATGTCAAAGATTATATGTCCACACAAACATGTCAAAGATCATATGTCCACACAAAACATGTCAAAGATTATATGTCCACACAAAACATGTCAAAGATTATATGTCCTCACAAAACATGTAACATTTCATATGTGTGTGCATATGTAAGTGTGTATAGACGCGTGTGTGTGTGTGTGCATGCTTGCATGCGTGGGTGTGTTTGTAGGTTTGTGGAGGTTTGTGTACAAGCCTCCATACTTGCATACATACGAGTATGTGTATGCTTCCGTATCTGCACATACATACATACATACATACACACACATACATACATACATACATACATACATACATACATACATCCATCCATCCATCCATCCATCCATCCATACATACCTACCTACATACATACATACATACATACATACATCCATCCATCCATACACCCATCCATACACCCATCCATACATACATGCCTGCATGGATGCACACATATACGTGCGTGTGTGCACTGCATACCTGCATTGTCAGCGTTTGGTACAGATCATAATCAAAGGTGGGGCTTCCAGAGATGTAGACTTGGCCGCTCTCCGTCACCACGAAACTGTCACGACCCCCCCTGCCTATACGATAGGAGACTTGCCCATTGCTGCCCTGGTCAGCATCCGTTGCTGACACATTCAGCAATGGTGTACCTGGTGCAGAATGAACACAAGCTGATAGACATGGTTGCCAAATATGGGATGATCGTGATGATGACAACAACAAAAACAATGCTAAATCAATTTTGTTCAGAGTTACACCCAAAGCACTGGATCAAACGGCATCAAACATGCGTACACACACTTACAGACATTATTTAACTTTACAAACATGTATGTATATAGTGTATTCTATACTAGGGCTATTATGTAAGACTTAAAGGGTATACAGGGTAAGTGACAGAAACGATTACCGAATGTTTGATGTAGCAACAGAAATTATTACCGAATGTTTGATATAGCAACAGAAATTATTACCGAATGTTTGATGTAGCAACAGAAATTATTACTGAATGTTTGATGTAGCAACAGAAATTATTACTGAATGTTTGATATAGCAACAGAAATTACCAAATGTTTATTATAGCAACAGAAATTATTACTGAATGTTTGATATAGCAACAGAAATTATTACTGAGTGTTTGATATAGCAACAGAAATTACCAAATGTTTATTATAGCAACAAAATTATTACTGAATGTTTGATATGGCAACAAAAATTATTACTGAATGTTTGATATAGCAACAGAAATTATTACTGAATGTTTGATATAGCAACAGAAATTATTACCGAATGTTTGATATAGCAACATCAATTATTACTGAATTTTTTATATAGCAACAGAAATTATTACCAAATATTTGATGCAGCACCAGAAATTATTACCAAATGTTTGATGTAGCAACAGAAATTAATACTGAATGTTTCATATAGCAACAGATGTTATTACCAAATGTTTGATACATCAACAGAAGTTATAAATGAATGTTTGTTTTAGCCAAGAGACAGAAAGTATCAATTAACACTATCAAATGTACAGAGCAGTGCCAACTGAGACATATTGAATAACAAATTTAAAAGATGATTTTTTACATGTACATGCACACACACAGACTTTGGATGAGACTATAAACTGAGGCCCTGTGTGTGAACACATGCAGAACATCTTGCTCACATGTTAAAACCCATTCTGTCTTTTGGAAAAGTAGGCCATTTGTACTGGTGGGAATGGAATAGAAAATGTACAAAACCACATGCACATGGGGACTGGATGTAAAAAAAAAAAAAAGTACATGAGTGCTTATGCCATTATCCTCAAAATAAAAGAACGAACAGATAAATAACACACATACAAACACACACTTCCCTACCATCTAAAAATAAGGTCAACATGTCCCATAACCTATGTGGTCATATGGGAGCAAGGCATCAAAGACCTCAACTTCTCAAGGGGCCAGCATATTAAGGGTGGTGCCCATCTCCTCTGCCTCGCTGCTTTACCTTCCCTGACCCTAAAGAGGGCAGGTACCCATTTACAGCTGGGTGAACTGGAGGAACTGTACTGAAGCCAAGGCATGCAAATGGTCACTCATCCAAGTGGTAACCAACGCTCGATGCTGCTTAACCTTGGCTTGGGGGAAGCGAGTGCTCTGACCTCTGAGCTATCATCTACTCATAAAAAAGCCAGTTCATGAAAAAAAGAAAAGAAAACAGGGGAATAAACCAACCAGGAGCAATGGCCTCTGAAATGGTCAGTGTGTAGATCACTGGGTTGAAAATGGGTTTCTGGTTATTTTCATCCTGCAATCAACCGAAGACAAACCCTCAATCAACTGATTACAACCCCTCCATCAACCGATTACAACCCCTCCAACAACCGATTACAACCCCTCCATCAACCAGTTACAACCCCTACATCAACTGATTACAACCCCTACATCAACCAGTTACAACCCCTACATCAACCGACCACAACCAATCAATCAACCGATTACAACCCCTACATCAACCGACCACAACCAATCAATCAACCGATTACAACCCCTACATCAACTTATCACAATTCTCTCAATCAACCAACTACAACCCCTATATCAACCAATTATAACCACTCAATCAACCAATTACAACCACTCAATCAACCAATTACAACCCCTCAATCAACTGATTACAACCCCTTAATCAACTGATCACAATTCCCTCAATCAACCAATTACAACCCCTACATCAACCGATTACAACCCCCCCAATCAACCATTTACATACAACCTCTCAATATATGCAACAAACCCCATACTGTCACATATCGCATGACTGACCAATCACATACATCCACCCACATACTGTCACATACACATACATGCAGACTGACCAATCATACACAGCCTAACACATACTATCACATAATGCATGTAGACCGATCATTCATACACAATAAACAACATACTGTGTAACATAAGATTACTACAAACTGCATATCTAACCGATAACGATAATAATACTAGTGATAATGGGAAGAAAGGAAAGAAACAGACAGAACGCCAACTTACGTTCACTTGCACAACGACGATGGTCCTCGCAGATAGTGGCGGCTCACTGTTGTCTGTGGCTTCAACCTCCAGGTTGAAACTGAACAACAAACAACTTTGTTCAGTCACACACACACACACACGCGCGAGCACGCGCACACACTTACCTACCCAATCACCCACCCAAACTCTCACACATGCAGGCACACACTCATGCACTATGCATGTGCACCAGTATGCACATGCCCACACACACACACACACAAATTATCCCCCCCCCCACACACACATACTCACACATTTACCCAACCAATCTCCCATCATCACACACGCGCATGCATGTATAGATACATGCATGCACTTTACATCTGTACCACCATGCATGTGCACACACACACATTTACACACATTTATTTATTTTATCTACTTATTTATATCACTTTAAGTCATGGCAGATTTCTCTGCGTGAAATTCGGGCTGCTCTCCCCGGGGAGAGCACATCGCCACAAGAGTAGTGCCACCCTTTTTTTTCCTGTCTGCAACAGTATTTGTTTCCCTATCAGCATGTGGCTTTTTTTCTACAGAATTTTGCCAGGGACAACTCTCTTGTTGCCGTGGGTTCTTTTACGTGCACTAAATAATTATGTGCAACACACGGGACCTCGGTTTATCATCTCATCCGAAAGACTAGCGCCCAGACCACTACTCATGATCTACTGGATGGGGAAAAAGTTTCGGGTCCAAACGGGATACGAACCACGGCACACTTCAGACCCGGACTTTTCGCTTTCTAGACAGGCGCGTTACCTCTAGACCACCGATCCACAAATATCATATATATATATCCCCCCAACACACACACACACACCACCAATGCACACACACGCATGCGCACACAACACACACTCTCTCTCTCTCTCTCTCAATTGTTCATTGCTCTCTCTCGGTCTCTCTCTCTCTTTCTCACGCACACAATACACACACACACTTACAAGCCACTTCTGTTGGGTGTCTTCTCGAACGATACCAATTCTCTCAAGGACAGTTCACCAGTAATGGGGTTGAGGACAAAGGAATTGGTAGGGGTATTCCCACTCACAATTCTGTACGTGATATTTGCCTGGGTGTCTGAAGGATCGACTGCCTGAAATTGAAAAAGAAAAAAGAAAAAGGGAAAAAATAAGGGAAAAAAAGTTGATATAGTTAAATCAGCTAGATCTTTTATTTCATCTGCAGGTATCAACTAAGTATGACTTTTTTGGGTCTTGTCTTGTGTGTGCATGTGTGTATGTAAGAGCGCATGTGTGTGCGTGCGTGCGTGTGTGTGTGTGAGCGATTTACACTTTCTCCTATGTGTATTGGGGATTTTGTTTTGGTTTTTTTTCTAAATTAAGTGATCCATACAAAAAATGTTACGAAAACAAACAGGCAAAAACATTCAATAATGATAATTTATTTATTTTATTTTATTCTTTTATATCGAGGATAATGGAATAAGCACTTATGTACTTTTTTACGTCTAGTCCCCGTGTGTATGCGGTTTTGTAAATTCTGTCATCTGTTCCCACCAGCATACAATGGCCTACTCTTACGATAAGCAGAACAGGATTAAACGTGTGCGCAAGATGTCCAGCGTGCGTTCGCACATGGGGCCTTGGTTTATAGTCTCATCCAAAGGATGATTATCATTACAGTTAATATAATTACCCATCACTGTGTGCATGTGTGTGTGTTTGTGTGTGTGTGCATGCATGTGTGCGTCTTTTTATTCTAGGATCATCAACTATAAAGGACTTTCATGGAAGTTGTTAACAATGCTGAGAGCTAAAAGCAACAGCACTGAATTACACATAACAAAGCAGTCACACACATCTTCTTCTTCTTCTTCACTGAACACTCAGACAGCAACTATTGTTGTCCCATCACACCAGCAAAAAATGCACTGCACTGCCACTAAGTGCCTAAACAAGTCAGGCCTGGCGCATCCGACTTTGACGCCAGTCACAAACACAATCTGCTCACCTTGCTGTAAGAGACATCCACCTAAACGAACAAAGGACAGAGACTACATACAAGTACATTTCCCCTTGAACGCACATCTCACAATTCTGAAGACGTACCTCTACTCGTACTGGGTCCAGGAAATCCAGTCTGGTCTCGGTCACCAAGCCTTTGTACTGCGTGGATGTGAACTGCGGGCCGTTCTCGTTATAGTCGGTGACCCGGATCACCACCAGCACATTGGAGGTTTTGGGGTCCGTGCTGTTGTCAACGGCGTAGGCCAGAAACTCGTACGTCCTCTTCGCTTCGTAGTTCAGCTTCTTGATCAGAACGATGGCGCCAGTTTGGCTGTTGACCTGGAACCTGTTTAGAGAGACAACAACGCGGTCAGAGATCCTCCGCTCCTGAAGACAGTACTGTGGCTACCTTCGTGGTAGCGGGATTAAAACACACATCTCACCAGAGGTAAACCTAAAGAGTTCTAGTTGGGGATTGAGGGGAAAATGAGGGAGTGATTTTTTTTTCCTTGCTGTAGCTCTTGAGTTAATTTTTTTTTAAGGTTGGGGGATGGGGGGTGTGGTGGTGGAAGTCTGTTGGCTGGTTGGGTATTTTTGTGTTCTGGTTTGCTTTTTGTTGTTTGTTTTTTGTGGTGGTTTTTGTTGTTGTTTTTTGTTTGTTTGTTTTTTAGGGTATTTTGGGGGGTTGGGGGGGGGGTGGTGGGCTAGTTGAAGTTTAAAAATAATCACTGTAAGTAAAGGAAGAACTCATGATAATTAACACACCCAGATGAGCAGGTGAGGGGGGGGGGGGGGGGGGGGTGGCGATGTGAGAGGAAATTGAAGGAATCCATCAATGCTATCCTCTTCCTGTACTGTAAAAGACTATCTTATAAGCAACTTTTTTTAAAGACCAATGTTTTCAAGGCAGCATTTACACATGAATCCTTTATTCTTAAAAGTCCCATCCAAAAGAATTGCAAGGAGTCAGAACACCTGAAAAACATCCTCTCAAATATATTCTTCAGTGGTGCCTCGAATCTATACCTCTATTACCCTAAGATCACAGCCCTCCGACCTCCACCCCACCCCACCCCACCCCACCACCACTACCCCCATCCTCACCACCACCCCAAAAAACTGAAGCTCTGAAGTGCAACCAAAATTGTCGGAAATCCACCACCACCACCACTACCCCCAAAACACTGAAGCTCTTACTTGCTGCCAAAATTGTCAGAACCCCCACCACCACCACCACCATCCCCCAAAAAAACTGAAGCTCTTACGTGCTGCCAAAATTGTCGGAAATCTTGTAGTACACCTGACCATCTCGGCCCGTGTCCTTGTCAGTGGCCTGGGGGAAAAAAGGGAAAACAAAGCAGAACATCAGAAAGATATCATTTTTGTTGTTGTCCCTTGGTTAGAGCTCCGAGGTTCACCAATGGTCAGATTTGGTTATGCGACTGTTTTTGACCCCCATGAAGATAGCCGCATTCCGACTTTGGAGATGTATGCTGGGTATGTTCGTGTTTCGGTAACCCGGTTCTTTAACAAGCATATTTGATCTTCTGCATGTGAATATACACAAAGGGAATTGTGACACTGGCAGGTCCTCACTTGAATTTGACCTGGGAGATCGTAGAAAATCCCCACCCTTAATTCACCAGATGCCACTGAGGTACGAACCCTGTCTTCATGGACCCAATGGACGAAAGCTGGTCTTAACCACTTGGCTATAACATCCGTCAAAAAGAGATGTGAGGCAGAAGTGTAGACAGGGAAAAAGAACAATGTTTAGTCTTTGTAATGTCTTCTGATGATCGATCATCTTTATAGAATATTGGGACAGGCTCATAGAAAAAAAAAAAAGATGAAAAGGGGAAGTGATATGATCAAAATTGCTTGAATCAATCACAGTATAAAGACGGGCCTTTTTTTTTTTGGTCTGGGCTACAAACAGCATATTTGATAAAAGTCACTTGCATTATTTAACAATATATGTACTTCTCTCTCTCTCCCCCATCAATTCTTTTTAAAAAAGACATTACATTACTCTCTCTCTCTACTTGCACACACACATACACAAACACATGCACATGCACGCACACACACACAAAACACATAGAAAAAAATTAAGCCACATAAGATTGACACACACACACACACAAATCAAAATCAATTACATCAGAAAGAACTTCTGAAAAGGAGAAAAAAACAACTGTCCCTGGACAATAGAAAGATGAAGAATTAAACAAACAAACAGAAAAAATACCAACCCATACTCACATTCAATGTCAGGATCGTGGTAAACAAGGGAACATTTTCTGAGACAGACTCCTCATACCGGTCTTGCGCAAATTCAGGCTTGTGGTCATTCTTGTCCGTGATTGTTATGTACACCGTAGCCGTGCTGTTCAGTTGTTCTCGTGTTCGAGTCTCGATAGCCTGTAGCTGTATACGTCACAACCAGGGCAACCCATTAAGATTTTTCAAGATTGAAGATTTTATTTCAAGAAAACCCACAAGGGGTACATGAAATTCAACAAAACCACAACTTGCAGATGTGGACGTGTGAAAAATACAACACAAATTCATTCCAAAAGGAAGAGCAGGAATTTGCAGTTTGTATGTAAGGTAGCCAATGTCTAAGAGACCTTCCCAGAAATCAAAATACAACGACATGAAGCAGACTGGATGGCTAAAGACCTCACATTTTCAGTAGCAGCAAATATGAATTCTTTGCATATTGGAGGACCAGGTTGTGTCAACTTTCAAACCTCATCCACATTTCGTGGATGAGTGTGGTATTGTATTGCACTGCATTGCATTGCACTGCATTGCATTGTATTGCATTGCATTGTAATGTATTGTGTGTGTGCATACGTTTGACTTTGTTTAAGCTGTTAATTGGCTGCTTGACTCTGTAAGAGTATGTTAAAAGTAAGCGCTCTGATTTGTCCTTGCAAGATATAGCACTATACAAATTCCATTTATTATTATTATTATTATCCCACTTTAAGTCGCAGCAGAGTTCTCTGCATGAAATTCAGGCTGCTCTCCCTAGGGAGAGTGTGTCACCGCCACAAGAGCAGCACCCCTCCCCCCACCCCCATTTTGTTTTTCTTTTCCTGTCTGCATGTGTATTTGTTTTCCTATCAAGGTGGCTTTTTTCTACAGAATGTTGCCAGGGATAACTGTCTTGTTCCCGTGTTGTTGTGGTTTTTTTACATGCGCCAAATGCATGTTGCACACGGGACCTCGGTTTATCGCTCATCGGCTAGAGCTCCGAGGTTCACCAGTGGGGAGATTTTGCGTATGCGACCGTTTTTACCCATCATGAAAACAACATCATTCCGACTTTGGGGACTGAGACAGAAACGAAAGGGAAGGACGACAGACAGAAAAAGAGACACAGAGAGAGAGAGAGAAAAGAAGAGTAACAGAAAAAGAGGGAATTTCTAGCACAGAAATACCAAACACCACCAAGACCGCAAAAAGCCCCCCACCCACCCACCCCCACCCCTCCCCGCCCCACATCCCTAGCAAAGGGGGACACGATGGATCAAGGGCGGCGACGCAGTGGCGGGTCCTCACCGTGACAAACTGCTTCTGGTAGTTTTCGTTCTCGTAGTCCAGGTACCGGAAGTTGTTGATCTGCAGGTAGAAGACCTGGCTGCCGGACACCTCCGTCTTGGGCGTGACATCAAAGGCTCCGCTGAAGGACTGGTCCAGCACCCTCACCCGGTACTTGGCGTTGTCGCCCTGAAACAGACAGGGGAGAAGGGTTGCAGACAGGACAGGACAGGACAGGACAGTGCAGGGCGGGGCTGGGCGGGGCTGTATGTAGAGAGTGAGTGAGTGAGTGTGTGTGTGTGTGCGTGTGTGTGTGTGTGTGTGTGTGTGTGTGTATGTGTGTGTGTATGTGTGTGTGTGTGTGTGTGTGTGTGGTGTGTGTGTGTGTTTGTGTGTGTTTGTGTGTGTGTGGTGTGTGTAGGGGTGTGTGTGTGTATTGTGTGTGTGTATGGTGTGTGTGTGTGTGTTTTGGGGTTGTGTGTGTGTGGGTGTGTGTGTGTGTGTGTAATGTGTGTGTGTGTGTGAGTGTGTGTGTGTGTGTTTTGTTTTTTGTGTGTGTTGTGTGTGTGTTTGTGTGTGTGTGTGTGTTTTTATGTGTGTGTGTGTGTGTGTGTTGTGGTGTGTGTGTGTGTATGTGTATGTGGGGTGTGTGTGTGTGTGGGGGTGTGTATGTGTGTGTGTGTTTGTATGTGTGTGTGTGTGGGGTGTGTGTGGGGTGTGTGTGTTTTGTGTGTTGTGTGTGTGTTGTGTAGGGTGTGGTATGTGTATGTGTGTGTGTGTGTGTGTGTGTGTGGGGTGTTGTGTGTGTGTGGTGTGGGGTTGGGGTGTGTTGTGTGTGTGTTTGTGTGTGTTTTTGTGTGTGTGTGTGTTGTATGGTGTGTGTTGTATGTGTTGTGTGTATGGTGTGTTGTGTGGTGTGTGGTGGTGTGTGTGGGTGTGTGTGGTGTGTGTGTAGGTGTGTGTGGTGTGAGGGTGTGTGTGTGTTTTGTGTGTGTGTGTGTGTGGTGTGTGTGTGTATGTGTGGGTGGTTTTGGTGGGTTGGTGGTGGTTGTGTGGGTGTGGGTGTGTGGTGTGTGTGGTGGTGTGTGTTGGTGTGTGTGTGTGTGTGGTGTGTCTTATTTTACGTCTGTCACTTAAGATATAGACGATGGAGGCAGGGGGGGATTGGGGGGGGGGGGGGGGGGGGGGGGGAAATAATGGAAAAGGGGCTTAAGTAGAATAGATACGTGTTGGTATGAATGCACTTAAAAGATTATTCCAATCTATATAAATAGTATGTTGCAAAAACATGCATAGAACTACAAAAATTAACAAAAACCCACAACAATTGAAAAATACTCTAATGTTTGAAAACAAACAATTTTGAACTACTTGTAACGGCAGTTGTGAAAAAGCAAATATGTAGATTCCCACGACCATATTTACAAAAAAGAGAATACTGGGGATTGCAACAGAGACAAGGCTATCTCACATAATAACTCTGGATTGGTTAAAACTTCCTGCAGAGACTATTTTAAAAATGATGGTAAAAACGTTTTTAAACCTTGACATTGATACAGAACATGAACATTAGAAAATTTGTCACCGCATTATACATTGTACATTTTTGGCAAATTTTGCTCGAAAGGCATTTAATTTCAATCTGTAGATTAGAGAAACAATTTTTCTAGTACAGGTTTTTCGAAAACCGTACTGAGTGCAAAGAATTTCTCAATATCCAGAACTGAACAAGTATGCTGGGGATAACCAGCCTCTTCCTGTTTCTTTTTCACATGTTTCCAGCAAACATTTTGAAGCAAAGCATAACCTTCATGAAGAGAAAGAGGAATATCTAAAACAGTTGAATAGCTATCATGTTTTGCTGCCTTTTTGGCAGCTTTGTCAACCATTTCATTAAAATGAATACCACAATGAGATGGAATCCAGCAGAAAGTAACATTCGAACCCCTCAGAATTAAAAAAATGTACCAACAAATTAATTTCAGTAATAAGATCTGCTTAACGGGTCGAAGACGAGTTACTGAGAGACTGTAGTGCAGATTTAGAATCAACACAGAACAATATCTGCAGAACAGTTTTGGGGGCAATCAAGCAGAAGTACAAAGCCATCAAAATAGCAGTAAGTTCAGCAGTAAAGATGGAATGATTTTTGCCGATGTGATAGGGTTTTCAATCTTTAAAGCTGGAAAGATGAATGTGCCCCTGCTTCCTTGTTCTTAAGAAGGGGGTTTCCCTCAGTGTATATCTTAAGATGTTTAAGGATATGTATCTTCTAGGTGCCTTTAAAATAAGATCCAAGAATAAGCCCATTTTCTTTTTTTTTTAAAGAGAGATGGTAGATATCAAAAATTTCTTTCTGAAGTTCCCCTTTTTTGGACAAGGTGTTAAAAGAGGTGTGGATTTTTGCCAGTCTTTAGGATTGATACTTGACTTTTTTGAAGATATCGGAAGTGTAAGTACTAATAGTGACCAAGAGAAGAGATATTTTTGCTCTATTGGGAAATTCTAAATCGGAAACTAATTGAAATTTCCGATGCAATATTGTTTTTCAACTGTCCCAACTTCTTAAAACATACTTTGAAAACAGCTAAGTTACGATAATCCCCTAGAGGTTTGTACTTCCTATTTCTCTTACGTTCCTAAAGAAGGGTGCATGAACGGAACCCCAAAGCAATCCGGAAAGCTTTTACAATCTAAGCTTTGAATTTTGTTCAATAGATATTTGGGTGCACTAAAGAATAATTCTTTGACCATATGTTAGTTTAGGAACGAACCAGTGATAATGATAAAAGCTTTAGTACTAATGAATCTTGTGCCCATATTTTTCCTCTAATTGCTTTTAATACATTCAGACTTCTTCTTGCCTTGTTTAAAGCATATTCGATGTGACAATGCCATGTTAATTCGAAGTAAGTATAATACCAAGAAATTTTACCATGCTTATAATCCAGAACTTGTTCACCAATTTTTAAAACAGGAAGTTTAGGAGGGTCAGCACCGTTGTTAAAAAGCACAACCTGTGTCTTTTCTGTAGAAAGACTTAACCCATTTTCCACCATATACTTATAAATTTATCCAACTCAAGCTGATATAACTTTCTAACATAATTCAAAAAGCCTTTTAGGTGTTACCTTTTCATTGTTACCCTTTTTCCACATACAAAGTCATCAGCATATTGGACAAGAACAACATATCAGACACATATTCAGGGATATCATGAAGTAAAATATTAAAATAAATAGGTGCAAACACAGAGCCCTGAGGTTTTGCCCATTTGTGGAAATCTAAGTGTGGAGTAAGTATTTCCAACCTTTGCCTGAAGCTTCTTCCTGTGAGAAAATTTCTAAAATAAGAATAATGAAACCTGACAAACCAATACATTTTAATTTATGTAACAATCTAGATGCCAGACTTGGTCATAAGCTTTGTTTATGGGCAAAGAATGTGGCAAGAATATTTTGTCTTCGTGCAAACTGATGTTTATTTGGGTAGTCAGCTTGATTAAATGGTCTATGGTTGATCTCCCTTTTCGAATCCTGCTTGATTAACTGGGACAATTTATTTTTCTCACAATAATACACTAATCTATTTAAAATAACTTTTTTCCATAAATTTTCCAGTGTGTGATGTAAGTGCAACAGGTCTATAGCTTTTTGCATCACTTTTCATTTCCTTGTTTTAGTAGGGGAATAATAATAGACTGCTTCCAAATCAGAGGTGTTTTACATTTTTAAACCCAGCCATGCTGAAATAATTGGTGTAGTAAAAGAACCCAGTTTTCTGGTAAATGTTTCAGCATTTGATTTGAAAAAAGCATCTATTCCTATGATGTTTTCCTATTATTAAGAGATTGAATAACATCCTAACTTCTCGTAAAATTATTGGTGTGTTTATGAATAATGTATTATCTGGTAATGGATCTTTTTAAATATCTTTTTTTTTTCTTCCTTTTTGAAGGTTTAAATTCTGACGTGAAAGACATGTATCACTCATTGTATTAGCAAACATATCAATGAAAGTTGTGGGATGTTTTGTATGTGTGGTGTGTTTGTATGTGTTTTGTGTTTTTGTGTGTGTGTGTGTGGTGGTGTGTGTGTGTGTGTGGTGTGTGTGTGTATGTGTATTGTGGTTGTGTGTGCGTGTGCGTGTTTCGTGTGCGTTTGCGGTGTGTGTGTGTGTGTGTGTGTGTTGGTGTGTGTGTTTGTGTGTTTTATGGGTGTGTGTGATGTGTGCGTGTGTGTGTGTGTGTTTGTGTGTGTGTGTATGGTGTGTGTGTTTGTGGTGTGTGTGTGTTTTTTGGTGTGTGTGTGGTGTGTGTGTGTGTGTTTTTTGTGTGTGTGTGTGTTGTGTGTGTGTGTGTGTGTGTGTGCTTTTGTGTGTATGTGTGTGCGTGTGTGTGTGTATGGTGTGCGTTTTGTGTGTGTGTGTGTTTGTGTGTGTTGTGTGTGTGTGTGTATGTGTGTGCGTGTTGTGTGTGTGTGTATGGTGTGTGTGTGTGTGTTTGTGGTGTGTGTGTGTGTGTGTGGTGTGTGTGTGTGTGTGTGTGTATGTGTGTGTGTGTGTTGGTGTGTGTTGTGGTGTGTGTGTGTATGTGTGTGTGCGTGTGTGTAGAGGGGGTGGGGGGTATGGGGGAAAGGGTGTGTGTGTGTGTGTGGGGGGGGGGGTTTTTTAGGTGTTTTATTTTTCAGTTTATTATTTAATTTTATTCTTTTATTTCGAGGATAATGGAATAAGCCCTCATGTGCTTTTTTTTCCATCCAGTCCATGTATGTATGCAGTTTTGTACATTTTGTTATCCATTCCCACCGGCACACAATGGCATACTCTTCCAAAAGGTGGAATGGGTTTCAATGTGCATGCAAGATGTTCTGCGTGCGTTCACACACGGTACTCAGTTTATAGTCTCATCCCAAGGACTTTTGGGGAGAGTGGAGTTGGCACTGATGTTAACGCCAGAGGAAAAATCCGAGAACCGAACCTGGGTCAGCAGATCACGAATACATCACTCTAACCACCAGGCTATCCCGTGCGCATGTGTGTGTGTGCGCACATATGTGTGTGGTTGTGTGTGTGTGTGTGGTGTGATGTGTGTGAGTGGGTGAGTGATGAGTATTGTGGTGTGTGTGTGAGTGTGTGTGTATGTGTGTGTGAGAGAGAGAATGTATGTGTGTGTGTGTGCCTGCGTGCATGCATCTGTCTGTGTAAGAGAGACAAGAGGGAGGGGAGGGGGAGGAGAGGGAACACTAAAAGGAATGTAAGCAAAGCTACAAAAAGATACTAGATCAACTGGGCAAAAGAAAGCAATCACAATTCAGTATAGTTTCATTGTGTGTGTGTAAGTGTCTATATAAATACGTACATACATTACATTACATTACATTACATTCATACACACACACACATATATATGTGTATATATGTATATATATATTCAGACACTGGAAGGTCTACACTTGAACTTGACCTGGGAAGTCATAAAAATTCCCATCCTAAAATTACGCGACACTGCCAAGACCCGAACCCATGATTTTATGAACCCATGGGATTGAAGTCAAACAGTCTAAACCACTCGGCTATAGCGTCTGTCCGAGATGCGCGGGTCTGAGTTTCCACTGAGCTGTCTGTGTGCGGGGATCTTTTCCCCTGGGATTACACAGCAGAACCGACTCCACACTCCAAAAAGTTCTTAGAACGAGACTTTGTTGCCCCCCTTCGTTCCTCAGCTAGAGCTCCAAGGTTCACCAATGGTGAGATTGTTTGCATATGCAACAGTTTTTTGTTTTTTCTTACTTTTTGTTGTTGTTGGGGTTTTTTGGGTTTTTTTGTTTTTTGCTGCCTCATCTTCTGTGACGTCCCCAGTCCTGCTGTTCCCACCCCGCTCATTCCAATCTCCCCGCCACAGCAATACCTAGATTCGTTATGTCTCATCCTCAGGATTGGAAGTCCACAGGGAGCCCATCACTATCAGGCTGCCTTGGAGCCACCAGCCAGAGGGGCCCTGCACTGCTGCTGGGTCACTTTGGTGGTGTTCAGTGGTGCCTGTTCTGAGCTAACATATGCAGGACACCACCTACTAAGCCCCCTACTAACGACAGTATTAGCTCAGTTGTAGAGCCAGACTGAGTGAGTTGCCCACCCGAGGTGGCAACCACCACAACGTCCCTCCAACGACCATCCCCCGCAAACCTCCAACCCCAAAGGCCTTGACACAAACTCACCACAGGCACAGAAGTGAATAGGGAAACCGAATCTGAGGTCACCATGAGACCAGAGCAGCTGGGACCACCAAATCAGAGGCAATTTTTTTTTTATTGCATGATGACCAATGACAATGATGATGTAATGATGCTACTGTGGAAGCGCATGTGCTTTGAGACTACTTGACAGGGTTGTACTCTATGCTTACTATCATAATATATCCCGGCGTCAACCGGGCCCGAGAGATACAGACACCTGCAGTGTTGGTCAGGTAATTTGAGCAACACTCTAAAACTCACATCCGTAAAGTGGATGAAGCTCGACTGTGTGGTCCCAGTCTTCCCACTGAGCCCACAGAACACTCACTCTGGGTAGGAGCCGGCCGGAGTCCGAAAAATCCCTATGGCTCCTGGGAATCGAACCCGCGACCTTCCAGTCCGTAACCCAAGGCGCTAACCACTGCACCATGGTGGCTGGTTATGCAACAATGTTTAACCCACCATTAAGGTAGCTACACTCAGACCTCAGGAATAGAATGAGATTACAAACTGAGGTTACAAGGGTGGGGGGGGGGGGGGGGCTTTTTTGTTTGTTTTTTCAGTTGTTTTTGTTTAGGGTTGTTTTTTTCCTATACTCCTCAGCTTGAGCCCTAAGGTTCACCATGGGTGAGATTTTGCATATGCAACCATTTGCCTACCTTTATGGTAGCCACATTCTGACTTAGAAAGGTTGCAGGCATGAATGCATTCAACCAACTTTCAGGGGTGTAGGTCTACTAGCAGGATGGAGACGGGGTAGCCTAGTGGTCAGAACATTGCGCTCGCAATCTGACGACCCGGGTTCAATTCCCGTTCAAGGGGATATTTGTCCCTGGAGTTAACATGGTGCAGACTCCACTCTCCCCAAAAGTCCTTCGTATGAGACTATAAACCGAGGCCTCATGTGCGAATGCACGCAGAACACCTTGCACACACGTGAAATCCTGTTCCGCTTTTCGTAAGAGTAAGCCATTGTGTGCCGGTGGGAACAGATGACAGAATTTACAAAACCGTACACACGTGGGGACTGGATGTAAAAAAAGCACATAAGTGCTTATTCCATTATCCTCGATATAAAAGACTAAAATAAAGTAAATTAAATTTTAAAAAGACGACACAAGCATACCCAACATGCACTTTGCTACCTGGAGAGTGACAGGCTCCACCAAGTTTAACTTGCCCACAACACAACATCATAAAAATTCACACAATAAATCACCCCCAACTACAGTACAAGTAAAGCCAGGTAAGTACCATCTAGCCAGGTCAATATCTTCCATCAGGCTTTGGGACAAGTTAAACCAGTCAATATCTAGCCAAGTCTACATCTTCCATCAGGCTTTGGGACAAGTTAAACCAGTCAATATCTAGCCAAGTCTACATCTTCCAACAGGCTTTTGGACAGGTTAATTCAGTCAATATCTAGCAAAGTTGATATCTTCCAACAGGTTTTGGGACAAGTTAAACAAGTTTTGGGACAAGTTAAACCAGTCAAGAACCATCTAAGGTAAAAAAGTAAAGGTGTCCCATAACCTATGTGGTCGTAGGAGAGTGAGGCATCAGAGACCTCAACTTCTCAAGGGGCCAGCATATTGAGGGCGGCGCCCATCTCCTCTCTCTCGCTGCTTTACCTTCCCTGACCCTAAAGAGGTAGGTACCCATTTACAGCTGGATGAACTGGGGGACTGTTCTGAAGCAAAGGTGTGCAAACGGTCACCCATCCAAGTGGTAACCACGCTCGATGCTGCTTAACCTTAGATGGGGGAAAGTGAGTGCTCTGACCACTGAGCTATCCCGTCCCCAAGAACCATCTAGCAAAGTCAACACCTTCCATCAGGCTTTTTATGGTCACACAGACTTACTTCATCACGATCCACGACTTTCAGCTGTGGAACTGTGATACTGGAAAGGATGACACCAGAATCCACTTCAGGCACGGACTTGTTGTAGACTCTCTGGGTGAACAGCGGGGCGTTGTCATTGATGTCCTTGATGATCACAGTGAAAACCGCAGTCACTGTGGCTGTGGTGCGGGAGTTGTTTTGAAACAGCTCTGTAGCCTGGAAACAGTCCCATTATTTCTTTTTTCTTAATAATATAAATACTAATAATAATAATGTATGGAATTTATATAGCGCTGAATCTTGTAAAGTAAACAAATCAAAGCGCTTGCATTCAAATCATTCCCACGCATGCAACCATCCACAAATATCAAGATAAACAAATATCAAATTTATATGCACAACACACTTAGGTGGGAGTGGTGGAGGTGAAGGTAGCTATTGAAAAGTAGGAACAGATAACAGGGGAAGATCTCAAGTAGAGTATAAGTGCGTTTTGAGGCTAGATTTGAAAGAATCAAATGAAGGCTTTTGGCAAAGTGGAAGAGGGAGGTCATTCCATGTGGAGGGACCGGAAACAGAGAAAGAGCGACAGCCAACAGTGGTTTGTTTAAATCTGGGTGTTCGAAAGCACAATGTATCTACAGCTGAACGAAGGGAACGGGACGGAGTGTACAGGTGAAGACAGTTACAGAGATAAGAGGGTACAGATTTGTGGAGACATTTGAAACAAAGGGTATTAATCTTATACTTTATTCTTTATGAGACAGGCAGCCAGTGAAGAGATCACAAAAGACAACCTGACAAACCAAAACAACAAGAAACAGCAAAAAAGAAACGCAAAATGAACAATCTTCCTTCCCCTAACAAAGTGTAATAAATACCTCTTTTCATTTTTCAGTGTACAGTCACTGCCCTTGTTGCACTAGCAAACACTTTAATATCTCAAAAGCACACAAACTCATGTGGGTTACAAGCACAGTGAAGACAAATCAACAAGTACACTTTTATCCAGTAAAACAGCTCAAATCAAAGCAACGATTTATCACACCTTGAATGGTGCATCCAGACACCAGTAGATAGGGCATCCGGACCTCATGATCTGAATGATCATGGGGGCACAGGATAGCCTAGTGGTTAGAACATTGCGCTCGCAATCTGACAACCCGGGTTCAAATCCCATTCAAGGGGAATTTTCCTCTGGAGTTAACATCAGTGCATACTCCACTCTCACCAAAAAGTCCTTCGGATGAGAGTATATACCAAGGCCCCATGTGTGAATGCATGCACAACAACTTGCGTACACATTAAAACCCATTCCGCTCTCCATAAGAGTAGGCCATTGTGTGCCAGTGGGAACTGATGACAAAATTGACAAAACTGCATTCAAATGGGGACTGGATGTAAAATAAAATAAAAAGAACCCGAGTGCTTATTCCATTATCCTCGAAATAAAAGAAAAAAATGATGCCCCAACCCCTACAGTGTCAGTGGTGAAGGCCTGAAACACTTGTTAGAGGGGATGCCTCTATTCTGAGGACCCCCTGATGTCCACCTCTCCCTGCAGTTTCTTTCTCCTTTGTCCAGAACTACTCAGTTTTCTTTTCTTTCATTGTTGATAATTTTACTGCAGGGGGAGGAAGAAGACTTAAGATGTAACTCGTTTACTGGATACGTGACAGACACAGTAACTTTAAAATATTCGTAATACACGTATATTTTTCACATACTCACTCTCAACCCACCCTCCAGTCTTCTGTCAATACATACAGTCACACATACACAGACACACACACACAGACACACACATAAATAGAACCATTCTTCTGAGATTAAACAAAAATCTTACCTTTGCTGTGAACCTGTAAACACTGTCTCCGCTTTCACGGTCAATGACGGATGTGACGATGACTGGAGCGGAAAAAATCCCTCTGTCCCCTTTCACAGAATCGCCAGCCCTGAAGTAGTTGGGTCCATCAGTTCCTACAGGGAAGGAAAGAGTACGAGATAACATTACTCTCAATAATCAACAGACATCATCAATAACATAACAAAACATGACAAAGACATAAATGAATCAATATGGGCCTGCTTTGATCAGTCTTTTCACTCTTTCTTTTCCGGCGCCCGGTTTACCAGTTTCACCAAGCCTATCCAGGATTCCCAGACATCAGAAAACCAGTTTGAACTAATTATCTCCCTTCATTTCCATGGCCCGGAATACTGTGATGCAGCTGGTCAGCATAAACAGTACAGCCCCTGACATCTCCAGGAGCTAAGACCCTGAATTTTTTTGTTTTGTTTTTTGGTGGGGGTGGGGGGGGAGATTGTGATTTCAGCACCAGAGCCATACTCAGTCATATCCTGTCTTCAGGGCCATAAGTTCACAGGCGGGTTATCACTATTTGGCCACCATGAGGCCACCTGCCAGAAGGGCCCTGCACAGCTGTGTGTCACTTTGTTGGTGTACAGTGGTGCCTGTTTTTATTTAACATCTGCAGGGCTCCACCTATTCAGATCCTACTGATAACAGTATTCATACAGTCAGAAGCAAGACCATGTCAGATGCCCATGTGGTGTGTGACTATGAGCATCGTTCCCACAGATCTCCAGACCCTGAAGGCTTTGAACTAAATGCCCTACAGGCAAGAAAGAGTCATGGAAAATAAAAGTGAGGACACAATGAGACAAGAGTGACAAAAGTCACTGATTCAGAGACAATTTTCTTTCACTGCATGATGGTCGATAGTGAAGAGGGTGATGTGATGATGACGCCATGAAAGCACACCAGGTTTGAAACAGATTGACAGGACTGTATGCTACACTTCTTATCATAATCCACCCTTGCATCAACCAGGCCCAAGAGCTGCAGACACCTGCTGAGCTGGTCAATAAATTCAAGCAACACTCAAAATGACATAAATGGATGACACTTGACAGTGTGGTCTTAGTTTTCCCACTTAAGCCCATAGCGTACACTCTGTGAAGTAGTCTGACCAAATCTTAAAAGAAAACATAAAACCACTTACAACTCTTACATGATTCAAACCTGTAACCTTCTAGCCAGGAATGCAATGTATTAATTTTATTTCATATATTTGGTCTGCAGCGTACCATGTTTGTAATATCTGTTTGAACTATTGATTATTTGTCATTGGTTGTATGACTGTGTAAGATTAGGTCGAATGCATGCGCTTTGATTTGTCTTTGCAAGATATAGTGCTATATAAGTTCCATTTATTATTATTATTATTATTGACCACACCAAAACAGCGGCTGGATCATGTCAGACTGTTTGTCAGATGCTTACGATTCAAGATTTCCAGCTTGATGTCACGTACACTGCCACTGTCCATGTCTCGAGCTGACAAAGCAAAGTTGACTCTGGTATTCTGCAACAAAAAAAGTCAGGGCCCAGTGTTTTTACTTTACTCTTAGCTTTTCTCTTTTTCTCATTCTTCGGCTAGTGCTCCAAGGTTCACCAATCCTGAGATTTTGTGTATGAGACCATTTTTGCCCACCATGAAGGTAGCCGCAGTACGACTTTCAGTGTATCCTGGATATATGTTTGTGTTTCCGTAACCCATCAAATACTGACATAAATTATGGGATATTAACATGCATATTTGATCTTCTGCATGTGTATATATACACAAAGGGAATTAAGGCACAGGCAGGTCTGCACTTGAAGTTGAGCGTAAAACTCCCCACCGTTAATTCACCAGATGCAGCCGAGATTGGAACCGACGAGTTCATGACCCATGGAATTGAAGTTGAAAGGTCCTTAACCACTCGGCTATGGTGTCCGTCCTCTTAGCTTATAATCAAGGCAAAGACTCCAGTCAGTGGTTTTCTGCAATGCATGTATGAGTCCAATACCCTTTGCACTTACCTTCAGAGTAGGCAAAAACGGTCGCATACTCAAAATCTCACCATTAGTGAACCTCAGAGCTCTAGCCAAGGAATGAAAAGAAGAATTAGTGCATATGATAGAAAAGATCTATGTGACAGTAGCCAAATCTACCCGAGAGAAGAACTCATCTCATGCTTAGCAGTATACTGTACACCACACTCTATCTATCTATCTATGTCTATCTGTCCCGTAGTCTGACGACCGTGGGGGCACCCTCAAAGACTCAGCAACCAGTTCCCTCCATTCTTCTCTCTGTTCTGCCTTTCTCAGGGTTTTGTTGAGTTCTAGGCCTGTCCATTCACTGATGTTATCCTCCCAGCTCTTCCTTGGTCTGCCTCTTCTTCTTCCTCCTTGGACAGTGCCTTGCAAAACTGTCTTTGTAATTCCTTGGGATCTTGTGACATGCCCATACCACTTAAGTTTACGCTTTTTCACGATCGTTAGAAGGTTCTCATAGGGTCCAATGGTTTGCTGGATTCTGTTATGCACGCTTTCGTTGCTTATGTGGTCTTTGTAGGAGATGCCAAGGAGTCTCCGAAAGCATCTCATCTCCACTGCCTGTACTCTTCTCTCCAAATCTGCAGTCAGGGTCCATGATTCACAGGCATACAGAAATATGGATATGACAAGGGAGCGCATTAGTCTGATCTTGGAGATAAGTGAGATATTCTTATCTCTCCAGATGGTGTTTAGTTTTGACAAAGCTGTTATTGTCTGTGCAGTCCTGCATACTACTTCTGGCTTGGATCCCTGGTCGGATACAATGGCTCCCAGGTACTTGAAGCTTTGAACTGTTTCCAGCTTCTGGTCATTAACCCTGATATCAGTGCTAATGCCGTTGGTGTTATTAGTCATCAGTTTGGTCTTCTCTGCACTGATTTCCATGCCGTATGTTTTGGAGGCCTTATCCAAGTGTTCTGTTAGGCTGGCAAGCTCTTTTTCTGATCCTGCTATTCCATCAATGTCATCTGCGAAGCGGAGGTTTGTGATCGTTCTGCCACCAATGCTGACTGATCCTTCATGATGTTCCAGTGCATCAGCCATGATTCTCTCAAGGAAGATGTTGAAAAGGGTGGGTGAGAGTAGACAGCCCTGCCTTACTCCAACTGTTGTTCGAAACCATTCTCCAATGTTGTTGTTGTAGTACACTGCACTGGTGGCCTCGCTGTACAGCTGTTTGATGACTCTGATCAGGTTTGCATTGATGCTGTACAAGTTCATGGTTGCCCACAAAGCTGCATGCCACACCCTGTCAAATGCCTTCTTAAAATCGATAAATACGTGGTATAGGTCTTGTTGATGTTGAAGGTACAGCTCACATAGTATTCTGAGGTTGAATATCTGTTCTGTTGTGCTGCGCCCTGCTCTGAAACCTGCTTGTTCCTCAGCAATGATGGTCTCTGCTTGTGGCTTCAGTCTATTCAGTATTATCTGCAGCATGACCTTGCTTGGGTGACATATGAGGCTGATTGTGCGGTAATTATGGCATTGTTGTAGATTTCCTTTCTTGGGGAGGGTGATGATGAGCGACTGCGTCCATGGTGTTGGCCATTTTCCTGTCTGCCAGATCTTGTTGCAGATTCTTAGTAGGGCGCTGATCATGGCTTCCCCTCCAGCTTGGACCAACTCAGCTGGAATGTTGTCAGCCCCTGCTGACTTCCCTTTTTCAGCGATCTGACTGCTGTTTCCACTTCTTCTCGGAGGATAGGGTGACTGTCTGTGTCTTTGCTTTCGGGTACATTAAGGACTTCTGGATCTCCTGCGGTTCTATAGTTATACAGGTCAGAGCAGTATTCTGTCCATCTGTTCAGAATATCCTGGTCGTCAGTGAGACACTTCCCATTTTTGTCTTGGATTGTTAAACCTTTTCTCTGTTTCGTGCTAGTCAGGTCTTTCACCAGCTGATATGCTTTCTTGCTATTGCTTTTCTTGCTGGCATTCTCATTCTGAACAGCTGCTGACCTCTTGGTCAAAACTATTTGGAAGATTTGGGCACCGATACTCTTTGCAGCGCAAAGTGAGTCAGCTTCCCACACATACACTACACCTCCTTCACTTTACAACACTGACTGATATCATACTGATGAAAGTTTACTATAAAATGCCCGTCGTAAGAACATCAGTGTATATGCTAGAAAGTAGGGTAGGATTCCATGCTTTACGCAGCCAATACATCAACTACAGACAAAATTTGTAAAAACTCAAAAATCTTGCCTTGCGGGGGCAAGCTAAGCACACAACGAGTTAGCATCATTATTAGACCACAGGGATGAAAGCCAACATTAATGAATACAATCTCTTTAATACAAACTCCCAAATGCAAGAGAAATTCATGTCGGTTACAAGCAAACAAAGCTAAACAATCCACAAGTAAACATAAAACAGTGCAAATTAATATCATAAACTTAGGCAACCATTTCCCACAACTTAAAATCTTTTTAGTTTTCCGCATATAGACACTTATACACAAAAAACACGCAAGCATGGGCACATGCACACACACATAAACCAGGGTTATCATGACATATTATACTATGAAATTTACAAAAATAGTCCATTAAAAGCCATTTTCATAAAAAGAGGGTGCACTCTTCTTATTTTCCTTACCCAATCAAACCTCTCTCTCTCTCTCTCTCTCTCTCTCTCTCTCAATCCAGTATCAGTCAGACAACTTTGTGAAGATTAAGCATCTGAGCACAGCAACACCAGTAGAGAGATCAGCCTTACCTCGGGTGTTCCCTCATTGATGGCAAAGTTGAAAACGGGGTTTTCGAACTGCGGGTCTGTGTCCTGACTGTCCAAGACCACGATTCGAAGACCAACACTGCCTGTGTTGTGTACAGTTGTTCCTACACCATCCTGCACACACACACACACACCATACACACACACACACACAGATACACACACACACACACACACACATACACACACACACACACATACACACACACACACACACACACACAGAATTCAAGAATTACTGCTTTATTTCATAGAATGAAACTAAATGTATTGATAACCAAATTCAGCAACAATGGTAAATGTCTATGTGGTGAGAATATCACCAATACTCATATACTTTTTGACTGCCAGAGTGTAAAACCTTTCATGCCCCATTTTTCTGAAAACTCCCTCACCCAGCATATTCAATAATTTAAAACTGGCATATAAAATTGTGAAAGGTCTTTATTGCAGTCCCTTAGGGCATTTGTTAAAGTTGCATTAACGTTAATGACTTGTTTTTATGATTCTATAATTCCTGTTGCATTGCCAAGTTTCTTTATGTGATTTTTTTTTAAAACATGGTTAGTGTTTTTTGGGGGGTTTAGTTTTTTATTTTATTATTTTTTAATAAGACATCCACCCCTCCATTTTTTCCCCCTCGTCTAATATCAATAGAAGAGAACAGACATAAAATTAAAGTCAACAACAACACCAAACACACACATGTTTACTTAACATTCAAAAGCAAGTTCACACACAGACACAGACACACACACGTTTAGTTAACATTCATAAACAAATTCACACAGACACACACACACTCGTTGTTATTATTATCATTATAGTACGATAATAAAGGCAAACCTTACCACTGCAGTAACCTGGATGCTGTACACTGGGACCTTTTCGTAGTCCAGGGTGCCGTTGAGGAAGAGATTGACCGTGTACATGCCCTGCTCCCCATCCACTTGTTTGGAGGTCAGTCGAAAAGGCGTGCAGGGTATGGGCTGAACACAAACCATTGTAACACACGTAGAAACACCAGTGCTACCATTTTTTTGTTTGTTTCTCCTTGGCTCGTGCTTCAAAGTTCACCAATGATGTGATTTTTTTTCGTGTATACGACTGGGTTTGGAGGTTTTTTTCATTATGGTAGCCGCATTCCAACTGCTGGGGATACGTGTTATAATAATCAAAATTATGTGTAGTCGTATCTGACGCTTATGAATTTTGTAGATGTGGAGAAAATGTGTGTGTGTGTGTGTGTATGTGTGTGTGTGTATGTGAAGGTTACTTTTTTCATTTAATATTTATACCACTTTAAATCATGGCAGAGTTCTCTGCGTGAAATTCAGGCTGCTCTCCTCGGGGAGAGCCTGTTACCACAACAGCAGCACCACCATTTTATTCTTTCCCCCTGTCTGCAACTGTAAATTGTTTCCCTGTCAGAGTGGCTTTTTTTCTACAGAATTTTGCCAGGAACAACTCTTGTTGTTGTGGGTTCTTTTACATGTGCTAAATACTTTTATGTAACACACCAGACTTCGGTTTATCATCTCATCTGAAAGGCTAGCACCCAGACCACCACTCATAGTCTAATGGATGGGGGGAAAGTTTTTGGCCCAAATGTGAATCAGACCACTGTACACTTCCAACCCAGACCTTTCGCTTTGACTACTACTACTACTACTACTACACACACACACATGCACACACACATATATGCACACACACACACATATACATATACATTCATTATCTGATGTCACCCCTACATTAACTGACAAGAAAAGTAGTTAGCAGATCTTTCAGTTTCTGTAAAAAAAATTATTAAAATTTTTTTTTAAACCGCTGCTGACTGAAGAATAACGGTGATAGCTAGGTAACGTTCATGTTAAACCAATGCTGGCGGTGGCTCGATCCCGGGCTGTCAGATCATGAGCGTAACGCTCTAACCACTAGGCCTTCCCACCCCTATTTAGTACATTGAAAAGCATCCATGGCAACAAGAGAGTTGTGTCCTTGGTAAAGTCCAGTAGAAAAAGGCCACTTGTGCAGGGAAACAAACTTCTCCTTTTGTTCCTCAGGTGGAGCTTACAGGTTCATCAATGGTGACATTTTTGCGTACGCGACCGTTTTTCAGCCACAATTTAGGCAGCCACATTCTGACGTCAGGAGTGGTGTCTAAACACAGACACCTGTGTACATGCATTTTTTTAAAATTTTGTCATCGGTTCCTACCGGCACAAAGTAGCCTATTCTACCAAAAGCCGGAACAGGCTTTTAATGTGGGTCAAGATGTTCTGCATGCACACACACACACAGGGCTTCAGTTTACAGTCTCATTTGAAAGACCTTGACATTCAGTTCAATTTTCTTGCCAAACTGGGTAGAAAGGGTGAGGCTGGGAATCAAACTCAGAATCTCACGGTTTACTTGTTAGGCAGATAGGCAGATGAATGCCTTAACCGTCCTACCACCTTCCTCCTTTATAGACTCTCTTCCCTGTACTTTTTGTAATCACTTTGTTTCTTTCTTCTTTTTTTTAAACAAACAACAACAACAATAACAACAACAAAACCTTACCTGCCCGGGGTCACAACTGATGGCAACTTTTTGAATCAAGGCGTTTTCTTCGATGTCCTTGTCTGTGATGGTTATGGTCCCAATCAACTCTGTACCATTAGGGGCACTCTGCAGCACACACCATGCACAGTTTTCACACTTCTTTCATGACAACACAACACACTGTGTCCCTCATCTTTACCGAGACATGTTCATGGGCACTGTAATTCACACATCCGTTCACTCAAAACCAGTCTGTGCATTTTCGGAAGCCACAGCCACCATCAAAGCAGTATTGTATTATACATAATATATAATATGGTCTATAATTCACACATTCATTCATTCAAAACCAGTGTATGTATTTCGAGCATTATAATTCACATATCCATCATTTAAAACCAGTCTTTGCATTTCTGGAAGCAACATCCACCATCCAAACATTGGTGGATCGGTGGTCTAGAGGTAACGCGCCTGTCTAGAAAGCGAAAAGTCCGGGTCTGAAGTGTGCGGCGGTTCGTACCCCGTTTGGACCGGAAATTTTTCCCCCATCCATTAGACCATGAGTGGTGGTCTGGGCGCTAGTCTTTCGGATGAGATGATAAACCGAGGTCCCGTGTGTTACACGTAATTATTTAGCGCACGTAAAAAAACCCACGGCAACAAGAGAGTTGTCCCTGGCAAAATTCTTAGAAAAAAGCCACTCTGATAGGGAAACAAATACAGCTGCAGAAAAAAAAAAAAAAAAAAAAAAAAAGGGTGAAAGGGTGGCGCAGCGCTAAGTGGCGACGCGTTCTCCCGCTCTCCCCAGGGAGAGCAGCCCGAATTTCACGGAGAGAAATCTGCCATGACTTAAAGTGGTATGAAATAAAATCTGAGCGCTTTGATTTGTTGCTTTACAAGATTCAGCGCTATATAAATTCCATACATTATTATTATTATTATTATTAAACAACATGAATTATATCTATACGTAATGTGTATACTAATTCACACATCTATTCATTAAAAACCAGTCTATGTGTATTCTGGGAGCAACTACCACCATAACAAGTTAAGAATATTAGAAGATACACATGTACAGTATAAATTCTTGCCTTAACTCAATGTGCCCAGCTCACACCCTCCCCTCCAACATGTAAATCTACTCCAAAACTCAGGGACAACATACACTCACACACATGTACACACATATAGACATACATGTACACACTATCCCTCCGCCTCATACTCTCACAGATTACCCACAGGAAAACCAAAACAGATTTCTTTTTTAAAAAGATAAATAAATACTTAATAGATTTTTTTAAATTACTACATAACGCACCTCTGAGATCATATATGTGAATCCCATCTTCGAGTCTGTTGAAAATGTTGGAATTTCATCGTTTATGTCCAAAATGTTGATGCCGATGTCCACAATCTGGAAAATATGTTCATAATAACAATGATTACAGTTTATGAAAATAGTATCACAAAACATTTCATATGAGAAGCAAGTGAATGATCACCAGATCTGTTCATTTTCTTGCTTGTTTTTTAGGGTGAGCAGTTTTGTGGATAATTAATTAATGGTCTTCACAGTACTTGCCATACACCAGGGAAGTTTTAGACAATGCACATTTTGTGTGTGAGGGTCTAGCAGTTAAAACATCATACTCATGATCTGATCTGTTCTGAGCCAACATACACAGGACACCAAAGACTATGCCCCCTAACAATGACAGTAACAGCTTACCACAGAGCCAGACAAAGTGAGACATCCACCTGGAGTTGTGACTACCATAACTTGCCTCCCACAACCTTCTCCCATGACTATGACCCAAAAGACTTCAACAACAATTCAACACAGACTAGGAAGTGTATAAGACAAGAGCGACAGGGGCCACTGAATCAGAGACAACTTTCTTTTCTTGCATGATGATCAAGAGTGAAAAGGATGATGCAATGATGTTATGGAAGTGCACCACTTTTGAGACTACTTGACAGGAACGTACTCTATATTTCCTACCATGACATACCCTAGCAGCAACCAGACCCAAGAGATACAGACGCCTGCAGTGTTGGTCAAGTAATTTAAGCAACACTCAAAGTCTCCCTTAAGTGGATGATGCTTAACTATATGGTCCCAGTCTTCCCACTGACGCCATAGAAAACTCACTGTGGGCAGGAAGGAGCCAGAGACTGAAAATAGCCTGTGGATTATGGGATTCGAAGCCATGACATTCCAGCTAGGAACCCAGCATGTTAACCACTGCGCCACAGCAGCCAGTATCCGGGGATAAATTTTATAAGGAATGCATAACTTGTTCATTCCATTTCTGTGACAAAAATGTCCACAAATCACTTTCATCTGTGTATTTAGTAGGAAAAATTTAAACTGAATAAAATGGTAAAAAAGGTGGTGTCCCGTAACCTATAAGGTCGTAGGGGAGCGAGGCGTCAGAGACCTCACTTTTCTAGGGGCTAGCATATTGAGGGCGCCACCCATCTCCTCTCCCTCGCTGCTTTACCTTCCCTGACCCTAAAGAGGGCAGGTACCCATTTACAGCTGGGTGAACTGGGGGAGTGTACTGAAGCCAAGGCGTGCAAACGGTCACCCATCCAAGTGGTAACCACGCTCAACGCTGCTTAATTTGGCTGGGGAAAAGCGAGTGCTCCGACCACTGAGCTATCCCGTCCCCGAATAAAATGACCAACCATAAAAAAATTATACTCCTCAAATATGCACACATCTATACAGCTAATCACTGACTTTTACATCATGCAGTTAGTTCCTCACGAAGAGGCAGAGACTGATTAACACATACCAAAATTGCATATCAGAGTGCAATATCAAAATCTTTCATAACTTTAAAAAAAAAAAAAAAAAAAGAAAAGAAATACGTACACTTCCTTCTGACTTGAACGTTCCATCTGGTTTCAAGTCAATGCACTGGAATCTGACCTTGACAGGTTCACTCCTTGTGCCTTCAAATTCCTGAAATGTTTTTTAAAAAATTCTCAAAATCACACACATAAATTTGCTGCAAAATGAATGTGGCGATACCTGCACTACACCTGCACTACAAAATCTGTTGATGTCACAGTTTGCTTAAGGTTCCAAGTCTCATTCAGGAAACTGTACCAAAAAGCAAAAGGGGAAAAGTTGAGGTAAGGACACAAAGAAGTAGAAAAAAACAGTGGCATTTTCTGTACATGAATGTCAACAAGTCATTTGTGTAAGATCCATGACACTCATGGATGAAGCAAAATTATTTATTCATTATGAAAAACTAAACTGCTATAGTTATAGCACAGTTATCAAAACACAGACATGAAAAGCCATATCTGTTTAAGTTTGTCTGTGTGTAGGGGTGGGGTGGGGGGATAGCCTAGTGATAAGAGCATTGTGCTTGCAATTTAATGACTCGGGATCAATCCTGAGTGCAAGCCACCATTCAGTTGCCTGTTCAGGGGGATTTTTCCTCAGAAGTTAACATCAATACTGACTCTTCTCTGCCTAAAATCCTTCAGATGAGACTACAAACTGAGGACCCATGTAAGAACGCATGCAGAACTTCTTACATACATGTTAAAACATGTTCCACCTTTCGGAAAAGTAGGCCATTCATGCCAGTAAGAATGGATGACTAACACTACGTAAAAAAACAAACACATGTACACTGATGTCATGTTCAGACATCGTCCTCGAAGTTGGAATGCGGCTACCTTAAATGGCGGGCAAAAACGGTTGCATACACAAAAATCTCACTATTAGAGAACTTCAGAGCTATACCCCAGGAATTGAATATATATACTTCTCAAGGGGCCAGCATATTGAGGGCGGTGCCCATCTCCTCTCCCTCGCTGCTTTACCTTCCCCGACCCTAAAGAGGCAGGTACCCATTTACAGCTGGGTGAAGTGGGGGACTGTACTGAAGCCAAGGCGCACAAACGGTCACCCATCCAAGTGGTAACCACACGTGATGCTGCTTAACCGCTCTGACCAGTAAGCTATCCCGTCCCTCCTTTTTTTGAGAATGTCTTCAAAATATAGCAAATAAGCAACTTATTTTTTAAACAGTCCAACATACAGCAGGTACAGGAATACACCATGCTTTTTAGGATTATCATGTGGGTGAGAATACACAATACTAATAACTGGCCAAATCATTTTCCCTAGATAATAACCGGCCATATCGTTTTCCCTTTTCTCAGGTACAATAGAATGTTTTTACCTTCACTTTTTAAAAAACTATTTCTGATGCTGATTCGTTCCATTTTATTCTTCTGAGCATCCCACTAGGTTCTTTGGTGTAACCAACAAAACTGACTGCTTGGGGTGTTTTTATCTGCTTTTTATATAAGCATTTTATAATGAATTCATCATATGCCACCTCAGTATTCAAACCCATGACTTTGAGGACATGGAAATATAATGCTCTACACAATGGGCTCCATAGCCGAGTGAAGACCGTGCAACTTCACTCCCATGGGTCTATGAAGTCATGGGTTTGAATCTCGGCAGCGTCTGGTGAATTAAGGATGGGGGTTTTGACAATCTCCCAGGTCAACTTCACGTGCACACCTGCCAGTGCCTTAATTCCCTTCATTACATACACATACAGAAGATCACATATTATGTATGTGAAAGATCCCGTAGCTCATGTCAGTGCACGGTGGGTTACAGAAACACGAACATACCCAGCACACATCTCCGAAGTTGGAATATGGCTACCTTCATGGTGGGCAAAAACGGATGCATATGCAATGGTCTTACCATTGGTGAACCTTGGATCTCTAGCCGAGGAGTAAAACAAACAAAAAAACCTCTCTCTACTCTGATGCAGCACCTGTCGAGCTACTTCAACATCTATACTACACCACATCACACCATCAGAAAAAGTCAGTTTTACCTCTGCATCCAGAACACCGCTGACATAGACGATACCAGTCTCCCTCTGGACATCCAAATATTTTGTATCGAATGACACATAGATAATTTTGTCCCCATCAGCATCCACACATGAGATCTGTCCCACTTCCTTGCCTGAAAAAATACATTTGGGTTAATTCATTGTGGTGGTTTTGTTGGGGGTGGGAGGGTCGGGGGAGTATTTTTGGTTTTTTATTGTTTAGGGGTGGGGGGGGGGGGGGGGGGGGGGGGGGGGGGGGGGGGGGGGGGGGGGGGTGTTGTTATTTCTGTTGTGTTGTGTTGTTGGTTTTTTTAGGGGGGCAGTTGTTGTTGGGTTGTTGTTTGTTTTTTTTTGGGGGTGGTGGTGTTTGTTCCTCAGCTAGAGCTCTGAGGTTCACCAGTGGTGGATTTTTGCATATATGAGACTGCTGCTCACACCCCCAACACACACACACACACATCATTTAGGAAGTCGCATTCCGATTTCAGGGAATTACTGTGTATGATATACGCTCCAAAACTTTCAAACGGTTTTTGTATGAGCCTGTGCCAAAACTCTGGAGACGGATGATGATGTCTGCTGGCATGCTGAGTGTGACTTGCCAAAGACCCACTGTCTGAACGATTCAGGGCAGCACCCCAATAACTCCTCAAGGAGTCCAGGCAGAAGTCAAGCCCAGTCAAGATATCTTCTAAGAAAGGTTTGGATTTCTTTTTTTAATGAAATGCTTCACATGATGCTGTTCATCATTCCTGCAATTCTTCTTTTACACTCTGTGTCATGTTAAAACTAAAAGGCAGACCAGTGTTGTGAAAGAAGTTTGCTACCTGGACCATCAACCTTGAATAAGCTTGGCTAGCTCATGGTTAAACAGTGTGGTGGATGAGTGACTGGTTTACAGACTCAAATGAATGTCTTTTTTTAAAATTATTTTTTCATATCGAGGATAATGGAATAAGCACTCATGTGCTTTCTTACATCCAGTCCCCATGTGTATGCGGTTTTGTACATTTTGTCATCTGCTCCCACCGGCATACAATGGCCAACTCTTACAAAAAGCGGAACAGGATTTAACGTGTGTGCAAGATGTTCTGTTTGCGTTCACACACAGGGCCTCAGTTTATAGTCTCATCCAAAGGACTTTTTGGGGGGAGTGGAGTTGGCACTGATGTTAACTCCAGAGGGAAAAATCCTCTTGAACGGGATTCAAACCCAGAACATCAGATTGCGAGCGAAATGTTCTAACCACTAGGCTATTCCGTGCCTGTGATTTATAGAGAGCACAAAACCTTCCCTGCCCATAGGAATGACTACAGCACTGGGGGAGATGGCAACTACTGCAGAGGGAGTTGGGGAGGGGACAGGGAGAGAACAGTATGAGCTATAGACAAGCAGAAGCACACATAGAAACAGCACACATACAAAATACACACTCATGCACTGTAAACAAAACATTCACCAATCGTTCATGTAGTCATATAGTTCATATAGTCAGAAAGACTGTTTGATGTGTATTGCATTCCCTGCTTTATCACCTGTTTGCTCTAATGGTTGTAAATGACCACAAAAACAAAAAAATGGACCTGGCAAGTGACATCCACCATACTTGCTGCCTTTACAGCACGTTAGCCACATCATGTGACACAACAGTCCAATGGCAGAAGGGCTCAGTTTTTAATGATTCTTGATGGTCTTCTCCAAATAATTCCTACAGCAAAAAATCAAGTCAGAAATTCCCAAATTCACGACAAGTTTTTACTGACTTTCAGTAACTGTGGCAGAACAGATAAAAGTGCTTTTGCTTTACGCGCCACTCTAAGTTGCACCGTGTACAAATGCATGCACACACACACACACATGCACACACACATGCATGCACACACACATGCATGCATGCGCACAAACACAGTGATGATTAGAGCATTGTGCTCATGATGTGACGGCCTGGGTTTGAGTCACCACTGAGTCACCCGCTCAAGAAGATTTTTTCCCTGGAGTTAACATCAGTGCCTACTCCACCCCTCAAAATTCCTTCAGATGAGAACACCTTTCAGTTTCACACATATGAAAACCTGTTTCGCCTTTTGTAAGAGTAGACCACTGTGCTGGTGGGAACAGATGACAAAATTTACAAAACTGCATGCACACAGGGACAGGATGTACAAATAAAGCACATAAGTGATTTTTCCTTATTCTTGACATAAAAGAATTGATTTTGTTTAAAATCCATATTCACTCATGTATACATACTCTCACACACATGTATGCACAAGCATACACACACCAACACATGAACATGCACACATACAGAGACTCACTCAAACTTACCCATAGGAGTAGATTCTGCAATTCCTTCTCTTTGTAACTGTGTGATGACATCTTTCACAAAAGTAGGTCTGGTGTCTGAAAATCAAAGTAAAAGCACATAATTTATGCATGCTCACACAGTACATTGACATGTATACAAACAAATCCATATAATATGTAAATATTTCCATAAAATACACACACAAGCATGCACGCAAACACACACATAGAAACACTCACATACATACACACATACTCACGTACACATGCATGCACACCACATGCATGCGCACACACGCGCGAGTGCATGCGCACACCCACAACACACACACATTTTTTGGCATAATTATATACTTGTAATCATGTGCACACTCATGTCTTCATGAACACAGACGTAAAAGGTAAAGGTATCCCGTAACCTAGACAGTGGTAGGGAAGAAAGGTATCAGAGACCTCAACTTCTCCAAGGGCCAGTATAATGAGGGCAGTGCCCATCTCTCTCCCTCGCTGCTTTACCTTCCCTGACCAAGAGGCAGGTACCCATTTACAGCTGGGTGAAGTGAGGAACTGCACTGAAGCTAAAGTGTGCAAACGGTCACCCATCCAGGTGGTAACCATGCTCGATGCTGTTTAACATTAGCTGGGCAAAAAGCAAGTGCTCTGACCGCAAAGCTATCCCACCCCCACAACACAGACATAAATCATGATATGTCAAAATGTGTACTGGAATATTATCGTGATTATGTCCCCACCATGAATGAAAGACACTGAAGGAAAACAAATTTACCACACAAAAAGTAAATCTTAAGATTCTATCATTTCATATTTCATACAAACGATACATGTATAAAATTGGTCAGTAACCAGTCAAGGGTAATGAGAAGTGAGAGAATAAGGTTGGAGAATACTTACTTGCATATGAGGGCCGAATGAGTGCTGAAAACAATAAACACACAAATCAATCATGCAATTCTCAATAAATGATTTGGTATGACACACAAATCTGATGAAGTACCATAATACAACATGCATTCAAAAAGTATTTAAAGATCCAAGTTTACAGCATATTTGAAAAGAAATCTTTACTCCAAAATCTTTTCCCATTTTACTGTTTTAAACTGTTCACTGAATCAGTGAATACCAATTTCAGTCATGACAGATTTGTCTGCATGAAATCTGAGCTGCTCTCTCTGGCAAGAAAAAAAAACAAACAGAAAAATAATTAAGTTTATAAAATCCTGTCAATCATTCCTTTAAAAAAACAAACGAATAACAAACATACATGTACCCAGTATGTACTGTATGCATTCAAAGGCTTTAGCTCTAGAGATTTGGGCTGATATAAAGAGAAAATCCTTATGTAAGATTTTTTTGTTAAATTTCTTTATCTACTGAATTTGTGTCCCTTATTTCTTTGATGCAATGTGTAAATTATACTTACCACACAGCACTGCAAAGCAGAGGAGTGACCACATTTCTGGTGCCACAGCAGACAACCTGCACACACACACACACACACAATGTGCATGCGTGTGAGCACGCATGTATGTGTGCATGTACACACACACATGCAAACACATGCACACACATACATTCACATACACACACAAACACATTTAAATCACTACAAAAACTGTTTTCAGTACACAACAAACTGCGCGCACGCACACACACACACACACATGTACACAAACTGGCTGTGTCCACTGCTAATGCTGGATTAGATATAGGGTGAAACACAGGTTTAGAGGTAACACACCTGCCTTGAAAGCAAAAAGTCCTGGTCCTAAGTGTATGGCAGTTCATTCCCTGTTGTGCCTGAAAGTTTTCCCCCATCCGCTAGACCATGAGTGGTAGTCTGTGTGCTAGTCTTTTGGATGAGACAATAAACCGAGGTCCCATGTGTAACGCATTCAGCGCACATAAAAGAACCCACAACAGGTGAGTTGTCCCTGGCAAAATTATGTAGTTAATGCCACTCTGATAAGTAAACAAAAAAAATATACACAGGCAGACTGGAAAAGAAAAAAATGGGTGGCACTGCTCTTGTGGTGATGTGCTCTCACAAGGAGAGCAGTCTGAATTTCTGCCATGACTTAAAGTGGTATACAATACAATACAATACATCCTTCCTCAGCTCATCATATTATGACTCTGACTTGGGTGCTGAAGGCTGTACTTGATCTGGCTTTAGCAGTGGACACATCAACCTGTATAATATAACACCAGTAAGGACCTCAAACTAGTCATCTTTGTCTTAACCAAGCATTGCTCTAGCTGATGTTATACCACTATGTCAGTGGACGAAAGATTTTTGTCTGGAACAACACTGAAATTCCTTTTTTTTTCCGAAGTGATGGTCTAAGAACACTAATCCTATCAAGGATTTGTGGTGAAATCTACACTTTAGTTTACTATGGAGTATCTTGGTCAGTTGGTGTCTACATTTCATATATATATATATATATATATATATATATATATATATATATATATAGATATATATATATATATATATATATATCTCATTTATCCCTAAGTGTTTTACATGGCTCAATCCCTATCAAGTTATCAACACAACCCCAGGGACTAAGGCAAATCTACACAGTACACGTAACTACCTCAGATTCTGCTTGTTTTAATTTTGTAACAGATCATAGTTTTCAAAGCTTTGGGTAAATACCCGCCAAATCCATGGAAACAAATAATTCAGACTTACCACTTTTTGCTTCTTTCTGCACTCTCTTCTTACACACCCGTGTACTATTCTCTGTGTGCCGACATGCGTTCTCTCACCCGACACACCTAGTCCCGTCAGGACACTATGATTGTTTTTGATTCTCAGTTCCATACCGGTCGAGCAAGTTCTAAATATAGCATCCGTTTTCGGCATCGGGTCAACTTTCGTTTACATGTTCTGTTATTGCAAAACTTGTATCGTGGCAGAGGCGGCATACCCCCAAAAAGTCAACATTTAATATTTATTGCATTGAAGAGCAAGTCAGCCTTTGGATAAAGGACACAATCATTAATGTCAATGATAGACCAGGGAGCTGATAGCTCAGTGTTCGAAGCTCAGCCTTGTGGTCTGAAGTAATCCAAGCGTTTGGGTTCGAATAATCTGCTAACATTGTGTGTGTGTGTCAAGTCAAGTCAAAATTATCTTTATTGAGGGTAAAAGATTAAGTTTATACAACTTTTTTTCACACTGCCCTCACACACACAAAAAGAAAATCAAGAAAACTGACATATAAAAGCAATCAAAATACAATGTTCACACATGTTGAAGACAAAAACCTATAAAGGAAGGTAAATGAGTCCCATAACCTATAAGGTCATAGGGGAGCGAGGCGTCAGAGACCTCACTTCTCTAGGGCCAGCATATTGAGGGCGGCGCCCATCTCCTCTCCCTCGAAAAAAAACCTATGGATATTTTTTTTATAAATCCAGACCAACAAAAGATGATAAAGGAAATCAAGACAGTATAACATAAGCTCAAGTCATACAGAGAAAGAAGAAAATTAAAGAAAAACCAAAAACACAAGCAAACAAAAGCAAAAAGCAAAATAAATAAAAAAGCAACAACCAACAAAAAACAAGACTCACAAGACAAGATAAAGCAAAACCAAGACAGTATAACATAAGCTCAAGTCATACAACAAATGAAGAAAATACAAAATAATAACAAAGGTAGGAATACCAACAAGGTAGCCTGATGTAAGATAACCTCAGTATAAAAGTGGACTTCCAATTTGTCCATCAGATGTTTCTTCAAGAGTTTCTTGAACGTTTGTTTCGAAGGAGCTGATTTTAAAGAGATAGGTAGACTATTCCACACTGTTTTTCCTAAATAAGAAAGGCTTGACTTACAGAGATTGTTATGGGGCCTGGGCAAGACAATCTATGAGTAGGCTTGTTTTTATTAACGGCAAAATTGTTCACAATCTTCTCTGGGGCTTTTCCGTTTAATAATTATATTGTAATACATAGACACCTGTTGAAATGCAGACTGTCTTTGAGTGGAAGAATATCTAATTCTTTGTAGTTGGTGGTCAATGTATTAGGATTCAATCGGATTACTTCGATAGCTCTTTTATGTAGGCGGCTTATATGCTTTAGGTTTGTTTCACTAGCACTATCGCATAAGGTTGAAACATAATATTTATTTATAAGAGATAGAATATGTGCGTGAAAGAATAGTTTTTGTGATTGTAGTTTTAGAAAATGTTTGATTTTTCTAAGTTGGTATAGTCTTACTGAGATTCGTTTTCCTAAAGTGGCTATGTGTTCTGACCAAGATAAATCATTGTCAATTAATGCACCTAGTACTTTGTGTGAAACAACTTCTTCAATTTTTTGTCCTTGAATAAATATTGGCGCAAATGGAGAACGCAATTTCTGTCTTTTTTGCCAAGTCCTTATAAACATACATTTTGTTTTGTTTGAATTAAGAGACATATGATTGAGTTCTGTCCATTCAATAAGTTTATCGATATCTGCCTGCATATCTTTCACAAGCTGGTTAGGATCACTGTTGCTACATTGAATTGATGCATCATCAGCAAACATTTCACATGTACCATGAATATGCAGAGGTAGGTCATTAATATAAATAGAGAAAAGAAGTGGTCCTAGTATTGATCCCTGTGGTATACCATCTCTCTCTCTCTCTCTCTCTCTCTCTCTCTCTCTCTCTCTCTCTCTCTCTCTCTCTCTCTCTCTCTCAGTGTGTGTGTGTGTGTGTGTGTGTGTGTGTGTGTGTGTGTGTGTGTGTGTGTGTTAGTTTGTCAGTTTAACGTCCTTCCACAAAATAGGGATATCAGACGCGTGTGTGTGTGTGTGTGTGTGTGTGTGTGTGTGTGTGTGTGTGCGTGTGTGCGTGCGTGCGTGCGTGCGTGCGTGTGTCTGTGAGTGCACAATGACTTCGACTCCATTCTTCTACAAGTCAGTGGTTGATGACACTAAGCCTATAAGTATAACCCAATGTCTTGTATCAGTGCTAACACATGCGACATCTTGCCCACACCGTGGGCTATCTTTTCTAGAATAGGCCATCTATGACCGGTGGTATGGATGATAGAAAACACACCGAGTCAAGTCAAAACCACTTTGATCATCCCATGAAATGTAATTACAATAGGGCCTACTAACAGGCACATTGATACGAACCATAATGTTGATGAGACACAAGAAAGCTACATTTCATATTGGTTTAATTAAACATTCCAAGATAACTTCAAATAAAAATACAACACATACCCGCGCGCGTGTGCGCGAGAAATATGCCACCTGCGTGCTAGTAATGTAGGAAGGACTAGTGCAAACCATTCAAGCACTATACAACACCGCAAGCAGTGCAGTCCTTCTGAACAATCAGGTCGGAGACTACTTCAAAACCACAGTTGGGGTCCGACAAGGATGCCTGTTATCTCCAGTCCTGTTTAATCTGTTCTTGGAAAACATTATGAGAGAGACCCTCCATGACTTCCACTCTACCATCTCCATTGGCGGCAGACCCCTCAACAACTTGCGGTTTGCCGATGACATTGACCTCAAGGGCGGAAGTAACACAGAGCTGCAAGATCTTACGACCAGACTTGAGAACAGAGCTGGAGCATATGGGATGGAGTGAGCTCGGAGAAAAGTAAAGTACTTGTGAACAGCACGAGCAACGCCACTGCTAAAATGTACATGAACAGCCAGCAACAGGAGGAGGTAGACGCTTTAAAATACCTTGGCGCTACACTCACAAAGGACGGGCGATCAACGGCAGAAATCAAAGTCAGACTAGCCATGGCAACATCTTCCATGACAAAACTTACCACCATATGGAAAAGTAAAGAGATCATTTTCCCAATCAAACTAAAGCTCTACAAAGCCCTAATTCAGACTATCCTGCTGTACGGAAGTGAAACCTGGACATTGACTGCTGAAACAGCAAAGCGAATCCAGTCATTCGAAACAAAATGCTATAGAAAACTGCTGGGCATATCCTGAAGAGAACGAAAGACCAATGAATTTGTCAAGAGTCAAATAACACGGCTGGCAGGTCCACAGGAACCCCTTCTCACCATCGTCAAGAAGAAAAAGCTGACATGATTCGGCCACGTCACCCGCCACAACACTGCCAAAAACGGTACTGCAGGGAATACTCGAAGGTGGCAGAAAGAGGGGAAGACAGAACAAGTCATGGATGGACAACATCAGAGAATGGACCAGGATGAATGACTCGCACTCTTGCGCAGAGCCGAGGACCGAGATGGACGGAGGAGGCTTACCACGGCATCGTTTTTCGTGTCTCCTCCACGACCGCCAAGGTCACGGGACTGATGATGATGATGTTGATGATGATGATGATGATTCTATTGTATTCTTTTTTTTTTTCTTTCGATGATATAAAATAAGCACTCATGTGCTTTTTAAAAAAAAAAACAACAACATCTAGTCCCTGTATGTATGCAGTTTTGTAAATGTCATCCGTTCTCACCAGCACACAATGGCTTACTCTTCTAAAAAGCAGAACAGGTTTAACGTGTCGCAAGATGTTCTGCGTGCGTTCGCACTCGGGACCTCGGTTTATAAGTCTCGTCCGAAGGACTTTTGGTATTGTATTGTATTGTATTGTGTTGCATTGCATTGTATTGTGTTGCATTGCATTGTATGCCTTTTTCCCTGTGGTCAAGTGTCGGCCAACGCATTCCGCGTGCTTCCCCCGACCACCATCTTGGTCAAAGGACTGCTGCTGCTGCTGCTGCTGCTGCTGCTGCTGCTGCTGCTGATATCAATATGTTGCATACCATTTTATATGTCTCTTCTGTGAACACACACACACATACACACACACACGCACGCACGCACGCTTGCACGCACGCACCCATCCACCCCTCCTCCCCCCTTACACACACGCACGTACGCACGCATGTACGCACGCACCTTCACCCCCCCCCCCCTCCCTTACACACACACACACACACACACACACACACACACACACACACACACCACATTATAATTCACATCATAATTATAGAAGGTAGAACATGAAACCATATCTGATTATAATCAATACTTTTTCTGGTTAAAAGCAATCCCCCCCCCCCCCCCCCCCCCCCATCCCTTCCCCCAAGAGGAGCTGTTTGTTGTTGTTTTTTTTAGCCGTGTTGAAATAGTATTCTTTACATAAATGGGCCTGAGAAAAATCAGCCGGATTTATATTGATCAATATGTGGCTAAGGAGAAAGACATTTCGATAGATCCATTTGTTTTTTGATTGTAGTAAATAAGAAACTAGCTTCGTAACGGTAAAATAGCAGACCTACTTCTATAGGTATTTATATGTTTGCATTGATTTTCTTCTTCTTCTTCTTCTTCTTCTTCTTCTTCTTCTCTTCGTGGGGTGCTCAGAAATCAACTATTGCCTGTCATATGGTGGATCGGTGGTCTAGAGGTAACGCGCCTGTCTAGAAAGCGAAAAGTCCGGGTCTGAAGTGTGCGGCGGTTCGTACCCTGTTTGGACCGGAAATTTTTCCCCCATCCATTAGACCATGAGTGGTGGTCTGGGCGCTAGTCTTTCGGATGAGACGATAAACCGAGGTCCCGTGTGTTACACGTAATTATTTAGCGCACGTAAAAAAACCACGGCAACAAGAGAGTTGTCCCTGGCAAAATTCTTAGAAAAAAGCCACTCTGATAGGGAAACAAATACAGCTGCAGAAAAAAAAGAAAAAAAAAGGGTGAAAGGGTGGCGCAGCGCTAAGTGGCGACGCGTTCTCCCGCTCTCCCCGGGGAGAGCAGCCCGAATTTCACGGAGAGAAATCTACCGTGACTTAAAGTGGTATGAAATAAAATCTGAGCGCTTTGATTTGTTGCTTTACAAGATTCAGCGCTATATAAATTCCATACATTATTATTATTAATTATTATTATTATTATTATTATTATTATTATTATTATTATGAGCGAAAAATAATGTGCTGCGCTGCCGTTAAGTACCTGACAAGTGAGGGCCAACATATCCGACTTCGGCGTGGGAGAGAATTGTTATTTTTAAAGTTTTTTTCTGGAAAAAAAAAAGGCAGGAGAATGGACCAAAAAGGCAGAAAATAGACAAGAAGGGTGTGACAAGAATAAGAAAAGCAAGCCAGAAACAAAGAGAGGGATAGAAAAGAGGTAATTCCCAGCACAAAATTCCAGAAAGTGGGGATGCTGTTTACACTGAAAGGCCCCATGCATCCCCGCGGGAGATGTTAATATTTCAAACATGAATACAGCTTCATCGAATCTAAGTTGCTTCTTGAGGGATAGTATTTCTAATTCTATAGATGTTCATCTGTTGTGATAAGCAGGTCAGGTGGAAGGAGCTTCACTGCTCTTCAGTGGATAGCATTTAATTATTCTTTTTCCACGTCGCAGCAATCAAATTAGTTTGGGGGGGGGGGGGGGGGGGAGCGTTGTGAAGCGGCTAAAGACAGATATAGCCCACCATTGCTTTGCTGACCACCGGGATTGATTGATTGAGTGAGTGATTCATTGAATGAGTGATAATCTTTTATTGACTAAGAGAGGAAGAGCGATATCTTCCTTTCTCCCGTTCGTTTTACGCCGTCAAATGTGTCGGGAAAATAATGGCATGCCCTTTACAGCTCCTCTCGTGGGCTGTATAGCTTGGTTTGCAGGGTTATCTCCATTGACCACACAAGCTTCCTCAGGTCACACTGTATAGTGTGCACCTTTGTGCTAGCCAGTCTGGTTTTCTTTATCGCAGGCACACAAGGGAAAAGGAACGAGTTACAGCTTTGTAGACAAGTGGTGATTTAGCCTGGTATGCCCAGTGCGATATTTTAGAATGATGACCTGTTTAACCTCTTTTGAAATGGTGCTGGTCCTTCTCTACTCTGGGTTGGACCATTGCCCGATTTAAGGATAGATGGAAGACTGTCCTGTAAAGGACTGAAAAACGGATAAGGATATACACTAAACCAGGCAAAAATTAATAGGAGCAATCTGGGACCAAAAAACTGTGCTGAAAATCCTGCTTTGAGCATAATTATTTGTGCAACTGGGCCGTTTGTGGTGCGAGATCCAGAGAGCACACACACACACACATTTTTTCAGTTTTGCATTCATCTGCAATAAACTCCCGGCCTTCACACGCACACACACACACACACACACACGCACGCACGCACGCACACACACACACACACACACACACACACACACACACACATTTTTCCAGTTTTGCATTCATCTGCAATAAACTCTTGGCCTTCAAAGTGAACAATAAAAGTATTGTCTACAGTCATCAAAGGTTGTTGTTGCTGTTGTTGTTGTTGTTGTTGTTGTTGCTCTTAATCGTCCTACTTGAAATCTGTTCAATTTTTAGAAGAGTTTGGAATATATTCGTGTACTCTGCAGTTCTTTTGGTGTAAGATGAAAGAAAGTGGAATGTAGAGTGCAGATTAGAAAATTGTAATCCTTTTGCCTCTTTTTAAAAAACAAAACTTGTTTTACAGTTACTATAGTTATTCTGGTTACTCTTCTTTGGACCCTTTCAACGAACACTACCTTTTTACTCTGCTACAAAAGCAGTATGGCAGGTTTAACATCCATGAGCCTACACATTATTCAGCAACTGTTTGTTCGTTAACGTGTGCACACTGGCGTGCGTGTGCACGACCAGGGAAAGATCAAGCTACCCTATCAGTGGTTTTTGCACACGGGTCATCGTCTAGTTCATAGTCTCATTTGAAGGGCTTTCAGGGGAGCCGAGTCAGGTGAATACACTAGTGAATCGGTGGTCTAGAGGTAACGCACCTGCCTAGAAAGCGAAAAGTCCGAGTCTGAAGTGTGCTGTGGTTCAATTCCCGTTTGGGCCCGAAACTTTTAACCCATCCATTAGACCATGAGTGGTGGTCTGGGTGCTCTCTTTCGGATGAGTCGAACTGAGGTCTCGTGTGTCACACATAATTATTTAGCACACGTAAAAGAACCCACGGCAACAAGAGAGTTGTCCCTTGCAAAATTTTATAGAAAAAAGCCACTCTGATAGAGAAACAAATACAGTTGCAGACAGAAAAAGAAAAACAAAGAGTGGCGCTGTTCTTGTGGCGACGCGTTCTCCCCGGGAGAGCAGTCCGAATTTCACGCTGAGAAATCTGCCATAATTTTAACAGTGGTAGGCCTTTAAAATGAAATCAAATGCAAGGATATCTCAGAGGAGGCCTTCAAACAACAACCGTTCACTGGCTATTCTGTTTTACGGCACGACTCCCATACATCAGAATCAGTGACCGAAATAAGACAAGAAACATCCGCAACCAAGCAACTAACCATTTAAAAAAAAAGAAGAAGAAGAAAAGATGTATGTATGCTTGTCCCTCGTGTCCAACGATGACCTCCAAAACAGCAGAGGAGGCAGCTGCTGTTTTGGAAACTAGGCAGAAATTTGATTATAGTGGAGATGCCTTGCCCACAGTACATCCCCACTCTCTCGGCCAAGTGGACATAAGGACAGTCAGCGTTGGCGATGTTCTCCAAAGGCCAACCATCCCCCAGGGCTGCAGCATATAAGGTCTGTGCGAGTCAAGCCTCCTAGTCATACTTAGTCTTCATATACACTATGTGTGGCAAGACTTAAAACACGACAGAACGACGAAGAACGACGAACGAGCCTCCTAGTCAGAGAGTCATAGTCGATCACTAAAGACTAAGCTGTGAAGTGGAATTCCATGAGTGGGAAAGCCACTTTGCTGTTGCCCCCAGCGTCAATGGTTTAATCAAGAACTGTGAAAAAGCCCAGGCGCTGAGAAAAGATGTATACACATGCATAAGCATCTTATGGACACATCACGACATTAATTATACAAAAGGATGCGGAATGGTCTACCTTGATGGTTGGTACAATTTGTGGCATACGCAAAATCTCACTAGCCTATAACCTCGGAGCTACAGCCGAGAAACAGCGCCTCCCCCAAAAAAAACCAACAACAACACAACACACAAAAAACAACAACAAAAAAACCCAACAAAAAACCCCCAACAAACCACCCCCAAGCAAACAAAAAGACAGAAAACAAAGAGAGAAAAAAGTTGAATACCGTAAACACATCTGGTTCCTAACTGTAAAGAGACACACTAAAAATCAAGCATAAAAAAACACCACACACACAACAAACAAAACAAAATTCAACGACAACAAAAGATGCAAGCACACATTTGCACAAAACAAAGCACCTCTCCCTGCGTGTTTGTGAGAGGGGGGGGGGGGGGGGGGGGGGGGGATCGAGTAGGCCTAGTGGTGTTAGGCTATTGTGATGAGGGCCTGGTCGTTGTAACTAATTAGAAGATTTGTATTTGTGGAGGACGGATGGTGAGAAGAAAGAAGATGGGTGGAAATATCTTTACATGATCACTCTGTACTTATTATTGTTTTGGTTTGCATTGTGTTACTTTTTCTACATTGCATAACTTTCTCTTTCTTATTTTCTTGTAATTGTTGTTTATAAATATTAATCTTTAATTTGAAACTAGGCCTACTCTTTAGACGGATAGCTTGGTGCATTGCTTTTTCAATGTACCACCTGGGATGGGGGGCTAGCGGGTCTTTGGCAGGAGCACTTGTCATGTAGGCCTAGGCCTAACCCATCTTAGGATATTCATAGTTACTTGTTTTTCCACATATAGGGACCAACTGTACTCTTTTCTGACTACATTATATACTCCCTCTTTTCTGATCTCAACATAACAAGAGTTTGATATAATGAACTTTCAAAAAAAAACAACAACAAAGTCATTCCTAAGAATTTAATGTTTTTCGGTATACACTGCCCGTCCATGTTTTTGAATTATTAGTATCAAAATGGCAGTTGCAAAGGCCCGCAGGACGAACCTGCTCAACCGGTTATTGAAAATGTTTATGTCTAAATTTAGCATTGATACTCGAAGAGCATGTTATTTTCATGCGGTGTGTTCTGTCCGTAGTCTATGGAGGGTGTGTTCAGGGATCAGCTTCTCTGGAGGGGCAAAAGATTCCAGGCCGGTAAGAAAAACTTATCATTTATGATAGCTTAGCAACATAATAACAACTTTTTCTTCCTTTCAAACGATTACCGATCCGACGATCAGTACTCGGATAAGTCACATCTGATAGGCTTAAGGCCTACCCCGAAGACTGAATAAGTTCGGGTATGTATTGACTAGTTGCAAAACTAGTGGTTAAGAGCAGGCTAAATCAACTGATCAACATCATTTCTGTCATTCGTAAATTGATTTGCGGCATTCGGTTCTTAAGATGTAAATTTGCATGTGATCAGACGAAGAAAATATATTCTCTGACGTGATACAACCCTGTCATCATAGAAAAAAAAGCATAATAAACTAGCAACACAGACAGTCTCAAATGCCAGAAAGCAAAACAGAATGTTCAACATACAGATACACCCTGCATATATATATATATATATCACATCATTTGGGATAACAACATAAAGTTAACTTTGCCAGTGTTTTGGTAACTGATTGATTTCCAATTCTTACCTTTATAATACCAACAAAACCAGTACCAACCTTCAAATCTGTTAGTTGATGATTTATTAAAGCATCATGCTGAGGGTTTTGTTTTTTTTATCATACTGAGTTCTCCCTGACAATTTTTTGTTAATTTCTTTTTAAAAAGAAACAAAACAAATGTTAAAAATATTAGCCCACACAAAACTCTTTGTCTTTCTAGTTTCTCACTGCATTTGTCAGAAAACAACAACAGACATGTCTCTTCTTCTTCTTCCTTTTTGTCATGTTTCTCCCAGGGGAGGTTTGACATTGATGAGCTGTCTCCATCTCTCTCTGTTTTGAGCTTCCACCTTATTTATACCCCTTTCTCTAAGATCATCTGCAATACAGGTAGCCCAGACATGACATCATATTAAAAGCAACACAAATTCTCTGAGATTTGTAAAGGCACGGCAGGGAAGATGCTGCAAAGATATTCTTCATTTCTTGTATTTATTGGCTGCTCAGCTGTTCATTGTCATTTGAGGTAAAGGTAGATTTATAGATATACTGAATATTGTAATTTGTATACTAGTATAGTATAGTATTGCTATTCAGACCTATACAAAGTCTGGACCAGTTTGAAATTAATCTTATGTATGTTTCTGCACAACAAAATTATAATCAAGCTGGTATTCAATTAAACTGGAGACCAAAAATTTCCCTTTGTGTATTTTTTAGCTCAGCATACTCTGGAACATATAATTAATTTGATAGGACATTACAAAATCAACTCTGTTAATGTGTTATGATGTTTCTTTGATATGTACTATATTGTAGTTGTTTAGTTTTGTCATCACAACAAGCCAGAGTATAATTTCTGGTTTAAATTTTACATCTGGTTTTCTGCATATATTTTTGGACTGATTTTAAGACTACACTGGTGTGTCTGATACTGACAGATCTGATAAGTAACAGGAAAAAAGGTAAATGGCTGACAAATTTTGTTGGACTTATTGCACTGCATTTTGCAGTCTTCATGGCCTTGCCATAGTATGTTCTGTCAAATGTGAAGCTGTTTTTTGACTGTTTCTTAGTCATTTGTTCACTCTATCTTCATCTATTTGGTGAACCCAGAATATTCCATTTTGTACATTTATACATGTATACATTACAAATTTATGCATACATGATACATGTACATTCTTACTTAGACTTAAATGAATTTATTTTTACAAACAGTATGGCTATACCAGCTCAGGTATTGTTTGATCTTTTGATATAATTTTAGATTGAAAAAAGGACTGACATTTGAAATTTGATATTTTGGTTGAAATGATAATATTAAACAAAACATTTTCAGGTGGCTTCAAAATGTGGTTACCACTCCTGGTCAGCATCTTGGCTCTTCAGATAACAGGTGATGGATGGTCTTTCCTTTCTGATTTTATTCAATATTTTTTCAGTTTATGCTATTGTATTGGGCCCAGTTTTCTTTTTCTTATTGAGCCCTGCTGTCTTTTTCATTTGTTGTTGCTCCTACCCAGAGTTAGTTTGACATGGGCTCAATGGGAAGACCCGGACCACACATTCAAGGATCTTCCATGCTGGTTTAGACTGTAGAATCTCCTCTGAAACTGGTGAAAAACTTGACATTCAGTTCAATTTGCCTGTCAAAGTGGGAAATAAGGGCATGGCTGGGAATCAAACCCAGAGCCTCATGGTTTACTTGTTAGGCAGGTGAACATCCAAATCGTATTGTCACCTTCCTTATTAGAGACTTAACTAAGTCTCGGTTTCTTTAAGTTATAGAACTTTGTACACTACCATTACCTTCGGTGAGGTGGTCAACATGATGGGGTATGGGGATTCATGAGAAACTGGGAGGATGTTGTGATGGCCACCACTGCAGGTGGACATCCCAGTCAGTCTGGCTCATCACCTGTTCAGTTATTGTCATTATTACTATTAGGAGACTTAGTTGGTATGTGGTGTTGGACTAGAAGAGACACCACAGTACACTACTGAAGTGGACCAGTAGCAGTGCGGAGCCCTTCCTGTTGGGGCTTCTCTGTGGCCTGTGCAACACTCAACACTGTCTGCATTTGAAAACTGCTCAAGACTAATTTTGACAGGTTTCCCTGTAAATTTTGACTGGATATTTGGTGTGGATATGTAGGGTGATGAAAATTAGCTGATTTATGTGTGTCTAGTTGTGTGTGTGTATTTTAAAAATATTTTTAAAAAATCTAAATTCTTTTATAGTGTAGATAAGGAAAAGCACTCATGTGCATAATCAATATAATAGAACTATATGAATCTATAAACGTGTGTGTCTGGGGGGGGAGGTGGAAGGGGGGGGGGGGGGGGGAGGTTCCATCATCCATGCATTATTCAGTTTGATGTGCCAGAGTGAAAGCTGTGATTATGAACACAGCACAATGAGTTGCTCATGCACAATTTTGCACGCTTACAAGAATGGATCTTGATGATGGTGATATCCTCATTGTCGTTGTCATCATGATCATCACCACCACCATCATGATATTTCCTCTTATTCCCTTCTTTGCAATTCTCTATGCAGGGACTGTGGGGAGATCTGGTGAAAAGCCCAGGTTCCTCAATGAGCCAGAGATTAGAGAAAAGCTGAAGTTTGTTTCGGAGGACACACCAAGAGGTAAGGCACTATAAGTCTCCTGTCCAACATTTGGTTGAATTTCAGCATGGGGTTTTGAAAGGTGTAATAGCACTTCCGAATTTTGAGTAGACAGTTCTACTGACTAGCCTGTTAAGAACAGACATCTTTTTGATAAATCTGCAGCATAAAAAATCAGTAATGGTAATATATGGAATTTCTAAAGCGCTGAATGTTGTAAAGCAAACAAATCAAAGCGCTTACATTCAAGTCATTCATGCGCACATGGCCATTCAAAAATTAGATTCACAGATTTTGATAGACAAAGTAACAAACATCAAATTATCAGGTGGAAGGTCAAAGTTGAAAGCCAGCTGCTGGATTTTCGTGCAAAAGTTGACATCATTGAGCTAAAAAGTTCGGAAGGTCAGATCCTGCAATTGCTGTGCACTGTGGTTCATAGGCAAGGGTTGTGCACGAGACCATTGCAACTGCAGTGGATCATAGGGAGTGAGTTAAACAGCTACATATGCAATAGTCTCACCATTGGTGAACCTCAGAGATCTAGCTGAGGAACAAAAGAGAGAGAGAGAGAGGGGGATAGAGACAGTTTATTAAAACTATTTGTGATCAGTTGCATGTGTAAGAATTGGCTAAATGCAAGTGCTCCTAAAGCTTGATTTGGCTTTAATGTTTACAAGATATAGCACTATATGAATTCCATGTTTTATTATCATCATTTTAATCAGCAAATTTTTGTATGTATGGGCCAACTGCCTCTTTATTAATAAATCTTTTTAGAGTTCAGAGTTCTCTCTCTCTGTCTGACTATCTGCCTGTCTTTTTCTTTCTGTCTCTGTCTCTGTCTCTCTCTGTGTCTCTGTCTCTGTATATAATATATATTTATATATCTGTCTGTCAGTCCCTCTCTGTCTCTGTCTCTGACCCTCTCTGTCTCTGTTTCTGTCCCTGTCTCTGTCTCTGTTTGTCTGTCTGTTATGTATATGAATGTAGAAGTATCACATGGCCTGCTGTGATTAGTAATCTCATGGTGGCTGAACAAAATGTGGCCTTGTGACAATCTGACTCTGGAATTAAGCAGCTTGTTGGCGACCTGTGTCCCAAAGGATGCCACAACTTATTTAGTGGTGATTATAATGAGGCAAACCTATATTTTCTCCTTTTATTTCAGTTGTCTAAAGTGGTGTTTCTGAGTGAATTCCTATGTTTTGAAATCGTGTTCTTCTTCTTCTTCCTTTTTTGTCATGTTTCTCCCAGGGGAGGTTTGACATTGATGAGCTTTCTCCATCTCTCTCTGTTTTGAGCTTCCTCCTTATTTATGCCCCTTTCTCTAAGATCATCTGCAATACAGGCAGCCCAGGTCTTGCTAGGTCTTCCCTTTGGTCTCTTTCCACCCACTATGAAGTTCATTGCTCTTTTTATGATGTGGTGGTCTGCTTTCCGTTGAACGAGCCCAAACCAGCGCAGTCTATTGGTACAAGCTACAGACTTCAGATCATCAACTTTGCACATTCTCCATAGTTCTTCATTCGTGATCCTGTCCTCCCATTTGATCTTTGTCATGTAGCGTAGCATTCGGTTTTCACAGCTCTTCAACAAACGTTTGACGGTTTTCATGAAAACCCACATCTCCGAGCCATACAGGAGAACAGGTCTGATGCAGACCTTATATATCAGACAGCGTCTCTCCAGTGGGATTTTCTGATTTCCGAGCAGACTTGCCAATTCTTTCCATTTCTTCCAAGCACTCGCAATCCTGGTTCTGACAGCTAACTCAGATTTTGCTTTGCAGCTCATCATCTCTCCCAGGTAGCAGAATTCGTCTACCACTTCTATCTTCCCTTGTTCAAATTCTAGCTCCTCCTTTCCTGCATCGGTATTGTCTTCACCCTTCTTATTCATACAACTGGGGCAGACAAATACTCCGTCCTCTTTCTTCAGACTTTTGAGCTTTGAGCATCTTTTGTGACACCAATATTGACATTTGGAGCATTTGATTGAATTGTTCCCTGCACCTTTGTGGCAGACACCACATGGGTATTTGCCTTGCTCTCTATGTGTTCTGCGGTCTTTTCCAACTGTCATTGCTTTGGTCTTGTCAATATTTACCTTCATTCCTCTGTGTTCTAATCTCTGTTTCCAATTGCCAAATCTTTGAGTAGTGTCATCACTGTTCTCAGCTACCAGTACTAAGTCATCAGCATACAGCAGTTCCCAGATGTCTTCTGGCCTCTCCACTTCCTTGGATATTTCATTCATCACGAGGATAAAGAGCAGAGGGCTCAATGCGGATCCTTGGTGCACTCCCACTTTTATCTCGAAGCTTTCTGTCGTCCCAATTATAGTTTTCACTTTTGATCTGGAGTTCTTGTACAAAGTCATAACCATTGAGGTGGTGTGCTCTGGTACACCTTGTTTCCTCTAGGCCCATTGGATTGCCTTTCTGGGTACTCTATCAAAAGCTTTTTCCAGATCAACAAAGATGTGCGTCAAGCTCTTTTTCTTCTCCATATACTTTTCCTGCAGTTGTTTCACAATAAATATTGCATCTATGGTTGATTTGCCAGCCTGGAATCCAAACTTTTTCATCAATATTGCACAGGCTCTTCAGTCTTCTTTCCCATACTTTTTCCCAGATCTTCATGCCATGTTCCAGAAGCCTGATTCCTCTGTATTTTCCACATACTAGTGTACCTCCTTTACCCTTGAAAATGGGAACAGTAATACTGTCTTCCCATTCTTCGGGCATTTGTTCTGTCTGCTGTATCTTCTAACATATTTTTGCAAGTTGTTTTACTCCTTCCTCTCCTGCTGCTTGTATCATTTCTGTCACCACACGTTTCTTTTGCTGCTTCCATGAGGATTTCTTTCAATTGGTTCCAGTCATGGTCTTGTCCAGCTGCATTTTCTCTCACTTTTTGCTCATATTCCAAGGCGATGTTCTTGTCTTTGAGCCTCCAAATTTTCAGTTTCTTCTCGATTGCTTTCTTCCTTGGTCTTATCAAATCTTTTATTTGAAAATCTGCGCACAACAATCTGTGCTGTGAGAGGCATTCTTCCCCTGGAATAACTGTACAGTTTGTCGCCATTGCAATCTGAGTCAATCTGAAGTCAATCTGAATTTCTGCTTCACTACTTTTGAAGGTGATATAATGCTCTTGTTTTTTTCTTGAAGAACGTATTCAAGATTCGTAAGCTATTCTGTTGGCATAGCTGAAGAATTATTTCTCCTTGATTTCGATCTCCAAAGCTGTACCTGCCCATAACATCTTCATATCCAGTTCTGTCCTTGCCAGCGTGTCCATTCAAATCTCCTGCTATAACGACAATGTCTTTTCCTGGTATTTCAGCCAGTTTCTCGCCTAGTTTTTCCCAGAAGTCAGCTTTCTCTTCTTCGGGTCTACCCACCTGCGGCGCATAAGCAGAGATCACGTGTAGGATCTTTTTTCCACAAACTATTTTCATGTTCATTGAGCTACCGCTCCATCTTTCTATTTCGACAACATTTTCAAGCCAGTTTTCATGGACAAGTAGGCCGACTCCGTGTTCGTTCTCTTTTCCTCCACTCCACCAAAGCTTGTACCTGTCCTCACCAACTCCTAACATTCGACATACTTCTCCTTTGTATCGAACTTCTTGTATTGCACAAATATCTGTTTCTCATCATCGGAGCATCTCAATCACTTCAACGATCTTCCCCGAAGTGACCCAACATTTGCTGATCCAATTTTTAACTTTGGTTTGTAGAAGCCGGAGATTCTTCGCACCCCCTGCCCATTTAAGAGCTGCCAGTTACTGGGGGCCATTTTTTTAATTTGACTCATCACTTTTTTTCTGGAGCAAGGATTTTCATGGCCGGATGCCCTTTCTGACACCAACTCATTGGTATCTCAATGAGACGTAGCCTTTGAGTAAAAACTCTAATCCACGAGGCAGTGGAGTGAACAGTTATTTTTAAAGGGCGCTGAACACTTGCCTTCGCCATTGCCTTTGTCTGCAAAAGCAGGCCTCACCACGAGCAGGTAAGGGATGACTTGCTCGGGAGTGGCTATGCGTTGCGCTTGCACTGAGCCTTAAGGTTTGAAAGCGTGTTCTTGCTGGATGATATTGCTACTGCTTTTTTGTTTGATTAATAAAGTATAAAATTTAAGCTGTTCATTTTTATTTGTTTTTCTTTAAAATGCAAGTGTGTGTGTGTGTGTTTAAAAAAAGAAAAATCTGTTTCACTTTCAGATGTTGTCCTTGTCCAAGTAAGGGCTGCAGAGGTGGACAATCTGCCAATCAAGTACACCATTAATGAATTCGCTTACTTCAAAATCGATGACATTAGTGGCAACATCAGCATGAAAACAAAATGGGATTATGAGAAAGCTGCTCCGGTGAGTTGCCTGCTCGGACTGATTCAGATGATATAACACTAATAACAGTAAGAACAGGTCTAGTTGTATGTTGCACTGTTGTCTTGATTAGAGGTGTGCTTCTTTTTAAAAAAAAGAAAGTTTTAGAGTACATTTCTTGCAGCAGATAGCTCACTGAACTCATGAAACGCAAACGCAAACGCAATTTTATTTCGCTAGGGTAATAGATTAAGTAACAAGACTTTTTTTCATCCAGCCCTCAAAAAGAAAAGAAAAGAAAAGAAAAAGCTGCAAGAAAAGCAAAAGCATAATTATGATACATACCAACAAATGCATGAGAGCGAGAGAGAGAGACAGACAGACAGACAGACAGGCAGGCAGGCAGCCAGACAGACAGATAGATAGACAGACAGACAGACAGACAGAACAGAGGGACAGATAGACAGACAGACAGTCTGAATAGATCATAATGTGCATCTGTATGTGTATTTGTGTATATGTTGTGTGTGTGAGTTCTTGTGTGCTGTGTGTGTGAAACAGTATATTATATACAGTGAAAATTTGGCATCTTTCTGCTTCATCAGTCACAAATGTGTTGCCTTTGGGTTAACAAAGTTGTTCCATTAACCCAGACTGACCCCCCAAGAATGAACCAAGCAAACAAGGAAGAACTTTTATCTTTGATTTTGCTAGATTTTTGCAAACTAGAGAAATAACAATAACTGTATGTATGAATCAACATCAGTTTTGATCAGTGTGTGTGTGTGTGTTCACAGTTTGTAAGTTGTTCTCTTCAGACATTAGATGTTAAAACTGAGCAATATAGTCAAGAATAAACTTGCATGAAATTGACGAAAGGGTTAACTTGATCTATATTTCTGTCACATGCAGTATTGAGAATGGTTTTGTTCAATGCAAATTATAAATGTTACAGTTAATTTTGTTTTTAAAATGAGATCCCCCTTGCCTCTCAGTATGGGTCAAAGGGTAATCATAATTAAACCTTGAAGCTTAGATTTTGTTGTATGTGTTTGTGATACATGGGTAATTCAAATTGCTTAATCAATTTACAGGTAACAGTTATGGACATAACTGCCACAGACTCAGAAAAGGATTCCAGGGTAAGTTTACAAAGTCCTTTTAACATCTTTTCTGCCATTGTTTGTCAGCAGTTTTGTGTAATTCCTGTTGGCTGTCCAGAACAAAATTTGCCTTTTTGGGGGGTAGTTTACTGATTGGTTCATGTTCATTTGTTTTATGAGATGTTTCTGATATTTTTGGCATGTGTTCATAAATACTTGGCTATTATTTTATATCAAAGTAATTAGTTGTAGCCTGCTCATATCCACATGGATGAATTGCTCTCTATCTCTGTCTCTGTCTGTGTGCCTGTCTCTGTCCGTCTCTCTGTGTCTCAGTCTTTGTCTGTCTGTCTCCCCCCCCCCCCCCCCCCCCCTCCCCCAGTCCCTCCCTCCTTCTCTCCCTCTCTGTCTCATTCACTTGTTAGCTCGCTGTCCTCATTTCCTATTTTGTTTTCTCCCTACCTCTCTCTTTTCATCTCACCCCACCTCCCTTGTTTCCTTCTCGTTCCTTTTAACATCTGATTTTTCTGTCAGCTCCTTTTTTTTCTTTTTCAATCCATATTTATGAATATTGTGTCATACAGTGTGAATGGTTTGAATTAATTCAGAATGTCTCTTTTAATTTTAATTTTTAAAATGTTTACAGTAACTGATTAATCAGATTGATTTTTTTTCATTCACTAATCAGCATGTTTTAAATGCTGCCAACTTGACTTGATTGTTGTTTTTTTCATGTTGTTGAGTGTTTGATTATTGTTTTTCATATTTCTTGATGGATTCAGTTTTGTTTTTGTTTTTTGTTTTGTTTGACTTAATGTTTAATGCCAAAAACAACAACCCCCCTCCCCTCAGTAAAATCTTGCAATGTAGCTTGCAACGCAATCCATGACTTTTGGTTTTCTCTGTCTATTGATCTTGTTTTTCGTTTGTTACTGCTGAACAGACCATTTCTCTCGTCATCCGACTCAACAACACAAATGACAACAAGCCTGTGTTTGCTGACACTCGCGAGAAAATCGTTGTGAATGAGGTAATTTTGTATTTTATATGATTCTTTACAGTAGGGGGTATTTTTAGTGAAGGTCTTTAAGTATTGTTGATTCCAAGTAAGGTTAGTGAAAGGTTTTAAACATGTTTTGCAGAGAGTTAAGCAAAATGTGAGAGCGTAAGTCCAAACTTGCGTGTTGTGATGAAACCAATGATTGGTGAGAATGATTATCAGCAGAGGAATATGGGGATAGTGCTACCACCCTTGACATGGCAAGTATGCTGTTTTGTGTTGGCTCTTGGTGAAGCACCTTAACAGTTTTCAGATGGCTGGAAATTTTTATACCTTTTCAGCCAAGCAGGAAAATAATGGGGGGTTGGGGGGTGAGGTGTTTATACTGAAACACAAGTGTTTGTCATTTTCTGTCAGGTACCAGCATTAAGTGAGCAGTATGTGCAGACAGACATTTGTGCGGTTTCGATATAAAAAAAAATCTAATTCCACCAACCAGACATTCCTGTACCCATTAATGCATGTTTCATCTTCCCTGTCTTCTCCCTCAATACACACACACACACACACAACACACACACACACACACACACACACACCACACACACACACACACACACACACACACACACACACTCACACACACATACACATGCTTAGGCTTATATACATGCACGCTTGCATGCACATATATGCATGCCTGTATGCATGCACACACATGCATGCACGCACACACATACACACACTGTGTGTGTGTGTTCTTCATTCTTAACATTTTCACACTTAAAGTGTATGAGATGACAGGGTAAAGGAGGGTGCAGAGAGGGAGGGAAAAAAGTATGTGTGAATATGTCTGAGTGTGCGAATTTGTTATTCAAAATTAAAAAAAAATTCTTTTATATTAAGTTTAATGGAATGAGCTCTTATGTGCTTTTTTACATCCAGTCCCCGTGTGTTTGCGGTTTTTGTAAATTCTGTCATCTGTTCCCACTGGCACACAATGGCCTACTCTTATGAAAAGAGGAACAGGATTTAACGTGTGCGCAAGATATTCTGCGTGCGTTCGCACACGGGGCCTTGGTTTATTGTCTCATCCGAAAGACTTTTGGGGAGAGAGGAGTCTGCACTGATGTTAACTCAGGGGAAAATATCCCCTTGAATGGGAATCGAACCCGGGTCGTCAGATTGCCAGCGCAATGTTCTAACCACTAGGCTATCCCGTCCCCCCTGAATACAAGAGAGAGAAAGATAGAGAGAGAGAAAGTAGTGAACATGCGTGTATGTGAGTGTGTGAGTATGAGAGAGAGAGATTTTGTGTTTGCATCACAGTGTGTGTGTGTGTGTGTGTGTGTGTGCTCGTGTGCATGCGTGCATGTGTGCGAGTGTGAGCATAGGTGTATAACTTCATTTTTGATTTTGAACACATTGGGCCAGAATAGTTTGAAGTGCTTTTCAGAGAGGTAATGTACATCCCGTTTTATTCTTTGTTGCAGAGTGCACCAGTGGGCCAAATTCTCTGGAAACCGACTGTCACAGATGCTGATCAGAGAATAAACAGCCTGCTTACTGTTTCCTGTGTCAATGGCGAAGTTGTGAGTTTGAATGATATCACTCTTAGTTTGATTTCCATTTGTACAAAAACAATTGTAAATAAAATTAATTGATTTTTAACAGTGCATGATTATTTCTGCCTTTATTCAAAGCTTTCATCTGCGTTTGTTAAGGTGATGTTTGGCATCCAAAAATCACTTTTTTTTTTTTTCCAGTTATGAACTTTTTAAAGCTTTTGTTGTGATTATTCATGTATTTTAAGGTAAAAAAAATTGAATATTGATGATATAATTTGTGGAAGTAAGTGCGTAGCTAGGAGCAGCAGTAGCCATGTAAATGTATATATAAAAAAAAAATGCACATTTTCTGTGAGCTCTTCTTATCTGATGTTTTGCTTCAGTTGTCACCAAATGAAGTCCATTTATTTTTACAACACAATATCTTGCTTGGAACAGATGTGATAGCCATTCAAATCAATGTAGTACCACCATGCACAAAGTATTGTTGTTTTTGTTTTGTTCCTGTTTTTCAGGACCCAAACGATGACACGTGCAATGTCTTCCATGTGAACTGGACACTACAGAGCGACAGGCAGTGGCAGGGAGTTATCACACTCATGAAACCCCTGGATTATGAGACTGCACAGAGTTACTCCATGCGTCTCCGAGCCTTTGTAAGTTCTGAAACTTGTTCAATACTGTGCTGAATGTAGTTTAACCCTTTCCCATTTTTACCTGCCGTAGCCCGCCGCTGCCCGCTTGCCCGCATCTATTTATACCCGCCGCAGCCCACCAGACATCATTTCAGCCTAGTGGGGATTTTCCCTCATGCACTAAGCTCTACTTAGTACACGCACACTATGAATGAACATTCCACTGAGGTCAGCATAAACTAAGGAAGGAATAGGCACCAAATTCAGTGCTACACAGCCTCCCATTCACAAGAAATTGGCCAGTGACTGGCTTTGTCTTTCCCACGCTTTCTTGTAGCTAAAAATGGCAGCAAAGATTGAGCATACAACTTGGGAGGAATATACTGATGTGGAAATTGAAGCTATTTGGGCTCAAGTGAAACAGTTCGAAAGAGAATAAAATGTTGAATCCGATGTTGTAGTAGATGTAGAAGAAAGAGATGAAATAGGAGAAGGTAGTGAGTCGGAAAGTGATGCTGAGGATAACATTCGGTTGGCTTCATAGCAGACGACATGGCGCGGCGCACAAGTGCCTTGCACAGTGAAAGACTTCATGCTGCCGACTGGGCCGGCACAAACTCTCCCACTGAATGCCAAGCCCTTATATTACTTTGTTTTGTTTGTGCCCCAACATTTTTTTCAAATTGTAGCAGATGAAACTAACAATTATGCCAGGCAAAAGATCGCCGTGAAAGGCTTAGTCATAGATCCATTATGGACAGAAACAACACCTGAGGAAATTAGGGCTTACCTGTCAGTTTTAATCATGATGGGGATCAAGCGTTTGCCAAGGCTTCATCTCTACTGGTCTACTGATTTGAGATTTTCTGAGTCACGGATCAGTAATATTATGACGAACACCAGATTTCTCGAAATGAATCAGTATTTTCACCTCCAAAACACGCCAACACACCTGGACGCGACACTGGGCTGTGACACCTGCATTGTGACAGCCATGTAACTGGCTATTGGTGAAGGACACACTAGTGTCTTTTTAAATAGTATGCGTAGGCATATATTTGTAAATAATGTATATATGCGCATTAGTCAACGTCGTTTTCAATATATTTGAATACTTTCCACTCAGAAAATGTAGACTTGGTGACAGTAATTTTGTGACAAGTGTGAATGTTCGATTGGATTACCATGACGATGGATGCGTTGGAGGACACATTCAGGCAGGACCACACTTATTTTAAAAAAATCACATACGTATATTGCATATGTTAGAGGTTAGTTGTACACTAGCAGCATGATGTCACTGCAATGTTACTGTATTTGGTGACCAAGAGGGGACAGCAGCACGACACATGTAGGTAGGACACACATCTTGGGGTGCAGAACAAAGTATGACATCATATGAATACTTTGGCCAAATATGACTGCTCTGCGAACAATGGAACTGTACAGCACTATGTGTACTTGAGGTACCTTATTCTCTTTAAAAACTGCGTAAAATTTTGAATACTACAGAGAGTTTCTCTATAAGAAATGTGAATGGTAAAGGGTTAATCAAGGTGTATTCTTATGAGAAAAATATGATAAATGTGTTTTTAATATGCGTGTGTATATAAATATATAGCATTGTGTATAAAGTGTTTGACTGAACAGTATGAAAAAAGAGATTATGGAGGTGTATAAATGTGCACATATTGTATACCACTTTAGGTCATGCAGATTTCTCTGCATGAAATTTGGGCACTCTGCCTGGGGAAAGCGTGTCACCACAAGAGCAGCACCACTCATTTTGTTTGTTTTTTCTATTTTCATTTGTATTTGTTTCCCTATCATAGTGACCTTTTTCTATGGAATTTTGCCAGGGACAACTCTCTTGTTGCCATGGTTTCTTTTACATGTGCTGAATGTGTGTTGCACATGAGACCTTGGTTTGTCATCTCATCTGAAAGACTAGCACCCAGACCACCACTGACAGTCTAGTGGATGGAGGAAAAGTTTGGGCACAAATGGGGATCAAGCCACCACACTTTGAACTTGGACTTTTCGCTTTCTAGGCAGGTGCGTTGCCTCTAAACCGCAGATCCACTGAAATGAAACATCCACTGATGTTACATGATATTGTGTAAAAATGCAACAGAATGTCGCCATTGTTGTACTGGTATGTATGTAGGTTTGCTGGGAGGAGAGGGACATTTCAAGGGGCTGTCTGTCCCCTTTGTTGTTGGTGGAAATTCTAGAATCAACAGTGGAAAAGTTTCAAGTTTAAGGACTGGTCTGATTTCAGGATGGCAATAACACCCAAGAACAAGAAGTTCAGATAGAAGTCCTGGACATCAATGACTCCCCTCCTCGTTTCGTGCATGCCGAGAGCAAGACTATCATGGAAGGAGTCCCTGTGGTAAGGGGTACACTCGCACGCTCGCGCACACACACACACAGAAGCATGCACACATGCTTGCACATTCATTCACTCACACTCGTTTGTTTTATTTTGATGTTTGTGTATGTGTTTTACAGTGTGTCATTTTTCTGTTGGAGTCATTTTTTTCCCCCTTCACTTAATGACCCCACAACCACCCTGTCTACCACAGTCCAAAACATAAGTCATTCTTGATCATCACTTGTCCTTTGAACATATCTCTCGCATTTGGTCAGATCTGCTACTATCCAGAATCATTTCCATACATCATTTTCTGTCTCAAGATGTCTTAAGGTCTTAGTTTGTGCCTTCAGCTGTTCTATTCAGGCCTGATTATTGTAATTCCCTCCTTCAAGGTGCACTCAAACATTTTTCTTCAAAAGATATATTGAATTCTGAACAATGGGTTTCGCTTCAACTTTTGTTTTGTAAATGTGATCTCATCTTGGAACTGCTGTATGCTGATGACTTAGTACTGGTAGCTGAGAACAGTGATAGCGCTACTCAGAGATTTGGCAATTGGAAACAGAGATTAGAACGCAGAGGAATGAAGGTAAATGTTGACAAGACCAAAGCAATGACAGTTGGAAAAGACCGCAGAACACGTAGAGAGCAAGGAAAATACCTGTGTGGTGTCTGCCACAAAGGTGCAGGAAACAATTCGATCAAATGCTCCAAATGTCAATATTAGTGTCACAAAAGATGCTCAAAGCTCAAAAGTCTGAAGAAGGAGGACAGAGTATTTGTCTGCCCCAGTTGTATGAATAAGAAGGGTGAAGACAATACTGATGCAGGAAAGGAGGAGCTAGAATTTGAACAAGGGAAGACAGAAGTGGTAGACGAATTCTGCTACCTGGGAGAGATGATGAGCTGCTAAGCAAAATCTGAGTTAGCTGTCAGAACCAGGATTGCGAGTGCTTGGAAGAAATGGAAAGAATTGGCAAGTCTGCTCAGAAATCAGAAAATCCCACTGGAAAGACGCTGTCTGATATATAAGGCCTGCATCAGACCTGTTCTCCTGTATGGCTCGGAGACGTGGGTTTTTACGAAAACCGTCAAACTTTTGTTGAAGAGCTGTGAAAACTGAATGCTACGCTACATGAAAAAGATCAAATGGGAAGACAGGATTACAAATGAAGAACTATGGAGAATATGCAAAGTTGATGATCTGAAGTCTGTAGCTTGTACAAATAGACTGCGCTGGTTTGGGCACGTTCAACGGAAAGCAGACCACCACATCATAAAAAGAGCAATGAACTTCGTAGTGGATGGAAAGAGACCAAAGGGAAGACCTAGCAAGACCTGGGCTGGCTGTATTGCAGATGATCTTAGAGAAAGGGGCATAAATAAGGAGGAAGCTCAAAACATAGAGAGATGGAGAAGGCTCATCAATGTCAAACCTCCCTTGGGAGAACATGACAAAAAGGAAGAAGAAGAAGAAATGTGATCTCATCTCTTCTACTCTTCTGTCCCTCCTCTGCTTACTTGAAGAAAGCAAAAAAAAAAACCTATGAAAACATTGCTTCTCACTTTCAAGTGTGTCATCTTGGTTCCTCCTATCTGATCGTCTTCAGCTGTATGTACCTACTTGCTATCTTCAGTCATGCTTTGATTCAAGAATCCTATGCATTTCAACTTATATTATTAAACTTTATTGTTCACCTACTTCCTCTCACACAATGTTCTCTATTTGGAATGATCTTCTTTTTTCTTTGTATAATTTTGGTTCAGTCTCAGCCTTCATAAGAACTCAACATTTACACCTGGCTTCCCGTCATAACCCCACAATGATCAGTGACAAGGGTCCCACTGTCTGTGTATATGTGTTGTGTGTGTGTGTTTTATTTTTATTTTGTTAAATTTTATTTTATTCTTTTATTTCGAGGATAATGGAATAAGCACTCATGTGCTTTTTTTCATCCAGTCCCTGTGTGTATGCAGTTTTGTAAATTTTGTCATCGGTTCCCACTGGCACACAATGGCCTACTTTTCTGAAAAGTTGAACGGGTTTTAACTTGTGCACAAGATGTTCTGCATGCGTTCTCACACGGGACCTCGGTTTATAGTGTCATTTGAGAGAATTTGGGGGAGAGTGGGGTCGGCACTGATGTTAACTCCAAAGGAAAAATTCTCTTGAACGAGAATCGAACCTGGGTCAGCAGATCATGAATATATCACTCTAGCCACCAGGCTATCAAACGATCAGTCAATGAAAAATCAAATGTATGAATGTACTCATCATTCAATCAATGACAGAATCAACCAATCAGACATTGACAGAACTTGTTGTCAGAGAGTCCATTATTAAAACAAACAGCATGTGAGTTTGAGTGAATGAATGAGTGAATACGCAAGCGTGCATGCGTGCGTGCATGCATCTGTGTTTGCGTGTGTGTGTGTGTGTGTGCGTGTGCGTGCGCTCTTCTGATTGCATGTGTGTGGTGAGTGTGTGCATGTGTGTGCATGCATGTGTATGGGTATATGTGCACACACATAATTATATGTGCTTGCTTTGCTTTGTGCTTGATAATTAAATTGTACACCGCAGTGAGTGTATGTAAATTGTTGACCATTGATTTTGTGTGTGTGCTGAAATGTTATTTTGACTTATAGTTTTTGTGTGTGTGTGTATGTATGTATGTATGTATGTGTGTATGTATGTATGTATGTATGTATGTATGTATGTATGTATGTATGTATGCGCGCGCGTGTGTGTGTGTGTGTGTGTGTGTGTGTGTATGTATGTGTAATCGTGATTGCTATTTCTGGTTTTCTAACCATTTTTTGTGTGCATAGAATATTTGTGGTGCTGGAGGTTTGTGCATAGAATTGAAGATTGTGGTGCTGGAGGTTTGTGCATAGAATTGAAGATTGTGATGCTGGGAAATGTAGATGGACCCGCTGAGACTGATGATAGGCAGATCATTTGGTGAAGCAGATGGTGCTGTTTTGTGCAGGGAAGTTACATTGGGTTCGTCTCAGCCATTGATAATGACCAGACTCCTGGCATTGCAAGACCCATCCGATATGAGTTTGTTGGAGGTGAGTGCTTATGTAAAATGTAGCAACATTTAATGCCTTTGTTTGTGTACCTTCCTTTTGTAAAGGAATAAAAGAACAAAGCATGCAGCATTGATAGTGGGTGCTGGTCTTGGATGTGATTTTGACTGGTGTCTTGAAGCCTTGCTAGGTCTTGGTTTGCTGAATGGGTAAGGTATGTGACGCTTGTTCCAAGGTCACGTTTTCAATGTTGTTTGCGATCATTAGGATTGAACAGACTTTCTCCTCATAGCAAATATTTGTCCTGACTCCAAACCCTGTCCAGGCAGGTCTGTTTCTGGCTTCAGAGGATGTCAGGATAGTTGTCGTCTTCCAGTTCACTGTCTTACAAAGATCTGTGGTGTTGATGGATCTTTACCGCCGTCTGTTAGTTTGACTGATGCATTGATTAGTTGATAGATATGGCCACTCACCTTGTGGACAGGTGGACTCGTCTGACATCAAGTTCTGTCATTGTCTGATTGGCTGCTTCTGCCATGGATTGAATGATGTGTACATTCATTCATTTGATTTTTCATTGACTGATTGTTTGATATATTTATAGTCATCCATTATCTTGATTCATTGATGCTTAGTCATTAGTCTGATATTGACGGTCATCCATTAGGTTAATTCTCTAATATTTACAGTCATCCATTGTATTAATTTTTAGATATTTACGGTCATCCATTAGATTAATTCATTGCTATTTACATACATTCATAATGTTGCCTGATTCATTAATATTTATGGTCATCTGTTATAATGATTCACTGATGCTTAAATCATCCATTGTGTTAATTTTCTGATGTTCACAGACATCCTTTATGTTGATTTATGGACATTTACAGGCATCTGTTATATTATTTCACTGATATTTATGGACATCAGCGTGTTAATTCACTGATATTTACAGTTGTCTTTCATGCTGACTGATTCATGGATATTTACAATCGTCCAGTATGCTGACTCACTTATATTCAAAGTCATATTATCATGTTAATTCATTGATATATACAGTCATCCATTATGTTGACTGGTTGACAGGTAACTACATTATCTAATTTTAAAAAAAATATTTTTTTAAAGTAACTGACATTGTTGTTCATTACAGATCTACTACAACCATTCAGTAGGAAGATAATATTAGACCAGCTGTTCAGTTGATGTATCTCAACCTTGATTACACTCAGTGCATGCTTATACATGTGTGTGAACATGTACATATGTGTACACATACATCTGTTTTGTTGCCTGCCTGAAAATGTTGGTCTTTATGATGAGTTGATTTACTGAGAATGACAGTCTTATGCTCTGTTGAATCAGCCAGGGAGCTTACAAATAAAAGTTCTTTCAAACTTGCTAACAATGTGTTGCAGACCCAGAGGCATTGAAGTATTTTGCTGTGTCCAAAATTGGAGGCAACATCACAAATACCCAGGTTTTGGACTATGATAACCCACTGACCCCAAAGGAATTCACGCTGCAGTTTAAGGTATAGTGTTCTTTTTGTCTGATTGATTACAACTGCTAGTGTGAAGAAACTTAGTAAAGTTCTATGCCTTCCAAGTCAGAACCCTGTTTAATTGAAAACTTGTGGATACTGTTGAAGGGTTGGTTTGCTCCTTTTATTCTTATTGTGTGGTATCACTGACATCACTCGCAAGTTATTGTTGTTTTGTTTCTTTAGCCCATGCAAACCTGGCTCCTGTGACGGGAATAAATTGTGGAAGCGAAAATTGTATTTATAAGTGTGTAGACTTTGAACTAGTTTATCAGCTGAATCTGCTTAATTGAGCTATTTGAAATAGATGGAAGCATCAAACATTGCAGTTAGACATTATTTCTGTGAATCTCTGTCATTACAACATGGGACTTGCTGTCACTTTGCTGCCGTCGTCTGCCCCAAGCCTGGATGAGAAATGAGGATGGCTCGGGCATGGGGTTATTGACTGTGATAGACGTGTTCGTGGAAATTTCAAAAGACTGTCCTCTGTCCTTCAGGAAAATTTGGCCATGGGGTTGGTTGTCAAACAGAGAAAAATATGTACTGCACATGATTGCTAGAGCAGCTGAAATGTTTCTGTTGCTTTTTTGCTGATGGCTTGAATCTCCTCTCTGATAGTGTTGCTGGTTTCAGAGCCAGTTGAATGCTTTGAAACAAGAAACAGACTATTATTGAATGTAAATTTTGATAAAAGTATTGGAAAGTTATTTCATTAGGGCAGACACCTGGGTGCACATAAATTTCATTTTTAAAAATGTTAGTAGAGATGTGGAAGGTAGTGTTATGAATGTCTTGGAAGTGTTTTTTACTACAAAATTAAGTTTAAATGTGCTTGGAAAAAACCCAGAGTGCATTGTATCGTTATATCCATGCTTTTAATGTTGATATTGTTATTTATTTTATTTTATACCACTTTAAGTAACGAGATTTCTCCATGTGAAATTCGGGCTGGTCTCCCCGGGGAGAGCGTGTCACCACAAGAGCAGCGCCACCCTTTTTTGTGTGTGATACTATAACTACCTTACTTGAAGTATTCAGCAACAATTAAGGTCCGGTTGTCATTGTTTCCATTCTGTGAGATTGCAGCTAGCTATGTTCTCTGCACAGTGCTGAGCATCAAGCTGCTGTCTATCTCACCCTGAAAACAGAAGCAACTGATGTATGGCACTGCAGTTCACAAATAGACTTTCTGTCGAAAGTGGATACACTGATCTTGGTTACGTCTGGCTACACTGATACATCTGGATACACTGATCTTGATTATGTCTGGATACACTGGTCTTGATTACATCTGGATGCACTGATACGTCTGGATACACTGATCTTGATTACGTTTGGATACACTGATCTTGATGATGTCTGGATACACTGACCGTGATTATGTCTGGATACACTGATCTTGATTACGTCTGGATACACTGATCTTGATTACGTCTGGATACACTGATCTTGATTATCTCTAGATACACTGATAGGTCTAGATACACTGATCTTGATTACGTCTGGATACATTGATCTTGATTACATCTGGATACACTGATACATCTGGATACACTGATCTTGATTACGTCTGGATACGCTGATACGTCTGGATACACTGATCTTGATTACATCTGGATACACTGATCTTGATTACATCTGGATACACTGATACGTCTGGATACACTGATCATGATTACATCTGGATACACGCACACACATATGCATGCACATATGCACGCACGCATGCCTGCACATATGCACGCACACTCGCATGCACGCATTCATGCATGCGCAGGTGCACACACACACTTAAGACAAAAACTCACACACAACACACACACCACACACACACACACACACACACACCACACACACCACACACACACTCCTCTCTCTTTTCACTATTTTTTTCCTACCCACCTTTTTCTCTCTTACACTCCAACTCCCCCCCCCCCCCCCCCCCCCCCCCCCCATCCCTTCCTCTCTCTCTCTCTCTCTCTCTCTCTCTCTCTCTCTCTTTGTCTCTGTCATTCTGTCTGTCTGTTTGTCTCTCCTCTGTCTGTCTGTCTGTCTCTCCTCTGTCTGTCTGTCTCTCGTCTGTCTGTCTGTGTATGTCTGTCTGTCTCTCCCCCTCTCAAGTCTCTCTTTCCCCCACTCACCTCTTTACTATTATTATTTTTTTCGTTTTAGTTTATTTTATTAAAATAAATAAAATCCAAAATATGATTATCATTATTTAGGGCTGTTGAAACGCTGGAACCAAGAGTCCAGCGTCACTTTTTGTCCAACAAGCTGGCAGAAGCACGAGCTAGCCATCTTTCTCCTTTTGTGGTCATTATTTTAGGATCTATTGAAGTTGTTGCACATAATGATCTTGTTTGGACTGTATGCTTTGATAATTGAAAGAAAAGACATAATAATGGGTCCCCCCCCCTCCCCTTCCCACCCTTACATGTAAGTGAGATATTGTGTGTATTTACAGATATGCACATGTATGTTTTACAGGCAAGGGAATTGTTACAATCCAGCCCTGAACAACTGGGCAATGACTCGAGACTACAGCCGATGCAAGCATCACAGTTATCTTGAAAGATGTCAATGACAATTGCCCGGTTTTTGACAAGACATACTATGTCATGTCTGTGCCGGAAAACATCGTCTCTGGCACCAACTTGAATGGGCAGTTGCAACTGACTGACAGGGATGTCTCTGTAAGTACTGAAGAAGCAGCAGATGAAATGGGGCTAGCTTGTATCAGACTAAGAGGAACACATGCGCTGAGTGAAAATAGTAACACATGCACGCACACACATGCACACATGTACATAGACACTCACACACTCAGTTACACACAGACACAGACACACACACACACAGAGACACAGACACACGTGCAGCCAGGTGGTACATTGAATAAGCTATGCATTTGCTTTTTTTCATCAAGCCATCTATTTAGGAGCAAAAGTTTCTTAATAATAATATTTAACTACAACATTATTACAGCCATTAACAATGAAATATACCAATAAGAAAACCCCCAATAAAACAATACTCTGCAAAACACACATACGCACGCGTGCATGCATGTACATGGGTGTATGTGTGTATGTGTATATGTGTGTTTGTGTGTGTGTGCGTGCAAATATGAAACAAAAAGATACAGACATTTATTTAAGAGGTGGACTTAATGAAGTGATGGTGACAGCTATGTTGATATAAACAAAAAAGAAAGAAATGGCTGCTCACTAACTTCTGCTCACTAACTCATCAGATCGATGTTTGATTAATGCGCAGTTTTTTTCTCTCTCTTTTGACGTTTTATGTGTATGTGGCCTTTTTATGTCTGATGGATATCTTGTGGGTGTGTGGCCGTTTTGATGTCTTATGGGTGTGTGGCCTTTTTGATGTCTTATGGATGTGTGACCTTTATAATGTCTTATGGATGTGTGGCCTTTTTGATGTCTTATGGGTGTGTGGCCTTTTTGATATCTTATGGGTGTGTGGCCTTTTTGATGCCTTAATGGGTGTATGGCCTTTTTAGTTGTTTATCACTGCATGTGGCCTTTTTGATGTCTTATGGGTATGGCCTTTTTTATGTCTTATGGGTGTGTGGCCTTTTTGATGTCTTAATGGGTGTGTGGCCATTTTAGTTTATCACTGCATGTTGGGTGTCTGTCATGATCAGGATGAATTCAGAAAGTTTACCCTGTCACTGGTGGATGTCACTGGCACATTTGAACTGGCTGAAGTGGCAGATCAGACGGCACCCACCACCATTTTCATCAAAGCCAAGGACGGTGACAGGATTGACTATGAGAGCAGCACCAAAACCTATGATTTGACAGTGAGCTCTTCTTAGCAAGCTTTTTGTTTCTTTTTTGTGTGTGCTTCAGTATTTTATCATAACATAGTCCTCATTTTTAGTATGTCTGGCAAAGCTTTAAATGCAAGGCCTCCAAGATCTTTAACCTGAAGTTGTTTTGCCAAATGGCTTTGGCCTTTGTACTTTCCAGGGAAATGTTGTGGCCTGCATCTCATGATTAGAATCTCACGTGGGCGTAGAAGATTGATTGATTGAACTTTTGATCAAAAGAAACTACTTCTTACAAGCTAATAAAGATTGTGAAGGTGAAGTAAACTGTGAAAAAGCATTGCATGGGATTGGAATTATGGACTGAATCTTCAATTTTTCTCAGTGTTGTGACAATATAGAGCCTTTTTAAAAAAATGTCAAAAACATGTTTTTATTTTTTATTTTTTAAAAAGTGTTCTTTTCCTTTTATTTTTATTTTTATAAAAGGACAATATTGAACCTTCTGTGAAGTGTAGTGAAGATGCTGAACCTACTGTGAAGCCTATTAAACATGTTAAACATGCTGAGAAGTGAAGACATGGAATACTGGAGTCAGAAGAAGAGAAAATTAATGGGAAAGTGATTGACACATATCACTTCTCTGTTAGTCTCTCCACTGACTCTTGCCCTCACAAAGAATACAATATATCATCAGTACACTTTGTCTATGTGGAGGCAAGTGACAGGTGGTTGTTATCATTAATATCATTACAGATAATCGCCAAAGATCAGGGGAACCCTTCCTGTTCGGCTCAAGCCGCAATACGTCTGGAGGTGCAGGATGTCAATGATGAAACGCCGGTGTTTGTAGAAAAGATGTACACCTCTACTGTCGTGGAGAATGCTGCAGAAGGAACTGTTGTCACTAGGATTCAGGTAATGCAGAGGTGTGCCTGTGTGTGTGTGTGTGTGCGCGTGCGCACGTGTGCACGTACGTGTGTGTGTGCATGGGTGAGAGAGAGGAGGGGCAGAGAGAGAGTGAATGAGTGTATGTCTGTGTGTGTGTGGGCAAGTTGTGTCTGGTAGAGCCTATCTCTCTCCCAGAAGAATATGTTGTCTACACTCAGTAATTCAGTTTTCTTCCTTGTTTTTCAGGCAACTGACAGAGATTCTGGAGACTTTGGGACAGATAGTATCCGATACGACTTTGTTGATAAGACACAAAAGTTGTGAGTATTTGTAAGCTGGAAACACTGTGTGTGTGTGTGTGTTTGTTTGCATGTATATGTGTGTAGATTGCTTCTGTGCTTATAAGAAGTGTTATGTTTTTGTGAGAATGATGGCATTGTGGCTAATTCTGTTTTGAATTTGAAAAGTAATATATCTTGAGTTGTCGTCAGTGCCATCTTCATCTGTATTTTTACATTGTTTTTCATTTTATTTAATTTCCCCAGTTATTGTGTAAAATCATGGCTGTTCTTGGATTTCTTGACATAAAACAGTAAATTTTGAGTTTAGTTTGAGTTTTGACTTGATTATGTATGCAGTCTCTGAGCAAGTTTCGTCCTGTATGGATGGTAAAAAGTAACCGTAGGCTATCCAGCAACAGTTGTTCATGCTGTATGTATCGTGTTTGTCTATGTGATTTCTACTGCTGTGAAATATCTAGGGGTCGTTATAGACAACACACTCTCCGTGCAAAAATTCATCACCCAAACCTTGCCAGTCATGCTACTATCAATTGCAGTGCATCAGAGCCGTTCCAAACATCCATCACGTCTCTCATTCTCTCACGTCTGGACTATTGCAGTTCTCTTCATGGCTGGTCTGTCAGCAACATCTATCCACTCCCTTCAACGTATATAAAACTTTGCAGCGCGCCTAGTCCTCAGAAAGAAAAAATCTGAGCACATTACCCCTCTCTTGCGATCTCTCCACTGGCTGCCTTTACCCCAGAGAGTAAAAAACTTTAAGATCAGTACCCTCTGTTACAAATGCCTCCATAAAACAGCACCTTCTTACCTTTGGAGTGCCTTCACCTGTACACTCCTTCTCATTCCATCCACTCTACTGCAGATACCTTGTGCTTAAGAATACCTACATTCATCCAGTCCACTGTTGGCCGTCGCTCTTTCTCTGTTTCTGGTCCATCGGTCTGGAATGACCTCCCTCCCTCCCTTCGCCAAAAGCCTTCTTATGATGCTTTTAAATCCTGCCTTAAGATACATTTATTTCAAACCTAAGTTTCTCCCCTCTTGTTCCATTTCACTTTTGTCCTTGCCGTCAACAGCCCAAACCCCATCACCCTGCCGGATGTACAACCTTTATGTGTGTGCGTGAGTGTGTGTGTATGTGCGTGCGTGCGAGTGTGTGTGTATACATTTGAATTTGTAAAAAAACTAAAACAACCTATTAATTGTATCTGGCTGTATGTGAATGAGTAGGATGAGTGAAAGCGCTTTGATTTGTTTTTTTGCAAGAAACAGCGCTATATAAATTCCATTTATGATTATTATTTCTTCACACTGTTGCACCAGGTTCCAGATCGACCCTGTCAGTGGTGTGGTGACGGTATCAAGGTGTGCCACCCCTGGAAAAAGACCTTGCATTGACTATGAGTGGGAAAAGGCCTACAGCATGTCTGTGAGGGCCTCTGACAGAAGAGGAGATCCTAATGGCAACAGTGAGATTGTGGAGTTGATCATCAATATCCTCAATGTCAACGACAATCCTCCAGAATTCATTGGCAACTACACCCGCTACATTCGGGAGGGCACCACTGAAGTCTTGGGTAACCTGACTGTCAAGGTATTGCTGGCTGTGTTTGGTTCATGACTGTGTATTGTTTTCATGCCTGGAGGATGTGATTGTGCCTTTATTGTCTTTGTTTTTATAAAGAAATTTATTGTGCAAAATGTACTGGCTGAAGGGTTTCTTAAGAGCGACTGCTGTCTTTAAGTCAGAAGTATGTATGCAAGATTTTTATGCATCAGCAGTGTGTCTGTTTGCAAATGTGTGTCTGTGTGTGTGTGCGTGTATGTGCATGCATATGTGTGTATGTGTATGCATGTGTGTGTGTGTGTTTGAGAATAGAGCTGCACCTAACTGGTATATGTCGTCTCAGTCTACTCTGTTTCATTGTCAGGTATAGTCATTAAGTGAATTAAGTGAACTTGATTGTACACTCAGTAACAGTGGACATGGAATGGGAAATGCGACAGTGGACATGGAATGGGAAATGCTTCCATTTCTCCTGCCTTGTTAGGGCCTACTGTGAAATGTTTTCCTCATTAAACTGTCTGCTAAATAACATGTCGGCTGCTGACTGATCCTTACTAAGCTCACTGTGCCATTTGACATCATAGTAAAGAAAGCCCATTATTTATAAGACTGAGGAGTATGCCATTCTTGCCAGAAACCTGAGTGATTCTAGTTTCTGAGCCAAAATCTCTCTGTAGAAGACTGAGAAGGAGGGTTTATTGGGGTATTTGCCTATGGTCACATGAAATGAGAGTAAGAAGGTAAATTGGGACATCTGCCTATGTGTCATGAAGTTCAAGTAAGAAGGTATATTAAGGCATCTGCCTATGATGTCATGAACATGGAGTAAGGAGGTTTATTGGGGCATCTGCCTATCGTCTCATCTCATCTGCTCCCATAACCCCCTCCAGGATCGTAGGGGCACTGCAGTGATGAACGTTGCATCAGTTGGCTCCATTCGCGGCGTTTGTGGGCATCTGCCTATAATGTCATGAAAATGGAGTAAGAAGGTTTGTTAGAGAGTCTGCCTTTGATGTCATGAAATTGGAGTAAGAGGGTTTATTGGGGCATCTGCCTATGTTCACATGAAATTGGAGTATGAAGGTTTATCAGGGCATCTGCCTGTGATGTCATGAAAGTGGAGTATGGTCTATTGAGACATCTGTCTATGCCAGTTCTGTCTTCTGCTCTACTTTTCCACCTTCCATATTGTCAGCTTATCCTCATCTGAGAGCTCCCCTTACATCAGTGGTCAGTGGTCTCATAGTAATGCACCTGTCTGGAAAGTGAAAGGTAGTGGGTAGGATTCCTGTTAAATCCCAGAGTTTTACCACCTCCACTAGACCATTAGTGGTTGTCTGTGGACTGATCTTTTGGATGAGGTGATAACCCTAGGTCCTGGTTACAACCTACATCAGTAAATGCAGAAGAACCTAGGATAGTTGACCTGGCAGAGTCGTGTAGAAAATAGAATCTACTCTCAAAGGGAGAGAGAAACAAAAAGCACACACACAAAAAAGTGTATTCGAAAAATAAGGTGGCTGCTTTTGTGGCTCCATGCTTTCCTGCAGTAGAACAGTCTGAATTTCATGCTAAGAAACATGCAGTGACAGAAGAGGTAAACAATAGAATAACAATGCAATACAATCCAGTTACAATACAGCGCAGCACAATACAACACAACACAGCAGATGAGTGCAGATTGTGTTTTGTATGGTAGGCCCTGGACAAGGATGGTGATAGGATCACATACTCTCTGGTGGACAACCGTGGAGATTCCCGCCTGTGGACGATCAATGAGAATTCCGGAGAGGTCACTCCCAGGCGTGCTGTGTATCGCAGGGACACCAGCAATGGAATGTGAGTACAGGGATTTTTGTGGTTTTTTTGTTATTGTTTATCTTCAGTACATTCTTTGATCTTCAATTCTGTACATTGTTTGTATTCAGTGTATTCTCTGTTTGCATTTGTGTTTTTAGGGCTGGCAGTTTTTTTATTTCCATGTTTGCTGCTATACATTTTTGGAATTGACAGTGTGAGCTTTTTTGTTTTCTTTTTGTTCTGATGTTAAGTTCTTTTTAATTTGTGAATCTGTTACAGGTTTGCCTTTGATGCTTTAGCCTCAGATGGTTCACAGAGAACAGTTGCTGGTATTCGAATCATAGTGACGGTAAGTACATGAATCTGGTTATTCTTCAGTAATATTACAGATAAAAGATGTGAACTGTTTTGTTTTGTTTGGTGAACATTGTAGAATTCAGGGTTTGCATGATGTTTTTTAAAACAATTGTTTTAAACTTGTGGAGTTTTGATACATTTTTTAAGGTCTTGGATCCTTTCAAAAATAGCAGAAATGACAACCTGTGACAAGAATCTTCAGAAAACTTGAGAATCACGTCATGTTCATCAGAAACATCTTTTTGAAAACAGTTAAGAAGAAAGCAAAGGGAAATTAGTAAAGAATTTCTTGGTTGATTTAAACCATGAACATTTATTTTTTTCTTTAGCACTTTTTGGTTAGATTTGGTGCATTGTAATTATTGTTTTTGAGTTTCTTTGTGTGGTTTTCGTAGGGCTGTTTGCCTAATTTTTTAATACGGTGAAACTGTTGGTTTAGTTTGTTTCGCATCAGTTTTAATCCATTTTGAAGTTTTACTGCCATTCTGGGAGGCATCTTACTTCCAATAACCTAAAAAAGTTTCTTGGGTTTATTTTTGATCATTAATTTGTGAAAGACCACAGATTAGTCTGGCAGACTTTAAAGTTCCAGAATTTAAAAATAAATCAAAACAAACAAAAGATACCACAAAAACTGTATTGATTGTCGGTAAAAATGTTTGTTGATATACGTGTGTGTATGTGTGTGTGTGTGTGTTCAACAGGATGTCAATGATAATATACCAACGTTTGTGAGATTCCAAGACACTGTGACGATCCGTGAAAACCATGGAGGAGGTAAATAATTTCTTTAATACCACCTTTTGAAACCTGTAATCTTGTCACCAAAAACATGCTGTGGAAATTGTACATTCTTTGGAAAATGCCTGTTTTGCAGAGGAAGGTCCCCCTTCTGAATACTTCTATAATTATGGGAAGAAAGGCATGAGGGAATGTCATTCAGTTGTGTAGGTTTCCCATAGCCCTTGGATTTGAAGGCAGATGTGCTCAGATAGAAAGAAAGAAAGAAAGAAAGAAAGAAGAGAGAGAGAGAGAGAGAGAGAGAGAGAGAGAGAGAGAGAGAGAGAGAGAGAGAGAGAGAGAGAGAGAGAGAGATGAAGGTAAAGGATTGGAGGAAGAAGAAGTGTATGTTTTGTTAGGTTTGTTAAGTTTTTTTTCTTTGGTGAGGCACTCAGAAGAATAAAAGTACAGTCTTAATTGCTTTTGTTAGTAGTCAGAAGATTTTGGTAGGGGGGCTTGTGGGTAGAATGACAAGACTCGTGACTTGATAGTATTGGAGAAGAGGGTTTTGAGGCTCTGTTGAGGGGATAACAGGGATTTTTTTCTCCAGAGCTAATTTTGGTACCACCCTACAGATGAGGTCATCACTGAGGCTGGTTTTGTGTTAAAATATGTGTAAAACATTGTGTGTAAACATCAAAAAGGAAAGTCCACTTTGTGTAGAGAAATAAGCCAGTTGTGGCAGTGGTATGGATGGCATGAACATACCCAGCATTTACTTTGTACACCTGCAGAGGCATGGAGTTTACCTGCTTCAACTTGGCCAGGTCACACTGCCTGAATCATTCACGGCAGAGCCCCAACAAGTCCTTTAGAAGTCAGGGAAGAAGAAGTCCAGTGAAATTGACTGAAGCAGTTTTTTTGTTGTTTTTTTAACAGACAAGCAGTTTGACTGACAGTGGAATCAACTGAAGCAGTTCTTGTGGACAAGCAGTTTGACAGTGAAATCAACTGAAGTAGTTCTTACAGACAAGCAGTTTGACTGATAGAAGTCCAGTGAAATAAACTGAAGCAGTTCTTACAGACAAGCAGTTGTGACTGACAGTGAAATCAACTGAAGTAGTTCTTACAGACAAGCAGTTGTGACTGACAGTGAAATCAATTGAAGCAGTTCTTAAAGACAAGCAGTGTGACTGACAGTGAAATCAACTGAAGTAGTTCTTAAAGACAAGCAGTTCGATAGAAGTCCAGTGAAATCAACTGAAGCAGTTCTCACAGACAAGTAGTTGTGACTGACAGTGAAATCAACTGAAGCAGTTCTTACAGACAAGCAGTGTGACTGACAGTGAAATCAACTGAAGCAGTTCTTACAGACAAGCAGTTTGACTGACAGTGAAATCAATTGAGGCAGTTCTTACAGACAAGCAGTTTGACTGACAGGGAAATCAATTGAAGCAGTTCTTACAGACAAGCAGTTTGACTGACAGTGAAATCAATTGAAGCAGTTCTTACAGACAAGCAGTTTGACTGACAGTGAAATCAATTGAGGCAGTTCTTACAGACAAGCAGTTGTGACTGACAGTGAAATCAATTGAAGCAGTTCTTACAGACAAGCAGTTTGACTGACAGGGAAATCAACTGAAGTAGTTTTTATGGACAAACAGTTTGACTGACAGAGTGTTTATCATGTTTGGTTTGTACTTTTGAAGGGCAGTGAAATGTGTGGCATTGTAGAGTAATTTATGTGGGTTTTTTTTCCTTGTGTGTAGCATGCAAAAACTGTTTTGCAGTTTTCCTTTTCAGACAATACTGGACATTGGTCACTCTCACATTGCAACACCAGTTCCTTGATTTTCTCTTTTATCTTATTTTTAATTCTTATATTACTACATATGATTTTTTTTCTGTTCTGTTTTATTTCTTTTTTTAAAATCACATTTCTTTTGTGGTACCTAATTATCAAAAAAACCACCCCAACCATTTTATGTTTTATTTAATCCTCTTTTAGTTCATCTGTTCTGTTTATTTTGCTTTTTTTGGGTGTTTTTTTGTTGATGTATTCTGTTTGATGGGATTTTTTTTGGGGTGTTTTTTATTTGATTCAAAGTAATGTAATTTAAATTTTGTTCTTAATTACCGTTTTTTTTATGGCTTCGTTTTATTCTATTTTTTTATCTAATCTAATTGAAATGTGCATTTTCTGTTTACAGACAGACTGGTGAAAACTGTGTCGGTGACAGATGACGACTCACCTACCTCTGGCAATGGCCAGGTGGATGTGGCCATTGAAGGTGGCAGTTTTGGCAAGTTCATTGTGAAGACTGTCCGACAGCAAGACAACTATTTTGTGGCAGAAATCTACACCGAAAATGATGCCACCTTTGACTATGACCTACAGTCACAGTATGTCCTCACTGTGAGTTCTTAGTTTTTTCTACTGCTGCTACTACTATTACTAATAGTGGTGATTATTGAAATGATGATAATAATGAATAAGTCTTATAAAGTGCAAATTCTTGCACTAGGAACTTGATGCATTGCCTCAAATTTTTCACTTCAGCCTATAAGATTGCCCACTGACAAATATTAGTGCACATGCACACACAGTGAAGTTCTTTTAAAATAAGAATTGTATGCTCATATTTTCTCTAAACTAGGTACAGTTTTGTAACCTGATACAGGTGAGACATCTTGTTCAGCTGAAGACCAATGAAAATTGAGTTTAGCTGCTGCAAAGAGGAGATAACAAGGGCTGGAAGAAAGACACTCAGTTGCATCATGGGTCGATGGTGCCAAATAATGCAATAGTGCCCACCCTGATGATTTCTGTAGAACTCAAGTATTGAGGCCTGTAGCAGTGATGTTCTGCAGTAGACAGATAGCAACATGCTCAACCAAGAATATTGATTAAACTGAGGTAATGCCTGTCAGAATGCTCCTTGTGTGTGTGTGTATACCAGACAGATCGGTAGTGAATCACTGTGTTGCAGCCAATATGATGTTGCCATTAAAAGTATCTAAGTTTCAGTATCTAATTAGGTCAGACACTGTCTGTCCAAGGACAAAGTAACACACTGATGGCATCTGTATCTGTTCAGCATGTTTTCTTGAAGTTAAGCATAATTACATCAGTGCGACCTTTCCTGTTTGTTCAGTGTGTGTGCGTGCATACGTGTGTGCGTGCGTGCATGCGCATGCACTCTCATGTACATGAGTGTGTTTTTTACAAATGAGGTATTTGTTGCTGTGACAGATGAAAGCGCGTGACAAAGGCACCCCTGCCAACACTGGGACAGGCACACTGACAGTGTTTATTGAGGATGTCAACAACAAGAACCCCTTCTTCGATCCACCCACCATTGCAGCCTCTGTCTTTGAAAGTGAGTGCTGTAGTAAAATAACTTTGACTTCACTTTGACTTCTCCTTCTTTCCATGGGGATGTCAGGGGCCAGTCGGTATAAATAGCAATCCCACATTCTGGAATTCTGTGCTAGGAATTCCCTCTTTTTCTCCCTCTAGTTGTTACTGTCTTGTTCCTTTTCTTCCTGTCACATCTTTCTTGTCTATTATCTGCCATCTTGGTCCATTCTCTGTCCTTTTTTCCAGAAAAAAAACAACTTAAAAGATAATAATTCTCTTCTATGCCAAAGTTGGATGTGCTGGGCCTGACTTGTCAGGTGATTAACAGCATCATATGACACTATAAAAGTTGCTGTCTGAGCATTAAATAAAGAAGACAACTTCTCCTTTTACTCTTAGAGGAGTCGTGTGTGAATTTTTGAGGCAGTATGTCATGGGCAAGTTGAAATTGGTGGAGCCCATCCCTCTCCTGATAGTGGGGCGAAGGCTGGGTATGTTTGTGTGTATGTGTGGGTGTCATCCATACCACCAGCCATAGCTTGCTTATTCTTCTGTGAAAATTGAAATAACTTTAAATGTATGCTCAAGATGTGCTTGTGCTCTGGACCATAGTGTTTAGCATTGACTGAAGGACATTTAGAGATTGGATTTGATTCCAGGGCCAACTCCAGTGAACAAAATCCCATTTGCTCTAAGATCACAGGCCCCATGCCCCATAACTCCTGGGCTATATCTGCAATATTTGTCACTGTATAGGTGAACCAGAATCGTGTATATTTTCCACTCTGTGTAGCGTGCCCTTATGACTTCTTTATCTCTGTGCAAAGTCATCATGATCAGTGCAAAGCCATAACTTGTGGCGAACACACTGGAAGGCAGAAACTTTGGCCAAAGAATAGTTGCTTGGCAAGTCTTTCTCTTCTTCGCTTTTTTCTTCCCTGCATTCCCTTACTGGGTGGGTGGAGTGTGCTGTGTATGGTCGTCTGTGCTTGTAACTGTGCAGGAGGTCTGCCCGGTGGCCTCAGACCACACATTCGTTCTTCAAAACAGCTAATTTTTTTGTACAGAATGCATGCTGGGTATGTTCGTGTTTCCATTATCCTCTGAACACTGACATGAATTAGAGGATCTCTCATGGGCATTTTTGGTCTTCTGCATGTGTACATACATCAAGAGAATTAAAGCACTGGCAGGTCTGCACTCTTAACTTAACCTGGGAGATGGTAAAAATCCCTTCCCTTAATTCACCAGACACTGCTGCTGAGATTTGAAACCATGACTTCATGGACCCATGAGATTGAAGATAAACATCTTACCTACTTGGCTGTAGCATCTGTCAGGTCTGTTTCGTTCATGCAGTGAGAAGTCTGAGCGTACAGCTACAGTCATCTCACTATTGACTCTGTGTGTGTGTGTGTGTGTGTGCATTCGTACTTGCAAGTTTGTGGTATGTGCATGTAATGCGTAGGATTCCATGTAAACTTGCTGTTTTCTTTTTACCTTCAGATGTGCCCATTTTCACATCGGTCATCACAGTGAATGCCAAGGACAATGATGCTGGAAGTAGTCTGGAGATGTCCTTTGGTTCACCTATTGTTGCTCGCAACCCATCAGGAACTATTGTCAGAGATCCAACAAAATATCAGGTGAGAGAAACAAAACTGGTTTTGAAACTGTTTCTAGTCAACCTCTTGGTTCACATACTAGCTATATCCACAGTGTGTAGAAACTGTGTCTTGTCAAATTCTCGATTTACATACTAATTATGCGCAATATCCAGACTGACAAGCACATTGTATATTTTGTTTTGGGTTCATTGTTTAATTAAACCTGGCTGTTCACACTGTTCCCTTTATTGACCACTTGTGTGGTGCATTGCTTTATGTTTGTTTTCTATCCCCCACAACAAAATGGCAGAAGGCAAGATGAGAGGAGAGGACAAGATAACTTCCATTGACAGATGACCTGACTTCTGTCATAACACCGTAATAATAATAATAATAAATGGAATTTATATAGCGCTGTATCTTGCACAGACAAATCAAAGCGTTTGCACTCAACTCATTCTTACACAGTCATGCAACCAATAGCAAGTCCAAATGTACACACACACACACACACACACACACACACACACACACACACACACACACACACACAAACACACAAACACCAATGAACCATCTGAAAATAAAACTTTGACTTTGACACACACGCACGCACGCACGCACACACACACAGGTTATACACTTTGGCAGGGTGATGGGATTTTTGGCTGTTGAAAAGCAGGGACAGCTATGAAATGAAACCAGAGAAGGAAATTTTAGGTTTGAAACAAATATGTCTTGAGGCCGGATTTAAAAGTGTCACAAGAAAGCCTTTGGTGAAGAGAGATAGGGAGGCCATTCCAAATCGATGGACCAGAAACAGAGAAAGAGCGACGGCCGACGGTGGACTGGCTGAATCTAGATATTCATAAGCACAAGGAATCTGCTGCAGAGGGAACAAGAAGGAGTGCACAGGTGAAGACATTCACAGAGGTAGGAGGGTGCTGTTTTGTGGAGACATTTGTAACAGAGCGTACTGATCTTATAGTTTATTCTTTGTGGCACAGGCAGCCAGTGGAGAGATCGCAAGAGAGGGGTAATGTGCTCAGATTTTTTCTTTCCGAGGACTAGTCGAGCTGAAGAGTTTTGAATACTTTGAAGGGAGTGGATAGATGATGCTGGCAGACCAGCCAAAAGAGAATGGCAATAGTCCAGAGGTGAAAGAATGAGAGATGCCACGAGTTTGGATGTTGTATCTGTGGACAGGTACTTTCGAACTGCACTAATACGCCATAATTGATGGTAGCGTGACTGGCAGGTCTGGGTGATGAATTTTTGCATAGAAAGTGTGTTGTTGATAGTGACCCCTAGATACTTCACAGCAGTGGATAGAGGGATTGATGCATTGCTGAATTCTTTTGAAGCTGTTGTAACGGAAGAGAGTTTGTGTTTGGTCCCTACAAGCATGGCTTCAGTTTTTTCAGCGTTTTGTTGTAACTTGTTCTCTATCATCCAGTTTTGGATATCTTGAAAGCAGTAGGCCATATTTGTCAAGAGAGAAGGCAGATTTTCAGGAGTATCACTGCTTAGAATCTGAGTCATCTGCATAAAAGTGATGGTTGATCTGATAACAGTTAATTATATGTGACAGTGGAGGTGTGTAGAGAGTGAAAAGAACAGGGCCCAGAACTGATCCCTGCGGGACTCCACATTCCAGTCTGGCAGGTACTGACTGAATCTTGTTTACTGTGACTCTGGAATCGGTCAGTCAGGTATGAGCTAAACCAGGTGAGGGCTGTACCAGTAACACCAAATGTTTCTTGAAGACGGGAGAGAAGAATAGAGTGGACAATAGTGTCGAAGGCTGCAGTTAAGTCGAGTAGAGTGAGGAGGGAGATTTTCCCTGAGTCAGAAGCGAGTAGAAGCATGTGTAAGGTGTGGACTAGGGTGGTTTCAGTGCCGTAGTGCCGTGGTTGGCGCGATAGGCAGACTGAAACACTGTTGGAGAAAAGGTGGTTATTGAGCTGTTTCAGAACTACTTTTTCATGGACTTAAGAGATGAAAGGTAGGTTGGAAACAGGTCTGTAATTCTTCAGAATGTTAGGGTCAATGTCATGCTTTTTGAGTAGTGGTGCGACTATAGCAGTTTTGAGAGCTGAAGGAACATTTCCGGAAACAAGAGATGAGTTTACGGTCTTCATGATAATGGGTATAAGCTCTGGCAGGCACTGTGCGAAAAGAGAAGCAGGTATGGGGTCGAGATCGCATGATTTTATAGTCATTCCTTTCAGAATTGTCTTGATTTCTTTCTCGCTTGCTGGATGAAAGAAAAGGAGAGGAGTGCCAGGAAATTGAGGATCAGAAATTGCAGGCTGGAAAGGAGTCTGATCCAAGCTAGAGTGAATGTTGCGGATTTTGTCAGAAAAGAATGCAGAATATATAGAAGGAACTTCAGAGTGGTTGTGGATAGAAGGCAGAGGGCTTGCCTTTGCAGATCCAAGAAGAGTGGATGTGAGAGAAAAGAGAGGGAAATGAGAAGTTGGTGGTTCATGCACTGAATTTTTCAGGCAGTGTGTTATGAGCAACTTGGCAGTGACGGGTGCTATAGCCGAGCAGTTCTGAGTGTTCATCTTCTATCTCATGGGTCCTTGAGTTGTGGGTTTAAATCTTGGGGGCATCTGGTGAATTAAGGGCTGGGATTTTTACAATTTCCCAGGTCAGCTTCAAGTGCACACCAGCCAGTGCCTTCATTCCCTTTGTGTAGAAGATGAAATATGCATGTAAAATATTGTATAATTTATATCAACGTTCAGTGGTTTATGGAAATATTAAGCTACCCAGCACACATCCCCAAAGTCAGAATGTGGCTACCTTTTTGGTGGGCAAAAAACAGTCGCATATGCAAAATTTCACCACTGGTGAACCTCGGAGCTCTAGCTGACGAACAATAAACAAAAAAAAGAGAAGAATCTGAGTCCTTCGTATTAAGCATCAACATTTCCTAGGACTCGGCTCCACCACCCAGGCCTCTGTGGGGGATCCTAATTTTGTGAGAGTTTGGTTCTTTTTTGGAATAATTTATATGAAAAAAATAAGAATATTACTGCATATGTTTCAGTGCATTACTTGTCATCCTCATTTTCACGTTTTTGAAAAAAAAAAGTGTTACAGAACTTGTTCACTATCTCAAAAGATGGCCTGGTTTGTCTAATTTTGTGAGAGTTTGGTTGTTTACTGGAATAATTTTAAAAAACAAAGAACATTACTGTATATGTTTTGGTGCATTATCTGTCATGCTCCTCATTTTCTCATTTTTGGAAAAAACCCAATGTGTTGCAGAGCCTGTTCACCGTCTCAAAAGATGGCCTTGTTCGGACAAACCAGTTGCTGGACCGAGATATTGTCAGTACCTTGGAGGTTCCTTTGATTGTGCGGGATGTGAGTGCAAACCCTGTGCAGACAGGCACAGGTAAGTTCTCCAGCAGTGGAGCTTGTGTGCTAGCTTCTAAATTGCTTCAGGTTTTTTGTTGTTGTTCATGTTGGGTAGATAAAGAGGATGAGGAGTTTAAAGGAGTTTATGGGTATTTCTGTCATGGTTTCCCAGAGCTATTTGTTGGGAGAGATTTGAAGTTTATCTTGGAATGTGTAAACAAAACTAATATCAGTCATAGCTTTTTTTGGTGTTTTTATAATCATTCTTATCATTGTATGTGCCTGTCAGTGTTGTAATGGTCTGTTCATGGGATGGTTGAGTTTTTGAATTGAATGGAATTGAATTGAACGGAATTGAACTGCATGTGTGCAACAGGAAAGGGCATCAGAGAAGATGGGGCAGCAGTAAAACAAAGGGTGGATTTTATTATGTCGTTGTTATCATTATGATGATGATGATTATTATGATGATGATCATTATTGTTGTTATTGTTTTAAAATCACATAATATCATGCCATGTATATCCTTGGTTTCAGGGTCTCTGTTTATCCGTATCCTGGAATACAATGATCAGGCTCCACAGTTTGAACAGTCTTTGTATGACTTGGAGGTGAAGGAGGAACGGTCCACTGGAGACTTTGTCGCTTCCCTTGTGGCCTTCGATGAAGACGATCAGATTTCTTCCTACCAGCTGATATCCAATCCAGAGAGGCTGTTCTCCATTGATTCACAAACAGGTATATATATATATATATAGAGAGAGAGAGATATATAGATATATATATACACACATACACATAGATAGATAGATAGATATAGATATATAAATATAAAATTCAAGTGGAAAGAATCTTGATATAGATATATAAATTTAAAATTCAAGTGGAAAGAATCTTGTCTGTCTCCTGAAATAACAAGTTTTCTCCTGACGATTATCATTGCTATTTTCAGTAGATAAGTAATGTCATTTCTTAGATTCTTTTTAGCCAGATAAGATACAAGCAGCCCCTCTCCCTCTCCCCTCATTTTTTTCTGCATATGCCAAACTTTGACCTGTTAATCATTGGCATTGTCAGCTCAGAATGATGTGCTGAAGCTTGGGCTTTGGCAAAAGTTTGATTTATTTTTAATTAAGATAATGAGTGATGTTCAGTCTAAGGGAAACAACTACTTAGGCAATTTGATAAATAATTTTTCCCACTTAAGTCATTTCCCAGTTACCCTCAGCCCATAATTTTACTGTACTAGAACAGAGGTATTCAATCCCCAATTGGGAAGTTTCGCTGGGATGCAAATACAATCACAACAAAGAGGTTTTGCAACAAAGTGAAAGTCTGATTCTATCCAGTATTATGATGATTTCTTGCTTTTATGCAGTTTGTAGATTAACATATGACTCTATACTGACATGCAAAGCCCATACAATTTTTGTTTGGTGGAAAATCTATTCTCGATAGTGCTCGACTAGTCCTCAGAAAGAAAAAATCTGAGCGCATTACCCCTCTCCTGCGATCTCTCCACTGGCTGCTTGTGCCACAAAGAGTAAACTATAAGATCAGTACTCTTTGTTACAAATATCTCCACAAAATAGCACCCTCCTACCTCTGTGAATGTCTTCACTCGTACACTCCTTCTTGCTCCCTCCGCTCTGCTGCAGATGCCTTGTGCTTACGAATACCTAGATTCAGCCAATCCACTGGCGGCTGTCGCTCTTTCTCTATTTTTGGTTCATCGGTCTGGAATGACCTCCCTCTCTCTCTTCGCCAAAAGCCTTCTTATGACACTTTAAAATCCAGCCTCAAGGGATATTTATTTCAAACCTAAGATTTTCATCTCCTGTTTCATATCATAGCTGTCCCTGCTTTCAACAGCCAAAATACCATCTCCCTGCCAAACTGTATAACCTGTATGTGTGAGTGTGTGTGTATGTGTGGACATTTGGACTTGTTAGAACTATTGTTATTGGTTGCATGACTGTAAGAATGAGTTGAGTGCAAGCGCTTTGATTTGCCAGTGCAAGGTATAGGGCTATATAAATTCAATTATTCATTATTATTATTATCAATTTGCCCAGTATATTAGCAGTGTTGATTCTAGAGTGCGCCTTGCGGGATTCCCGCATTAAAAAAAAATTGCCGCAAAACGATGCAGGCAGTGCACTCTAAAGAACGCCAAAAAAATCCTGGACAGCATGTTTTTGAACAAACAGCGCGCCACTGCAACTGCCGTTTGTATAATCTCTAGAATTAAGCACTTCGAGTGCTATTAAGCTGAAGTTCTCCCATGATGCTTCTGGTATGAAACTGTAGTTCGTCCTTGTCAGTTCCTGTGGCGATCATTACATTGGTAAGTGACCCCAAGGTCGGCAGGATTTTCTGTTTAGCACCAACAAGCCATCTTCGTAAAAAAGCTCTGTTTTCCTCTTCGTTTATGGCATCTCCCAAGAGGCCTTGTACTCCAGAACTAAGTGACGTGATTGGGAGAGAGATTGTTGAGGAGATAGCAGACACCACAGCCCAGCAGGTTCTCAACCCCAGCAGGTTATCAACGGTTCTCTCTCTCAAACATGGAAAGAACAATGCCTTCACTAAAGGAGATTTTGCTAATTACAGAACAGCACTTAAAGCATCGTGCAAAAACACTGCCAATCACCTGGAGGCTGTACAAGATGAAACTCTTCAGTTAGGCATCTCTCTCTCTCTCTCTCTCTCTCTCTCTCTCTCTCTCTCTCTCTCTCTCTCTCTCTCTCTCTCTCTCCTCTCTCTCTCTCTCTTTTTCAATGTACAATCTGGGGGTGGGGTGTGAACAAGACTTTGACTTTGGCTTTAACCTATCTATCACCTAAATCTAGACCTATCTATCACCTAAATCTAGATCTCTCTCTCTCTGAATGTGGAAATACAAATTTGACACCTCTCTCTCTCTCTCTCTCTCTCTCTCTCTCTCTCTCTCTCTCTCTCTCTTCTCTCTCTCTCTCTCTCTCTCTCCTGTGTCACAAGTGCTTACTGCAGATTAACTGCAACATTTTAGGTGAATGTTTTATCCTTTCTGCCTGCTTGTTTTGTTTCTCTTCCTTGTGGATTGGTGGTCTAGAGGTAACGCGCCTGTCTAGAAAGCGAAAAGTCCGGGTCTGAAGTGTGTGGTGGTTCGTACCCCGTTTGGACCGGAAACTTTTCCCCCATCCATTAGACCATGAGTGGTGGTCTGGGCGCTAGTCTTTCGGATGAGACGATAAACCGAGGTCCCGTGTGTTACACGTAATTATTTAGCGCACGTAAAAAAAACCACGGCAACAAGAGAGTTGTCCCTGGCAAAATTCTTAGAAAAAAGCCACTCTGATAGGGAAACAAATACAGTTGCAGACATGGGAAAAAAAAAAAAAAAAAAAAAAGGTGGCGCAGCGCTTTGTGGCGACGCGCTCTCCCGCTCTCCTTGGGGAGAGCAGCCCGAATTTCACGGAGAAATCTGCCGTGACTTAAAGTGGTATGAAATGAAATCTGAGCGCTTTGATTTGTTGCTTTACAAGATTCAGCGCTATATAAATTCCATACATTATTATTATTATTATTATTAAAAAATAGCAGAAACTAAGAGTAATGAGGGTACTGTAAGCAAAGGGTGGCACTGCTCTTGTGGCGACGCGCTCTCCCTGGGGAGAGCAGCCCGAATTTCATGTAGAGAAATCTTGCGACTTAAAGTGGTATAAAATAGAAAAAATATAATAAAAAAAAGTAAATAAATAAAATGAAATACTACTTGTCCCTTTTTTTTATGAAAGGGGGGGGGGGACAATGCCCCTTTTTTCATTTTAGGGGGCCCCTTATTTTGAAATCCTAGAATCAACACTGTATTAGGTTACTGATATTACATGCCTATTCAGAACACTAAAAGATATGTTCAAACATTTTCTTTCTTTTGTATTTTTGGGTATAGTTTGAACATTCTCCAACAAACAAAAAATTGGAGATATACATGAAAACACTGTAAATCATAAAAAAGCAGACATAGTAAAGTTTCTTAGCATATATAATTTGTCTGCTAAACTGTTTAAATATGGTTGTTTTTTTCTGGTTTCATTTATTGTGAGTGTGTTGAGTTTTTAAGATATGGCCAAAATGTGTGTGAAAGCAGAGTGGGCAGGCCAATTTTACTGCATCTGCAGATCTGCACTTTAAAAAGATGGAGGCACTGGCAGATCTGCACTTTTTTGACATTTGAAATTATTTGTTAAAATCTCCATCTTTAATCAACCAGGTGCCGTCAAGGTTTGAACCCACAACACATGGTATTAGCTTTAGAAAGCTGTTGTTTTATCCACTTAACTATGGTGCCTCATCAGAGAATAATACTTACTCTGTCTGAATTTCCAGGTGTTCTGACAGTAAACGGTCGGCTAGACTACGAAAGTCGTCACAATGTCACTCTTATCGCTCGGGCCACTGACAGCGGCCGTCCTGAGCTTTCCAACACCAGCGTCATCTTCGTGAGGATCATCAACATCAACGACAATGCTCCAATATTCAATCAGGTAGGTGAACTGGTGCCAGTTCATATTTGTGTATCTCCTTTACTGTGTCCCTTTATTTCTGGTTGACCTCACTTTTGTGAGCATGATTTTCTTGCTTACAGCAGGTGTCTCTGTGGCATGGTGGTTGATGACTGAAAAACAGGATTAAATTTAGCCATGAGGCGCCCAACCTCCTGAATACTCTTGACAGTGGACAGTGATGTTCTGGTGGAAGGGAAGGGGTGAAACACCTGTTGGAGGGGGTGCTTCTTCTCTGAAGGACCTGCTGCTGTCCAGCTGTCCTTAGAGTTAGTTTTTTCTCTCTTCCACTGTACAACTTGTGGTCTGGTGGGTGGGAGTCTTGTGACTTTCCCTAGCCAGCTCAGATTGAGGATGCTGACCACAGTTTGGCTGGAGATCCTGTGTCTTTGTTTTCAGAAAAGTTGTTCCGTTTCAAGCCCAAGAATTTTAAGTAGGTGTCTGCTGTTGTAGGCATCAAGCATCTTTTCCAAACTGGTTTTTGTGTTTGGCGGCGTTTTATAGCTGTGTAAGAAGGTGGACTGTTGCTGTTGTAGAGCCACAGTTTTGCTTCAGCAAGAGATCCTTGCTCCTGCAGGTGTTGACCAAGGGAAGGAATGTGGGTTAAAAAAAAAAGAACGAAAAGGGCAGAAGTCTTTTCCCTTATCATGTCCCGCTCTTTGTCCTCATCTCCATTGTTGTAAAGAGGGGTCCCAAGACAGGTCAAAGTGTTACAGAATTGTTCTGATCTGTATACAGGGGGGTCTGTGTACACATGGGACAGTGGCAGGACCTTGTGGTTAGAGCATCATGCTCTTGCTCTGACAGTGACTGAAGGCCTGAGGTTGAGTCTCTGCTGAGGTGTCGTTTTAGGGACGTTTCAAAATTGAAGGCTTGTTTTTTGGCCTGTGCAAACGCTAAATCATGGTTGCTGGGGTAGGCAGGTCTGGTATATAAAATTTCTTGCTTGCTGTGTGTGTACAGAGTTAGAAATGTGTGGTTTGCTGTGTGAATAGACAAATCTGTGCATATTTTGTTGTGGGTATAGTCCACAGCAGAAGTGTTATTTGTTGTGTGTGCACACAGTCAGAAGTGTTAGTTGCTTTTGTGTACATACAATCAGAAATGTTATTTGTTGGGTGTGCACACAATCAGAAATGTTATTTGTTTTTTGTGTACACACAATCAGAATTGTTACTTGCTTTTGTGTACACACAATCAGAAATGTTATTTGTTGTGTGTGCACACAATCAGAAATGTTTTGTGTGCTGTGCTCTTCAATCTCTATACTGCTCCACTCTCACATATAATAAACCACCTTCATATTGATCATCATTTCCATGCCGATGATCCTCAGCTTCAATGCAGTGATTCTGTTGAAAACTTGCCTTCCCTCCTGACAAATATGTCCAACTGCCTTCAAGACATTAAAAACTGGATGACTCAGAACAAGTTACAACTTAATACTGATAAAACCAAAGCCATGCTGATAGGGACCGAACATAAGCTTTCCTCCATCACAACAACTTCAATAGAATTTGGCAATACGTCAGTTCTTTTGGCCAACTCTGTGAAGTATTTAGGTGTACTTCTCGACAACACACTCTCTATGAAAAAATTCATCACCCAGACCTGCCAGTCTTGCTACTATCAATTACGACGCATAAGCGCTATTCGCAAGTATCTGTCCACTGATGCAACTTCCAAGCTTGTCACATCTCTCATTCTTTCATGTTTAGACTATTGTAATTCTCTTTTGGTTGGCCTACCAGCATCATCCATCCACTTTCTTCAATGCATACAAACTCTGCACCTCGACTCGTCCTAAGAAAGAAAACATCTGAACACATCACTCCTCTTCTGCGATCTCTTCACTGGCTGCTGTCTCACAGAGACTGAAGTATAAGACCAATACCCTCTGTTTCAAATGTCTTCACAAATTTGCTCCCTCTTATCTCTGTAACTGTCTTCACCTGTATACTCCATCCCGTTCCCTTCGCTCAGCTGCAGATCCTTTGTGCTTTCAAACACCCAGATTCAAACAAACCACTGTTGGCAGTCGCTCTTTCTCTGTTTCTGGTCCATCCACCTGGAATAACCTCCCTCTTTCACTTCACCAAAAGCCTTCATTTGATACCTTCAAATCCAGCCTCAAAACGCACTTATTTCCAACCTGACACTTTCCCCTCATATCTGTTCCTACTTTTCAACAGCATCCTTCATCTACGTCATCACCACCTAAGTGTGTGTGTGAGTGTGTGTGTGTATGTGTGTGTACATAAATTTGAAATATCTTATATTATTTGAGGAAAGTTGTATGCATCTAAATGATTTGAGTGCAAGAGCCTCGATTTGTTTGTTTTACAAGATTCAGCACTATATAAATTCCATATATTATTATTATTATTATCATTATTATTATTATTATTATTATTATAGATAGTCAGTGTGTAGACGGTCAGAAAAAGTAGTTTGCTGTTTGTATTGACATTTTGTTTGCTGTGTCAGAAATATATGTAGTTCGTTACGTGTATAAACAGTGTGTAGTTTGTTGTGTGGAGACAGTCAGAAATGTGTACTTCGATGACTGTGCAGTCAGAAATGTGTATAGTTTGCTGTGTGTGCAGACAATCTATGAAATAAATCTGGAAGAACACTCCAAGCGCACCGATGCCCTGGGTGCTGTGCATGCAACAGATCGAGATGAAGAAGACTTTGGCGTGGTGCGGTACAAAGCAAATGACACGCATTTCACTGTGGATAGCATCTCTGTAAGTTTGAAACTATCCTTTCCTTATTCCTCTTGCTGTCTTTGTTGACAGATTTTATTTCTGTAGCATGATGGCTGCTGTAGCCAAGTGGTTAAGACTGACTTCAATCCTTGGGTCCATGAAGTCATGGGTTAGAATCTTCATCTGGTGAATTAAGGTCAGCTTCAAGTGCAGACATGCTAGTGTAATTCATGTCTTAAATCTTTCGGATGAGACTATAAACCGAGGCCCCATGTGCGAACACACGCAGAACATCTTGCGCACACGTTAAATCCTGTTACGCTTAAAGTAAGAGTAGGCCATTGTGTGCCGGTGGGAACAGATGACAGAATTTACGAAACTGTATACACACGGGGACTGGATGTAAAAAAGCACATAAGTGCTTATTCCATTATCCTTGATATAAAAGAATTTTAAAAAAAGTTATCCACAAAAAAGTCAGCATTCGGTAGGTTACAGAAACACTAACATACCCAGCATACATCCCTGAAGTCAGAATGCAACTACCTTCATAATGGGCAAAAAACCCAACTAGTCACATACGTAAAATCTCATCATTGGTGAACCCCAGAGCTCTAGCTGAGGAACCGGGTAAAAAAAAAAAAATTCTGTAGTAGAAAGAACGACCGCAGCACAATTACGTGAAAGTCTTGCAAAGAACAGTGTTGTCAGAGTGTGCAAGAAAGCTATGTTATTGTTATATTATTGTTATGTTGTGTATTGACATTTTATTGGAGAAGCTTTTGCCTTTTATATTGAGTGATCATACAGTTTTCTTATCTTCAGATATAAATATTGCACCTGTGTGTCAGGTTGAGTGTTATACAAACGTTTTAAATTTTTGTAAAAGGATCCAGACTCTATGATTCAAGGTGAGCTTAAAAATAGGATACAAAGTTTATACAGCTCTTAAATAAGTGTTGGTTGTGAACGTAATTGCACTGATTATGAATAGTGTGTTTTTTTATATGCTGATTATGATATTTTTTTAATTACTGAGATTAGAATGATAAAGTTTATTTATTTAAAAAAATCACATCAAACCACCCCATGTCCCCAAAGAAAAAGCAAACAAAAACAAACCCCAAACACCCCCCCCTATCTAATCCCCCCCCCCCCCCCCCACAGCTGTCAGTTTCCCTGTTTTTCAGCTACTGTCAGCTGCTATCTATCCCAGCCCAGCTGCTACTAATTATAGCAGGAACTGACCACACTTGGACTAGGCAAAAAGGAAGGGGCATGCTAAATTTATCACTTGTGGTGACTGACTGATGTAGGAATTGTGCGCTGTGCCCCCCAAAATACAGCAAGCTTTGTTACCATCAAAGTGGATCGGTGGTCTAGAGGTAACACACCTGCCTAGAAAGCAAAAAGTGCAGGTTCGATCCAGATCCTGGGTCAATCCTTGTTTGTGCGTGAACATTTAACCCCATCCACTAGACTGAGGGTGGTGGTCTGGGGTGCTAGTCATTCAGATGAGATGATAAACTGAGATCCCATGTACAACATGCATTTAACACATTTAAAAGAACCGTATAGCAACAAGAAAGTTGTCCCATGCCAAAATTATGTTGAAAAAAAGCCACTTTGATAGGGAATAAAAGTACACATGTAAATATGAAAAAAAAAAAAGGGTGGTGCTGCTCTTGGTGACACGCTCTCTCTGGGGAGAGCAGCCCAAATTTCCCATTGTGAAATCTGCCAAACATAAAGTGGTATACAAATACATATCAGTGACTCCACATGCTTTCCCTCCATGGAGACAGGGATCTTTTTGCATGCATGCTTGGCTGACTTGTTTGGTTTCATGAAATTGTGTGTGTGTGAGTGAGTGAGTGAGTGAGTGAGTGTGTGTGTGTGTGTGTGTGTGTGTGTGTGTGTGTGTGTATGAGTGTGTGTATGAGTGTGTGTGTGTGTAAACATAGGAAAGATTGCCTTTTTAATGACTGCTGTATAATGTGAAATTCTTAGGGGTGCTTTATTGTCTGTGCATGATCTATTGAGTCAACAACTAGCTGTTCTTCTCTGAATCATTTTTATCTTCAGCAGCTTAGAAAATTATAGTGGATAGTAGCAGTGGCAACAGCAATAGCACCAGCAGCAGTAACAGCAGCAGGAATAGTTGTAGTAGTAATAATAGTCCCGTAACAGTAGCAACAGTTGCACTAACAGCAGCAAAAGGAACAATAGCAGCCGCAGCAGCAGCATTAGTAGTAGTAGGCCTGTTACAGTAGCAACAGCAGCAGTAACAGCAGGAAGAGGAACAATAGCAGCAGCAGCAGCAGCAGCAGCAGCAGCAGCAGCAGCAGCAGTAATAGTAGTAGTAATAGTAGTAGTAGTAGTAGTAATAGTCCTGTAATAGTAGCAGCAGCAGCAGCAGGAATGGTAGTTGTAGAAATTAGCAGTAACAATAGTTGTTGAAGAGGTGAATTATTGTTAAACGATAACACATATAAAAACATAATTATGATAAATCCAATGATAATATGATACAATCCGTCCTGTACATGTTTCAGGGTGAGATATTCCTGAAGAAAGATGCAGATCTGGACCGCGAGGCCTTCACCACCTACACTTTTGAAATCACAGCCTACGACAGTCCACTGAATGCAAGTGTCCGTCTCCAAACCACCACACAGGTGGGTTGTCACCTGACGGTTTTTCAAGGAGCTGAGCAAGAATGTTCTCATGGCCTCCTTTGTTGTAGATGTCACCCGTCACTGTGAATGCGGCATTAGGACTTTTCTGTTATCTTTGTAGGAATAGTGTAGCAGTTAGAGAGTTGTATTTGCTTTCTGACAGTGACTGAAGTCAGCGGTTCAAGAGTCTGCAAAGGTGTCTGTTTGAGGGGAGTTCCCCCTTGGAGTTAACATTAGTGGTAACGCCACTCTTCTAATAGTCCTTTGGATGAGACTATAAACTGGTATCCTGTGTGAGAACATAAACATCTTGCTCACACATTAAAATTTCATTCAGGGGGCGAAATAGCCTACTGGTTAGAGCATTTAACTTGTGATATGACAGCTTGAGCTTGAATCCCCTAGGAGTTACCCTCAGAGGTCCTTCAGGTGAAATGGTAAGTTGACGTCCGGTGTGCAAAGGCATGTAGAACATCTTGTGCACATGTTTTGGAAGAGTAGATAATATGATTTCCATGTTTTAAAACATGCTGGTGGGCACAACTTTAAGATATCTGCTGAAGCAGGGGAACAGATGACAGAATTTACGAAACCGTATACACACGGGGACTGGATGTAAAAAAGCACATAAGTGCTTATTCCATTATCCTCGATATAAAAGAATAAAATAAAAGAAATAAAGAAAGTAGGCCAGTGGTTCCCAGGTGGGATGAGAGAGAGAGAGAGAGAGAGAGAGAGAGAGAGAGAGAGAGAGAGAGAGAGAGAGAGAGAGAGAGAGAGAGAGAGTGCATGTTCTGGGTAACAACCGCTTGGCTGCTAAAACAGGGGAACAGTCAACAGCAGTAACCTGTGCACTTTCAGTGTTTTAATGGGAAGTAATATATTATAAAAAAAAATACTGTGGCTAGTGTTTATTTGTGTGTTGTAATGTATTGCTATGTTAAGTGTTTCTTTTTCCATGCTTTTTTGTCAGTTTTCTCAAGTTTGTTTGATAAGTTAGTTTCAACTGATGTGGGTTTTTTTTCTGGCTTTATTTTTAAAGGAAAAATTGAACTCCAGAAAAAAGTTGTGCTCACCAGCATGTTTTAAAACATGGAAATCATAATATCATCAAGCTGCTTTTTGTCTTTTAGTATCTTTGTCTGAGTATTCTGATAGATTGGTTTGAGGCTATTCAAAACCCTCTCTGTCTAGATTTTTTCCCAGCTGAATGTTATTCTTTGAAAAACAAAAGACCAAATGTTTTCAGATGTACAATATCTTTTTTAAGATTTTTAAAAAAATGTGCAGGTGTACGTGATTCTTGGAGACATCAACGACAACTGCCCTACATTCAAACAAGGCAACAGCTTCAACGGCAAGATCATTGAAACGGCTGATGTTGGTGACCAGGTGCTGGAGATGTTTGCCTCAGACATAGACTATAAAGAGAACCGCAGCATCAAGTTCACGATCGATAAAGCATCTGCAGTTCCACAGAGTATGTATCTTCCCCCTCCCCTCTTTCTGTCCTTTTAGCAAACTTTCAGCCCTGACATTAACCTTTTTTTTTTTTTTTATAGTTTAAGGCAAGTTTTAATCTGGTCAAACTGTAAGCTAGCAAATGGGCTCTGTCCCTGAACACTCTGGCTTTCCAGCTCTCTCTAGCTTCTGTCAACTCAAGTATTCTACATTACCAGGACTAGCAGGCAGTTGAAGAGTGAATGGATGTAAGATTTATAGAGTGTGCATTCAAATCTGTACACCCTTGGGCACGATTGCAGTGCTGCAAGAGAACAGAGGATGGATTGGAGGCTTGTCAGGATTGGGGAGCAGGGCAGGGATATCGGTGCCAATAGCAACTCGCGCACACAACAAGCACATGCATGCGTGCGTGCATGTGCATGTGCATACACACACATACATACATACACAAAACACGCACACACACATGCACACATGCACACTCGCACACATACATACACATTTATACATAAAAGCACACACACGCATGCACGCACACACACACTCAAACTCACATGCACGCACGCACGCACACACACACACTCACTCACTCAAACTCACATGCACGCTTGCGCACACACACACACGCACGTGCACACACACTTGCACACGCACACACACTTGCACACGCACACACTTGGGTAAATTGGTGGTCTAGAGGTAGCGAACCTGCCTTGAAAACAAAAACTCTGGGGTCTATTCCCATTTGTGCCCAAAACTGTTTTCCCACCCACTAGACCATGAGTGTTGGTTGGGGTGCTAGTCTTTCTGACGAGATGATAAACCAAGGTCCCACTTGCAGCACACATTTAGCACACACATAAAAGAGCCCACAGCAAAAAGAGAGTTGTCCCTGGCAAAATTCAGCAGAAAAAAGCCATTCTGATAGGGAAACAAATACACATGCAAACAGGAAAAGAACCACAAAATTGGTGGTGCTGCTCTTGGTGACACGCCTTCCTCGGGGAGAGCAGAGAAATCTGCTGTGACTTAAAGTGGTATACAAATACAAGTACTTATTCGCTTAGACACTCAATTGTGCATGCACACACAGATCTTTTCAGGCCTCCAAAGTCAGAGAGGGAAACCAAAATCAATATTATAGATGGAATTTAAATGAATATATTTTAGTCATTTTTTAACACAAACCTTTATTTTTGAGTAAATCTCAGTAGATATTAAGTTTAGAAAACCTCTTTACCGTGGAATATTGTGGCACTCACACTGTCTGTTAGCTACATCTTTAACCTTTTCCCTACAAGTAACCCGCCACAGGGTAACCATCTAATAACCCTTCCCTCTGTATCACCCACTACAGGGTTACAGTAGAATAAAAATGCGCGCAGTGCTCATGTACTTGGAAAGAGGGATTCTCTCCTTTAACGTAGGGATAGTGTTCAGGTTTTTTTACAAGACGAAATGAAGCCTGCTACCTTCAAAAGTGTCAGATTGTGCAGTAGGTTAGAAATGTTGGACATAGTCAACAAAGTTTTACTTGAGAGTTGTGGAGGTTTTGTCCATGACTCCTGGTGGCTGAAAAAAGAGTGGAGTTAATTGAGGGGGTGGAATAGCCTGGTGGTTAGAGCATCAAACTTGTAATCTGATGCCTGGTAACTGAGGTTTGTGGCCCTGCTGAGATGACCTTTCAAGGGTATTTCCCCTCCCCTCTTCCCCTGGCGTTAACATAATAGCATAAGCACTGATTCCACTTCCTTGAAAGTTGTTGAGGTGAGACTGAGATCCCATGATGTGAATCGCATGACCTCTTTAGCACATGTTTTATCCCCATCCTCTTTTGGAAGAAGAGTAGGCCACCTATGTCCTGTGGCATGGATGACATGTATCGACCCAGCTACCTGGAGATTGCAGGGTTTGGTCAAGTTCAGCTTGCCCTAGACCAACTGATTGTCGGTTCAGCACAGTGCTCCATCCTCGGGATCCCTAAGGAACTCAGGGAGAGGAGAGGTCAGGGAACTTAGAGGCAGCACAGAAGTGATTTTCTAACAATGAAACCAACCCATACCCTGTGTTCTTCATTGCAGATGGATCAAACCTGTTTTCCATACTGTCGGTACAGTCTATCACGGCCAACATTGAGTCTGGGCGGATTGAAGTGAGGAGTAGCCTGCGTGGGAAAGCGGGAACCTACCGCTTCACTGTGATCGCATCAGACCAGAATGGACAGAACTTGACAGGAGACATGTGCTCCACCTATGTGAATGTGACTATTCAGGTTCAGGAGGCCATTAACGATCCCCCCAGATGGAAACTACCCCCCAACCGCAACTTCTCCATTGATGTGCTGGAGGTGAGTCACTGTGATGTTGTGGGGATAGTTTTTTGTTCATTGAAGCTTTTCCTGTGCACAGTGTGTTTTGTGGTGGAGTGTTCTGAGCTGTGTTATGATGATGACTGTTTGGGACGTGCATGGGCTGTGCATGAAAAGCCTATGAGTGGAATAGCCAAGTGATTAGCTCGTCGTTGTGACCTCAGGGTTACTGAGGTTGTGTGGTCAAATCTCTGCTGAGGAGTACGAGGGGATTTTTCTCTGGCTGTTGACATTGATCTTGACTCCTCTCTCCCACAAGTCCTCAGGATGAGACTGTGTACTGAGGTGCCATGCGCACACCAATCCTGACCAACCTGTCATAGAAGTCAAGAGTAGGCCAGCTTTGGCCTGTGGGTTAGACGAATGCTGCCTTGAAATGGGCTGGGTTTTTCCCCCCCATTATCAGTACACTAGGCGGGCCTTTGTGAGTGTGTGGTACATGCGCGCATGTATGTGTGTGTGTGTTGTTGTATATGCTTTATTGTTTGTTTTTTGTGTTTTCTTTTTACCAATCCTGTTATTGTAAACATTTATATCATTTGAATATTATTTATATCATTTGAATATTATATCAGGCTAAACAAACTTACTGAATATTCTTCATTGATTCTACTATCTGTTTTGCAAGTACCTGTTTTTGCTAATGCCAGTAGTGATTGCATTCAATGCATAAAGTCATTTTTATTTTTTGTCTGTTTCATGCCAGAGTCAGTACCTGGGGATGCTGGTATATGACTGCAAAGCAGAAGACGAGGACACTGGAAAGGAAGGCATTGTTGACTACTACTTCAGCGTCAACCGCATTATACAAAGCACAACTCCAGAGTTCCGTATCAACAGAGTGACTGGCGTCATCAGTGCCAGAATTGTCTACGACCGTGAACAAGTGCCCTCCTATGTGGTCAGTGGTGGACATCTTTGTCTTGCCTTTTGAACTCACTGGTGTCAACTGTAGTTATTTCAGGGGTCCTTGTTTGCTCAGAGGGTAAGATGTTAGATGCTTGATCCAGGGTTGCTGTGGGTTTGAATCTTACTGGTGGCCACCGGGTTAGAAACGATTTCTCATTGAAGCCAGCTTTTGGACGGACTCCATTCACCTACAAATTATCTAGATGAGACTTAACTGAGGAGGTCCCATGTGTGAACAGGTGCATAGACAACCCTATATGCATGCAAAGTTCCATTCTACCTTTTAAAAAAAAAGAGTGGCTTCATGTGTTGGTGGGGATGGATGACAAATTAAAATTGCATGCAGTCAGAGTGATCAAGATGCCATTTTGTGCAATATACATATGTGTGTGAGTGTGCCTATTTGTGTTCCATCAGTACATCTGTATCTGCTGCATGTAGATTTGCATATGTGTGTGTGTGTGTATTTGAAAGTTGTTGTTTTTTTTGTGGTTTTTTTGCCAGTTGACCATTGTTGCCAAGGACCAGGGCAACCCCTCAGCTTCATCGGAGACTGTGCTGATTGTGAATGTCCTGGACGTCAATGACAATGATCCAGAATTCCCTATGAGGGTTAGTGCTGTGTGTGTGTGTGTGTGTGTGTGTGTGGTGGAGTTTAGTGTAGTGTAGTGAGTTTAGTGTAGTGTAGTGCAGTGCAGTGTAGTGTAGAGTAGTGTAGCGTAGTACAGCATAGTATAGTGCAGTGTAGTATATACTTCTTCCAGTCATAGCAGATTTTTCTTGATGAAATTCAAGCTGCTCTCCCCTTTGGAGAGAGCGCATTACCACAAGAGTAGTGCTTCCCATTTTTTCCCCTGTCTATGTGGTGTAGTATAGTATAGATGTGGTCACAAGAGTAGTGCTTCCCCATTTTTTCCCTTGTCTATGTGGTGTAGTATAGTATAGATGTGGTCACAAGAGTAGTGCTTCCCCATTTTTTCCCTTGTCTATGTGGTGTAGTATAGTATAGATGTGGTCACAAGAGTAGTGCTTCCCATTTTTTCCCCTGTCTATGTGGTGTAGTATAGTATAGATGTGGTCACAAGAGTGGTGCTTCCCATTTTTTCCCCTGTCTATGTGGTGTAGTATAGTATAGATGTGGTCACAAGAGTAGTGCTTCCCCATTTTTTCCCTTGTCTATGTGGTGTAGTATAGTATAGATGTGGTCACAAGAGTAGTGCTTCCCCATTTTTTTCCCTGTCTATGTGGTGTAGTATAGTATAGATGTGGTCACAAGAGTAGTGCTTCCCCATTTTTTCCCTTGTCTATGTGGTGTAGTATAGTATAGATGTGGTCACAAGAGTAGTGCTTCCCCATTTTTCCCTGTCTATGTGGTGTAGTATAGTATAGATGTGGTCACAAGAGTGGTGCTTCCCATTTTTCCCTGTCTATGTGGTGTAGTATAGTATAGATGTGGTCACAAGAGTGGTGCTTCCCATTTTTCCCTGTCTATGTGGTGTAGTATAGTATAGATGTCGTCACAAGAGTAGCGCTTCCCAATTTTTTCCCCTGTCTATGTGTGTTTGTTTCATTATGAGAGGGGCTTTTTCTACAGAATTACTTGTTGCCATGGGTTCTTTCATGTGTGTTGCACACAGGATTGTGGTTTATCCCTTTAACCAAATGACTAGCACCTAGATTAAAGTTTGGTGGATGGGGGAAAGTTTAGGTTCAAATTGGGATTGAACCTCTAGGTGGGTATGTTACCTCTTGACCACCGATCCACGTGTGTGTGTGCTTGTGTGTGTGTTGTGTGTGTGTGTGTGTGTGTAGGTTATGTAAACAGGATTTTTTTTTCCAGTTATAAAAAAAGAAAGTCAACAGGAAAGACTAAAAACTGCTCAATTTTATTCTCTTTGTGTTGTAACAGAACGGACAGACAATTCCCTACGCATTTTCCGTCCCGGAAGGTGCAACGCCTGAAAGTCTTGGTGTCATTGGTGTTGTGTCGGCCACTGATAGGGACTCCGACCACAGAAATAACAAAGTCTTCTACAGGATTGTGGGTGAGTGTGTGCAGTGCACAAGATACTTGTCAAGCAAAAATATGATTTGTTTTTTGCTGACTGATTTTTGATGAAGGCTCTACATGAAACCACCCCAAAATAACAATCTTTTACAAGACTGTGTGTGTGTGTTGGGAGGGGGTGGTGGAAAAGTTAAAGATGTTCGCGTAACCTAAGCAGTTATTGGGGAGCAAGATGTCGGAGACTTCGTCTTCTCCAGGGGCCAGCATATTGAGGGTAGTGCCTATCTCCTCTGCCTTGCTGCTTTACCTTCTCTGACCCTAAAGAGGGCATGTACCCATTTAAAGCTGGGGGACTGTACTGATTGTGACTTGACTTCTTCTTTAACTGTGTGAAGAATTGTTTTGGGCACTGCGTTGCATTTTTCAGGCAGTGTGTTACTGGCAAATTGAACCAGGTGCACTCCTCTCCATGTGGCAGGGCTGTGCTGGGTATCTTTCTGTCATCCAAGTTCGAAAGTTGCACATGATATTCATTTGTTTGCACATGGGACCTCAGTTTACAGTCTCATCTAAAGAATGTTAGGGCAGTGGAGTCAGTACCAATGCTACCTCTAGGGGAAAGACCTCCTGGATGTTACAGGAAACTTAAACCCTCAGTCACTGTGAGATCACAGTAGGATGCTGTAACCATGAAGCTGTTCTGCCCTTGATTAGGGACTCAAGCATCACTAAATATGTCACATGTTGTTAGCGTGCATATGTCTTTTTTTTTTTCTAGGAGGGAATACATCAGCATCCCTAAATGTATTACGTCTTAATTCATATGCTATTACCTCTCTTTCAGCTGGTAATGACGATGGTCTCTTTGACCTGGGACGGGAATCGGGAGCTTTGAAACTGAGTCCAAGAGCCAGGAGTGGCCTTGACCGTGAGACCAAGGGCGTTTATAACATGGATGTCCTGGCATTCAATGATGTGAACGACGACTCTGTGATCCGCAATCGTCGCAGACGCTCAACAAATCCTTCCATCGTGATGGTGAGCGTCACGGTAGAGGATTCCAATGACACTCCACCCAAGTTTCTCAGGACAGACTATCATGGATGTAAGTTGTGTTTGTGTGGCTTTTCTCATGTTGATTTACAGCCTTTATTTGTTTCTGTTATGGTGTTGGTTTTCTTTCATTGACGTGTGTTCTTTTCCCTGTCTCTGCAGACAGCTAGGCTGGTTTAAGACTTGGCAAGGGACAAGTGCTTCGGATGAGACTATAAACCGAGGCCCCGTGTGCGAACGCATGCAGAACATCTTGCGCACACGTTTAAATCCTGTTCCGCTGTTCGAAAGAGTGGGCCATTGTGTGCCGATGGGAACAGATGACAAAATTTACAAAACCACATACACACGGGGACTGGATGTAAAAAAGCACATGAGTCCTTATTTCATTATCCTCGATATAAAAAAAGAAAAAAAAAGTAATCTGAGCGCTTTAATTTGTTGCTTTACAAGATTCAGCGCTATATAAATTCCATACATTATTATTATTATTAAGTGCTGTGGATTTACCCAGGGAAATTTGCTTTGAAGTTATTGTAGTACTTGATTGAAGTGTGTCAGTAACAACAGAGGTTTTATAAATGAAATAAGAGAATCAACAGTTAGAGCAAGCTAGGAAGGAAGTAAGGAGGGATTATGTTTATTTAGCTAAGCTCACAATACACCCCAGTAGTATGGAGAATGTGTTTTTATTATTTAATTCAGCCTATGCTCTGCTCTCAGATTGCTCTGAGGTAAGAAATATGATGGTTCTCACCCAAACAAGTGCGTGGTCTATAGCGTTGTCTCTTCTCCTCAACCCTTGTTTGGTGTGGGCAGGTGTGCCCAGGGACAGCCCCTTTCACCAAAGCATTGTGAAGGTGGAAGCTGTAGACCAGGACATCAACAGAGCACGCTTCATGACCTACACAAAGATTCAGGAGAGCACCAACAGCTACTTCATGATCGAGGAAAGGCTGGGCATCGTGCGCAACGCCAAGCTGCTGAACGACATTGACGCCTCTGTGTCCATTTTGCGCATTCGTGTCAGCGACAACGCCAATCAGGGCAGTGCCCGGGACAGCTCTGCGGAGACTGATGTGAAGGTGATGATATATTGGGGTTGTTTTTTTTCAAACTTTTCGGGGGGGATGTGTTTTTACCTGTAGAAGGAAGGATGGGCTTTGCCAGATCCAGCTTGTGCAAGGCACTGTGCCTGAAGATTCAGGATGATGCCCCAGTGTGTCTTCAGGGAGTTAGGGGAAGTCATGTCTAGTCAAATTTGGGGGTGTCATTCTGCATAGAGATGGGTGGGCTCTGCCAGGTTGAGTTGCCCTTAACACTCATACACACACGCATGCACGCATGTGCGTGCACACGCATGCAATCACGTGCACATGTGCACACACACATGTGCTAACACACACACAAACACACACACAGGTACACATTCACACAGGAACACACGCACACACACACACCTCACACACTTGCAAATACACACATGCATGCACGCATGCACACATGCTCATACACACACACATACACACACACATGTACAAACACACACAGAAGCACACACACAGAAGCACATACAGAGAAGCACACACACAGGAGCACACACACAGGAACACACACACACACACACCACACACACACACACACACACACACACACACACACACACACACACACACACACATATCCATCCATTCCTCCATCCATATGTCTAATATCACATATAGTGAACAGACTGTGATCACTCCATTTCAAAAACTTTTTTTTTTTGCTATTTGTTCTCAGGTGTTTGTGACAGACACGTCAAACGAAGTGAAGCTGGTGATCGGCCAGCCCTCAGCAGATGTCCGCTACTACAAGGATCAGATTGTCCGGTCAGTGCAGGCCTGAACTCTGTGTGGTGGTGGTGGTGGTGGTGGTTTGTTTGTGTGTGTGTGAGAGAGAGAGAGAGAGAGAGAGAGGAGAGAGAGATTGGCCAGCTCTTAGCAGATGTCCGCTACTACAAGGATCAGATTGTCCGGTCAGTGCAGGCCTGAACTCTGTGTGGTGGTGGTGGTGGTGGTGGTGGTTTGTTTGTGTGTGTGTGTGTGTGTGGAGAGAGAGAGAGAGAGGGAGAGAGAGAGAGAGATTGGCCAGCCCTCAGCAGATGTTTGCTACTTCAAGGATCAGATTGTCCTGTTAGTGCAGGGATGAACTCGATGTGGTGGTGTTTTTGTTTGTGTGTGTGTGTGTGTGTGTGTGAGAGAGAGAGAGAGAGAGAGAGAGAGAGAGAGAGATTGGCCAGCCCTCAGCAGATGTTTGCTACTACAAGGATCAGATTGTCCTGTTAGTGCAGGGATGAACTTGATGTGGTGGTGTTTTTGTTAGTGTGTGTGTGTGTGTGTGTGTGTGTGTGTGTGTGAGAGAGAGAGAGAGATTGGCCAGCCCTCAGCAGATGTTTCTACTACAAGGATCAGATTGTCCTGTTAGTGCAGGGATGAACTCGATGTGGTGGTGTTTTTGTTAGTGTGTGTGTGAGAGGAGAGAGAGAGGAGAGAGATGAGAGAGAGAGAGAGAGAGAGAGAGAGAGAGAGAGAGAGAGGAGAGAGAGCAAGAGAGAGATTGGCCAGCCCTCAGCAGATGTTTGTTACTACAAGGATCAGATTGTCCTGTTAGTGCAGGGATGAACTCGATGTGGTGGTGTTTTTGTTAGTGTGTGTGTGTGTGTGAGAGAGAGAGAGAGAGAGAGAGAGAGAGAGAGAGAGAGAGAGAGAGGAGAGAGAGAGAGAGAGAGAGAGAGAGAGAGAGAGAGAGCAAGAGAGAGATTGGCCAGCCCTCAGCAGATGTTTGCTACTACAAGGATCAGATTGTCTGGTTAGTGCAGGGATGAACTCGATGTGGTGGTGGTGGTGTTAGTGAGAGAGAGAGAACAGGAGTCAGTTTTCCTGTACCTTTATGCTCTGCTTTGTCCAGCAAGGTTTTATTTACAGCATATGTCATTTTTTGCGATGTATTACTTTTACAACTGGTTATGGATGTTTTGGAGACAACAGTTCAAACCAGGGTAAAGTAGCTGTTTTGGTTTTGTTTCTCTTTTTTTTCCCTTTTTTTTTTCTGTTTTAGGGATATAAAGTATTTGTATTGTTATTTTGTCATAAAATGTATTGATAAAGTATGTGTATATGTATTCTCTCATAAAGTGCATCATTATGTCCATTTTGTTTGTGTCTTTTGTGGAAAAAAGCCACTTATGTTTTGACAAGGATTCTTTTTATTTCTTATTTCCCAGAGCGATGATAAACACAAGCTCTTCAACTCCAGTGTCCTACATCTGTATTCGTGAGATCAGAGATCATCTGGAGGATGACGGCACCTTTTCCTACACCTCGTAAGTAGTTTTACCTCTGACATGACATGATGGTACTTTTGGCTGGGGACGGGATAGATCAGTGGTCAGAGCACTCCTTTCCCCAAGCTAAAAGGTTGAGCAGCACTGAGCCTTGTAACCAAGTGGTTGGGTGACCGTTTGTGCACCTTTAGGGTCAGGGAGGGTAAAGCAGTGAGGGGGAGGAGATGGGCACCACCCTCAATATGCTGGCCCCTGGAGAAGCTGAGGTCTCTGAAATCTTGTTGTCCGACGACTGCGCAGGTTAGGGGAACACCTTTACCGTTACCTACTTTTGGCTAGGTTTAGTTGTTTGTACTTTAGAATTATAAATTGCTTTGGTGTCTTAACAGTATATATTGGCAAGTGTATACAGCTCATTCCGGGGACGGGATAGCTCAGTGGTCGGAGCACTTGCTTTCCCCCAGCCAAGTTAAGCAGCGTCGAGCATGGTTACCAGTTGGATGGGTGACCGTTTGCGCGCCTTGGCTTCAGTACAGTTCCCCCAGTTCACCAGCTGTAAATGGGTACCTGCCCTCTTTAGGGTCAGGGAAGGTAAAGCAGCGAGGGAGAGGAGATGAACGCCGCCCTCAATATGCTGGCCCTAGAGAAGTGAGGTCTCTGACGCCTCGCTCCCCTTCGACCTTATAGGTTATGGGACTCCTTTACCCTTTACCTATACAGCTCATCTGATTTAAAGACCTCTGAGCCTTTTTTGTTTTCTCCATGGAGATTCTGGTGGGCTCTTTTCAGTATAAATAGCATCCTGACTTTATGGAAATCCTGTGATAGAAATTTCCCCTTTTCTATCGTTCTCTTTGTTTCTGTCTTTTTCCTTAATTTAAAAAAATTATTTTCTCTCTTGCTTATCTTTATAGGTGTGATTTTCTTTGATTAGGTCACCCTTACAAAGGCTCTGGAAGTTGGGGTGAAAAGCAGGGGAGACAGCTGTCAGAGCTGAGTGAGTTATTCATAGATGACACGTTGCAGGTCTGACGTGTTCCTGTCAGCTGTGTACATGGACGGTGGCAGCTACAAGATGTACAAAGGGGAACAGCTGAGCGGCATGCTGGGCCAGGAGCTGCATAAATACCGGTCTCTCCATGTCAAATCAGTTGAGGTGAGTCAGTATCGGTAAAGAAAGGGGCTTTTATCCCCCGTTCCGTGGCTAGACTGCCGAAGTTCACCAGTGGTGAGAATTTGCGTGTGCGACCGTTTTTACGACTTCATGGACGCATGGGATTTAATTAGAATGGTCTAAACCACTGGGCTATGGCATCTGTTGGAATAAATTGTATCTAAGGCGTGTGTGCTGTAGAGGAATCAGTTTGTTTTTATCTAACGTATTTCATGGGTTGGTAGTAGTCATCCTTCAGTCTCAAAACACAATGGAATTTTGTTCTAAGAGTTTATTCTGGTACAGCGTCAGGTGTGGCGTATGTTGAGTGGTTTAGTACCAGTTAACTTCAATCCCATGAGTCCATGAGGTTGTGAAAATGGTCATAATAATATATGAAAAATATCATTATCGGTGAACCTTAGAGCTCTAGCTGAGGACAAAAAAACACCAAAATGATAAGGTGTGTTTAAAAGGCATAAGAAAAAGGCATATTTCGGGGTTACCAACACCATTTTAGTTCCCATGGAAAGAGAGGTTGGCTGACACTGATATACAGAGTGAAATGAGGATTGCCTTCTGTCCTGGGTTGCTAGTGGTTAATGTTGTTTTTCTTGATATGTATATTCTTTTTTGCCTGCATAACTTCTATGTATGTAGTAGCTCTCTGTCTCTCTCTCTCTTTTACACACACACACACACACACACACACACACACGCATGCAAGCATGCACACACGCACGTGCATATGCACGCATGCACACAAACATACACACACATAGAGGCGGTAAGGATCTTGTGCAGCAAGGCATGGATTATTGTATATCTTCAAAATTTTAACAAGGGTATTTATTCTTCCGTTTTGGTACATACTGGGGTGGTGTGTGATTTGAAACTTTTTTGTTTTAAAAAAAAAGTGTATGGAGAAGAGAAGGGGGATACCAAAAATTAATTGACCAAAAATCCCTAATTATTGTATGTTCTGTGTGTGTGTGTGTGTGTGTGAGAGAGAGAGATATTGTTGCATTTGCCTCTGTGTGTGTGTGTGCATGTGTGAAAATCATGTGAGAAATAAGAAAGATCAATCATTGTATGTATCTCTGTGTGTGCTAAAATCAGATGAAAAATAAGAAAGATCAATCATTGTATATGCCTGTGTGTTAAATGCAGGTGAAAAATAGGAAAGATCAATCATTGAATGTTGCCTTTTTGTGTGTGTTAAAAGGAAGTGAAATCTGAGGAGGATGAACTGTCTCTGACGGAGGACTCAGTCCTGGCCATTTTCCTCATCGCCATTCTCCTGATCTTCCTGGCACTTATCCTCTTCATCCTTGCCTGCTGCCTCATCAGGAACTCGTGAGTATGAGTTGGTGTGGAGTTGGGGCTTTTGGAGTGGGTCTGTACATGGCACGGGACAGCTCAGTGGTCGGAGCACTCGCTTTCCCCCAGCCAAGTTAAGCAGCGTCGAGCGTGGTTACCAGTTGGATGGGTGACCGTTTGCGCGCCTTGGCTTCAGTACAGTTCCCCCAGTTCACCCAGCTGTAAATGGGTACCTGCCCTCTTTAGGGTCAGGGAAGGTAAAGCAGCGAGGGAGAGGAGATGGGCGCCGCCCTCAATATGCTGGCCCTAGAGAAGTGAGGTCTCTGACGCCTCGCTCCCCTACGACCTTATAGGTTATGGGACTCCTTTACCTTTACCTATGTGTGTGTGTGTGTGTGTGTAAATGGTATAGAGGTGTGTGTAGGCGCTTGTGTTTTTTTGTGTGTGAACGGTTTAGAGGTGTGTGTGTGTGTGAGAGAGAGATAGAGTGTGTGTGCCTGTGCCTATGTGTATGTGTGTAAGTTGTGCGTGTTAATGCTGTACAGGAGTGTGTATGTGCTTGTGAGTGTGTGTATGTGTGCATCTGTGTTAAAAGCATGTGAGATAGTACATGTCTGTGGTTCTGTGTCTCAGTGTATAGGAATGAGAAGGATTTAGAGTGTGAGTGGTGTGTGTGTGCGTTTTATTATTTTATTTATTTATCATTTTATTTCGATGATAATAGAATAAGCACTCATGTGCTTTTTTTTACGTCCAGTCTTTGTGTGTATGCAGTTTTGTAAATTTTGTCATCCATTCCCACCTGCACACAATGGCCTACTCTACCGAAAAGTGTGCGTGTGTGTACATGTGCTACATACATAGCATCTTGTGTGCATACACATATGTATACTGCTACACAGCTTATATGTCTACCTGTCTTTGGCCTATCATGGTAAGCATCTGTAAGTTCTCTATTTAAAAATTATCGTTTTTAAACCATTTTTTATTTCATTTGTGAGCTGAACATATTGTTTTTGTTTGTTTGTGTGCAGAAAGAAAAAGAAGATGAAGAAACTGAGAGCAGGTCAGTATTGGCGGTTGTAGCCTGATCACACTTATGTCTTTGTTAATAAGAAAACCACCAAGACTCGTATGGTACGTCAATGCTTCAGTGATGTCATGTATATGTGCTGTCCATGTTTAGAGTGGAGGGGTAGCCCAGTCACGGGTAAAAATGGTTGCATTGCAAAATTTCAGCAATGGTTAATTTTGGAGCTGTTGCCCAGAAATGAAAACAGCCCCATACATGATACCATAGAGTTACTATCACACCTTGCCAAGTTGGAACAGCACACTTTGTTGTTGTTGTTATTGTATGTACGTCCCAGCAGAGATTTCTGATTAAGGGACTGTATACATTTTACCACGTAGGCAAAGTTTATAAAACAGCACACTGTGTATGTGTGTGTGTATGTATGTGTGTGTATAACAAGGCAGTGGTTATTGCATAATGATAACACCCTCAGGTCTGATACAAAGGGCGATGGGTGGACTGGGGCCAGAATTGACCAGGTTGAATGTATAGAAACAACTTTCAGCAGGAACGAGTACAAAAAAGGTTTGCTAAATGTGCTGGTAATTCATGGAACACCCATGAAGCACTATCATAACCATCTATGTGGAAGGGAAGCTTAGCATAGGTAGAGTTGTGGGTGTCTGTGACTTTGTGTTCTTAATATGGTACGGCCAATTCAGACACTGTGTGCATGTATGTGTGTGTGTGTACGTGTGCATCTGTGCATGCATGCGTGAGAAGAGAGATTTTATGCGTGTGTAATGTGCACAAATGCATATATAGATGTATGTGCATACAACTATTTCAAACCCAATTGCACTGTGCCTAACATTTTCTTTTCATGTCTTCAGAGGGGCACACACAGCCAGTGCTTGTCCATCAGGTAATTCATTGACATTTCTTGGCTTTTTAACATGTTCTTTGTGAATAGAATAGAATCAAAGTGACGTTGTGTATGTTCCCTCTTTTTCAGCTTTTTTTGGAGAGACAGGCAGAAGCCAGCCTGTGGCGCAATACAGTTTTGTAAGAACATTTGAGTCCAGCTTGTGTGCCTTAAGTTTCCCCCTGTGGTGTGGGTGGATAATAATGTGGTGACAGTAACTTCACAGGCAGTATATTTGCAAACTGTGTAACACACAAGTCTTGGATGTGCATTTGTGCATTGTTTTCTTGTTTTGCTGATAGAACAAGAAGATGGTGATGCTACACTTACCCTAACCATGCTTGCATAAGATCATGTCTTTATGGCTATGGATGTTTGATACAAGAAGATGATGATGATACTACACCTACCCTAACCATACTTGCATAAGATCATGTCTTTATGGTTATGGATGTTTGATACAAGAAGATGATGATACTACACCTACCCTAACCATGCTTGCATAAGATCATGTCTTTATGGCTATGGATGTTTGATACAAGAAGATGATGATACTACACCTACCCTAACCATACTTGCATAAGATCATGTCTTTATGGTTATGGATGTTTGATACAAGAAGATGATGATACTACACCTACCCTAACCATACTTGCATAAGATCATGTCTTTATGGCTATGGATGTTTGATACAAGAAGATGATGATACTACACCTACCCTAACCATACTTGCATAAGATCATGTCTTTATGGCTATGGATGTTTGATACAAGAAGATGATGATACTACACCTACCCTAACCATACTTGCATAAGATCATGTCTTTATGGTTATGGATGTTTGATACAAGAAGATGATGATACTACACCTACCCTAACCATACTTGCATAAGATCATGTCTTTATGGTTATGGATGTTTGATACAAGAAGATGATGATGATACTACACCTACCCTAACCATACTTGCATAAGATCATGTCTTTATGGTTATGGATGTTTGATACAAGAAGATGATGATACTACACCTACCCTAACCATACTTGCATAAGATCATGTCTTTATGGTTATGGATGTTTGATACAAGAAGATGATGATACTACACCTACCCTAACCATACTTGCATAAGATCATGTCTTTATGGTTATGGATGCTTGTTTCACTTGTTGAGAAGATGCTTTTGCTGTTTCCATCCTTTGCTGATGAAACGGGAAGGTGATTGACCTAACTTATATACTGTACTGAGCAGAACAAAATGTTTTTAAAAAAAATCTACATATTTAAAGAACTTGGATCGTTGGTCAGTGACTCTTGAGAAAGTGTTTCATTTCTCCAGGAAAATTATCAGCTCGTTACTTTATATGTCAAATGTTTTGGTTTAGTTTGGAATGGCAACTCAAGTTTGGGAGATGAACATTTGTTGGCCTATATTATCTTCAACATATTCTGTCTTGTGTGTGTGTGTGTGAGTGTAAATGTGTGTGTATGGAAGTCAAGTTTTAATTTCCAGATGGTACATTGGATAAACAATGCATTTGCTTTGTTCTTCAAGCCTGTCATCCAAATTTAAAACATGAAAAAAAAAACCTGAAGGAAAAAGCAAGACTATATAAAGAAACAAATATATCACTAACAGTATCTTGACGCATCACCCATCCTCCCCGTCTCCTCTGTGTGTGTGTGTGTGTGCGTGCGTGCATGTGAGAGTGCACACGCACGTGCTGCTGTGTTGGCGAGTTGGCTTAATTAATCTGTTTGAATGGTAACATGTCACTGGGAAGGAGTAATACATCTGATGAATTAATACGCTAGTGTATTGATGAATGAGTCTCAAGCATGTGGGAAGGTCAGCATTATATATGCACGTGCACGTGTGGTGGTAACATTAACACAGAGTTGATCTTGGTCATAATGATTTTGTGAAGCAGGTTGTCACTTCATAACACATATCGAGGAAAGACTCTGGTCTTCTCTCTCTCTTCTCATCTTTCCTTAGCACTGCAGGAGTCATTGATACATCACACTGAAATTTCATGCAGTGTATAATTGGGAAAGCTGGGCATGGTAGAGCTAGTCCCTCACCAGGACTGAATTTCTTTTGGAGGGGGTTGGTTGTGCATACCACAGATTGCATGCTCGGTATGTTTGTGTCACCCACACCACCAGATAAGTGCGTAAGGATCCTTGGTTATAGTGTCATCTGAAAGGTTTGAAAAGGAGATCCACCAGCCATAGATGGCCTACTTTTCAAGGAAAGGTGGATGGATACTCTATGTGCACAAGGACCTTTATTTATTGTGTTGTCTGAAGGACTAGAAGGGAAGGGGAGTGGCAACCGATGGTCGCTCCTGGGGTAAACCTCAAATTGACAGTTCTTCAGCAGCAGTTCAGACCTGTGCCCTCAGATTACAGTACTGTAGAGATGTGACAGTTTGGCTGAAAGCAGTGGGAAATGTTCCCATTTGGTGAGGGTGGATAGTACTGGGGTGTCTTTTAAGATCACTAGTATTTATGCTCCCTGAAAAATAGGAATTCTTTAATTCGGTGATGGAAGAGTCATTTGGTAGTAAGGAGAGGAGGATTTGATGAAATATACTTGTGGAACATCATCTTTATTTTCATTGTGAACCTTTTTTTATATACTCATTATTCAACTGAAGAATGCATTATTCATATACTAATAGATTTGTGTACAAAAATCAAAAGTCATGATCTGACCGTAAGAATGAAAGAAATAGTTCTGTGAATTATGATTTTTGTGTGTGTTTACACGTGCATTACACTTATTAAAAACCCAACAACAATGACCACCCTACACACATAAAAAAACCACCACCACGCACTGCAATTTTTATCTAATACTGGGGTGCATTTGATAAAAATTGCAGTGCATGGTGGCACATCTAGATATTATGTGTACAACATGTTGCTGATCATTGACAATGTCAAGTATTTATTTTGGAGAAAAGTATTAATTGAAGTAAAAGAGTAAATTTCTTTCAAACAGGAATGACTTAGACATTTTGCTTCTTGTTTATGGAAGAAAATTTGTCAGTTCTCTTCATCCATTTACGCAATGAAATATATACGTTCAGATTTAATCCTTTCTGTCTGTTTCTGTATTAATAAAAAAGCAAGGTTCCTAACTGAAAATGTTTTATTGAGAGATTTCATCCTTTTGTTGGTTGTTTTAAAAAAAAAAGAAATATATATATCTTTGATAAGTTATTTTCATAATGATGAAATTTTTTACCAGTTATATACTGCTATATGTATTCTTCCACCTCTATGGGCTCAGTTAAAGGTAGAATGCAGTGAGTGCAGTCTCTTTAGTTTGTATTGTTTTTCATCAGACTGGCAACCTTTAATGTGTGCTGTATTATTTCTTTAGAATATGATGAGTTCCATGAACACAGAAATACACACGTGAAGAAGGAAACAGCAAACTGTATGAGAAAACAGCTGTGTGAAAGTAAAACGTAAACTTTGGTAGGAGTGTAAAACTAAGGTGTGTGAGCCATGCCAAGTTCACCCACAAGATATGAACAGAAAGTCCGGCTAATACCACATGACACATATTTTTAAAGCATGATGTATTAGAATTTTTTTGTTTTTGTAGACTGTTGTAACACAGAGCAACTTTTTAAAAATTGAAATTAAAGCACATGCCACATGTTGCATATAATTTTTTGTCAGTTTTTCTGTTGTAACTGTACATGAGTTCGTGAAAGGATTTCTGTTGGTTTCATCTTATTAAGACAGTTGTGAATTCTTAAAGGATCATGTAAAAAGAAAAGTGTTTGATGACAAATAAGAAGCCAGAGTAAATTCTTTCCTTTTTAAATTTTTTTGAATGAAATCTGAATGATAAAGATTTATCATATGCCTATTTTGCAACTGCAAGAGAGTTTCCTTGAATCGGAATATTAACCAGTGATGATCAGAATTGTTGGATATTGCAGCCTGCCCCTGAAGTGGGAACCAACGTGAACCCAGTCTACGACAACAAGGGCTTTGACGACGGCAACGAGTATGCCGTGGTTCAGAAGAAACGGCCATCCCCAGAGCCTGTGGTGCCACCCATCATCCCTGTGGCTGTCATGGTGCCAGAGGACGAGGTGGAGCCCGACCCTGTCCTTGTCATCCCTGTGGAGGAGCCGGAGCCAGTCATCATCACAGAGCCGGTCATGAGTGAGGAGGAGGAGCCGGTGAGTTCTCTGTCTGCCTTCATTGCCCTTCATCTCGCTTTGGGGTGCGGGTGGTGGGAGGGGGGGGGGGGGGCTGTCAGTATAAATAGCATCCCCACCTGGAAATTCTGTGCTAGGAATTCCCTCTTTTCTATCCCTCTCTTTGTTTCCTTTTCTTCCTGTCGCCTCCTTCTTGTCTATTTTCTGCCTTCTTGGCTCATTCTCCTGCCTTTTTTTCCCGAAAGACTTGGAAGATAACAATTCTCTCAACTGCACTGGGCCTGACTTGTCAGGCGCTTTATGGCAATGCAATGTCTTTTTGCTCATATGACTGATAGTAGTTGCTGTGTGAGTGTTTGACAAGGAAGAGGAGGAATTTTCCATCATGTTAGTTATCTAAGATACAATGTGTAGGCGTTGGTTCTTGGTGTGGTTGGTTGGTTGTCTTTTTCTTTCACATGAACTCGTTGCGAGCTTTGAATGGTTTTGGCATGTCACGTTGTTGAAATTTGAAAACAAATCCAGTAAGAAGAAAAGGTCGGTTATGAGTTTGTTTTCTTGTTTGTTTGAGAGGATTCTTCAGCAAATTGGCTGTGGTGTCGGCGACGTTTGATGTCAGCATTCACTTCTTTTCCAGTTACTTCATGAGTGACACAGTTCTTAGAGATAATAATAATAATGTATGGAATTTATATAGCGCTGAATCTTGTAAAGCAACAAATCAAAGCGCTCAGATGATTTTTTTTTAATGCGTGTGTATGCAGTTTTGTAAATTTTGTCATCTGTTCCCACCGGCACACAATGGCCTACTCTTTTGAACAGCGGAACAGGACTTAACGTGTGCGCAAGGTGTTCTGCATGCGTTCGCACACGGGACCTCGGTTTATAGTCTCATCCGAAGGAGCTGTAAAGAAATTGTTTCACTGGCCTACCTTTGTGCTGTGAATTTTTTGCCAAAGACATGGGTCTTTGTCACATTTAAGGACATTTTCTTTTTTCTTTCTTTTTTTTTTTTTTTGCATGGGTAGTTTGTGGGGGTGGGGGTGTCAGTGAAGCAGATTACTTTGTTTTGTAACTGTTGTGATTAATTTTGTAACTGTTGTGATTACTTTTGTTAGTAACTGTTGTGATTATTTTTGTTTGTAACTGTTGTGATTAATTTTGTTTATAACTATTGTTATTACTTTTGTTTTAACTATTGTTATTTCTTTTGTTTGTAACTGTTGTGATTACTTTTGTCTATAACTGTTGTGATTTCTTTTCAAGTTGCATTGTATACCACCTTCAGCCTTGGCAGATTTCTCTGCTTTGAAATTGAGGCTGCTGTCCCTGGGGAGATGGCATCACCCCTAGTGCAGCGCCACCCCTGTTATTTGACATATCTGCCAGTGGAATGAGAACAACAGTGTTTAAGTTTCACCCTGTTGCAGTGCAAAATATTATAATAATAAAAATAAAAATAAATGGAACTTATATAGCGCTATATCTTGCAAAGACAAATCAAAGCGCATTAATTAATATTAAGAATAAAAAGCATATAGCTTTTTTGCCACCCTCTGTCTTTGTCTCCAGAGAGTGTCACTGTCATCTTCCAATTGTGTTTTCTGTCGACAGCCGATGCAGCCCCCACCAGAGGATTTCTTCTCCTCTGAGCCTGAGCCTGAGTCACCTCCCCCTGAACCTGAACCAGTGATTGAGACAGAGGTGGTTTCTGATGACGACCTGTACCATATCCCAGGTCAGTGGTTTTCTTGGGTGTTCTATGAGGTGAGGTGACGACAGATGAAAAGAGGAGGTTACATGAAAGTAATATACTGGCTGTTGTTACAGTTGGCCTTTCAGTTTAACTTTGGTATGGTGGAGTCCACTCCTGAAAACGCTGTGGATGAAGCCGTCAACTCATTAAACCCTATCCGCCTTTCATAGAGGGCTAGGCCAGCGATGGCCAGTGGCATGGATGAAACAAACATACAGCCAGCTCACACCCTGGTACCAGTGCCACTGGCTGTCACACAATACCTGAAAAATTCCACGCAATGCCCCATCAACTCTTCAAGGAGTTATGGGAGATGTTGACATTCAGAGAAGTCAGCCAGTATTGTCCTGACTGGGGAAATGAGAATAATGTTGTCAGGGCTTACATCATGGCTGCGGTGTCATGCAAGTGGTGAACAACCTGTCTCTTATTTTCTCTAGGACATAAACTGTACATGCTAGTATGGTTCCAGCATCTTGGTTTCGGGACTTTGTTGTCGTTTTGGTCAGAAAGCCTATTAAATTTCATCTTCCTGTTTTCTTGGCCTGCTTTCTTGCACACCTGGATATTTAAAATACTCTTGGCCTTGCTTTTGCAGAACCTCCAAGGCCTGAAGATGAAATCGTTGAGGAGTTCCGTGATCTTGATGGCTCCCCATCACCTCCACCCAGCCCCCCTTCACCCGATGAAGAGGTGTACCGCATTGAAACCAATGTCATGTGATTTCCGTGTTGCCATAGCATCCTGTTGATCTGACGTGGAGGACCTCAGTGTTTTTGTCTTTATACGCAGGGTCTTTTATTTTATGTGACACGTAGCTTCTTGAATACTGCTTTTTAAAAAGAACATTTACACATAGAGTAATCAAAGAACATACATAACATACAAGATTCATTCCCTGTTGCTCCTGTTTTGCTTATAAGGTCATTACAGTTTTTCTTTTGTTTGTTTGTTTGTTTTTTATATAACTGTGCTTGTTAATGTTTTGAGCTAATGTGTATCGTGAAAGTTGTCTGATTGAAATCTCTCATGGCTTTGAATGGTATTCTTGAAACAGGATCAACCTTTTTTCCTTTTTTTTTCTTTCTATTTTTCAGTTGGAAGTTGAGAAAAGAAAGGAAAAACTGTTTTTGTGTGTGGGTTTTTTTTTGTTTAAAAAAATTTTCTTTAAAAAATATATGTATATCAGATTTGTTAGACTTGTGTTCAACTATCAGTGATACTTTACTACTTATTTCTGTTTTCGAAGATATGTTATCAGACATGTTTGAAAACAAATTGGTTGTAGATGTTATGATTTGGACGGAAACTTACAGATGAGAGAAGGATTGTGTAGCTGATGTAAATTTTGTTGTTGGGTGGGTTTTTTGTGTTTGTTCTTGTATTTGATTTTCTTTTGCCAGAATGTATAATAGTTTTTTTTAAAAAATACATATATGTTTGTTGGTGTTTTCAGTGGTTGATAAACATTATGCCAGCCTCTGAAAGTTGTTTGGGTTAGTACAGATTTCATCATCTGTAGTTTTCATCTGATTGCTGTTTATCTCAACGTTCCATTCAATATGGTGCTTAAATCATGTATTTGTCGTAAAGCTGGGTATACAGATACTCTCTTTTCAGGATGGAGAAGTAATATAGTAGAGATTCTTCAGGATGTGAAAAAAATGACTTGTGAAAATTAGCAATGTATCTTATTTTCAACTCTTCAACAGGCAACTATGAAACCATGAGTTTGCTTTTTAAAAAGATTTTTTTTTAGTGCTAAAGATGACTAGGAAAAATTATTCCAAAAAAACTTTGAATACAGGATCTTGTATGATACTTAGTATTTTCAATCAATATTGATAAAGTGTTACTTTTGCTCTACACAAATGGGCTGGGGATAGACTGAATTTGCACAAGAACATGTCCATGTTAGTTACAAAATTTCCACAAGATTGATATTTGGTATCAGTTTTGATATTATGTGGTGGCAGATAGTCTAAATAAAAAGAAACTTGAATTTCTGTTCTTTTATTCTTTTTCCTGAATGGAGGGGTGCAGCTTTAAATAGTTGAAAAATTTAAGGATAGTGTCTTTAATACTTTCACATATCAGCTTTACACATTGTTTTTTCATGGCAGTTTTGTGTATGTCATTATGTGGCAATATGGAGTGTAGTTGCATGTTTGGTTCCATATGGTTTATAAAGACCCTTATGAATTAACTTCATTCCTGCTACATCCTCTACATGTTTTGCTAGTTGTTTAAGAAAGGGTCTTTTGACACAGTGACAGTGTGAGGAATAAGATCAACCGTTAGTCTAACACATCTAGGAAACGGCTCGAAAAGTACGTATTCACACACAAATATGCACAGAAACACACACACACACTCACTCTCTCTCTCTCTCTCTCTCTCTCTCTCTCTCACACACACACACACACACACACACACACACACACACGCATACACACATACATTAAAGCTTGCCATCACACACAGGCACACACACACATACACACAAATGAAAATGTGTATTTGCATGTCTCCTAAGTTCTTTAGCCTGTATATAGTTGCACCTGATATGCTTGATATCTGTATAATTCCTGTTAAATATGTATAATGGTGACTTTCCAGCTGTCTCGTTCATATTACACATGTTTCATCACTGCTGTTTTGTAGAAAGTTTATATATCGAAAAATAAAATATATATTTTTTCAGTCACGATTTTGTGTGTGCTTGCGCGCGTGTATGTGTTTGTGTGTGTGCGTGCGTGCACACGTGTATGTATGTGTGTGTGTGTATGTGGAGACAATTATGGTGATAATAAAAAACAAAAAAGGTAAAGGAGTCCCATAACCTATAAGGTCGTAGGGGAGCGAGGCGTCAGAGATCTCACTTCTCTAGGGCCAGCATATTGAGGGCGGTGCCCATCTCCTCTCCGTCGCTGCTTTACCTTCCCTGACCCTAGAGAGGGCAGGTACCCATTTACAGCTGGGTGAACTGGGGGAACTGTACTGAAGCCAAGGCGCGCAAACGGTCACCCATCCAAGTGGTAACCACGCTCGATGCTGCTTAACTTGGCTGGGGGAAAGCGAGTGCTCCGACCACTGAGCTATCCCGTCCCATGATAATAGTGATAATAATGGTGATAATAATAGGTGCTAAATGTATGTATGTTGCACTTGGAGACTGGTGCCACTCATCACAAAGACTAGAACCCAGACCACCCCTAAAGGTCTGATGGATGATGTGAAGGAGAAAGTCTGGCTTTGGATGGGACATAGGCAACTTTCTCAGTAGCTGTATTACCTCTAGACCACAGAACCACTAGAGGTAAATACTGGAGTTATCTTGATTGACCACATGACCGGAAAAGAGAATGTGTGTAAAAGCGATACACACATTTTGCCAGTTCACTCCTTTCTCCCTTTCAGATCAGACTATAAACCAAGGTCGTGTGGGCAAATGCATGTAGAACATCTTGTGTATGAGTTGAAACCTGTTTTGTGTTTTGGAAGAGTAGGCCATAGTGTGAGGATGGGAACAAAATTTACAAATCACATGCACACTAGGACTGGATGTAAAAAGTCACATAAATACTTATTCCATTAAGCTCAAAATAAAAACATAAATAGATACTTCCTGCAGACCAGTGAAAAACACAGGTTTCCTTTTCACTTGGAACATATTTAATCACCAAAAAATCATTTGACAATCATTATAACATTTCTAGCTATATCACTCAAAAATGAATTAAAAAAAATTACAGTCATTTATTTATTTAAAAAACAACAAAAATCCCCCCTATACAGGAGTCATGATTGCCATTGAATCAAAGTGAAAAACTACAGGGGAAAGTGATACAAACGGCTACATAAAGATAAACGCAAATTCAAAGATCTTCCTTTTTCACTTTCAGACCACAAAAAAACCAACCCAACTAAAATTGGCCTTTAAGTGTACAAATTATCGAATATTCAAACATTTGCAACATCAAACTAAAAATTTCCCACATTCATTCCCAGTAATCTTTGGAAGTACAAGCATTTATAACAGCAAATCCATGTTAAAAAACACAATTACCAATACTATTTTGAAATACAAATATTCATAACATCAACCCCCCAAAATTTTTCATTTCATTTCCACTACTACTCTGAAATAACTGTAAGAACATCAAACATTTTTTCAGTTTGTCATCAAGACTTCGCAAAATAACATGTCATACAAAAGACCATAATCTCATTAGCCTAAATAGGCATAACATGGAAACAAGGTTAAGAACAGAGAATGACAATTAGTACCAATTTACAATAATCTCCATAGACCAGATACCCTTAGCATGGAAGCAAGCGCGATGTGTGATAATTGTGATTGAATCATTTAAAACAACTTGGGCTTTCTGTCTCCATGACAAAAATGAAGCGATTTCCACGACATTCTATAAAATACAATCTTCAGATCTGTCAAAAGTGTCTATACACACCTTCCTCTTACTCCCTCTCTCTATGTCTACCCCCCCCCCCCTCCACGCACAAAAAACCCTCCAAAAATTCAAAGCAAAAAAACCCCAACAACAACAAAGAAACCGTCACCACCAACACACACAAAAAGTCATGGACTATCAACCAGGTTAAAGAATTGGGTGTCTCATCACAAAACTCACATGTTCACGCACACATGTACACGCTTTCTCACTCTCTCTCTCTCTGTTTCTCTCTCTCTGTCTCTCTCCTTCTC
>CM054134.1:114941552-114946552 GCA_028751875.1 Rapana venosa
GATTTGTAGGAAGAAGCGAGGAAGCGAGAGATGTATCTGTCTGTCTGTCTGTCTGTCCGTTTCTGTTTTTCGTCCGTGTCTGTCGGTCTGTGTCTTATAAAAGGGTGAAGGTGTCCCATAACCTATAAGGTCGTAAGGGAGCGAGGGCTCGGAGACCTCACTTCTATAGGGGCTAGCATATTGGGGGCGGCGCCCATCTCTTCTCCTTCGCTGGTTTACCTTCCCTGACCCTAAAGAGGCAGGTACCCATTAACAGCTGGGTGAACTGGGGGACTATACTGAAGCCAAGGCGCGCAAACGGTCACCCATCCAAGTGGTAACCACGCTCAACGCTGCGTAACCTTAGCTGGGGGAAAACGAGTGCTCTGACCACTGAGCTATCGCGTCCCGTTCTGAGTGTGATTATGCCCCCAATTTATCATGAACTAAATGCCAGCTTTTCATAGGGAGGAATACAAAGCAAGATCACACAAAGCGATTGAAGATGATGTCATTTGTGTTCTAGTGATGTCCACACGCATGTAGATCAAACTCTGATGACCAGGCAAAGGCCAGAACACTGTCGAGTCAAGTCAAAGTCAAAACTACTTTCATCATTGCCACGAAAAGCACAGAAGAGACCAGCAATGGGTATAGATCAGAACGACTTTCCACAGAAGCCAGCAGTCAAAGCCAGCCGGCTACCGTGACATTGGATCGATGAGTAGCAGCCATGAATATCTGATCTCCTCTCTCCACCCGTTCCGCAACGCCCGCCTCGTTTGTAGCAGCAGCAGCAGCAAATTGCCTGCCTATCTGCAGAGCGCGAAAGGTGATTTCCTTTCCCATCGCTTTCCCATCACTCCACTGCCTCTGCCCTGCCGGCCTGACGCTCCTCTTAGCCTAGCTGTCGGCTTCTCTGCTGGAATGGCCCTCTGTGGGCATCTTTGGTCAGCAGCCACTGCAGTCACCCAGTGCAGGGCCTTAGTCCCTCAACTGTACGCGTATTGTTGTACGAGAAAATTAATAGTGTAGCAGCTGCAGTGACTTGTCTGAAGAGACTAGAAGGGTCTTGCCTAGAAAAACAGAAAGCAGCTGGGGGCTGACGATTCGTTTGTGGGAAGATAGTTTTTCTTTCTTTCTTTATTTATTTCGAGGATTTATTAATTATTATTTTATTCTTTTATATTGAGGATAATGGAATAAGCACTCATGTGCTTTTTTTTACATCTAGTCCCCGTGTGTATGCGGTTTTGTAAATTTTGTCATCTGTTTCCAATAGAATAATAGAATAAGCAACTGATTTGAATTTTGCATCCAATTTGAGTAGAGCAGACATGATCTTTTTCTCTTTTTATCCATTCAGTTTAAACATTTTCGTAAGATTCTTTTATAAAGGAAATGTCGGACCACAAAATAACTAGATAGTATAAATAGCCGATTTTTTGGGTCCTCCATTTTTGTTCGTTTTTGTTTTTGTTTTTGTAAAGAAAAAATTGCCGTGAGAAGTTCTGATACAATATCGAGGTCAGAATGTCCCGACTGTCAGAGGTTTTGCCTTAGGAAGAAGTGTTGCAGAAGTTTATAGCCAAAGGAGCTGACTTTTTCTGACTGAGCTGATGCTGTCCTGTCATTTGGTGCAGGCCTATATATCACCATGGTAATCAAGATGGCGGGGGTCAAGATCCCGTCTTCTTCCTGAAGCTCTCCACAATATAATACACTGTCTACAGGAAACCAATTCCTTGTATTGTATACCGCTTTCGGTCACGCAGTCAGATTTCTCTGCGTGAAATTCGGGCTGCTCTCCTAACTCGGAGAGCACATCGCCACATATAAAAGCAGAGCCTCCTATTATGTTTTTGTTGTCTTTTCCTGTCTGAGTATATATGTATATCCTATCAAAATGGCCTTATTCTAAACAATCTTGCCAGAGGATTGCTGCCGTACGTGCGGGACCTCGGTTTATCGTCTCATCCGAAACACTAGCTCCCAGGCCACCACTCAAGGGTTAGTGGATGGGGGTGGGGCTCAGATGGGGATCAAACCCACACTTCTCGCTTTCTAAGGCAGGTGCGTTACCTCTAGACCACCGGTCCACGTGACAGGTTCCTTACCTTGTGGCTGGCTGTCAGCTGGACGTAGACCTCAATGACCTGGCCTTCAGTGTACTTGCGGGTGATGACGCCATTGGCGTACTTGCCCCCTGGCTCATTCTCTCGGGGGCCAGGCCAGGGGTCTCCGCACACCCCGCACTTGCCCTTGTATTTGCCCCACTGAACCTGCAGACAGCAAGCAAAATCATGCATACACACTCGACAAGTCATCATCATCATCATTAACCATTACACCCAGTGGTGTGTAGGGCAGCCACAAAGCGCTTCCACTCCTGCCTATCCTGGGCCAACCTAGTCACTGATCCCCAAGAGTGCTGCATGGCCTTCATCTCACTTTCTACAGTCATCCTCCACGTTGCTTTTGGTCTTCCTTTCTTTCTCCTTCCTTTTGGGGTCCAGTGCAATGCTGTTCTTGTGATTGACTGTGGGTCTCTTCGGAGGATGTGCCCAATCCACTTCCACCGTCGCCTTTTCTTTTCACGCTCCGCGGTGTAGTATGTATAACATAGGAAGGTATGAAAATTAGTTTCGTTTTGGGACTATTTGATATACCGTGGTTTACTTATCCTTGTGCGCGCGTTTGCATGCAACAACAAACAAACAAACACAAACAAACAAACAAACAAACACATTAGCAACATTCCATGGGTTTTAGAAGTCGGTATGTAGGCTATACACACACACACACACTGACACACAGACACACACACGCGCACGCACACACACACACACGCAAGCACGCACACACACACCAATGACCATCAAACAGGTGCAACGAGGTTATATTATCTAAGAGAACCCGCAGGGCAAAAAAACCCAACAACCTGTGCTCTTACTTCATACCTAAAAATCATAATAAAAATAACAACAAAACACAACCCCCTCCCCCCCCCCCCCTCTGACATTTCCTACACTCTACACCAGCTCTCTTTTCTTTTTTTCCCTCAAAATAATGCTACCAGCCCTCCGCCCCCAGCCCCACCCTCCCCCCCCTTCCCTGAGTGTTGGTGTGCAGTTTATTCAAAGAGGGAGAGGGGAAGAGATTCGGGGAGAGGATGGGGAGAGGGCGGAAGGCATGCAGGGGAAAGAGCAATGGTGATGCTACCGGTCTGTGTCTCCGTCAGTGCGGGCTGGTTAGGCTGCACACCGGTAGTAAAAGTTCGCACTTTTGCCTTTGCTTTTACATATAACTCTACTGCGCAGAGCCGAGGACCGAGATGGATGGAGGAGGCTTACCAGGCATCGTCTTTCGTGTCTCCCCCACGACCGCCAAGGTCACGGTCTGATGATGATAGCTCTTATATTCATACCGCACGTACTAAGGCATCCACAGAGATGAAAACTACTTTTTGTGTGTGAAAGACTAGTCTCTGATTCAAAAGTCAGGCGATTTTGCACAAATTTGGTAGGTTTGAATTAAAAAAAAATCCGCAAACACTGTACCCCCTCAGTTCTTTTTTTCTTGTCTGCTAGCTTTCTTACCGCAATTTGCATGCGGCGGGGTCAACACTGTAGGAATACAAGCAATCCTCATTTGATGATCATTTCCAACTTTCTCGTGACTACCTGGTATTGCTCTATGTCCTCAATCCCCCAAAACAAGTACACAGTGCATTTTTTTCATACTTAAAAAAATATGTGAAAATCACCAACAAAATTTTTCCGACTCGCACTCTATACAAGATACTACATGACCCGCAAGCTAATGTCGGAGTGTGGCCTGTATAGTGGCTGGCTGGTTTGGCGTGGCCACTGTTGCAGGAATCAGACATCTTTCCACCGCAGCATCCGACACCCTGATTCAGGATGCTAACAGGCTCATTATTCTCAGCCAGGTCACTGGCCTTGTGTTGTCATGTCCAAGAACAGGACAGAAAGATGGGTCTTCGCCGGTCTTGTTTCCTTCCCCTCCCCATCCTCACACACACCCACCCACCCACACACGCACACACACGCACGCACACACACACACACACAACGCACGCACGCACGCACGCACACACTTGTTTTTCTTCTGGTTACGACAAAAGGTTTCTTTTGTGTATAAAAGGACTGATTAGATGTATGTCATGGTGTTTTAATGCATAACGTTGTTTGAACATCATTATTTTGTTTTTAGCTGTACTGAGAGAGAGAGAGAGAGAGAGAGAGAGAGAGAGAGAGAGAGAGGAGAGAGAGAGAGAGAGAGAGAGAGAGAGAGAGAATGACAATGACAATGACAAATTCTTTTATTTCGAGGATAATGAATAAGCACTCATGTGCTTTTTTACATCCAGTCCCCGCCCGTAGGGATACATTTTAATAATAACCCAACACTTATACAGTCTCACAGTAGAAAGAGAGAGAGAGAGAGAGAGAGCGAGAGAGAGAGAGAGGGAGAGAGAGAGAGGGAGAGATAGATAGATAGACAGAGAATCTTTATTCCCAAGGGTAACATAAGTTTTGACATACTTTTTTCATCGAATCCTTACCCTTGATATATATATATATATATCTATTATATTATATATATATATATATATATTAATCTCTCTCTCTCTCTCTCTCTTCTCTATATATATATATATATATATATATATATATATATAGAGAGAGAGAGAGAGAGAGAGAGAGAGAGAGACTGTAGACAAAAAAAGGAAGAGTAGGCTAAAAAAAAAAAGGCGAGATGGGTGCAGGAAGTTGAGATAGAATGCAAAAGCAAACAACCAAATAACAACACAGACACACGCGCACACACAAGACAAGCGAAAGAAAGGCAAGGCAAATTTCTTCATTAGCAAGGCTAATAGAATAAACAGGCACATATTGTCTTACGTACAACCCTCGCCCTCATTTGGGGTCAAATTTCCCAAAGAAGCAACAAGAAAACTACAACATAAAGACATAGCGCGCGCACACAACATG
>CM054134.1:114956552-114966552 GCA_028751875.1 Rapana venosa
AGCCCCCCCCCCAATCCCCTCAAAAAAGAGAGTTTAAAAGTCAACAGAAAACAGTAAATGACAAAATGTATTTAGAAATTCGTTTGAAGGCACATCTTAAGAAAAGTCATAACAAAATCTGCCACTCTCAACCTAAGCCTACGTTCCCTGTGTAAACGTATGCGAAACATCTTCAGGACACGTTAAAACCCCATCCATTCATCATAGAGGAATAGACCAGTTAAGGCTGGTGGTATGGATGACATAAACATACCCACTGTGCATTATGCGGGCTAGTGGGTCTTCTTCTGCTTGTTGTTGTTGTTGTTGTTGATGATGTTGTTGTTGTTGTTGTTATTGTTCTTCTTGTTCTTCTTGTTCTTCTTGTTCTTGTTCTTGTTCTTCTTCTTCTTCTTCTTCTTTTTCTTCTTCTTCTTTCTTGTACTTCTTGTTCTTCTTCTTGTTCTTCTTCTTCTTCGCAACTCTTCTTGTTCTTATTCTTGTTCTTCTTCTTCGCAACTCTTCTTCTTCTTTCCTTCTTCTTCTTTCTTGTTCTTCTTGTTCTTGTTCTTGTTGTTCTTGTTCTTGTTCTTGTTGTTGTTGTTGTTGTTGTTGTTCTTCTTCTTCTTCTTTGTCGAACGCTCAGACAGCAACTATTGTCTGTCATATGAGCAAAAATGCGTTGTGCTGCCGTTAAGCGCCTGACAAGTCAGGCCCAGCGTATCCCACTTTGGCAGGGGGAGAGAAGAGTTATCTTTTAAGTCTTTCCAGCAAAAAAGGCAGGAGAATGGACCAAGAAGGCAGAAAATAGACAAGAAGGAGGTGACAGGAAGAAAAGGAACAAGGCAGAAACAAACAGAGGGATTACAAAAAAAAAAGGAATTCCTAGCACAGAATTACCAGGAGGTGGGGATGCTCTTTATACAGACAGGCCCCGGCATCCCCATGGAGGGAGGGGAGGGGGGGAGGAGGGAGTCTAACGGGTCTGAATAAAGACAGCGGAGTGCGGGGCAGTGCAGTAACCTCCCCCTGTCCAGCATCCATCAAGAAGCAGAGGCCAGAACCTCATCTGTCCACCAGATCTATAATGTCATTGACCTCTTCCGCTCTGACCCCCCACATTACAGCCATTCCTTGACCATCAAGCGAAGCCCCCTCCCTCCCTCCTTCCCCCCCCTCCCTCTCTCTCTCTCACTTGTTTAAGTTTTGTGCGTGGTGTCCTAAAAACAGGTGGATAAAATAAGGCCTGGTTCATGACATCTGGACGAATAGGAAACTGAGGAGCTAGCGAAAAGTTTGTTAAGTTGAGCTCTATTTCCCATTCTTGCACAGCTCATTCATGTTAATAATAATAATAATAATAATAATGGAATGTATATAGCGCTGTATCTTGCGCAGACAAATCAAAGCGCTTGCACTGAACTCATTCTTAAACAGTCATGGAACCAATAGCAAGTAATAGTTCTAACAAGTCAAAATGTACACACGCACGCACGCACGCACGCACGCACACACACACACACACACACACACACAACACACACACACACACACACAACACACACACACACACACACACACACACACACACACACACACACACACACACACACACGCACACACACACACACACACACACACACACACACACACACACACACACACACGCACGCACACACGCATGCACGCACACACGCACAGAGGTTACACACTTTGGCAGGGTGATGGGAATTTGGCTGTTGAAAAGCAGGGACAGCTATGAAATGAATCAGGAGAGGAAAATCTTAGGTTTGAAACAAATATGTCTTGAGGCCGGATTCAAAAGTGTCATAAGAAGGCTTTTGGCGAAGAGAGATAGGGGGGCTATTCCAGATTGATGGACCAGAAACAGAGAAAGAACGAAGGCCGACGGTGGATTGGCTGCATCTAGGTATTCGTAAGCACAAGGTATCTGCTGCAGAGCGAAGGGAACGAGAAGGAGTGTACAGGTGAAGACATTCACAGAGGTAGGAGGGTGCTGTTTTGTGGAGACATTTGTAACAGAGCGTATTGATCTTATAGTTTATTCTTTCTGGCACAGGCAGCCAGTGGACGGATCACAAGAGAGGGGTAATGTGCTCAGATTTTTTCTTTCTGAGGACTAGTCGAGCTGCAGAGTTTTGAATACGTTGAAGGGAGTGGATAGATGATGCTGGCAGACCAGCCAAAAGAGAATGGCAATAGTCCAGACGTGAAAGAATGATAGACGTCACGAGTTTGGATGTTGCGTCTGTGGACAGGTACTATCGAATTGCACTAATACGCCGTAATTGATAGTAGCACGACTGGCAGGTCTGGGTGATGAATTTTTGCATAGAGAGTGTTGTCGATAATGACCCCTAGATACTTCACAGCAGTGGATAGAGGGACTGATGCATTTCCGAATTCTATTGAAGCTGTTGTAATGGAAGAGAGTTTGTGTTTGGTCCCTACAAGCATGGCTTTAGTTTTATCAGCGTTTAGTTGTAACCTGTTTTCTATCATCCAGTTTTGGATATCTGGAAAGCAGTAGGCCATATTTGTCAAGAGAGAAGGCCAGTGAGTGTTTCTGTTCTTGTCAGGCTAACCCATAGTCTTTTCTCCTACTGATAGCATACAGACCATATCAGTCAAGCAGTCTTGAATTACAGCTACCTACCATAACATCATCATTATTGTTCTCATCACTATGTGAGCATGATGTAGTTAAAGACAGCTCATTATTGTTATTATTATCTCATCGCCATTGATCATCGCAGGATGATTGGAAACTGCACTCATGTCTGTGCGTATTTGAGTGCAAAAATACGTTTATTTTTCGTAGACAAAACTTAAAAACATTAAAGCTCCGAATATAGCGCATTGCCAATATTTGGTCACCAAGTCTTACAGAGAAAGGCAAAAACGTGTTTAGTACGAAGAACCAAATACTGCGTCAACACATAGGAGATGACAGCCTTGACATGTATTCTGTCGTCTGTGGGGCAAGAAACATTGATTGATTGATTGATTGGAAGCGTGAAGATAGTGTTGAGGGAACACAGAGAAGCGATGTTAACTTTCCCAAAACTAGGACGTAACCTACCTGTCACTGATGATCTCTGGATCGGTGGTCTAGAGGTAACGCGCCTGTCTAGAAGGCGAAAAGTCCGGGTCGAAGTGTGCGGGGTGGTTCGAATCCCGTTTGGACCCGAAACTTTTCCCCCATCCATTAGATCATGAGTGGTGATCTGGGCGCTAGTCTTTCGGATGAGACGATAAACCGAGGTCCCGTGTGTTACACATAATTATTTAGCACACGTAAAATAACCCACGGCGACAAGAGAGTTGTCCCTGGCAAAATTCAGTAGAAAAAAGCCACTCTGGTAGGGAAACAAATACTGTTGCAGACAGGAAAAAGAAAAAAAATGGGTGGCGCTGCTCATGTGGCAACGCGTTCTCCCCGGGGAGAGCAGCCCGAGTTTCACGCAGAGAAATCTGCCGTGACTTAAAGTGGTATAAATAAAAATAGACAAATAAATAAATAAATAAACAGGAGGAAAGTCAGTTCCCAGTCCTTCAGACACGGGGTAGACTTCATCATGTCGGCCCCAGTCTCCATGCTAGATCAGTAATGATGCCAATTCCTTAACCAACCAGCAAGTTTCCCCTACCCCCTCCGCCACCACAGATTTTTTCCCGCTTTTCCAGATCATTTCCCTTTCTATTTTGAAACAAGACCAGCCAGTTTATAAAACATATACCCACACCTTTCCGAATTCTATAATATTATACCTGTACCGTTATATTTTTGGAGCCATTAGGTAGTGATATTGGTCTGACAGGGTGGGCAGGAGATCTTTATTCTGCTATATCATTGTGCTATGTCTCCTTTTTATGTATTTTCAGTCACCGATATATATCTAACTTAAATCTCCCTATACGGGGTGGGGTGGGGTGGTGGGTGGGGTGGCCTAGTGTAGAGAGCGTTGCACTCATGATCTCAATTCTGAGGTGCCCGTTCAAGGGATTTCTTCCTCCGGGGTTAACATCAGTACCGCCTCTCTCCCCCCCCCAAAAAAAAATGTCCTTCGGATGAATCTATAAATCGAGGTTCCGTGTGTGAATAAACGCAGAACATATTGCGCACACGTTAAAAACCCGTTCCGCTTTGGGTAAGAGTAGGCCATTTCGTGCCAGTAGGAACAGATGGTAAATTAAAAGAAAATATGTACACTAGTGTCCTGTTTATGCATCATCCCCGAAATCAGAATGCAGCTGTCTTACTTAACCGTGGGTTCAGTCGTGAATGAAGCCTAACGTCTAGATGGTGTATTACCGCTAGACCACCGGTCACACACGTGATGCTGTCATGAGATATTCGCAGACGTTATCTCCCGGCAGGGTTCCGCTTCTTCCCCTCAGAAAGACTAGAAAGACGCAAATCAAAGCCAAAACCTAACAACATCACCCTCCCCTCTCCCCCTTAGAAAACCCAAACAAACACAGAAAGTAGCCTGGTAATTTGCTCTCGCCTCTAATACATCCTTGGATGTCTCTGTCTAATGACGGGCTATTTTTTTTATTCTGTATGCGCGTGTCTATAAATAACGTGTGCTATTTTCAGCTCGTCAGATGGGAACTAGCCCCCTCCCCTCCCTCCCCCTATCTCTTCATGTTTGTATTTCTTAAAAGCACGTAGATGGGAAAAAGTATAGGGAAGCAAAATCTTCACCGAAAAAGAATTGATAAAACCAAAAGCACCACCAACAAAAACTGAAAAAGAAAATCGATGTGAACAGATCAATAAATACAAAATGAATAAATGAACAAGGAAATAAGTATACAAATAGACGAATAAATGGTGCGTAAAATAACGATGTCTGTAGTTTCGCCCACTAAGGTCAGCTCATGACTGTGAGTCTGTCTATCTGTCTGTCTGTCTGTCTGTCTGTCAGTCTCTCTCTCTCTCTCTCTCTCTCTCTCTCTCTCTCTCTCTCTCTCTCTCTCTCTCTGCAGGGAGAAAGTGTAATGGTGATTCCGTCTGTGTGCGTAGTGCGGTCACAAGGTATTGGTGGACAGACCTTTGGCGCTGTGCTTTTCACATGCTGATACTGGTCACCCAACTCCATTATATGCGTTGACATGACCTAGCTTCTTCCTTCACTCGCTGGGGAGTCATTGGTGCACTGGACTTCATTTTACAGGCATTATTTTGTTGGCAAGATGAACCTGGCAAAACTCAGCCCCATCCAGACTGAAGAATACATGCTGGGTATGTTCACGTCACTTGCTCCATTGGTCATAGCTGCCCCACTCTTCTACAAAAGGCAGATGGGTTGTTAACGTGCTCATAAGATGTCCTGCATGTATTCACACACATCAGTTCGGTTTGTAGTCTCATCCCTAGGGCTCTTGGGAGAGAGGAATCAGTAGTGATCTTAATAAGTCCCGAGGCAAAATGTCCTCAATGAACATCTCAAAAGAGACTCGAATCCCGTGCCTTAAGTAAGCGTCAAATCACAAGGATGACGCTCTAAGACTAAGGCTAATCCGCCCCGAATACCATTCCTCTTAGTGTTTTACATACACCGATAGTTGTTCCACAATCCAAGGGGGAAATGGGAGAGTAAGGATAGCCGTTAGAATTGTTGAAATCTATGAAGAGTAAAAAAATTGGCGATGATTTATTGTATTGTATTTTATTGTTTTGTAATGTATTGTATTGTATACCACTTTAAGTCACAGCAGATTTATCTGAGTGAAATTCGGGCTGCTCATCATCATCAGATTAAGAATGACCATGATGAAAGCAAGGGTATTCGCATCGTCACATATAAAACAAACTACTATGGGAAACCCTGTATCGGATTCTAACGATCACAGCACTGATACAGTATTATATTACTATACTTTGATCAGATCACTCTGACATGGACATTGGCGCTAGATACTAATGAGGATGGTACCATCCCAATCCATTCCAATCCAATCTTGTTGCTTCTAGCCCCGCCGACCACAGAAGCCGTATCGGGGCGGTAGGATGGTGCTGAACAAAAAGTGCATTACTACGAACTGATGAAAGCAGCAGGGCGGAGGGACAGTGTAGCAGACACTAACGACCATAGCGTTGTATCGCTACACCAAATGATGGCACCCACCACGACAGAGAAGCCCTGCACCCGCCACTAACAACCATCGATCGGGGAAAGAGGCAGGATACAGCCTCTCATCAGACCTCTGGTGTCTGCAATCCCCTGATGGCCTGATCACTGATTTAGGGTGATCCGCTGACGACCAAGTAAAGTCTGTCTCCCCTCTCCGGCTTCATTCTTTGTCGGGAAATAGATGCTGGCTGCTAAGCCTGCTTCAGCCGCTGACTGTCCCCCCAAGTTTCTATACTGTGTTTACTGAACGGGAGAAATGATGGAGGTTGCAAAACAGAGATAACCCTTTTGACTTATCCTTGTGCCATGTGCGATTGTATTGTATATTCCAACGTGGGGATGCCGGGGGCCTGTCAGTATAAAAAGCATCCCCACATTCTGGAAAATCTGTGCTAGAAATTTTCTCTTTTCTATCACTCTCTTTGTTTCTGCCTTGTTCCTTTTCTTCCTTTCACCTCCTTCTTGTCTATTTTCTGCCTTCTTGGTCCATTCTGCTTTTTTTGTTGCTTTTCCCCCCAGAAAGACTTAAAAGATAACAATTCTCTCTTATGCCCAAGTCGGATACGCTAGGCCTGACTTGTCAGGCGCTTAACGGCAGCGTGACGCATTTTTGCTCTTATAACTGATGACAATAGTTGCTATCTGAGTGTTCGACGAAGTATTGTACATCACTTTACTCACCGGCCAATTGCTGTGTGTGAAAATGTCGCCTCTCTCCCTGGGGAGAGTGCATCGCTGCTAGCGCACTACCACCCATTTTTTGACAGCATGTGTGCTTGTTTTTCTATAAAGGCGTTTTTTATCTATGGAAATGTGCCATCGATATTTTGTTGTTGCTGTGGGTTCTTTTACGCATGCTTGATGTACAGGGACCTCGACTGATCTTCTCATCTGAAGAACTAGCACCCAGACCGCCTCTCAAGGTCCAGTGGATGGGGGTAAAGTCAGGATTTAGATGGGAATTAAACCTATAACCTCTCCTTTCTAGATGGATGTGTGACATCCAAGACCACCAGTCCATAAAGATTTTGGAATTGAAACGCACACAGATTGACGCATTAATCGCCATGGATTGGCGGTGGACTGCTAACCCTTCAGAAAGAGGGGAATACATCTTCCCTAGGAGAAATACAACTCTGCTTACTGTGGACGCTATGGAAACCTGCAGCAGAATTTATAGTAGTGGAAACTAAGAGAGAAGGAGAGAGAGAGAGAGAGAGAGAGAGAGAGAGAGAGATGAGAGAGAGAGAGAGAGAGAGAGAGAGAGAGAGAGAGAGAGAGAGAGAGAGAGAGAGAGAGAGAGAGAGAGAGAGAGAGAGAAGTGAGAGAGAGAGAGAGAGAGAGAGAGAGAGAGAGAAGAGAGAGAGAGGGAGAGAGAGAGAGAAGAGAGAGAGCGAGCATGCACGCACACATTTTTCTCAACTTGTCTGTACTTTATATTTTGCCAAAACATGGCTATAATGTAAGAGTACGGAACATTATGTTTTTTTAAAAAACAACAACTTCAGAGCCCAGATAGCCACGCATAAAAACTCAGCTTACAATAAACATATCATTTGACAGAAGACTTTGCGTTGGTACAAGACTCCAAAAAACAACAACAACCCAACCACAAATAACAGGTATCGAGTGTCTGTTACTGAAGGTTCACTACTTTGCAAAGTTCAATGTCCGCGAGTTATACGATCAGGTCAGACAAGTTTTCACCAGATTCTGACCAACGCACATGAACTTTTTGTTCTTCTTGCTCTTGTTCTTGGTCTTGTTCTTGTTCCTCCTCCTCCCCGTCCTCCTCCTCCTCCTCCTCTTCTTCTCGTCATCGTTATCGTAACTTTTCCCTTAACTGTGTGAAATATCTCATCCACATTTTGTAAACAAAGTCAGAAATCGTTGTGGAGGGAAAGAAGTACAGGTAACCACTTACAACTTCTCACTCAGTTTTGAAAATGATTTTCTATTTCTTTCATTTTTTAGGATTTTTGTCATAGGCAAGTTAAACGTAGTGGAGTCCGTTCTTCTCCAGGTGGCAGGTGCATGCTGGGTATACCACCTGTGCCATCAGCCACAGCTGATCTAATCTTTTGGGAAAGGCGGCTGGGTTTTTAGCATGTGCGCAAGATGTTCCGCATGCGTTTTTGCAAAGCACTGTAGGTTTTAATCTCATATGAACTTTTTGGGGAAGTGGGGAAACAAAAATTCCCCCTGAACAGACACTTTCTTTTTTCGTTCCTCAGCTAGAATTCCGAAGTTCACCAAAGAGTGAGATTTTGCATACACGACCGCCCCCCCCCCCCCCCCCCCCCCCCGACTATGGAGGTAGCCGCATTCCAACTTCGGAAATGAACGAAATACACTTAAACAGAAACTTAGAGCCCATCACTCTCAGGTACCCTAAAAATCACTAGTTCGACGCCAAAACAACCCTCACCTCCCCACATATCCCCCCACCTCCCCCCCACCCCCCCCCCCAGCTTCTTAAAGTGTCAGTAACCTCCATCATCCTGACAAGTAATTATAGTAGTCTTTAACCACCGATCACACTTCCTCCCACAGCACAGCACAGCACAGCGCAGCACAGCACACCACAGCGCAGCACAGCAGAGCACAGCACAGCATAAAACAGCACAGCGCAGCACAGCAGAGCACAGCACAGCATAAAACAGCACAGCGCAGCACAGCACAGCACAGCGCAGCACAGCGCAGCACAGCGCAGCACAGCACAGCACAGCGCAGCATAGAACAACACAGCACAGCACAGCGCAGCACAGCACAGCGCAGCACAGCACAGTACAGCACAGTACAGCGCAGCATAGAACAACACAGCACAGCACAGCGCAGCATAGAACAACACAGCACAGCACAGCGCAGCACAGCACAGCATAGAACAACACAGCACAGCACAGCGCAGCACAGCGCAGCACAGCACAGCGCAGCACAGCACAGCGCAGTATAGAACAACACAGGACAGCACAGCACAGCACAGCACAGCATAAAACAGCACAGCACAGCTCAGCAGCACAGCACAGCACAGCGCAGCGCAGCACAGCACAGCACAGCACAGCGCAGCGCAGCACAGCACAGCACAGCACAGCAGCACAGCACAGCACAGCACAGCACAGCACAGCACAGTACAGCGCAGCATAGAACAGCACAGCACAGCACAGCGCAGTACAGCGCAGCATAGTACAGCACAGCACAGCACAACACAGCACAACACAGCACAACACAGCACAGCACAGCACAGCACAGCACAGAACAGCACAGCACGGCACAGTACAGCACAGTAAAGCACAGCACAGCACAGTACAGCACAGCACAGTACAGCACAGTACAGCGCAGCACAGCGCAGCATAGTACAGCACAGCACAGCACAACACAGCACAACACAGCACAACACAGCACAGCACAGCACAGCGCAGCACAGCATAGAACAGCACAGCACAGAACAGCACAGCGCAGCACAGCACAGCACAGGGCAGCACAGCAGTCCCAGACAGCATGCTGTAGCGGCAAAACAGCCAGGCTGTTATCTGGCACACACTGGCACCGTGAACAGTGTCGTAGGATGGAGACAGATACAGGAAGAGTTAAAAAAAATCGAGTTTTATTCTGAGATCTGTGGAATGCAGCTGTTTGTTCTTTCCCCTTCTTCCTTTATGGACATTCACTCATTGTTTTTTTTTTTCTCTTCTTCTTCTTGCTTTTCCAATTTTGTTGTGTTCAATTTTTTTTGTCTGAACTTGTCTTTTGTGTCTATGAATTTTCTTGCTAGCTGCTTGCTTTCCCATTCTAGCTCGTTGTCTCTTTCTGTCCGTTCGTCTGTCTGTATGTCTCTTTGTTTCTCTATTTGTCTGTAC
>CM054134.1:114976552-114981552 GCA_028751875.1 Rapana venosa
ACGGGGACTGGATGTAAAAAAGCACATAAGCGCTTATTCCATTATCCTCGATATAAAAGAATAAAATAAAATAAAAATAAATACAAAATAAATTACGTCTTGTTATTTCACGTTATGTTTGTCGCAGTTTAACGGCTGCCTGAACGCAGTATTGAGGGAAGAGTATGACTGCGATCATATTTATTACCTTGAGGCACTTGTAGTCGGATCACTTAAAAAAAAAAACACCCAATATCGACGGACATCGCTGGTCGTTTCGGATAACCGCAGTTTAATTTATTTCGAGGATAATGGAATAAGCACTCATGTACTTTTTTACATCCAGTCCCCGTGTGTATGCAGAGTTGTACATTTTGTCATCCGTTCCCACCGGCACACAATGGCCTACTCTTCCGAAAAAGGGAATGGGCTTTAACGTGTGTGCAAGGTGTTCTGCGTGCGTTCGCACACGGGACCTCGGTTTATAGTCTCATCCGAAGGACGTTTAGGGGGAGTGGAGTCGGCACTGATGCTAACTCCAGAAGAAAAATGCTCTTGAACGAGATTTGACGTACAAACTGGAATGTGGTGTCCCGCAGGGATCAGTTCTCGGCCCTGTTCTTTTCACTCTCTATACTGCTCCACTATCACATATAATAAACAGTCATCATATCAACCATCACTTTTATGCAGATGACTCTCAGATTCAAAGTAGTGTTACACCTGAAAATCTGCCTTCTCTCTTGACAAAGATGGCCTACTGCTTTCAAGATATCCAAAACTGGATGATACAAAACAAGTTACAGTTAAACGCAGATAAAACCGAAGCCATGCTTGTAGGGACCAAACACAAACTTTCTTCCATTACAACAACTTCAATAGAACTTGGCAATACATCAGTCCCTCTATCCACTTCTGTGAAGTATCTAGGTGTCGTTATCGACAACACACTCTCTATGAAAAAATTCATCACCCAGACCTGTCAGTCGTGCTACTATCAATTACGGCGTATTAGTGCAATTCGAAAGTACCTGTCCACTGATGCAACAGCCAAACTTGTCACTTCTCTCATTCTCTCACGTCTGGAATATTGCAATTCTCTTTTAGCTGGTCTGCCAGCAACATCTATCCACTCCCTTCAACGTATACAAAACTCCGCAGCTCGACTAGTTCTCAGAAAGAAAAAATCTGAGCACATTACCCCTCTCTTGCGATCTCTCCACTGGCTGCCTGTGCCACAGAGAGTAGATTATAAAATCAGTACCCTCTGTTACAAATGTCTCCACAAAGCTGCACCCTCCTACCTATGTGAATGTCTTAACCTGTACACTCCTTCACGTTCCCTCCGATCTACTGCAGATACCTTGTGCCTACGTATACCTAGATTCAACCAATCCACTGTTGGCCTCCGCTCATTCTCTATTTCTGGTCCATTCATCTGGAACAACCTTCCTCTCTCTCTTCGCCAGAAACCTAGTTATGACACTTTTAAATCCAGCCTCAAAACATATTTATTTCAAACCTAAGACTTCCCCCCTCCTGTTTCATATCTAACCCATGTTCTATCACCCTGCTAAAGTATACAGCCTGTGCGAGTGTATGTGTGCTTTTGAAAATCATTTGACTATCGAAATTTTATTTCATAGATTTTGTCTGCATCGCACCATGTTTGTAAATATCTGTTTGTTTAAACTTTTGATTATTTATCATTGATTGCATGACTGTGTAAGATTAGGTTGAATGCATGCGCTTTGATTTGTCTTTGCAAGATATAGCGCTATATAAGTTCCATTTATTATTATTATTATTATTATTTGAATCCGGGTCAGCAGAGCATGAATGCATCACTCTAGCCACCAGGCTATCCTGTCCCCGTTGTTCAACTGTGGCTGCCTTTCATTAAACGGCCCATGGCCCGAACACTACAGCACTCTGACCATCTTTATATCCCGCATCCTGCACTTCTATGGGGAAAGTGACAACTGGAACCTCTCTGTTCTTCGTCACTTGCACTCTTGTTTTCCTTCTTTTCTTTTGTCTGCTCAGCCGACTGGCAGAGTCCTTTGCCCAAATCATACACACTACAGTACACTGCACTGCACTACACTGCACTACACTATACTGCACTACACTATACTACACTACACTGCACTACACTACACTACAATGCACTACACTACCCTGCACTACAGTACAGTACAGAACACTACACTACACTTTACTTCTCTACACTACACTACTACACTACATCACACCACACTACACCACAGTACACTACACTACACTACACTAAACTACATCACACTACACTACAGTACATCACTGTACACTACACTACGCTGCGCTGAATTTGCACTGCAAAGCAATACAAAGATATACGATATAATACAACGCAATACAACACAATTTAACGCAGCGGAACGCGATGTAACACATTGCATTTCAATGTAATACAATACAATACAATACAATGCAAAAAACAAACAATACGATACAATGCAATACAAGGAGGCTATTTTGTGTAAAGTATTCGATTTTCAGGAAGAAATAATCACACACACAATTCTCTCTCTCTGGTGGAGGGGGGGGGGGGGGGGGGGGGGGGAGTGGGGGGTGGGGGGAGCGGGGGGATTATTTGGTTGTCACCTCTCCCCTTGTTGTTGTTGCTTTTATTTTGCTCTTGGTTTCTTTGCTTTTTGTTGTTGTTTCTGTGTTTTCTTCTGTTTTGCTTTCTTTTAGTATTTGTTGTTGCTCTTTTCTCTCTCTCTTTTTCGGTGATTTTTGTGGGGTATTTTTTGGGTGTGGATATATATTTTTTCCGTTTACTGTGTGAGTGTATTGGTATTGGCTTATTTTATTTTCTATCATATATATATCCATAGGGGCAGGAACTGGATGTAAAAAAGCAAATGGGTGCTTATTCATTATCTTCGAAATAAAAGAATTTGTCATTGTCATTGTCATTGTCTCTCTCTCTCAGTCTATCTCTTATCGACCTTCTTTCTATTCTGTATATTCTTTCCCTTTTGTCTCTCATATTTGCTGTTTATTTGGTGCCTGTTTCAGTTTTTCCCCCTCTTTCCAATTAAAAGATCTGCAAGGCCACTTTATCGACAAAGGAAAAGAATTCCAAGACAAGAAATCAGAAAATGATAGACAGAACAAGGGGGTGAATTTTATGACAAGATGGTAGGGAAAAAAGGATGAAAATAAATGTTGTTGGAAAAATAATGAGGAATGAAATTATTATAGGAATCCCGTTTGTCTAAAAAAAAAGAGAGAGAATAATAGAAAAGAAAGTGTGATGATTTCGACGACTACAGTAAAAGCATCAAAACGAGAGAGAGAGAGAGAGAGAGAGAGAGAGAGACAGACAGAAGAGAGACAGAGAGAGAGAGAGTATGAACATTTGCATGAACATTTTAGAGAGAGAGAGAGAGAGAGAGAGAGAGAGAGAGAGAGACAGACAGAGAGACATAGAGAGAAGAGAGAAAGAGAGAAAGAGAGAGGAAATATAAATAAAAATAAAACATAATCATGGAAAGAAAGACACAAAACCCCATACGAAAAAACAAACACACAAACAAAAAAAGCAAAACAAAACAAAACAAAAACAAAGGAAAGAAAGAAAAAGAATCAAAAAAAGAAAAGTAAAAGAATTAAGAAAGAACGAGAATAATAGGATCAGAAAAGAAAGAAAAAAAGGAAAAAAAGAAAGAGCAACAATGAAAAAAAAATCACTTAAAAGAACAAAGAAAAGAGAGAAAACCCCAACAAAATAGAGAAAGAAAAAAGCAGAAAAATAAATTGAACGAAAAGTTTGAATAAATAAAAGACAGAATAAAAAGGAAGCAAAAAAGACAGCAGAGTAAAACGAATTAAAGAAAGAAAATAGAATAAAAGAATATACAACAAACAAGCACAAAAGGAACAAAAAAAGAAAAAGAAAAAAAAAGGAAACGAAAAAGAAAGAAAGAAAGAAAATGAAAGAAGCGTGTTGTAGAAGAAAAAAAGCAACCCAACTAAAGATGAACCCTAAGCCTTTTTCTTTCATCTCGGTCTCCTTATCTGCCCCCCCCCCCTCATTCTATCTATCTATCTATCTATCTATCTATCTATCTATCTATCTATCTATCTATCTATCTATCTATCTTATCTATCTATCTATCTATCTATCTATCTATCTCTCTCTCTCTATCTATCTATCTATCTATCTATCTATCTATCTATCTATCTATCTCTCTCTCTCTCTCTCTCTCTATCTATCTATCTATCTATCTATCTATCTATCTATCTATCTATCTATCTCTCTCTCTCTCTCTCTATCTATCTATCTATCTATCTTATCTATCTATCTCTATCTATCTATCTATCTATCTATCTATCTATCTATCTATCTATCTATCTATCTATCTATCTATCTGTCTGTCTATCTATCTATCTATCTATCTATCTATCTATCTATCTATCTATCTATCTGTCTGTCTATCTATCTATCTATCTGTCTGTCTGTCTATCTATTTGTGTGTCTGTCTAGATAGATAGAGGAGAGAGATAATAGATAGAGAGAGAGAGAGAGAGAGAGAGAGAGACAGACAGACAGAGAGAGAGAGAGAGAGAGAGAGAGAGACAGACAGACAGACAGACAGAGGTAGAAATATATGGAGAGACAGAGAGAGTGAAACATTATTAATAAATGTTTGCAAAGAATGCACCACAGCAAAAGATAACCACACAACTGCTCTTTTTCCAATCTGATTCCTGCCTTAGCATTTATTGTTTCTCTTTTATCTCCCAATTTTACTTTCCTCCTTTTTGTCTGTTTATCCTTCTGTCAGTCCATCCCAGAAACCTGAAGTGGAGAACGTTGGATGAAGATGTCTCTTTAATGGCGGAGCAGCGTGACATGAAGTAGTGTGGAGAGGTCTTTACACCGCTGAGAAAACCCAACATAGCTGTCAGTGTGTCTTTTGGGTGATAAAGGAAAAAGCCTGAAAAAACCCCGAAATGTTTCTAGGCAA
>CM054134.1:114986552-114994052 GCA_028751875.1 Rapana venosa
CAATGCACAATCATACATTAAAAGTATTTTACATGCTCTGGTACTTCGGACAGCAGAAAACAATATTTTTTTAAATTCAGCGCTGCACTATCACAGTTGCTATTTTCCAAAAAGTACAAACACCATCGCATGATCATATCTCTATAAGCCGTGAACAAAATGAAAAAAATATTAAGAGAGAATACATCTAAGTTCCCACTCTCCCCCGCACACACAAAAACAAACAAAACCCCCAGAACAAAAACCAACGACCAAATAAAAACAAAAAACCCTAACTCACAAAATTAACAACCGAAACACACAACCATTTTTTTGATATATATCTACATACTCATTCTTCCTCCAAGTCTCTGCACTTTCCTTGCCCCCTTCCTTGTTGTCTGTTCATATTTACTGTCAGTCCATCACACAAACCTGAAGAGGAGAACGTTGGATGAAGATGTCTCTTTAATGGCGGAGCAGCGTGACATGAAGTAGTGTGGAGAGGTCTTCACACCGCTGAGAAAATCCAACATGGCTGTCAGTGTGTCTTTTGGGTGATAAAGAAAAAAGCCTGAATAATCCGAAATGATTCTGGAACCATATAAAAATCTCTGTCCCTCCTTATCGATTTTTCTGTTTCTCGGTTTCTCTACCTTTGTCTCTGTCTGTGACGCTTTCCCCCTCCCCCAATTCTGTCTTTGATTTTTACCTACATGTTTTGTTGTTCCTCGGCTAGCGCTCCGACGGTCATGAAAGGTAAGAGTTTGCGTATGCGACTGTTTTTGCCAACCATTAAGGTAACCGCATTCCGACCTCGAGAATGATGTCTAAACACAACAAATGTATGCTTGCGCTTAAAAAAAGGGAATTTATATAGCGCTATATCTTGCAAAAACAAATCAAACTAAAAATGTCATCCATTCGTCCGGCACGAGCTGGTCAACTCTTCCGAAAGGTGGAACAGGTTTTAACACGTGCAGAAGATGTTCTCCGCGCGGTCGCACACGGGAACTCGGTTCATAGTCTTATCTGAAGGATTTTGGGGGAAGTGGAGTCGGTTCTGATGTTGAGTACAGGTGAACAAAGAATTAATATCCTGGAACGGGTGTCTCGGTTGTGGTGTGAAGCCTGGTTGTCAAATCACCAGGGCAACGCTCTAGCCCCCACGAATATTCCGCCTCCCTCTCCACATTATTATCCATCCCATTTTCCCTTTACATTCCGATGCTTTCTTTGTATTTCTGTCTTTGCATCGTCATCATCGTCATCCGCGTCCTCCTATTGTCGTCGTCGTCGTCGTCGTCGTCGTCGTCGTCATCATCATCATCATCATCATCATCATCACCACCACCACCACCATTATGACCCCAATCACCATGACCACCGCGATCACTGTCACTATCTTAGTCATCGTTATCATCAGCTTCATTCTTTATCATCATCCATCCTTTTTAATGACATATGTTTGGCACATATATACTTTTGACATTGTTTTCACTTCTATCGATTTTGCCAACGTCTGCTTTGACTGTATACTGTTAAAATTGATTTAATATATATTTCTAATTAGAAGAAAGAAAGAAAACTCAACAGACATTCAAGAGCAACAGCATGTTCTGGTGCATGCATTGCTCTAGCCAAATAGAATAACATGACAAAATGTATCTACAATATTGTATGAGTTTGTTTACATTGAATCTATGCAGAAAAAAATCCTGGCTGAACGAAAGAAGAACTGAAAATCAAACCACTGACAAACATACAAGCATACAAACCCCTCCCCTCCCCCCCAAAAAAAAAATAACGAAAGCAACAGGCAACACAAAATTTTCATCACCAAAAAAGAAAGAAAAGAAGAAAGTTTCTCCAAGGGCAAACACGCAGCAATAATTACAACTGCACAGGGATTGGGAAGGAGGGGAGGGGACAGCCTAGTGGTTAGAGCGTTGGCTCGTGATCTGACGGCTCAGATTCCAGCCACCACTGAGGTACCCATTTGAGGGGATCTTTTCCTCTGGAGTCAACATCAGTACCGATTCCACTTCCCCAAAGGTCCTTTGGATGAGGTTATAATCAGAGGTCTCATGTGCGAATGAATGCAGAACGTCTTGCACACACAGTAACAACCCGTGCCGCCTTTTGGAAGAGAAGGCCATAGTGTGCCGTAGAAACAAATAATACATTGAACAAAATAAAACCAACAAAAAACTGCATGCACGTGGTGTCATGTTTAGACATTAAGTCGGCATGCAGCTAACTTTACTGTGGGCACAAACGGTCGCATACGCGAGAATACCACCCATTGGTGAACCTCGGGGCTCTAGCTGAGGAACTAAAATAAAACAACCCCCCCCAACAACAACAACAACAACAACCAAACAACAAAAACAAAACAACCCAACAAAACCCAGCAACAACAACCCCAAAACCAAACCCAAACAAAATCATTCAACAACAAATCTACACAACACAGCAACACAGCCGCCCAGTCAAACAACCAGCAAACAAACTAATCAACATTAATACAGTTTGGGAGTGCGTGTGCACATGCATACAATCAAGTTTCCGTGTTCTCTGCTTTTTTGGTAATGTTTCTTTCCACTCCTACCTTCTTTCATTCTTGATTTATTTCTACTCTCTTTTGTCTGTTTATCCCGCTGTCAGTCCATCCCAGAAATCTGAAGTGGAGAAAGTCCAATGAAGTTGTCCATTTAATGGCGAAGGAGCGTGACGTGAGAAAGTGAGGGCAAGCTTTACAGCCACTCAGGACACTGCACATGGCTGCCACAGATAGATGTAGTGGGTGAAGGAAGACAGAGAAAAAAGCTCTGGATGAAATAAACTCTTTTTCAAGACCCCCTATTTTTCTGCCTCTTCAATTTTAGCTCTGACATCTCTTTCTCTTTTTTTGCTGCCTTCCATGATTAAATTTAGTTCTCTTGCTTTCTGCTGCCTCCTTCTTCTGTTCTGGAAGCTGGTTCCTAGTTTTTGTCATGGCCATCATCCTTGTCAATGTTGTAAGAACAGTTTTTCTCTTTCTTTGTGGCTGTATTCGTGAATTTCCACCTCAACATCCACAGTTTGTTTCACTCTTTAAAAACTCCTGTTTGTCCGCATCTGTGCCTGTTTCAGACATTGAGATAAACAGAAGAAAGAGAGAAACTGCCCTTGTCAATGTTGTATGGACACTGTTTTTCTTTGTCTGTATTCTTTAACTTTCTCTGCAGCATCCACATTCTGTTGTGCTCTTTAAAAGTGCCTGCTCATTCTCATCTATGACAGTCACAGAACATTTGAAGAAACAGACGATACAAAGAAATTATTGGTTCTGTTTTCTTTAGAGTTAGTATGTCTTTCATGCACCCATTACCCCATCCTTCTATACCCCTACAAAAAGATCTTCCTCATGTTCAGTCCTCTCAAAATTTACATTCCTCTCCTCTTCCCTCTATGTTAAACTTGTGTGCCACAGAGTAGAAACTTTCCCCACCATTTTCCACTTCAGACTGTCTGTTGGGAACGACTGTCAATGGAGAGAGAGAGAGAGTAAGGTCGGGACAAGCAGTACCAGCAGAGAGAGAGAGAGAGAAAGGTCTTTTCATCCAGTCTGTTTTTAAAACTGCACAGGGATTGGGAAGGGGAGGGGACAGCCTAGTGGTTAGAACGTTGGCTCGTGATCTGACGGCTCTGATTCCAGCCACCACTGAGGCACCCATTTGAGGGGATCTTTCCCTCTGGAGTCAACATCAGTACCGATTCCACTTCCCCAAAGGTCCTTTGGATGAGATCATAATCAGAGGTCTCACGAGCGAATGAATGCAGAACGTCTTGCACACACAGTAACAACCCGTGCCGCCTTTTGGAAGAGGTCATAGTGTGCCGTAGAAACAAATAACACATTGAAACTAAAGTAAAACCAACGAAAAACTGCATGCACGTGGTGTCATGTTTAGACATTAAGTCGGAATGCAGCTAACTTTACTGTGGGCACAAACGGTCACATACGCGAGAATATCACCCATTGGTGAACCTCAGGGCTCTAGCTGAGAAACGAAAACAAAACAACCCCCACAAAAAATACCAACAAAAACAAAACAACCCAACAAAACCCCAGCAACAACAACCCCCAAACCAAACCCAAACAAAACCATTCAACAACAAAACTACACAACACAGCAACACAGCCACCCAGTCAAACAACCAGCCAACAAACTAATCAACATTAATACAGTTTGGGAGTGCGTGTGCACATGCATACAATCAAGTTTCCGTGTTCTCTGCTTTTTGGTAATGTTTCTTTCCACTCATACCTTCTTTCATTCTTGATTTATTTCTACTCTGTTTTGTCTGTTTATCCTGCTGTCAGTCCATCCCAGAAATCTGAAGTGGAGAAAGTCCAATGAAGTTGTCCATTTAATGGCGAAGGAGCGTGACGTGAGAAAGTGAGGGCAAGCTTTACAGCCACTCAGGACACTGCACATGGCTGCCACAGATAGATGTAGTGGGTGAAGGAAGACAGACAGAGAAAAAATCTCTGGATGAAATAAACTCTTTTTCAAGACCCCCCTATTTTTCTGCCTCTTCAATTTTAGCTCTGACATCTCTTTCTCTTTTTTTGCTGACTTCCATGATTAAGTTTAGTTCTCTTGCTTTCTGCTGCCTCCTTCTTCTGTTCTGGAAGCTGGTTCCTAGTTTTTGTCATGGCCATCATCCTTGTCAATGTTGTAAGAACAGTTTTTCTCTTTCTTTGTGGCTGTATTCGTGAATTTCCACCTCAACATCCACAGTTTGTTTCACTCTTTAAAAACTCCTGTTTGTCCGCATCTGTGCCTGTTTCAGAACATTGAGATAAACAGAAGAAAGAGAGAAACTGCCCTTGTCAATGTTGTATGGACACTGTTTTTCTTTGTCTGTATTCTTTAACTTTCTCTGCAGCATCCACATTCTGTTGTGCTCTTTAAAAGTGCCTGCTCATTCTCATCTATGACAGTCACAGAACATTTGAAGAAACAGACGATACAAAGAAATTATTGGTTCTGTTTTCTTTAGAGTTAGTATGTCTTTCATGCACCCATTACCCCATCTTTCTATACCCCTACAAAAAGATCTTCCTCATGTTCAGTCCTCTCAAAATTTACATTCCTCTCCTCTTCGATCTATGTTACACTTGTGTGCCACAGAGTAGAAACTTTTCCCACCATTTTCCACTTCAGACTGTCTGTTGGGAACGACTATCAATGGAGAGAGAGAGTAAGGTCGGGACAAGCAGTACCAGCAGAGAGAGAGAAAGGTCTTTTCATCCAGTCTGTTTTTAAAACTGCACAGGGATTGGGAAGGGGAGGGGACAGCCTAGTGGTTAGAACGTTGGCTCGTGATCTGACGGCTCTGATTCCAGCCACCACTGAGGCACCCATTTGAGGGGATCTTTCCCTCTGGAGTCAACATCAGTACCGATTCCACTTCCCCAAAGGTCCTTTGGATGAGATCATAATCAGAGGTCTCACGAGCGAATGAATGCAGAACGTCTTGCACACACAGTAACAACCCGTGCCGCCTTTTGGAAGAGGTCATAGTGTGCCGTAGAAACAAATAACACATTGAAACTAAAGTAAAACCAACGAAAAACTGCATGCACGTGGTGTCATGTTTAGACATTAAGTCGGAATGCAGCTAACTTTACTGTGGGCACAAACGGTCACATACGCGAGAATATCACCCATTGGTGAACCTCAGGGCTCTAGCTGAGAAACGAAAACAAAACAACCCCACAAAAAATACCAACAAAAACAAACAACCCAACAAAACCCCAGCAACAACAACCCCAAACCAAACCCAAACAAAACCATTCAACAACAAAACTACACAACACAGCAACACAGCCACCCAGTCAAACAACCAGCCAACAAACTAATCAACATTAATACAGTTTGGGAGTGCGTGTGCACATGCATACAATCAAGTTTCCGTGTTCTCTGCTTTTTGGTAATGTTTCTTTCCACTCATACCTTCTTTCATTCTTGATTTATTTCTACTCTGTTTTGTCGGTTTATCTCGCTGTCAGTCCATCCCAGAAATCTGAAGTGGAGAAAAATCCAATGAAGTTGTCCATTTAATGGCGAAGGAGCGTGACGTGAGAAAGTGAGGGCAAGCTTTACAGCCACTCAGGACACTGCACATGGCTGCCACAGATAGATGTAGTGGGTGAAGGAAGACAGAGAGAGAAAAAAGCTCTGGACAAAATAAACTCTTTTTCAAGAAAAACAACCACCCATTTTTTCTGCCTCATCAAGTTAAGCTCTGACGTCTCTTTCTCCATTTTGTTGTTGCTGCCTTCCGTGATTAAGTTTCGTTCTCTTGCTTTCTGCTGCCTCCTTCTTCTGTTCTGGAAGCTGGTTCCTATTTGTTGTCATGGCCATCATCCTTGTCAATGTTGTAAGAACAGTTTTTCTCTTTCTTTGTGGCTGTATTAGTGAATTTCCACCTCAACATCCAGTTTGTTTGACTCTTTAAAACTCCTGTTTGTCCGCATCTGTGCCTGTTTCAGAATATTGAGATAAACAGAAGAAAGAGAGAAACTGCCCTTGTTAGTGTTGTAAGGATACTTTTTTCTTTGTCTGCGTTCTTTAACTTTCTCTTTAGCATCCACATTCTGTTGTACTGTTAAAAATGCCTGTTCGTTCTCATCTATGACTGTCACAGAACATTTAGATAAACAGAAAATAAACAGACACTGTCGGTTCTGTTTTGTCTAGAAGTATTGTGTCTTTCATGCACCTGTTGCCCCATCCTTCTATACCCCTGTAAAAAGGTTTTTGTTGTGTTCAATTCTCCCAGAATCTCCATTCCTCTCCTCTTTTCTTTATGTTACACTTGTGTGTTACAGAGTAGAAACTTTTCCCGCCATTTTCCACTTCAGGCCCTCTGTTGGGAACGACTGTCACTGGAGAGAGGAAGGCCAGGAAAAGCAGCATAGACAAAGTCTTGTCTTCCATTGAGGGTGTTTGGTTAATGGTGTTTGCCATTATGAGAAGTGAAGGGAGAGAGGCAATGAGGTGTAGTGCATAGTAAGAGAGAGTGAGAAACAGAGACAGAGAGGGAGGGAGAGAGAGAGAGAGAGAGAGAGAGAGAGAGAGAGAGGAGAGAGAGAGAGAGAGAGAGAGAGAGAGAGTGGTGGCATATGCAAAAATCTTACCATTGCTGAATCTCAGAGCTCTAGCTAAGGAACAAAAACAAAAACAACCCCCCTCTCAAAAAACACCCTACAGCCAATACCCAATCCAGCAACCAGCCAACAAACTAACCAACGTACAGTTTGGGAGTGTGTGTGCACACATAGAATGAATGTTTCCTTGTTCTTCTGTTCCTTCTTTGCAATGTTTTGACATTCGTATCTTCTTTCCTTTCATTCTTTATCTTTTTTCCTCATTTCTTTTGTCTGTTTATCCCGCTGTCAGTCCATCCCAGAAATCTGAAGTGGAGAAAATCCAATGAAGTTGTCCATTTAATGGCGAAGGAGCG
>CM054134.1:114999052-115004052 GCA_028751875.1 Rapana venosa
GAACAACTTCTGAAAGACAGAAAGAAAAGAAAGGCAGATTAAAAAGAAAGAGAGGAAGACAGAAGAAATAAAGAAAGAACAAATAAAGACAGAGAAAGTTTATGAAGTGAAAAGAATGAGAGGACAAAGACAGAGAGAAGAGAAAACTGAAATCAATTTTTTTTTTTACATCCAGGATAATACAAAGCATTAAAAAACGGAAAATAGATAGATAGTTAAATAGATAGATAGACAGAAGAGAAGAAAGAAAGAATGAGAGAGAGAGAGAGAGAGAGCTATTCGAATTTGAAAGAACAAATTACATAACATTAAAAAACTAGTGATGATAGATAATAGATAAATAGATAGATATTGATTGACAGAAAATAGATAGAGGATTTGGAAGAAAGAACAAAAGAAGACAGAAGAGATGGAAAAAAAGAGAGAGAGAGAGAGAGAGAGAGAGAGAGAGAGAGAGAGAGAGATCCCCCTTTCTCATAGATGCGTGTAAGATGCAAGATCCCTTTTACCCCTAGCTGTTTGAAGCTAACTCTACTCCAAACCCCTTTCCCCATACGGTTCCTTTTGCTCCGCCTTACATGCGTTCTTTTTACCGTGCGTGTATTTGAAAAAGAAAAATTTTCGGGCTTGCACTTATACCCAGCGCTTATCTGAGATCCCACTTTTGTGTCTTCTCTGTGTCAGTCGTGTGGGCCCACCATTTCTTTCTTGTCTGTCTCTCTGTCTCTGTCATCTTTGTCTGTCTGTTTCTTTTTCTGTTGTCTCTGTCTCTGCCTGTTCTCTCTGTCTCTTGTCTGTCTGTCTGTTTGTCTATCTTTCTCTGTCTGTCTTCTGTCTTATCTTTCTCTGTTTGTTTTCTGTTCTTCTATCTTTCTCCTTTTCTCTGTATTGTCTTCTTTCTCTGTTTTTGTCTCTTTTATCTTTGTTTGTCTCTCTGTCTTGTCTATTTTCTCTGTTGTCTTGTTATCTTTTCGGTCTGTCTATCTGTCTCTGTCTATTATATCTGTCTCTTGTTCTATCTATTGTTTGTTGTCTCTTGTCTTGTTATCTTTCCTGTCTGCCCCTGTTCTGCCTGTCTCTTCTTGTCTTCTGCTTTTTCTGCTCTCTCTGTCTGTCTTGTCTATCTCTCTCGTCATTTTTAAAATGTTAACCCCTAGTGTTGTTCCCGGCCCCTGTCGTCATTTTTTACTCTCTTTCTCTACATCTGTCAGTCTATGCCCTTGTCTTGTTAATTAATTTGTTTGGTGTATTCTCTGTTGTCAGCAGTCAGTCAGTCAGGTCGTCAGCCCGCCAGCCCGCCACAGCCGCCGCCAGCCAGCCAGCCAGTAGTCAGTCATTTATTCAGTCAGTCAGTCCCTCAGTCGTCTGTTGTCCGTCTTTGTTGTTTCTGTCTTTTCTTTCCCCCATGCTCGCCTTGCCTAGGTGTGTGTATAAGAGAAAAAGCCCCGAAGTTTTGAATTGGGGCAGAAACCCAAATTTTTTTATTTTTGTCGGATTGCTGTGTGTCCTTTAGCAGTTTTGCGAAAACGCAGGGTTGGCCCTTGTGATCATGTTGAATGGAAAAAATTAGCTGGGAAAAAAAATACAGAGAGAGAGAAAGAGAGGAGGGAGGAGGAGAGAAGGGGGAGAGAGAGGGGGAGAGAGAGGGGAGGAGGGAATGAGGGGGAGAGGGAAGAGAGAGAGAGAGGGGGGAGGGAGAGAGAGATGAGGAAGAAGAGAGTGAGGGAGAGAGAGAGAGAGAGAGGAGAGGGGAGAGAGATTAGAGAGAGAGAGAGAGAAGGAGAGGGGGAGAGGGGGAGAGAGAGAGGGGGAGAGAGAGAAGAGAGAAGAGGAGAGGGGGAGAGAAGAGGAGAGAGGAGAGAGAGAGAGAGAGAGAGAGAGAGAGAGAGGGGGAGGATGGGGAGAGAGAGAAGAGAGAGAGAGAGGAGAAGAGAGAGAGAGAGAGGGAGAGGAGATGGAGGGGAGAGAGAGAGAGGAGAGGAGAGGGAGAGAGAGAGAGGAGAGGAGAGGAGAGGGGGAGGGGAAGAGGAGATTGAGAGAGAGAGGGGGAGAGGAGAGTGAGAGAGAAGGAGAGTGGAGATGAGAGGAGAGAGAGAGAGAGAGAGAGGGGAGAGGAGGGAGAGGGGAGAGAGAAAGAGGGAGAGAGAGAGAGGAGAGAGAGAGAGAGAGGGGGAGGAGAGGAAGGGGAGAGGGGGAGAGAGAGAAGAAGGGGAAAGAGGAGAGAGAGAGAGGAGGGAGAGAGAGAGAGGGAGGAGAGAGAGAGAGAGAGAGGAGAGGGGGAGAGAGAGAGGGGGAGAGAGAAAAGAAAGAAAAGTGAAAAAGAGAGAAAAGATAATTTTTGAGAGAGAGAGAGAGATGAGAGAGAGAGAAGGGAGAGAGAGAGAGTGGAGAGAGAGAGAGAGGGGGGGAAAGGGGAAAAAACCGAGAACAGAATAAAACGAGAGAATAAGATAACACAGGCCCACAGGGGGAGGAGAAGAAAAGAGAAAAGAAGGAAGAAAGGGAAGTTTTTAAGAGATTGAAAAGGAAAATCCCCAACGGAATAAGAAGCGGGCCTTCAGGGACCAAAGTAAAGGGCAGAAGAGAGAGAAGAACCAGGCAAAGTATAATAAAATTCCTCCCCATGTTACCCCTTGCTGTCTTTTCATCCTCTTGTCTCCCCCCCCCCCCCACCCCCCCAAACGAGCCCCACCCCCCCCATCATTTTTTTTTTAAAAAGAAAATTTTTTTTCTGCTTTGACCTCAGTTGTGTGACCTTTTAATGTAACTGGCTGCATTTGAATGAGTAGGAAGAATGAACGCTTTGATTTGTTTTTTGCAAAGTATAGCGCATAAAAATTCCATGTATCATCATCGTCGTCACCATCATCGTCGTCGTCGTCGTCATCATCGTCGTCGTCGTCGTCGTCGTCACCACCACCACCACCACCACCACCACCACCACCACCGCCACCGCCACCACCACCACCACCATCATTATAATAATAATAATAATAATAATAATGAATAGCATTTATATAGCACATTTCTCAAAGCAATGACTCAATGCGCTTTCATACCATGCGCATTTATACACATGCACACACAACACATAATAACAACAACAACAATGATAATGAGCATTTCTAAAGCGCAAATAAATTTACAAGAGATACCTATCGCACTGTAGAGGCACACACTTGCGTCCGGGCACACACTAGCAGGGCAATTAACAGTACACTCAGAGAAAAGGCACTAGCAATAACTTAACTAACAAAAAAAACACATAACCAACAGCCAGGCATGCACATGAAGTAGCCCACAGTGTGACAAACGGCGACCGTCAAGACAAGCACAATATATTAACTAGCTAAGAAATACATTAAAAAGATGTGTCTTCAATGAAGACTTAAACTGGGATAAAGTGGGAGCATGTCTGACGGCTGGTGGCAGAGAGTTCCAGATCGTGGGCGCAGCAACACCAAAAGATCTACGACCTGCGGTTTTGAGGTTGTAATGGGGTACAACACTTAAGTTATCATTCGAAGACCGCAGGTTTCTAGTTGTGGTGCGTGTTTTCAAGGCAGCTGACAGAGATGGAGCAAGCGAGCCTTCATCATAATCATTATCACCTTTTGTATTTATCTCTGTCTTTTCCTCTCTTTCTCTTCGTCTCTGTCTTGTCTCTGTCTCTTCTCTATAGTTATATCTCTGTCTCTCTCAGCTTTCCTAGTTCTCTGTTCGTATGTCTGCCTCTTTTTCTGTCTCCACTCCCCCTTCTGCCTTCTTCTGTCTGTCTGACTGTCTGTCTCTCACTCTCTTTCTTCTCCCTTCTGTATTTTCTTCCTCCTTCATCTCTCTCTCTCTCTCTCTCTCTCTCTCTCTCTCTCTCTCTCTCTCTCTCTCTCTCTCTCTCTCTCTCTCCCCCCCCCCTCTCTCTCTCTCTCTCTCTCTCCTCCCTCTCTCTGTGTATTTCTTGTATCTCTGTATCTCTCTTGACTGTATTTGAGATTTATTGAATGCTTTATTTCAATATCTTGTTTTGAGTGTATCAATTACATATAGCTTAATTTCAATGTGTAGATGTCCTTTTCTATGACTATATACGATATTCATAAAGATTTGATTTTGGCTTTGATGCATGGTGTACGTGCGGCCGTGCGGCCGTTCGTGTGTGTGTGTGTGTGTGTTGTGTGTGTGTGTGTGTGTGTGTGTGTGTGTGTGTGTGTGTGTGTTGTGTGTGTGTGTGTGTGTGTGTGTGTGTGTGTGTGTTGTTGTGTGTGTTGTGTTGTGTGTGTGTGTGTGTGTTGTGTGTGTGTGTGTGTGTTGTGTGTTGTGTGTGTGTGTGTGTGTGTGTGCGCGCGTACGTACGTGTACATGGGGATGTGAATTGTTTTTGCATAATCTCCTAAGTCTGCTTATATAATATTTGTTTTTGTGTAGTTAACTATTGCTATTGCTTTCCAATAAAAAGTACAATGAATTTGTTGACGTTTCTTTCCGTTAGCCAAAATGATACTATTTACATGGTTTGTTCTCCTTTATATTATGAAGTTTTGTTTTGTTTTGTGTTGTTGTTGTTTTGGAGGGCGAATTATTTGATTGTCCCCTCTCCCCTTGTTGTTGTTGCTGCTTTATTTTGCTCTTGGTTTCTTTGCTATTTTTTGGGTTGCTTCTGTGTCTTTTGTTTTACTCTGTTTTGCTTTCTTTTATGATTTGTTGTTGCTTTTTTTTCTTTCTCTCTTTTTCGGTAATTTTTGTGGGGTTTTTTCGTGTGTGGATATTTTTTCCCATTTATTGTGTGAGTGTATTGGTATTGGCCTAATTTTATTTTGTTATCATATATATCCCTAAGGGCGGGGACTAGATGTGAAAAAAGCACATGGGCGCTTATTCATTATCCTCGAAATAAAAGAATTTGTCATTGTCATTGTCTCTCTTCCTTCCCCCATCCCCTCTATCTCTCCTTCATGCTTCGCCTAGCACAGCTGTTGCTGATGTATAGAAGAGCATAGACACAT
>CM054134.1:115009052-115016552 GCA_028751875.1 Rapana venosa
CAACCCCCATCCTGGCTTCTTTATTTCAATTTTTAATTTATTCTTTTATAATATTCTTTTATATCGAGAATAATGGAATAAGCACTTATGTACTTTTTTAAACATTCATTCACCGTGTGTATGCGGTTTTGTAAAGTCTGTCATCTGTTCCCACCGGCACACAATGGCCTACTCTTACGAAAAGCGGAACAGGATTTAACGTATGCGCAAGATGTTCTGCGTGCGTTCGCACACGGGGCCTCGGTTTATAGTCTCATCCGAAGGACTTTTGGGGAGAGTGGAGTCTGCACTGATGTTAACTCCAGGGGAAAATATCCCCCTTGAACGGGAATCGAACCCGGGTCATCAAATTGCCAGCGCAATGTTCTGACCACTAGGCTATCCCGTCCATCAGTCCATTTATCAGTCCACCCATTCACTACTTAGTCACACAAATACTGGATCAAGTACATCTAGAAACCAGGAGTCGTGTGTTCACTCCTTGTCTGGATGCAGCCTTTTCCACTATTGAATAGGCCTTGGCTGGTTGGTGGTCTGGGTATTAAAGTTTCAGATGAAACGACAAACCAAGGTTTCGTCTGTAACTTACACTCAGCGCGCGTGAAAGAACCATCGGCAACAAGAGAGTTGTCCATGGCAAAATTTTGTTGAACAGAAGCCTGTCTCGAAAGAAAAAAAAAGCACAACAAAAGATTCAGATAAGAAATCATTTGAAAAGGGTGGTGTTGCTTTTGTGGCCCTTAAAAACAACGCATGTATGAATACGTGTGTGTGTGTGTGTGTGTGTGTGTGGTTGTGTGTGTGTGTGTGGTTGTGTGTGTGTGTGTGTGTGTGTTGTGTTTGTGTTTGCGTGTGCATGAGTGGGTGCGTGCATACGTGCGCGTATGCGCGTGCGTGTGTGTGTATGTGTATGCGTGCGCGCGTGCTCAAGCGCCCAAACGCGTGTGTGTATGATATTTCACAAACAGGACACAAAGAAACTAAAAAGCACAAAAAACATTAGTTGTTATTCTTCTTGCTTTTAGACTTTCTGTCTCAGTGCTTTTCCAACTGATCTTAAAATCTCTGCGCACAAACCGAAAGGGACAAACCCCAAGACCTGCAAGAAATGAAAACAGACAAACAAACCAAATCAAACAAGCAAACAAGTAAATAAACAAATAACTAGCCCCCTCCCAGCCCCCCGCCCCCCCTCACCCGGCCTCCCCCCCAAAAAAAGGCAACTTCAAAACAGCACAAAAAGAAAACAATAAAACAGGTATGAAAAAACGCAACACAAAAAACGCCTTGTAAAACATTTTTTCTAAACAAAATCTGACAGGAGTATGAAAAGGACATCATAAGCCACGTTAAAGACAGCAAGAATGATGGCAGTGCTAAGAGTGAAAACCAAGGAAAAAAGATAATGGAACGACAAGGAAAAAGATGACAGAAAGACGAAGAAAAATATGACAGACAGACAAAGAAACGGATGACAGTAAAACAAAGAAAAAGATGAAAAAAGAAACAAAATGACAGAAAGGCAAAGAAAAAGATAACAGAAAGATAAACAAAAACGAAAATGACAGAAAGACAAAGAAAAAGATGACAGAAAGAGAAAGAAAAAACACGACAGTAAGACAAAGAAAAATTGAACAGAAAGTGAAAGTAAAACATAACAAAAAGAAAAAGAAACAGATGACAGAAAGAGAAAGAAACAGATGATAAAGAAAAAGATGACAGAAAGACAAAGAATGACAAAACGATTATTACCGTGCAGATGACTGTAAGACATGACATGCCGGCTGCAGTTGATGAAGAAGATGAAAACAGATGGTGTGGGAGATAATAGAGATGATGACGGAGATGATGAAAAACATAACAGAGATGATACAAAATAATCAAGATGATGACAGAGATGATGAAAACGATAACAGAGATAATGAAAAAGATGACAGAAATGATGAAGAAAATGAAAACAGATGATTAAAAAAACATGACAGATTAACCCATCAGGCGCTTGCTTAACGGCACCGCAACGCATTTTCACTCATATTATATAGACAACAATAAACGCTCTCTGAGCACTCGACGACGAAAACGGAGAAGAAGAAGTAGTAGTAGTCTCATCCCACAGATCTTTCAGGCGAATGGAGTTGGTTTCCATGCTGAGCTCCCAGGAGAACAATCCAGTCAAATACTAGAGTAGACTGGAATTCTTGACTTCAATTATGGCTAAAAATCAAGGACTACGACTTTCTAACCACTATGCCACCCTCCTCGCCCATGAAACTCTAAAAGTGAAAAGACCCCCCCCCCCCCCCCGTGGAATCCAATGAAAGGCTACTTCCCTGTCCTGCCCAGTGGCATAAATTTACACAGTGAGCCCAGCAGTCAATGCAGGGGCATGAAAGCCATTGACCACCACTTCGATCCCCTGCACCTTCAAATCGGATCACTGCATCCCCCCCCCCACCACCCTCACCCCCCCCCCCCCCCCCCCCCCTTCTCCCCACTCCTGAATTTCCCGCCGGTGATTTCACATCGATTTCTGATTTTGACTTGGAAGCAGACGACAGCTCTCAGACAGTTTTTCTTTATTTGCAGAAGAGAGTTTGCTCCTGAGGGCAGAGATTTTTGGAATTTTTTAAAAAGTCTGTGTGACATTAGGAAGGTTTTCTGTTTGGTCTGACCTACTTCAGTTGGGAATTTTTAAAACATATATTTTCTGTTCGGTCTGAGCCGAAAGTCAATATTTGCAACATTCATACTTTTCTTTTTATATAAACAAAAATGCTGAGCGTTTATCTCAAGGTTGCCTCAGGCTTATGAGGTGGCAGAGAGAGAGAGCGAGAGAGAGAGAGAGAGAGAGAGAGAGAGAGAGAGAGAGAGAGAGAGAGAGAGAGAGAGAGAGAGAGAGAGTTTATTTTATTGTTTTATATCGAGGATAATGGAATAAGCACTTATGTGCTTTTTTACATCCAGTCCCCGTGTGATTGTGGTTTTGTAAATTCTGTCATCTGTTCCCACGGCACACAATGGCCTACACTTACGAAAAACGGAACGGGATTTAACGTATGCGCAAGATGTTCTGCGTGCGTTCGCAGACAGGGTTTCGGTTTATAGTCTCATCCGAAGGACTTTTGGGGAGAATGGAGTCTGCACTGATGTTAACTCCAGGGGAAAATATCCCCTTGAACGGGAATCGAACCCGGGTTGTCAGATTGCCAGCGCAATGTTCGAACCACTAGGCTATCCCGTCCCCCCAATCTCATCAACAATGAATGAGATAGAGAGAGAGCATTGGTGTAGTTCTCATACATTGAACGTCTGCGCTGCTTGATACCATCAACGGCAAAAGTGACTGGCAACTTAAATTATAAAAAAAAAGAATGCAATAAAATCAAATGTTTTATTTATCAATTTGCTTTTATACGTGTGACAAAAATTAAAAGCTTGCGAGGTAACTGATAGCTGATAGAATACTTAGATCATGATACATATCATTTATAGTACAATACATAATGATATGTTGTATAAAATAATCATACGATTATTTTTCAGGCTGATCATTTAGAAACTAGACTACCAACAATTGGATTTTGCAGGTAATGCATGCAATATGCTTTCTTTTAAAATTGTAATTCTGAAAGTTTCTGTTTCTTGAATTCTGCCTTTTAAGTATTTGATGCACTGGAAACAGTTTATTTTCACATTTTTAACAGAGAAAAACTAAGAAAGGATATGACATTATCACAAACTTGAAAAATAACAAGGATAGACTAAAATAAAAAAAGGGACAAACTTGACAAATAATTAAAAAATTTACAAAACCAAGCACGCAGAATAAACGTAAAGCAAGCACAAAAAAATTCTATCCAAATAAAAACAGATCACTTTCACATACATGCTTTGATAAACAAGACCCCTCATCTATTCCATCCCACTCCCTTCTCTCTGCTCTCTCCACCCCCACCCCTCCTCCCACCCTTTCTCCCCTCCACCTCCTCCTGCCCTGCAGCTCTCAGGAAAGTTACCGAAACTTCTTCCAACCTAACGGAATTCGATTTATATCGTCTGCTTTTCATCGGTTCTACTTGTGACTCCTTCCAACTATTTGCCCAGACGGGTTGGGGGTTTTTCAATGTCTGAAATCTGACCGTGAGGTATGAGACACAAAGGTGAATGGATCAGGAGATCGGGCATGAGATATAGCCTGAAGAGAGGGTAGTGTTACGTTTGAACAGAGGAAAATTAATCATATGGAGCAAGGACAAAGCGTTATAAAGTGACTTTGGACATGTTATAACTCCACTCAAGTCAACTCATCTAAACTCAGCTATCTCCATCGCCGCTGTCGTCGCTGGGAGCTCCACGCAGTGCCACCAAAGTTTGTTTTATTTTAATTTTAATTTTATACGACGTTTAAGTCATGGCAAATCTCTCGGCGTGAAATTCGGGCTGCTCTTCCCGGGAAGAGCGCGACGCCACAAGAGCAGCGCCACCCATTATTTTTGTTCTCCTTTTTTCCTGTCTCATCTAAACTCGCCCCCAAAGCAGCGTCACACATTATTATTATTTTTTTCTTTTCTTGTTTCTTCTAAACTCGCCACAAGAGCAGCGCCACACATTATTATTATTATTATTATTATTATTATTATATTATTAATATTATTATTATCATTTTCTTTTCCTGTCTCATCTAAACTCATCTTCTCCCCTACCGCTGTCGTCGGTAGAAGCTGCACCCAGGGTTTGCCATCTCTCTCTGTCTCTGCTGACTCCCTCATGGAACGGGATAGGGATAGGGGGACGGGATAGCCTAGTGGTCAGAACATTGCGCTTGCAATCTGACGACCCGGGTTCGATTCCCGTTCAAGGGGATATTTTCCTCTGGAGTTAACTTTAGTGCAAAATCCACTCTCCCCAAAAGTCCTTCGGATGAGACTATAAACCGAGGTCCCGTGTGCGAACACACGCAGAACATCTTGCGCACACGTTAAATCCTGTACCGCTTTTCATAAGAGAAGGCCATTGTGTGCCGGTGGGAACATATGACAGAATTCACAAATCCGCTTACACACGGGGACTGGATGTAAAAAAGCACATAAATACTTATTCCATTATCCTCGATATAAGAATAAATAAATATATAAATAAATAAATGGAAGTATGAAGTTACGAAAAGGAAAGCATCTTTTAGTAACGCCCTTTTGGCTGTACACCGGTATTAAAAAATCACACCTTTCCTTCTGTTTTTCTATGTGACTCTTATATTCATACCGCACGTACTAAGGCATCCACAGAAATAAAAACCACTTTTTGTGAAAGGCTAGCCTCTATGACTCAAAACTCATGTGATTTTGAACAAATTTGGTAAGTTTGAAAATTTTTAAATTTTAAATTTTCAGCAAACAATGTACCTCTTCAGTCCTTTGTTGTCTGCTAGCTTCCTTACCGCAAATATGCATGCGCGGGGTCAACGCTGTAGGAATACAGGCAGTCCTCATTTGATGGTTATTTCCAACTTTCTCGTGACTACCTGGTATTGCTCTATGTCCTCAATCCCCAAAACAAGTGCACAGTCCATTTTTTCATGCTTAAAAAAATCTGTGAAAATCACCAACATTTTTCCCCATTCGCACTCTATACAAGATACTACATGACCCCCTAAATTAAATCCGGTGTGTAGCCTGTTTACTTTACCAACTATGTTGTAACAGTACTTGAGGCACACACACATTATCCATAATGGTTTGATCAAGAGGCTGTCACGGGTAAAAGTTTGTAGAAAAAATGCTCCCAAAAGGAAACAAAAACACAAATGGAGAGAATAATCTGTAGGAATAAAAGGGCGGCACTGTTCTGATTAAGATTCACTCTCCCAGGGAGAGCAGGCCAAATTTCAGGCATAGAAGTCTGCTGTGTCTGAATGCAGTACTCACAACAACAGTAAGATAGAATATATACAATAAATGTGCAATACAATACAAATACAGTAATGACACAACACACCACAGTGCCGGGAGTGATTGGTTATGAAATAATTCTCTGCACCGTTACTTCGTGGTCGGAGCACTCGCTTTCCCCCAGCCAAGTTAAGCAGCGTCGAGCGTGGTTACCAGTTGGATGGGTGACCGTTTGCGCACCTTGGCTTCAGTACAGTTCCCCCAGTTCACCCAGCTGTAAATGGGTACCTGCCCTCTTTAGGGTCAGGGAAGGTAAAGCAGCGAGGGAGAGGAGATGGGCGCCGCCCTCAATATGCTGGCCCTAGAAAAGTGAGGTCTCTGACGCCTCGCCCCCCCTACGACCTTACAGGTTATGGGACTCCTTTACCTTTACCTTTTTACCGTTACTTCGCGCCAGAAACCAATCTCATACACAACGATGTTCACTGCTGCATTGTTGTATTTCCCCATGTCGTAAACATGATTGAATATATATGCATTTGACATGCTTTCAGCTTTATTGTTTTGTTTGAAAAGCTGTATAAGCACATGTGTGGTGATGCTAGGGGTGATGATGCTGGCGACGGTATAGCCTAGTGGTTAGAACATTGCGCTCGCAATCTGACGACCCGGGTTCGATTCCCGTTCAAGAGAGATATTTTCCCCCTGAAGTTAAGACTCCACTCTCCCCAAAAGTCCTTCGGATGAGACTATAAACCGAGGCCCCGTGTGCGAACGCACGCAGAACATCTTGCGCACACGTTAAAATCCTGTTCCGCTTTTCGTAAGAGTAGGCCATTGTGTGCCGGTGGGAACAGATGACAATTTAGAAAACCGCATACACACGGGGACTGGATGTAAAAAAAGCACATAAGTGCTTATTCCACTATCCTCGATATAAAAGAATAAGATAAGATCAGATAAGATGATAATGGTGAGATGATAATGATGAGGATTATGATGGTTTGCGACTCAAGCGGACTTTAGTTATCTCATAAATTGAAGAGAAATTCTGTCAGGGGCAACACTACTTAAGTCAAGACAACAAAGCATTGAACAAGTCTCTTTTCACAATTATAAAACACTAGTATCGATCTTTTCGGTGACAATGACGTAGCATGCAGCACACATTCATAAACGGAGAGGATTGAAAACAGGGAGAGAGAGAGAGAGGAGAGAGAGAGAGAGAGAGAGAGAGAGAGAGAGAGAGAGAGAGAGAGAGAGAGAGAGAGAGAGAGATTGATTGAACATTTTTAGTCCCAAGGGTTACAGATAGTATTGACATACTTGTTTCATTCAGCCCTTGGCCAGAGTAGGAACTTATTGTTAATAATCACAGCTGATAATCTAAACTAAATGTTAAAGAGAGAGAGACAGAGAGAGAGACAGAGAAAGAGAGAGAGGGGGAGAAAGAGGGGGGAGAGAGAGATTGAGAGAGAGAGAGAGCGAGAGAGAAAGAGAGACAAAGTCAGAGAACATTGCATGCTCAAGGCATCATTTTATGATTCTGGCATGGAACAAAGTCCACACACCGCGCACGCAACACACACAACAATCACAACACATACACACC
>CM054134.1:115019052-115024052 GCA_028751875.1 Rapana venosa
AAATAAATACAAAAACAATTACTTGAAGCATTTAACGTAATGAGAGAGAGAGAGAGAGAGAGAGAGAGAGAGAGAGAGAGAAGAGAGAGAGAGAGAGAGAGGGAGGGAGAGAGAGAGAGAGAGAGAGGAGGGAGAGAGAGAGAGAGAGAGAGAGAGGAAGAGAGAGAGAGGAGAGAGAGAGAGAGAGAGAGAGAAGAGAGAGAGAGGAGAGAGAGGGAGAGAGAAGAGAGAGAGAAAGAGAGAGCGAGACAGAGAATAGAACTCTGAACTAGAGTGAAGAATGAGTGAATAAGTTAACAAGCAAATTATATTCTTTCTGTCTTTATTTCCAGGATGACAATACGTTTTAAAATACTTTTCGATTCAGAGAAAAAATTTTAAGTAATTCAGAGGAGAGAACACCCAACAGACACAGACAACAGAGAAAGACAAATAAATAAATGAACGATTTTTTAATACGAAAAAAGAAGAAATTTTGGGGGCCGAGTTTAAAACTTACAAGACCCTTTTAATAACCGAACATCGAAACAATCAAAAAGAAAACAGGGAAGAGAAGGCGAGAGAGGAAGGGGGGAGAGGGGAAGAGGGAGTAAGAGGAGAGCAGACGACAGACAGCGAACAGGGGATAGACAAGACAGAGAGGCAGGCAGAAAAAAAAACCTGAATTTAAAGCAATATTGAGGGCAATGAAATAAACAAACGCAAAAGCCTAAAATACCCCTTCCCCCCCTCCCTCCCCTCCCAACCCCCCCCCCCCCCCCCCCCTTTCCCCCCCTTTTCCCTCCCCCCCCCCTCCACGAAAAAAACCCTCCTCAGTGACAGTTTCCCAGGCTGAAAGAAAAAACATTCCCTTAAAAAACAGGGCCCCGGCGACGGGATGAATTTTTACATGGTTGAGGGAACCACTTCACATTGATAATAAAATGGAAAACAGAGAGGAGAAAGAGGTAAGAGAAGAAGAGAGAGAGAGAGGGGAGGGGGAGAGAAGAGAGAGAGAGAGAGAGAGAAGAAGAGAGAGAAAAAGAAGAGAGAGGGGGAGGAGAGAAGAAGAGAGGGAGGGAGAGGAGAGGAGAGAAGAGAGAAGAGAGGAGGGGGAGAGAGAGAGAGAGAGGAGGGGAAGGAAAAAAGAGGAGAAGGAGAGAGAGATATAGAGAGAAGACTAAAAACCGAGCCCCTGTGCGAACGCATGCAAACACTGTGCACCTTTAAAATCCTGTTCCGCTTTTTTCGAAGAGTAGGCCATTGTGTCCCGGGGAAAAGACAAAATTTTCAAAACCGCATACCACGGGGACTAATGTAAAAAAGCAATGAGTGCTTATTCCCTTACCTCGATTAAAAGAAAAATAAATAAAAAAATAAGAAGGCAAGGGAAACCTTATTTTTTAAATTTTTAAGAAAATGAAAAAGTTCTAATGCTTTTTTTTTTTTTTCCCCCAACCCCCCAACCAAAAAACAAAAAAAAACCCCCTTTCAACCAAATATCATAAAAAAAACAAAAATCAAAACCCCCAACAATATCAAAAAAGAAACAAACCCCCAAAATACTTTTAACAAAACAAAAAATTAACAAAATTTTTAAAACAAAAAAGAAAAAAAATTACGAAATTCAAAGAAAAAAAATGGAAACCAAAAAATAGAAAGGGGAGAGGGAGAGGAGAGAAGAGAGAGAGAGGAGAGAGGAGAGAGGGAGAGAGAAGAGATCAAACCCTGGGGGGATGTTTTATTGAAAAAAAGGACAGAAACCTCTTGCCAGTATGTCATGACAGAGACCTACTACACACACGGCCTGGGAATTTTGAAGCAGCAGGATCCATTTACATCTTCCAAAAGCTGAAAGCCTAAAGGTGGAAATGGGGGGAGTTGAGGGGTTTAGGGGGGGGGGATGGAAGGGGGGGGGGGAGGAATTTAGAAAGGGACAGGGGGTGGGGGGGGGATTAGCTCATCCTTCCACCCTATGCATAGAGATCTTAACCACCAAGATTCAAGAAGGGCAAAAGGGTAAGGGATGCATACTGATGTATCATGCATGGGGAAAAAAAAAAAAACTGGGGATGTTTAAAAAAAGCGGCCTCTGTTTTTGCTTTTTTTGGGGTTTTAGACAGATTATCCATAGCAATGCTCACACCGGTCTGAAAAAGAGAGAAGTCTGAAGACAAAACTAAAACTATCCCCAAAGTCTTAATGCGGATACCTTAATGGTGGGTTAAAAACGGTCGCATACACAAAATCTCACCATTGGTGAACCTCGGAGATCGAGCTGAGGAAAAGAAACACACAAAGAAACAAACAAAAATTCTTGAAACTAATGAAAACATTTTTTTCTCAAGTCAAATCAAGTCAAGTCTAATTCTTTTATTTCGAGGATAATGAATAAGCACTCATGTGAATTTTTTTAACATCCAGTCCCCAGTCTCATCTTACATATGTACGTGCACAACTTATCTTTCGGGTTTTTTTTCCAACTCTACCCAAGGCACTCCTCTTCTGCCATCTCTTCACTGGCCTCCTATGTAAAAGAGAATAATGTACAAAGTTCCTTTCTCGTGTAGATGAACAAACTCTTGAACACCTTGATCTCCACTAACTTCAGGAGCTTTTCAAACACACATCTGATAGCTGTTTAATAAAGATCCCGTCATACCGAGCTAAATTCCCCCGTGGGGATGCAGGGGACCTGTCAGAAATAAATAGCATCCCCACCTTTTGGAAACTCTGTGTTAGGAATTCCTTCTTTTCTATCCCTCTCTTTGTTTCTGCCTTGTTCCTTTTATTCCTGTCACCTTCTTTTGTGTCTATTTTCTGGCTTCTTGGTCCATTCTCCTCCTCCCCCCCCCCCCCCCCCCCCCCCAGAAAGACTTAAAAGATAGCAATTCTTTCCCACACCGAAGTCGCATGTGCCGGGCCTGACTTGCCAGGCCCTTAACGGCAGCACAACGCATTTTCTCCCCATTTGTCAGACAACAATAATTGATGCCTGAACGTTCCACGAAGGAGAGGAAGAATACTGAGCTAAATCAAATGACGGCTAGACTTTCTCCTATTAAACTTCTCCTTTACGGAATTCTTTACCACTTTATGTCCGCTATGCTGCCGTTCTTCTCTCTTTGATAAAATCCTCCTTCAACATGCATTTGCTTTGCAGCTACGGGCCATTGAATGTTACTTATATCTTGCTGCTTGTGTGTGCTGCATTTAAGAAAATAATTTACATCCTCTGTGCGCCTGGTAGAGATGAAGAGAAGAGAGGAGAGGGAGGAGGGGGAGGTGGGAGTGGGGAGTGGGGAAGGGGCGAGGATAACTGTGACTGAAGGAGCAAAAAGGTTCGGGTTTGTGTGTGTGTGTGTGTGTGTGTGTGTGTGTGTGTGTGTGTGTGTGTGTGTGTGTGTGTGTGTGTGTGTGTGTGTGTGTGCGTGCGTGTGTGTGTGTGTGTGTGTGTGTGTGTGTGTGCGTGCGCGAGCGCGTGTGTGTGTGTGTGTGCGTGTGTGTGTGTATTTATTTATTTATTTATTTATTTTATTATTTATTTATTCTTTTACATCGAGGATAATGGAATAAGCACTCATGTGCTTTTTTTTTTACCTCCAGTCCCCGTGTGAATGCGGTTTTGTAAATTTTGTCATCTGTTTCCACCGGCACACAATGGCCTACTCTTCCGAAAAGCGGAACAGGATTTAACGTGTACGCAAGATGTTCTGCATGCGTTCGAACACGGAGCCTCGGTTTATAGTCTCATCCGAAGGACTTTGTGTGTGCAATCGTGTGTGTGTGTGTGTGTGTGTGTGTGTGTGTGTGTGTGTGTGTGTGTGTGTACGTGTACGTGCGTGCGTGTGTGTGTGTGTCTGTGTATGTGCACGTGCGCGCGCGCGTGTGTGTGATGCAAAGGATTTTAACGGGTGCACAAAACGTAAGTGTGCGCTGGCACACGATACCTAAGTCTTCACACTCATCGCCCCAAATCACGTAGACAAATGGGAGTCACAATCACATAACTATAACTGCAAGGTCAAAGAATCAATCCCCCTGAAACAGACAGCTAGAGAGGAGACTTGAACCTACGCTGAGTTGACTACAGAATGATGACAGTGGACGTCCAGTGTAGGGTTCTAACCACTCGTCCTGTCCGGTCCGCCCTCACTGCAGGTGATGAGGATGAGGAGGAGCTAGTGTGGTGGAGTAAGCTGGTTGATTTCGTTAGCTGTGTCAGGAAGTGACGACAGATTCTGCGTTCCCTTCTCTCTGTGTGTGTGTGTGTGTGTGTGTGTGTGTGTGTGTGTGTCTGTCTGTCTGTCTTTGTCGCACTCTCTCTCTCTTTCTCTCTCTCTCTCTCTCTCTCTCTCTCTCTCTCTCTCTCTCTTCTCTCTCTCTCTCTCTCTCTCTCTCTCTCAAGATATTTTTTCTATCTTATCGTCTGATGATGATATTGGGATCAAATCAGTTGCAAAGTTTATTGCTGAAGCACTGAAATTACGACAATTACAGCTAAGTTCCAATTAGTTTAACATTTCTGACTAAACTAAAGTAAAATTATATTAATATGTAAACTCCAGCATTTTGTGACACACCTAAAGAAACATTTATAATTACGCTGTAATCTCCAGCAAGAATATTTATTGAAAATTTCACATACAATTTCATTGGATGGTCTAATATAGCATTCTAGAATGTTCTTTTAATTATTTTAGTTATTGCTTATTGGTTCCTGTTGTTCATCCTTGCTATTACTTTGTGTTCAGTTTGAAACTGAGTTCATGTCAGAGCTTAAAGTCGTATCCGTCTATAGAGAGCTCTTTTGGGTTTGTTTTTTGTTTTTCATTACGCTAAATGCATCATGTGATTTTTCTTGTATTTATTTGTATTTACAAAAGAAAGTCGTGTATAACCCCCCTTGTCAATAGGCCACATTGGGCAATGACAATAAATTGGTCAAAGCGTCAAAGCGTCTCTCTCTCTCTCTCTCTCTCTCTCTCTCTCTCTCTCTCTCTCTCTCTTCTCTCTCTCTC
>CM054134.1:115026552-115029052 GCA_028751875.1 Rapana venosa
TACTTCTGGCTTGGATCCCTGGTCTGATACAATGGCTCCCAGGTACTTGAAGCTTTGAACTGTTTCCAGCTTCTGGTCATTAACCCTGATATCAGTGCTAATGCCGTTGGTGTTATTAGTCATCAGTTTGGTCTTCTCTGCACTGATTTCCATGCCGTATGTTTTGGAGGCCTTATTCAAGTGTTCTGTTAGGCTGGCAAGCTCTTTTTTTGATCCTGCTATTCCATCAATGTCATCTGCGAAGCGGAGGTTTGTGATCGTTCTGCCACCAATGCTGACTGATCCTTTATGATGTTCCAGTGCATCAGCCATGATTCTCTCAAGGAAGATGTTGAAAAGAGTGGGTGAGAGTAGACAGCCCTGCCTTACTCCAACTGTTGTTCGAAACCATTCTCCAATGTTGTTGTTGTAGTACACTGCACTGGTGGCCTCGCTGTACAGCTGTTTGATGACTCTGATCAGGTTTGCATTGATGCTGTACAAATTCATGGTTGCCCACAACGCTGCATGCCACACCCTGTCAAATGCCTTCTTAAAATCGATAAATAACGTGGTAAAGGTCTTGTTGATGTTGAAGGCACCGTCACTAGTATTCTGAGGTTGAATATCTGTTCTGTTGTGCTGCGCCTGCTCTGAAACCTGCTTGGTTCCTCAGCAATGATGGTCTCTGCTTGTGGCTTCAGTCTATTCAATATTATCTGCAGCATGACCTTGCTTGGGTGGCATATGAGGCTGATTGTGCGGTAATTATGGCATTGTTGTAGATTTCCTTTCTTGGGGAGGGTGATGATGAGTGACTGTGTCCATGGTGTGGCCATTTTCCTGTCTGCCAGATCTTGTTGCAGATTCTTAGTAGGGCGCTGATCATGGCTTTCCCTCCAGCTTGGACCAACTCAGCTGGAATGTTGTCAGCCCCTGCTGACTTCCCCTTTTTCAGCGATCTGACTGCTGTTTCCACTTCTTCTCGGAGGATAGGGTGACTGTCTGTGTCTTTGCTTTCGGGTACATTAAGGACTTCTGGATCTCCTGCGGGTTCTATAGTTATACAGGTCGGAACGTATTCTGTCCATCTGTTCAGAATATCCTGGTCGGTCAGTGAGACACTTCCCATTTTTGTCTTGGATTGTTAAACCTTTTCTCTGTTTTGTGCTAGTCAGGTCTTTCACCAGCTGATATGCTTTCTTGCTATTGTTTTTCTTGATGTTCTCTTCAATGTCTTGGCACTGTTCACCGATCCATTTCTCTTTTGCCTCCGTCATGGACTTCCTGATTCTTTTGTTGACTGCCCTATATTGTTCTGCTCTTTCTTTTGTTTCATTTTTCTTTTTCTTCAACTCTCTACGCTTGTCGCATAGTTGTAGGATAGTAGGTGTGACCCATGGTTTTTTGACTGGTCGGTGTTTGCCAAGAAGCTCGCTTGCTGTTTTAGTCACTGCTGTATTGAAACTATTCGTCAGTGTATCTATGTCTGAGTCTATCACAGTGAGTGCTGCAAACTTTCCACCTATCCTTGCTTGAAACATTTCTAATACCTCTGGGTCCTTCAGCTTCTCTAGGTCAAATTTGATCCTGATGTTGTTCCGCTTGTGGATTTTCTTTAGACGTAGTCGGAAAGTCATCATCACAAGATCATGATCACTCCCTATGTCTGCTCCTGGAAATCTTCGTGTCTGTGCGATGTTAACGCTAGACTGAAACCGTCTTTTCACCATGATGTAATCTATTTGGTTGTGGTGTTCTCCATTTGGGCTATGCATGTCCATTTTTGGATTTCTTGAGTGGGCCAGTGTATTCACTAACTGGAGGTGGTTGTTACTGGCAAACTCCAGGAGTCTCAAGCCTCTTTCATTTGATTGGTTATTACAATGTGGCCCACAAACGCCCTCCCAATCTTTTCCATGCATCTTCTCTACCTTGGCGTTCCAGTCACCTTGCACAACGAGGATGTCTTTCTTGGGAGTTTGATTCAGAACCTCTTGTAGCTGGTCATAAAATTCTTCTATGGCTTCATCTGTGCAGTCTGATGTAGGGGGTATGCCTGTACTACAGTTATGTTAAAGGGGGTTGCTCTCAGGCGGATGGTAATAAGTCTGCTGGACACAGGCTGACAGCTCATGACGGTGTTCACGGTGTCTTTGTGAACGAGAAACCCCACGCCGTGTTCATGTTTATCCTGTTTTCCACTGTAGTATAATTTGTGGTCTTCCTGGGTCGTTGTTTCTCCCATGTTTTTCCACCTTACTTCGCAGGGACATCTTTACCTTTACCTTTATTATCCAATATCCTGCAAGGAACAGTGCAGGGGAAGAGAAGGCGAGGCAGGCCAAAGAAGAAATGGGCAACGTCACTGAATGGACCGGGAAGAGCTTCTCCACAACCCAGGCACTTGCCCACAACCGCCGCAAATGGAGCCAACTGGTGCAACGTTCGTCACTGCAGTGCCCCTACGACCCCGGACGGGGAAACGGGAGCAGATGAGATGAGACGAGATGATCCCTAA
>CM054134.1:115031552-115034052 GCA_028751875.1 Rapana venosa
ATAGATGGATTGATAGATAGATGGATAGAGAGATAGGTGGACTGATAGATAGATAGACAGATAGATAGAGATAGATAGATAGAGAGATAGATAGATAGATAGACAGATAGAGAGATAGATAGATAGAGAGATAGATAGATAGATAGGTAGATAGATAGATAGAGAGAGAGATAGCGAGAGAGAGAGAGAGAGAGAGAGACAGAACACTGGACACTTGACACTGAACACTCGACATTTTCATTGGCATTAGCGTTTTACAGCCTCATAGCCAAGCGGGATGCTATAGTAGTAAACGATTTGGAGAAAAAGCATCAAAGAGGCAAATATACAATCAATGAGATTGATGACTAAAAAAAAGAATGGTTCGGTTTAAATAGCTACATAGACATGATGTAGTAGAGGTCATGTGTATTTATTTATTTTTAAAAACATTTTATTCTTTTATATCGAGGATAATGGAATAAGCACATATGTGCTTTTTTACATCCAATCCCCGTGTGTATGTTTTTTTTTTGTGTAAATTCTGTCATCTGTTTTCACTGGCACACAATGGCCTACTCTTACGAAAAGCGGAACAGGAGTAAACGTGTGCGCAAGATGTTCTGCGTGCGTTCGCACACGGGGCTTCGGTTTATAGTCTCACCCGAAAGACTTTTGGGGAGAGTGGAGTCTGCACTGATGTGAAAAATATCCCCCTGAACGGCAATCGAACCCGGGTAGTCAGATTGCGAGCGCAATGTTCCAACCACTAGGCTATCCCGTCTCTCTGTATGAGTGAGAGATAGACAGATTGATTGATTGATTGATTGATAATATTTATTCCCAAGGGTTACAGATAAGTATTGATATGCTTTTTTTCCCCATCCGGCCCCTGTCCTGAGAAGGGACTATCCTTGATAATCTGAACTAATAGGTTCAGTTAAACGTAAAAGTGAAAAAAAAAAACCCATAAAAAAGACTTCCAAAAAGTTTTTTTTAAACAATATAAGTCATATGAGAGAGATAATAATAATAATAATAATAATAATATTATTATTATTATAAATTAAATGTATATAGCGCTATATCTTGTAAAAGCAACTCAAAGCGCTTGTATACATGAACATCTTTTATTTCGAGGATAATATATAAGCACTCATGTGCTTTTATTTTTAAATCCAGTCCCGAGAGACAGAGAGGTGGAGAGAGAGACAGACAGAGACAGGTAGATACAGAGAGAGATAGAGAGATACAGACAGAGATAGACAGACAAACAAACTGACCGACCGACTACTGGGCATGACAAAGAGAGAAAATTAGAGCGAACACAAGCAACCTGGACCACCAACCACCAACCCAGCTCGTAAGGCGAGGAAAGGTGTCCGATTCAATGTTGAAAGAAAATAAAAATGAAACTGCTTCGAATGGGAAAGAAAACCACAACCTAACCTAGCAGCTCCTTTCAGCTAACATGAAAACCTGTCACAAGTTTACTGAAATGGGATCTGGCCAGCTGAAATCCCCATGAGGCATTTTTAGAAAAAATAATAATTCCCACATTTCTAATCGCCATTAGCCTGCAGCCACAGTGCTAATATGATTGGTCATGGATTTTCCTGTTGTTGTTTTTTTCTTCTCGTCTTGCTGCAATGCCACGAGCCGTCTTCCCGGACAAAAGCCCTTTCAAAAATTTATTCACAGATCTGCGCAATTAGCTCCCCTTGTTCTGTTTGGTTGGTTGTTGATATTTTTTTCTTTCTTGTTTGATATTTTTCATATAAATTCTTGTGATATTTTGTAATCTGGAGTCCTATGTGGAAAAAATCTGATGAAAATAAAATGTAAAACAAAAAGCTTTGTGGTTTAAATGAAGGTTATAGCGCCTGTGATCAGTGTCAATTGTTCAGATTTTATTGATGTTGAGTGGTTTACACGTGCGCGCACGCACATACACATGTGGAATTTTTTTTCATGTTTTTGTGTTTAAACACATAGAGACCATCTTTTTTACACGCTAAAACCGGTTCTGTCTTTTGGAAGAGCAGGCTGAAGTGTGCTGTTAGGAAATGACACAATTTATACAAAACACCAGCCGCCATTGCGCAGTGGTTAGCGCCTTGGGTTACGGACTGGAAGGTCGCGGGTTCGAATCCCATAAGAGTCATAGGGATTTTTCGGACTCCGGCCGGCTCCTACCTAGAGTGAGTGTACTGTGGGCTCAGTGGGAAGACTGGAACCACACAGTCGAGCTTCATCCACTTAACGGATGCGAGTTTGAGAGTGTTGCTCAAATTACCTGACCAACTCTGCAGGTGTCTGTATCTCTCGGGCCCGGTTGACGCCGGGATATATTATGATAGTAAGCGTAGAGTACAACCCTGTCAAGTAGTCTCAAAGCATATGCACTTCCACAGAAGCATAATTACGTCATCCTCATTGTCATTGATCATCATGCAATTAAAAAAATTGCCTCTGATTCGGTGGTCCCAGTTTCTCTGGTCTCATGGTGGCCTCAGATTTG
>CM054134.1:115041552-115044052 GCA_028751875.1 Rapana venosa
CACAGGGGTGGTTATTCCATTATCCTCAAAAATAAAGGAATAAAAGAAAGAATGAAAGAAAGAAAAGTTTCACAGCTCTACTGTCTATGCAGTCTTTTCCAGACTGTCCATCTCTCTCTCTCTCTCTCTCTCTCTCTCTCTCTCTCTCTCTCTCTCTCTCTCTCTCTCTCTCTCTCTCTCTCTCTCTCTCTCTCTCTCTCATCTATTTTCCCTGTTCCACCTCCAGTGCACGCCACACCACACCACACCTCGCCCACTCAAACGATTAAATAGCGCTCTTAGAAACAGCTCCATCCTCTCCCACTAAAGAGACTAGGCAGATCTTTCTCTCTCCCCCCCCCCTCCTCTCTCTCTCTCTCTCTCCTCTCTCTCTCTCTCTCTCTCTCTCTCTCTCTCTCTCTCTCTCTCTCTCTCTCTCTCTCTCCTCTCTCAGGAGACAGGAGGGACGGGCCAATGACCTGTCCAATCCTGTTAGCAGAGGACGGAAGATCGTGCGGATAGCCTCTGCACTTCGTCAGCCTGTTGGAAGTCGGGCTGCTAGTCAAGGAAGGGACAGTATCTTTGCCCTCTGCCTTACAGTTGATCAACGTGATTTTCTGTCTGCTATAATAATATACAGGTTACACTTCTGTATTAGCTTGCGGATCACGTAGTATCTTCTACAGAGTGGTAGCGGGAAAAATCTTTTGCTGATTTTGACAGAGTTGTGAGAGTATGAAAAAATGCACCGTTTACTTGTTTTTTGGGATTGAGGTAAAGGAAAGGTAAAGGAGTCCCATAACCTATAAGGTCGTAGGGGAGCGAGGCGTCAGAGACCTCACTTCTCTAGGGCCAGCATATTGAGGGCGGCGCCCATCTCCCTCTCCCTGGGATTGAGGACGTAGAGCAATATCAGGTAGTCACGAGAAAGTTGGAAATGATCATTAAATGAGGATTGCTTGTGTTCCTACAGTGTTGACCCCGCGCTTGCATATTGCCGTTAGGAAGCTAGCAGACGACAAAAGGCTGAGGGGGTACTGTGTTTGCTGAAAAATAAATTCAAATTTAACCAAATTTGTGCAAAATCACATGAGTTTTGAGTCAGAGGCTAGCCTTTCACAAAAAAGTGGTTTTTATTTCTATGAATGCCTTAGTACGTGATGTATGAATATAAGAATCATAGAAAAACGGAAGGAAAAGTGCCGATTTTTAAAGCAGGTTTGTAGCCAAAGACATTGCTTGTATCCTCAAGTTGATGGCTACTGGAAGAATCCTTTCCAGTGACTTTTTTGTCGTCTGTTGGGTTGATATAAGTCTTGCCTGGCTGTATGCCTGTCTGTCCGTCGTCTGTCTGCCTGTCTGTATACATAGGAGCAAAACATGAAAACAGTCCTTCCCCCTTCGTTCTCAGCAGACAAGCAGGCTGTTGCTATGACTTCATGTCTATGTTGTGTTGTCTGCTTTTCTCCGAACCAAGGAAAAGAAACACAGGCAGCCCCCATTCCTGTCATCTGTCTGATTAGCTCTCTCTGTGTCTCACTGTGTGTGTGTGTGTGTGTGTGTGTGTGTGTGTGTGTGTGTGTGTGTGTGTGATTAGCTCTCTTTCTCTCTGTGACTCTGTCTGTTTGTCTGTCTCTCTGTCTGTCTCTGTCTCTCTGTGATCTCTCTCTCTCTCACTCTCTCTGTCTGTTTGTCTGTCTCTCTGTCTCTGTCTCTCTCTGTCTCTCTGTGATCTCTCACTCACTCACTCACTCACTCACTCTACTATTAGTTACGGTAATAATGTGATTAGATAATATTGATCAAGTTGTTTTTTGTTCCTAGATAGGCTTGACGAAAAAAAAAGTAAATGTATTGCTTATTCAATGTACCATCTAGAAATAAAAATTTGACTTGACTTGACTCTCTCTCTCTCTCTCTCCCTCTCTCTTTATCTCTCTGCCTGTTTGTCTGTCTGTCTGTCTCTGTCTCCCTCTCTCTATGCCTCTCTGTGATCTCTCTCTCTTCCTCCTCTTTATCCCTCTGTCTGTTTGTTTGTCTGTCTGTCTGTCTCTGACTCTCTGTATCTCTCTCTCTCTCTCATCCTTCTTTTCAGTCTGGGCTCTTATAGGATTTCCCTAACTGGATAGTATTCTGTATTCTACGTAGTGGGTAAGTAAGATGGTTAGTGTATGTGTGGGTAACAGACATGAACGTCAACAAAGAAAGAAGAGAGAAAAAAAGAAAGACAAGACAAATGGAAGAAAAGATAGGAAAAACAAACCGATTAAATGAATGAATGAAACAATAAAGAAATGAATAAAAGAATGATGAAATGAATGGAAGAATCAGAGAATAAACACTGAAAGAATGAATGGGAACGAGTTGACTCCAACAAAAGAAATAAAAAGCTATTTCCATTTAATAGGAACTGATAACACGGAGGAGGGAGGGAGGGAGGGAGGGAGAGAGAGAGAGAGAGAGAGAGAGAGAGAGAGAGAGAGAGAGAGAGAGAGAGAGAGAGAGAGAGAGAGATTGAGAG
>CM054134.1:115049052-115054052 GCA_028751875.1 Rapana venosa
CTTTTAGACACGTCTGTGTAATTGATTTAGTTTCTCCTTCTGAATCTTTGAGACTTGTATGTGTTCTTGCTGCTGTCGTTGCTTTTGTTTTTGTGGATTTGTTCGTTTGCCTGTCTCTGTGTTTCTGCTCATAATTGGTTAAAGCCTATTTTCCCTTTTGGGGGGTTAAAATGTTTGGTTTCCTGTGTGGTATTTATACAGTATGGTTATATAATCCCTGATTAGGGTAAGAAATTTATGCAAAAATGTACACTCGTGCTTCTTTATGATCCTCGAAATAAAAGAATTTGGCCTTACCTTGCCTTATCCCCCCTCCCCCCCCCCCTCTCTCTCTCTCACTCATATTTTCAAGGAATGGCAGCATCTCTTACACCATGAACAACACACACACACACACACACAGCACACAAAGAAAACATACATCCTTGTCCACTGCAGACAAGACAAGTCAAAACAAGAACACCGTTGCCAGGACTTCATATCAGAGATCTACGCTGTGCGTGCTGTCTTTTCCCCCCCCTGATCCCTAAAAAGCAGAGGAAAGTCAGCGAGTCCACTCCTGTCATCTGTCTGATTAGAGCTGTTAGATTCATTTAGTTATGTCTGACAACACTCCCGCAGAAGTTCGCTAATTGGATGGCAGTGTCGTCTGCATACCAGGGAAGAGAGAGAGAGAGGAAGGGGGAGGGGGTGGGGAGGATAATCTGGTGAGTTTTCATGTGTGGGTGACTGGCCAAAAAAAAAGAAATATTGAGAGAGAGAGCGAAGAGAGAGAGAGAGAGAGAGAGAGAGAGAGAGAGAGAGAGAGAGAGAGAGAGAGAGAGAGAGAGAGAGAGAGAACGAAAGTTGATTTTCAGAGGGTAATAGAATTTATTTTCTGAGGGTAATAGAATAAGTACAAGACTTTTTTTTTTTTACATCCAGCCCTCGGAAATATTCTAGAATATAGGTAAAAAGAATTAATCTGTGAGGGACAGAATCAGAGAGAGAGAGAGAGAGGAGAGAGAGAGAGAGAGAGGAGAGAGGAGAGAGAGAGAGAGAGAGAGAGAGAGAGAGAGAGGGAGAGAGAAAGAGAGAGAGAGAGAGAGAAGAGAGAGAGAGAGAGAGAGAGAGAGAGAGAGAGGAGAGAGAGAGAGAGAGAGAGAGAGAGAGAGAGAGAGAGAAGAAAGAGAGAGAAGAGAAGAAAGAGAAGAGAGACAGAGAGAGAGAGAGAGTAAATAAAACAGGCACAACATACATCGAAAGACAGCTAGTTAAACATTTTCTTTTAAGGTACTCACATGAGCAATCCACACAAAAATGGTTGTAAAGCTGATCCACCGTTCTTGAAATCTGAAAGCATAACAACATTCATTTCAACACAAAGACTTAAAACAAACTGAACTGGATAAAAGAAAAGTGTTTTTTTTATTTAATCTTCTTAAGTTTTGTATTACTGTATGTTTTTCCTCTTTTTTGTGTAGTTGTATGTGTGAAAAACGTGAGTTTATGTATGCGTAAATGTAAAAGTCACGTTGTCTGCATAAGCAACAATGCTGCAGCTTGATTCTTTTCCCTTGCTGTATCGTTGTCTGCTTGTGATTTATGCATTTTGAATAAAAAAATGTTTATTTATTCTTTTTTATTTCGAGGATAATAGAATAAGCACTCATGTGCTTTTTTCCCTATCAAGTCCCCGTATGTATGCAGTTTTGTAAATGTTGTCATCCGTTCCCACCGTTTAAACCCAAGGGGTGCTGGATGGGGGTAAAGCACAATTAAAGACCAAAACACACGCCAAAAAATAATCGAACCCCACCCCCTCACCCCCAAAAAGAGAGAAAAATAAAGTTAAACTCTTACACAAAATGAGATATTACACCACCCTCTTCCCCAATCCCCCCCCCCCCCCCCCCCCCCCCCCCCCCCCCCACAAACAACTGAACACGGCCACTTTCTCAAGCCTCCAGAACGGACAAATCCCACTAGTTTCAAGAGAGGAACTCTGCCCACATTTCACGGCTCTTATCTGAAAGACAATACCTTTGAAACACACCACAAGAATAGCTGACCTCAAAAATTGATCCGGCAGCATCAGAAGAACCAAAAAAAAAGAGTAAAAACAAAAATCATGCCACCACTTTCCCTGGGCCTTTTTAAAAAAAAAATCGAGCAAGACCTATTGTTGTCGAGTCAAAGTGATTAATGTGCGATAACTGGCCTGGACTTCCATGTCACTCGGCCTCTAAGGATCCCCCATGCTGCGTGAAAGATTGTCAGACCGTTGGAAACAAAACAGAAAAGGGAACAGATTTACAGATCATTGAAAACTAAAAACCCCGCCCAAAATGTTTGTCAAGCACAAGCAGGCCACTTTCATTTCCCCTTGCCCGGAGTTTGAGCTTCTTATTTCCTAGGGGAATTACTGGGGTTCAAGAAACACGACACGAGGAAGTAAAGCACTACAGATGGAGGCTTCTGCTCAATAACAAGGGGGTTAATTTTGTGTCTCCCCAAAAAAGGGGCAAGGGGACATAACTTCGAGCCAGTGAGTTTGAATGCCGCCCACCAGCTAGGTGAACGACCGGGAGAAAATGACGGTTTTAAACGTGACCTGACTTCTGCCGTAACTCCTTGAGGAGTCTTTGTTGTGGGGTGGGGTGGGGTGGAGGGCATGACATTGAATTGCTTAGGCAGTGTGTTATTAGCAAGATGAATGCTGGGAGCCGGTCTTTTTCCAGTTATTTTTGTTGTTGTAACAGTGTGTCTAATTTGTCTTTGTAAATACATCCAACTCGGTAATGTAAAATGATGGCATATCTATTTTATTTATTTATTCATTTATTCTTTTATATCGAGGATAATGGAATAAGCACTCATGTGCTTTTTTACATCCATTCCCCGTGTGTATGCGGTTTTGTAAATCTTGTCATCTGTTTCCACCGGCATACAATGGCCTACTCTTTCGAAAAGCGGAACAGGATTTAACGTGTGCGCAAGATGTTCTGCATGCGTTCGAACACGGGGCCTCGGTTTATAGTCTCACCCCCCAAAAAAACCCCCAACCAACTTCATATGTTTCATTTCTTTTTAGAAAAAGTCCTTATAGGTTTGTCAGTGTGCTGTATCAATATCTGCTCTAGAATAAACAAAAGTTAGGCATCTTGTTCAATGATTAATGATGAGGACTAGGCTGAAAAACTGTTTTTGCATTAAAGTTTTCTTCCACTTATTTTTTTTCCATACGAGTAGGTTAATTATCAGTGCATAATCAATTGATGCCTTGACTGTTTTAGTGTGCTCTTTTAGATATAAAAGTATGCTCTCGGATAAACAAAAGTTAAGCCTCTTGTTCAGTTATTAACGATACGGATTTCGCTGAAAAGCTGTTTTTGCTTTAAAGGTTTACTCCACCTATTTTGTTTTTACATAGGAGTAGGTTAATTGTCAATACATAATCAATTAGCGCCTTGATTGTTTGATAACATTGCGTTATCAATGATGGTGTAAGTAACATGATAAACAAAATATGAAAAAAACCAGCTTTTCCTGTACAGACAAGCACACCATTTTTTCTAATGCATATCTATGCTGTGTTATATTCTTTTCTTGATTATCTAAGGAAACAGCCAATTCATTCCTAACATCTTTCTTATCAACACTCTCTCTCTCTCTCTCTCTCTCTCTCTCTCTCTCTCTCTCTCTCTCTCTCTCTCTCTCTCTCTCTCTCTCTCTCTCTCTCTGGATGTAAGAAAAGTCTTGCGCTTATTCTATTACCCTCAGAAAATAAAATCACTCTCTCAGATCCATTTCTTTTTTTTCTTTAATAGGATAGATGTGTACCTTGTGCTAAGTGATTTTATGAGTTGATCGGTTCGAATTGTCTGACAAAAATGAAAGACAAATAAAGAAAAAAACACATGTGCCCCCCCCCCCAGAAAAACCACCACCACAACAACAACAAACAAAAACAACCGACTTAAAAGAACATTTAACAAAAAGAAATAGAGAAAAAAAGAAAAGAATGACTGAAAGGCAGGACGACGGAAGGAAAGAAAAGAAAAGAAAAGTGAGAAAACTCGTAGAAGAAAAAGTGGTTAACAAACGGGCATTAATTAAAGAAAATTCATATTTTCCCACCCTGGCCAAAGGAATCAGTGACCGTGAAGAATTGGCTTTATTGATTTTATCCTAACTTAGAGAGTGACAGAGAGATGAAAACAGAGCAGATTTCAATTAAATTTGTTCAGGTAATAAAAAAAGAACAACAACAGAGCAGAGAGAGAGAGAGAGGAGAGAGAGAGAGAGAGAAGAGAGGAGAGAGAGAGAGAGAGAGAGAGAGAGAGAGAGAGAGAGAGAGAGAGAGAGAGAGAGAGGAGAGAGATGAGAGAGTCAAATCAAATCAAATTAAATCCAATTCTTTTATTTCGAAGATAATGAATAATCACTCATGTGCTTTTTTACATCCAGTCCCTCCTCACCCCCTTATTAGAATCAGAGAGAGAGAGAGAGAGAGAGAGAGAGAGAGAGAGAGAGAGAGAGAGAGAGAGACAGACAGACAGACAGACAGACAGACAGACAGACACATAGGCACACAGACAGATACACAGACACAGACACAGACACAGAGAATGCATAGAGGCACAGAGACAGACCCAAACAGACACGAACATACAATATTCTATTTAATTTTTCTCCTACTGTGCAGAAAATGACCTGGGCAGACGAGACATACGAGAGGAGAATGAAGACACAGCGTGGTGCATGTACCCAAGGGTCACAACTCTAATCAATCTGTTACCTCCCCTTTTTCCACAACTACTCGGCTGTGAACAGGTCATTGTTATATGAGCGTAGAGGGCTAGGTTATTAATATCACAACTAATTAAAAAAAATCTGCCATGTTAAGACCACAGTTGATCAAACGACAGAACGGCCGGTCATGTTAAGGCCAATATTGATCAAACGACAAGATGGCCATGTTATAACAGACGCCAATGATCAAACGACAGAACGGCCAT
>CM054134.1:115059052-115061552 GCA_028751875.1 Rapana venosa
GAAGGACAGTTGTAGTGTATGTGCAAGATATGCTGAATGTGTTCATACACGGCGCTTTATTTTATAGTCTCATCCCCCTTAGGAGTGCCGGGGGTCTGTCAGTATAAATAGCATCCCCCACCTGGATATTCTGTGCTAGAATTTCCCTCTTTTCTATCCTTCCCTTTGTTTCTACCTTGTTCCTTTTCTTCCTGTGATCTCATCCTTCGATCTTGTCTATTTTCTACCTTCTTGGTCTATTACGCTTCTTTTTCCCAGAAGAACTTAAAAGGTAACAATTCTCACCCACGCTGAAGTCGGATGCGCTAGGCCTGACTTGTCAGGCGCTTAACGGCAGCGTGATGCATTTTTGCTCATATGAAAGACAACATTGAGTTACTGTGTGAACGTTTAATGAGGAGGAAGAGGATGAGGAAGAAGAAGAAAAAGAAAAGGAAGAAGAAGAAGAAGACTGCGCAGAAGAAGACTACGAAGAAGATGATGAAGAAGAAGAAGACGAGGAATGCAAAGAAAAAGAAGAATGCAAAGAAGAATGCGAAGAAGAAGAACGCGAAGAAGAAGAAGAATGCGAAGAAGAAGAATGCGAAGAAGAAGAATGCGAAGAATGCGAAGAAGAAGAATGCGAAGAAGAAGACGAATGCAAAGGAGAAGAAGAATGCGAAGAAGAATGCAAAGGAGAAGAAGAAGAATGCAAAGAAGAAGAAGAAGAAGAAGAAGAAGAAGAAGAAGAAGAATGCTAAGAAGAAGAAGAAGAAGAAGAAGAAGAAGAAGCAGAATGCTAAGAAGAATGCTAAGAAGAATGCTAAGAAGAAGACGAATGCAAAGGAGAAGAAGAATGCGAAGAAGAATGCGAAGAAGAAGAATGCGAAGAAGAAGAATGCAAAGAAGAAAAAGAATGCGAAGAAGAAAACTGCAAAGAAGACGAAGAATGCAAAGAATGCGAAGAATGCGAAGAGGAAGAATGCAGAGAAGAAGAAGAAGAAGAAGAAGAAGAAGAAGAAGAAGAAGAAGAAGAAGAAGAAGAAGAAGAAGAAGAAGAAGAAGAAAGAAGAAGAAGGAGAAGAAGAAGAAGAAAAAGAATGCAAAGAAGAGGAAGAAAGCGAAGAAGAAGAAGAAGAATGCGAAGAAGGAGAATGTGAAGAAGAAGAAGAATGAGAAGAAGACGAAGAATGCAAAGAAGAAGAAGAAGAAAAAGAAGAAGAAGAAGAAGAATGCGAAGAAGAAGAAGAATGCGAAGAAGAAGAAGAAGAAGAAGAAGAAGAATGCGAATTAAGAATGCGAAGAAGAAGAAGAAGAAGAAGAAGAAGAAGAAGAAGAAGAACAGTGCAAAGAAGAAGAAAGCACTTTTACGAGAGTGGAGCCAGCACTACTCTTCATTTCAGACGAAACATAACAAATCTCCCCTTAGCGGGGACTCAAACCCATGCTCTTATCACTGCTCTCAGATCACGAAGCCAAGACACTAACCACTAACGCTACACTGCCAACACAACAATTTTATAATGTCGTCTGCACTCTGCGCTTGACCTTTCGTCACCATCGATCCCTCACAGTGGGGATTTTCACGTCTGTCTATGTTGGCGACAAAGCCTCACCTCCTTTAGAATTCTACATGATATGGTTATTTCTATTCCAAGTGCCAAGGAGATTTTGAAAAAAAGAATAGAAGAGAGAGAGAGGAAAAAAAGGAAAAGGCGTAAAAGTAAATCGTGTCAAGGTATGTTTCTATGGTTAGTGAGAGAGAGAGAGAGAGAGAGAGAGAGAGAGAGAGAGAGAGAGAGAGAGAGAGAGAGAGAGAGAGAGAGAGAGAGAGAGAGAGAGAGGGAGAGAGTGTATGTGTTTGTGTGCGCGCGTACGCACACGCGCTCTCACGAACACACATGCTTGCATAAATCCATTCGTCAAAGTGTGTGTGTATGTGTGTGTGTGTGTGCGCGCGGGGGGGGGGGGGGGGGGGGGGGGGGGGGGGGGGGGGGGGGCATGTGTATATGAGTGTGTGTGTGTGTTCGTACGTGCGTGTGCGAGCCCGCGGGCATGTGTCTGAGTGTGTGTGTGTGTGCGTGCATGTGCATGTACGCGTGCGTGCATGTGCGTATACATGTACGTGCATGAGTGCTCCCACGCGTACACCCACTTGCGCAATTGCAGGGTGTCTGCGAATACGCGTACGCGTGCATACACACGCATGTTTTTCCTGATGAAAAATCTGCTTGTGTCAGCTTGTTCGAGAATCAACAAATAAGATTTTCTTTGCGGTGGTGGTGACATTTTGGTGGTAAATCGTGCCAGCTAAATGTTTCTCAGTGCGCTCACTCCCAGTTTGCGCCGTGTGTGTGAAGGTGACAGCCTCCCGCATCGTAGGATTCCCAGTACACAGGCCATGAAGTCTGACTTCTTCCGTAACTTCTAGAGAAGTCTGTCTTCCTGGCACTGAAGTGACTTTTTTCAGGCAGAAGGTCATGGGCTTGTTTGATCCTGGAGAAGCCTATCTCGCTCGAAG
>CM054134.1:115069052-115076552 GCA_028751875.1 Rapana venosa
TCTCTGTCTCTCTCTCTCTCTCTCTCTCATCTCTCTCTCTCTCTCTCTCCTCTCCTCTCCTCTCCTTTCCTCTCCTCTCCTCATGCCCTTTCTCTTGTCCAATTCAATAGATTTTATCGTTGATGTTGTTTTTATTGCAGTTAGAGATGAGATTGTTAGTACTATTATAAGCGATACTATTTTAGTTTGATATTGTTTTAGTTTGATAGTCCAGTTGATTATGGGCTTTTGAATTTTGTATCGTATAGGGGTTTTACTTGTTTGAATAATTGTTTTTTTAAATATTATTTTTCTATTTGATTGAATGTGTTTTTCCCCTTCCCCCTTGATACTCCTCCCCCACCCCCCATCCTTTCCAATGCTCTTCTGTTATCATCGTTATGTTGTTGTCTCATGGTGATGGGGATTATTTGTTATATTGTTGTCTCATGGTGATGGGTGATTGTTGTTATTATTGTATCTCTATTATTATAATCATTATTGTCTTATTTGACTTATCTTGCTTGTTTGATAGTTAATGTGTGAATATATTATTTTTTAAAAAGCGCTATTTGAAGAGCATGAGTGCATAAAAAGCACACGTTTGCTGGGTGGAGGAGGAGAGGAGGGAGGTCATTGAGGGCAATATTGTCAGTAATGACGCAACGAATGCCTAGTATTTTTTAACGTTTTGTTTCTGTACCTTTTTATTATCTAAAGTATAAACGTGAACGAATGGATGAAACAGTAGGTGAAGTAATTTGTTTGTCCTGACGTTTTATGATTTTCTTTTTTTAATTCTTAAAACATTCTTTATTTAAATGTGTGTGTGGACGTGAGCGCGCACGCGCGCATGTGTGTATGAGTATGTGTGTGCGTGTATATGTATATGTGGTAACTTGTATTTCCAATGTATTACCTTATCGATTTTCCTTTTTTTTACTGGTTTAATTTAATGGTAAAGGATGCAATAATGTAGTATTTCAATATAATCATTACGAAATTTGTTCTTAGATAGATGGCTTGATGAAAAAAAGCAAATGCATTGCTTATTCAATGTACCATCTGGAAATAAAATTTTGACTTGACTTGACTTGACACACACACACACACACACACACACACACACACACACACACACACACACACACACACACACACACACACACACACACACACACACACACACACACACACACACCCGCCCCCATCCCCCCATCCCCCTCCCATCCCCGCCCCCCCACCCCCCCAGCCCCCCCACCACACACACAGGGAAGCCAAAGCGGTACATGTCAGTGCCAGAGACACCATTGTCACACACGGCATGCCTGATAATTCTGAGAACAGCGGGGAGTCCCCCAATGCAGCCTGTGATTAGCGCTTCTGAACAAAAAGTGAACCCAGTGGCCTTTCCTCCTCAGTCTTCAGTGCATTTTTGTGAACTTGGGCGTTCCAAAAGCGGGTACACTATCTCCCCGTCTCTCTCTCTTTCTCTGTCTCTCTCTGTCTCTGTCTGTCTCTGTGTCTCTCTCTGTGTCTTTGTCCTCTCTGTCTCTCTCTCTCTGTCTCTCTCTGTCTCTCTCTCTCCCTCTCTCTCTCTCTTTGTCTCTCTCTGTATCTCTCTCCCTCTCGCTCTTTGTCTCTCTCTCTTCTCTCTCCTCTCTCCTCCTCTCTCTCTCTCTCTCTCTCTCTCTCTCTCTCCCCCATATTTTTTTTAATTCATTCCGCGGCTAAAGAGCTCTAAGTTTCCCCAATGGTAAGATTTTTGCGTATGCGACCGTTTTTTTTTGCTCACCACGAAGGTAGCCGCATTCCGACTTCGGGGATGTATGCGGGGTATTTCAGTATTTCCCTAACCCACCCCAACGCTGATATGAAATGCAGGATCTTTACCGTGCAAATCTGATCTTCTGCATGTGTGTATACACGAAAGGAATTAAGGCTTGCAATGGCAGGTCTGTGCTTGAAAGAGACTTGGGAGATTGTAAAAAAAGAAAAGAAAAAAGCTCACCCTGAATGTAGTAGACGCCGAGATTCGAACCCCCGATTTCACGGACCCATGGTATTGAAGTAAAACGGCCTTAACCACTCAGCTATAGTGCCCGTCACTCTTGTCATATATATGGTTCTGTCATGTCTTCCAGAAACACCCACTATGCCCCCCCCACAAAGTATTATTCTGTCCTTGACTTTCTCAGAAACAGCTTCATCCTGCAGAGTCACAGAGTATACTAGGCGGATCTGTCTCTGTCTGTCTGTCTGTCTGTCTGTCTGTCTGTCTGTCTGTCTGTCTGTCTGTCTGTCTGTCTGTCTGTCTGTCTCTCTCTCTCTCTCTCTCTCTCTCTCTCTCTCTCTCTCTCTCTCTCCTTCTCTAAGATTTGCGCGTTAAAGATCCTGCCATTGTGTGCCGGTGAGAACGGATGACAAAATTTACAAAACCGCATACACGCGGGGACTGGATGTAAAAAAGCACATGAGTGCTTATTCCATTATCCTCGATATAAAATTAAAAAAAAAAAATCTCTCTCTTTTCCTCTCTCTCTCTCTCTCTCTCTCTCTCTCTCTCTCAGGAGACAGGAGGGACGGGCCAATGACCTGTCCAATCCTGTTAGCAGAGGACAGAAGATCGTGCGGGATAGCCTCTGGACTTCGTCAGCCTGTTGGAAGTCGGGCTGCTAGTCAGTGAAGAGGAGCATTGTCTGTGTTCGGGCTGCTACTTGGTAATTTGTTTCCCTCCCGTAGTGGAACACATGTAGTATGGTCATTATTTATTTATTTATTTATTTATACCACTTTAAGTCACGCAGATTAGTGGAGCACATGTAGTATGGTCATTAGTGGAGCACATGTAGTATGGTCATTAGTGGAGCACATGTAGTATGGTCATTAGTGGAGCACATGTAGTGTGGTCATTAGTGGAGCACATGTAGGATGGTCATTAGTGGAGCACATGTAGGATGGTCATTCGGGTGTCACTGATAGAAACCACGCCAGTAACCTTGTCCTTTGCCTGGTTGATTCAAACATGTCTGTCTGTCCGTCTGTCGATCTGTCGGTCTGTCTGTCTTGGTTACTATTTTTTTTGTTGCCTCATCTTCTGTGGACGGGATAGCTCAGTGGTCGGAGTACTCGCTTTCCCCCAGCCAAGGTTAAGCAGCGTCGAGCGTGGTTACCACTTGGATGGGTGACCGTTTGCGCGCCATGGTTTCCGTACAGTTCCCCAGTTCACCCAGCTGTAAATGGGTACCTGCCTCTTTAGGGTCAGGGAAGGTAAAGTAGCGCGGGAGAGGAGATGGGCGCCGCCCTCAATATGCTGGCCCATACTCAGATTCGTTATGTCTCATCTTGAGGGTCAGAAGCCCATAGAGAGCCTAGCAATGCTTGGCTGCCGTAAGGCTACCAGCCAGAGGGGCCGGCCCTGCCACTTTAGCGATGTTCAGTAGTATTAGTTCTGAGCCAACATACGCAGGGACACCGCCTACTAAGCCCCTCTATGCCGACGGTATTATCTCAGTTGCGATGCCAGACTGAGTAAGAAGCCCACCCGGGGTGGCAACCACCGCAACGTCCCTTTAGTGACCTTTTCTGGTCTCGTGAGCCTCCAACCTGGAGGATTTGGGTACTAACTCACCACAGGCACAGAGCTGTATGGGGAAACTAAATCTGATGCCACACTGAGACCAGAGCAACCGGGACCACCGAATTAGAGACCATTTTATTTGATTGCATGGTGATCAACGGCAATGGGGATGATGCAGTGGCGCTACTGTGGAATTGTATATGCTTTGAGACTACATTGACAGGGCAGAACTGTATCGCTTCCTGTCATAGTAATCAAATTATCATGGCGTCAACCGGACCCGAGAGATACAGACACCTGCAGAGTTGGTCAGGTAATTTGAGCAACACTCTCAAAATTGTGTCCGTGAAGTGGATGAAGCTCGACTGTGTGGTTCCGGCTTTCCCAATGAGCCCATGGCACACTCACTCTGGGTAGGAGCCGGCCGGAGTCCTACGATTCTTATGGGATTCAAACCGGCGATCTTCCAGTCCGTAACCCAAGGCGCTAACCCCTGCGCCACCGGTTCTGTCTATCGATCAAAATACTTTATACTTATACGCAGAACCATTCGTTTTCTCAATATCATATTTAAAAAAAGAGGTTGATTGAAGCAGTCTGGTTTTGTTCAATCGTTCAAAGCGACTTGACAAGTTCAAGTGAGGAAAAAGAACTAACCGAACAAACATCATCAACAGCAACAGCAACAGCAAACGACAACAATGCTAACCAACCCGAAGCCTTCAGTCTATGATAAAGGGAAATGAACACTCACAAGTGCCCTTTGGTTCTCCCTGCCTTCTTTCTCTCTGTCTCTCTCTGTGTCCCCCCCCCTTCCTTTGTCAGTCTGTCTATCTACCTGTCCGTCTGTCCATCCGTCTATCCGTCTGTCTTTCTGTGTCTGTCTGTCTGTCTGTCTGTCTGTCTGTCTGTCTGTCTGTCTGTCTGTCTGTCTTCTCTCTCTCTCTCTCTCTCTCTCTCTCTCTCTCTCTCTCTCTCTCCCCTCTCTCTCTCTCTCTCTCTTAGGGGAGGGTGGGGATGGGATATTCTGGTGGTTTTAGAGCGATCTGAGGGCCGGGGTTCGAGCCCAGGTTTGAGCCTCCACCGAGAGGCCCTGTCAAGGAGATTTTCCCTCTAGAGTTAAACATCAGTGCCATATGAGCGAAAATGCGACGCGCTGCCGTTAAACACCTGACAAGTCACGCCCAGCGTATCCGACTTCGGCGTGTTTTTGCATCAGAGTGGCTGTTCTCCTAGACTGGCTGCTGTCACTGCGCTGCTGCAGAGTCCAGTCTACTGCCCTGGAGGCCATCCTCCTCCTCCTCTGCCTTCACAGCCGTTGGGGAGACAGGTGCTCTCCTCTCCAGTCTGTTCCGCCATAGGTTTGTCTTCCTGGTATTTGACCAGCAAAACTTCAGTGTCAATATTTAGCCTACTGAGGTGCCGATGAGGGGGGACAAGCTCTTTGCGACCCCTGGAGGAGGGCCTTCAGCGCAGGATAGCATTTGTCAGGGCCTCAGGAGTTGCTGTCTGAGCGTTGGACGATGACGAAGAAGAAGAAGAAACATCAGTGCCGACTCCACTCCCCCCCAAAATTCCTTCGGATAAGACTATTCTTTTCGTTGCTCGGCTAGAGCTCCGAGGTTCACCAATGTTAAGATGTTTAGCGTGTGCGACCGTGTCCCCACCCCCCTCCACTGTTTAGTTAGCCGCATTTCGACTTCAGGGATGTATGAAATTGTAAACCCCTTGGAAGGAAGGTGGCAGGATGGTTAAAACGTTCGCCTTCCTACAAGTAAACCGTGAGGTTCTGGGTTCGATTCCCAGCCTCGCCCTTTCTTCCCAGTTTGACCCCAAAAAATCGAACTGAATGTCAAAGTCCTTCGGATGAGACTGTAAACCGAGGCCCCGTGTGCGAACGCATGCAGAACATCTTGCGTGCCCGTTAAATCCTGTTCCGCTTTTCGAAAGAGTAGGCCATTGTGTGCCGGTGGGAACGGATGAAAAAATTTACAAAACCGCATACACACGCATAAATTAAAAAAAAGTCACCCGAGCACTTTGATTTGTTGCTTTACAAGATTCGGCGCTATATAAATTCCATACATTATTATGATGATTATTAAACCGAGGTCCTGTGTGTGAACACACGCGGGACATCTTCAGCACACGTTAAGACCTGTTCCACCTTTCGGAAGTGTTGGTCATTCTGTGCCGGTGAGAACGAATGACAAAATTTGCAAAAAAACTGCATGCATACGGGGACTTGATGTACAAAAAGCACATAAAATGAGTGCTTATTCCATTATCCTCGAAATAAAAAAAATGAATAAGTCGATGGATAAATGAATAGACAAATAAGGAAATAAATTTAAAAAAATGAATTTAAAAGAAAAGAAGGGTCTGTGGATGCATAATGAGAGAAGTAAAAGGTAATATCTTTCTTTCTTGCTCGAGGGTAAGATGTAAAAAATATTCCTTTCTTTCAATAAAAAAAAAATCATCGTTGGTTCGTTGGTTCGTTCGCTCCCTGTCTGTCTGTCTGTTTTTTTCTGTCTCTGTCTCTCTGTCTGTCTTTGTTTCTCTGTCTGTCTCTGTCTCTGTGTCTCTGTCTAGTCTGTCTCTGTTTCTGTCTGTCTGTCTCTGTTTCTCTGTCTGTCTGTCTCTGTTTCTGTCTGTCTGTCTCTGTTTCTCTGTCTGTCTCTGTTTCTCCTGTCTGTCTCTGTTTTCTCTGTCTGTCTCTGTTTCTCTGTCTGTCCTCTGTTTCTCTGCTCTCTGTCCTTTGGCTCTTTGTACGTCTCTGTCTTCTGTCTCTGTCTTCCTCTGCCTGCCGCTCTCTGTCTCTTGTCTCTCTGTCTGTCTCTGTCTCTCTGTTCATCTGTCCCCTGTCCTCTTTGTCTATCTCTGTCGTTCTGTCTGTCTCTGTATCTCTGTTGACTCTGTCTCTCTGTACGTCTCTGTTTCTCTGAACGTCTCTATCTCTCTGTCTCTGCCTCTCTGTCCCTGTCTCTGTCAGTCTCTGTCTCTCTGTTTGACTCTGTCTCTCTGTCTGTCTCTGTCTCTCTGCACGCCTCTGTCTCTCTGTTTGACTCTGTCTCTCTGTCTGTCTCTGTCTCTCTCTATGACTATGTCTCTCTGTCTCTGTCTCTTGTATGTCTCCCTGCTGTCTCTGTCTCTCTGTCTGCCTCTGTCTGTCTCTGTCCCTCTGTCTCTGTCTGTCTCTCTGTCTCTGTCTCTGTCTGTCTCTGTCTCTCCCTGAAGGCCGGACAATGGGCGTGCAGCATGCAGAGGCAAGCAAGGGGATGAGAGGCGGACCTCCCGCTGCTCTCAGAATTGCAGGCAGTGTGTGCTGCAGTGGTGCCGTGCCTCTGTCACTGACGTGCCTGTCCTTGTGTGTGTGGTGGTGGGGGTGGGGTGGGGGTTGGGGTGTGGGTGGAGTGGCGTGTGTGGGGGGGGGGGGGGGGGGGTGGGGGGTGGGGTGTGTGGGGTGGTGGTGGGTGGGTGTGTGTGGGTTGTGTGTGGGTGGGGGTGGGGTAGGTGTGTGTGTGTGGAGGGGGTGTGTGGAGTGTGGGTGTGTGGAGGGTGTGTGTGTGTGGAGGGTGGGGGTGGGGTGTATGTGTGTGTGTGTGTGTTGGGTGGGGGGGGGTGTTGGGGGGGGGGTGGAGTGGCGGTGTGTGTGTGTGTGTGTGTGTGTGTGGGGGGGTGTTGGGGGTGTGGGTGGAGTGGCGTGTGTGTGTGTGTGTGTGTGTGGGGGGGGGTGTTGGGGTGTGGGTGTAGGTGGAGTGGGTGTGTGTGCATGTGTGTGTGTGTTTAGTTGTGTGGTGTTTGTGAGGGTGGGGTGGGGGTCGGGTGTGTGTGGGTGGGTGAAGGGTGGGATGGAGGTGTGTGTGTGTGTGTGGGGGGGGGGGGTTGGGTTTGGTGGAATGGTGTGTGTGTGTGTATGTGTGTGCGTGTTTAGTTGT
>CM054134.1:115079052-115081552 GCA_028751875.1 Rapana venosa
TTTGTGTGTGTGTGTGTGTGTGTGTGTGTGTGTGTGTGTGTGTGTGTTGTGCGTGTGTGTGTTGTGTGTGTGTTTTATGTGTGTGTGAGTGTGTGTGTGCGTGTGTGAGTGTATGTGTGTGTGCCTCTCTCTGTCTCTCTCTTTCTCTCTGTCTGTCTGTCTGTCTGTCTGTCTGTCTGTCTGTCTGTCTGTCTCTCTCTCTCTCTCTCTCTCTCTCTCTCTTTCTTTCTGGTATCTATCCTCTATGCAACTGCCTCTATCCCATTTGTTTATACATGTTTTTGTTTTACCATTTCCCTAATTCCTGAGACATTTCAATTTTGTGTGTTTAACTGAATGATTGATTGATTGGTTACCTACTTACTTTTTGAACTGAGGGCTGGATGAAAAGAGCCACCACTGTGTTTATTCTTTTCCCTCTATAGAAATGTTCATTCATTCATTCATTTCATTTATTCATTCATTCATTCACTCTCTCTCTATCTCTGTCTCTCTCTTCCCCATCTCTAGCTCTCATCCCATCATCCCATATTCATTCCCTGTCATCTATTCCTCATACATCACCCCACAATCCATTTCTAGACTTTCACATTGTACATTCGGACTCTCTGTGCAAACAGTCATAGTTATGGGATCACGCGTATAACTGACTGACTGACTGACTGACTAACTGACAGACTGACTGACTAACTGACCGACTGACCAATCAACTTCTCGCTTAATCCCGTGAAGGTGTCGTTGATGGCATGACATTCAAGTCTTTAAGCTCGTCTACCCAGAAGAACACGACATGAGTTCAAAGTATCCGCTGAAGACGTGTCGAAGGAACGATTGTAGTCAGTGTCGTTGAACTTCAGGTTGAAAACCTACCTCAAACAGAGACCTCAGCCAAGACTCGAACCAGCAAGGCGCAGATCAAGGCGCAGGATCGCTCTAACCACTAGGCTGTTCTGACTCCGGCCTGTAATTCAAGAGTGAAAATGAACAGTGCATCTGCCTATCTTGCTGACAGTCACTATGGGGTCACGTTTATAGCGATCAAATGGAATCGGGGGCAAAAAAAAATCGATTTCTAGTCAGCTTTGGTGGTATTAGAAGTTGAAAGAACTTTTGGTAGTTTGCCGTTGGAGTGGGGTGGGGAGAGGACGGGGTTGGGGGGTTTGGGGGTGGGGGGGTGGGGGGAAGATAGTAAAAGGAGGAGGTGAGAGAGCGTATGGGTACTGTGTTTCAAAATAACTGAGAGGTATGGAAAGGTGTGTGTGTGTGTGTGTATGTGTGTGTGTGTGCGTGTGCGTGCGTGCGGTGGTGTGTGTGGTGTGGTGTGTGTGTGTGTGGTGGGCGCGTGCGTGCGTGTGTGTGCGTGCGTGCGTGTGTGTGTATGCGCGCTCGCGCGTGTGTTTAATCAACTAACGAAGGGAATTCATCCAATCCATTACTATCACCTTCTCCGCCCCTTATCCTCTCTCTCAATGTCTCTCTCTGTCTCTCTCTGTCTCTGTGTCTGTCTTTGTGTCTGTATGTCTGTCTGTTTGTCTGTTTGACTGTCTGTCTGTCTGTCTGTCTCTCTTCTCCCTTTCAGTCAAACCAGAGATCGCTGTGAAATCACCAGATGGCAAACTAAAAACCCACTGCTGTGATCTGCCTTTGGCGCCGTGAAATCGAAGTTTGTCAACGACCGGAGATCGGTGGTTTAGAAGCAATGCACGGGTCTGAAAGCGAGGAGAGGTCCCGAGTTCATTCCCACTTGAAACCGAGCTTCCCGCATCCACTAAAACAATGAGTGGCATTCCGAGTGTTAGTTTTGCAGATGAATTATAAACCAGGCGGGGTATCACGTGAAAGTCAAGTCCGTTCATCGTCAGATCCCTATCCCTCCATTTATTGTCAGATTGCTACGCCCTTGTTTATCGAGCTAGCTATGCAACCCTTTATTTATCGTCAGATCCATACACCCCCTTGCTTCTCGTCAGATACCTACACCCCTTATTTATTGTCAGGTCCCCACACCCCTCCATATGTCTTCAGATCCCCACACCCTCATTCGTCGTCAGATCTCTACACCCTCCATTGATCGTCACATCCCTACATCCCTAGGCCTTTTTTATTTTCAGATCCCTACACCCCTTATTTATCGTCAGATCCCTACATTCTCCAGTTATCGTCATATCCTCACACACTCATTGATCGTCAGATCCCTACACCCTCCATTCACCATCAAATTCTTATACCCTCATTTTTTGTCAGTTTTCTAACCCCCACCCCCAACCCTTAAGAGACCTGGAACTGAAAAAAAAGAATTCGAACTTTTTCCATTACGAAATATCCTGTTGCTTCCCCCCCCCCCCCCCCTATCCCTTTCTCAAATGTCTTGTCTACCTGATGCTGTCTGACACCTATACCTATCATGTACTTTTTTAGGATTCACTTACCTACTCTTCGTCCCTGTCACAGCATGATTACCAAAAAAAAGTGGAGAGGAATCGCAGACCTATGTAGAAGG
>CM054134.1:115089052-115101552 GCA_028751875.1 Rapana venosa
GATGACAGCTGATGAAGTGAAGAAAAATGTCAGTCTTGGATTTCAACCACATCATTCTCTCTCTCTCTCTCTCTCTCTCCTCTCTTCTCTCTCTCTCTCTCTCTCTCTCTCTCTCTCTCTCTCTCTCTCTCTCTCTCTCTCTCACCTTAAGAGGATTTTTCCTCTGGAGGTAACATCAGTGCAGACTCTGCTTTCCCCAAAAGTCTTTCGGATGAGTCTATAAACCGAGGTCCCGTGTGCAAATGCACGCAGAACATCTTGCGCACACGTTAAAACCCGTTCCGCTTTTCGGAATAGTAGGCCATTGTGTCCCGGTGGGAAAGGATGACAAAATTTACAAAACCGTGTATACATGGCGACTGGATGAAAAAAGCACATGAGTGCTTATTCCATTATCCTCGAAATTAAAGAATCTCTCTCTCTCACTCTCACTCTCTATCCCTCTCTCTCTCTGTCTCTCTCTGTCTCTGTCTGTCTGTCTCTGTCTCTGTCTGTCTGTCTCTCTCTCCCCTCTCTCTCTCTCTTAGTTTGTTTTTGTTGTTGTGGGGGTTTTGTGCAGAAATTGACAGGTTTCTTGTTTGATGCAAAGGATCCCGTCAGATTTCACATTTGAAGCGACATCACTTTGATGAATTTTTGTTTTGTTTTTCTTTCTTCTTAACATTGAAGCCGACACCATCGTCTTCATTATCTGTGCTGGCTTTTATCCTTATTGGTTTGTGAGTCCTTTGCTTTCTGTCTGTCTCCTGCTATCTCTTTCTCGAACTTTGTCTGTCTGTCTGTCTGTCTGTCTGTCCCAAATTGTCTTTCTTTCTCTGTCTCATTCTGGTTTCTCTGTCTTTCTGCCGTTATGTCTGTGGCTCAGTGCCTCTGTCTCTCTTTCGTTCTCTCTCTGTGTCTCTCTCTTTCTCTCTGTATGATTCTGTCTTTCTCTCTGCCGCTCCTCTGTCTTTCTCTGTCTGTTTGTCTGTCTGTCTCTTCCCTTCTGTCTGTCTCTGTGTCTCTGTCTGTCTGTCTGTCTGTTCCCTTCTCTCTGTCTCTGTGTCTCTAGCTGTCTCTTTGTATATCCCTCTGTGTGTGTGTGTGTGTGTGTTGTGTGTGTGTGTAAGTGTGTGTGCGTGCAGCGTGTGTGTGTATGTGTGTGCGTGTGTGTGTGCGCGCGCGCTCGTACACGTGCGTGTGTGTCTGTGTGTGTATACGTGTGTGTGTGTGAGCGCGCGCACGTGCATGCGTACATACATGCATGTGTGTGTGGGTGTGTGTGGGCGCGCACACACGCTCACGCTCCCTCATTCTACCGACTATAATTATTAGCACAATGTCTGCAAGCTGATAGCGATCAGAAATGTTGGAATGAAGAAAATGCCAGACTAGGATTTTAACTACTAGATGTTGTTGTTTTTTCTGGTGTTGTTTTCTTTACTGGGGCAGCTGTGACAGCTGTTCATGTTTACCGCCTATGGAGCTGTCACAGTTTCCACTTGAAGTAACGTCCTCTGATTTTCTTTCCAAACTGAATCTGACACCTTGCTGCTGCTGCTGCTGCTGCTGCTGCTCCTCCTCCTCCTCCTCCTCCTTCTTCTTCTCTCTGCTTGATTAATTGATCAATGGCTCATGATCTCTCTCTCTCTCTCTCTCTCTCTCTCTCTCTCTCTCTCTCTCTCTCTGTGGTGTGTGTGTGTGAGGTCAAGTCATAGTCAAATTTTTATTTCCAGATGGTACATTGAATAAGCAATGCATTCGCTTTTTTCATTGTGTGTGTATGTGTGTGTGTTTGTGTGTGTGAGTGTGTGTGTTTGTGTGTGTGTATGTGTGTGTGTGTGTTTGGTGTGTGTGTGTGTGTTGCGTGTGATTTGTATGTTTCTTTGTCTGTCTGTCTGTGTCTCTCCCTCCCCTCCTCTCTCTCTCTCACTCTGTCTGTCAGTCTGCGTCTTTGTACTACTCTGTCCTTTTGTATATCTCTCTCTGTCTCTCTCATTTTATTTCTTCTTTAGCTCTAAGTGTCCTTCTTTGTGTGTCTTTCACTTTCTCTCTCTATCTGTTCGTCTGTCTATCTGTCTGTCTGTCTGTCTGTCTGTCACTCACTCACTCACACATACACACACACACACACACGCGCGCGCGCGCACATACACAGAGACGCACACACACAGACTCTCTCTCTCCTCCCTCTCTCCCTTTCTCTCTCTATCTCCCTTATAAACACACACACACATACACACACATACACACATATACACACACACATACACACGCACATACACACACACATACACACACACATACACACATACACACACATACACACACACACACACACACACACACACACACACACACACACACACACACACACACACACACACACACACACACACACACACACACACACACACACGCACACACACATACACACACACACACACTTTTGCGCATTTACCTCTCAACTCAGCTGACATAGCAAATCAAGACTGCGGCATCATCGGTTATCTGTCTGTTCCCTCTACTTCCCTTTTTAACCATCACAAACATCTACCCCCCCTCCCTCCTCCTCCTCCTTGTGTCATTCTTTTGCTCTTACTCATCCAGCCTGAAATAATTTTAAAGAAAAAAGGAACAAAATAATGCTTGGTTTTTCTTTTTTAAAATTTGTTTGTTTTGGTTTGGTTGTTTTTTACAACAAAACTTGTACGACGAATTGCCGACATAGACATAATATAAACACCCACTCTAACGATCCTTTGCTTTTGAAAAGGCCAAACCGATGGCATCAGACGTCATGATTATCATAGTCAGCCATCCCACAGTCTGTGTGTATGGCAACCACACCGCACATAGAAAGGAATTTATCAATTTGTATTTCGTTAATCTTTACCTTTTTTAAAATAAAAAAAGCAATCTGTACTGACTTCACTTCCCTGTACATCTTTCGGGATGAGACTTTAAAGCAAGTTCCCATGTGTAACTGCATACAGAACATCTTTACATTGAAATCATATCCGCCTGTGGAAAAAGAGTAGGGTAGTTTTAGGCAGTCTTCTTCCCGTTTGCGCGCCTTGGCTTCAGTACAGTTCTCCCAGTTCACCCAGTTGTAAATGGGTACCTGCCCTCTTTAGGGTCAGGGAAGGTAAAGCAGCGAGGGAGAGGAGATGGGCGCCGCCCTCAATATGCTGGCCCTAGAGAAGTGAGGTCTCTGACGCCTCGCTCCCCTACGACCTTATAGGTTATGGGACTCCTTTACCTTTACCTTACCTTCTCTTGTTCGCTTATTACACCGTCAGATGTGTTTGGGAGAAATAGTTGCAAGTCCTTTCCAGCTCCTCTCGTGGGCCGTACAGCTTGGTTTGCAGGGTTATCTCTGTGAGCCTCACAATCTTCCTCAGGTCGCTGAATAGCGTGCACCTCTGAAGGATGTGCTCGCCAGTCTGGTTTTCTTTGCCACAGGCACACAGGGGACAGGGAAGGAGTTTCAGCTTTGTGGACATGTGATTTAACCTGTTGTTCCCAGTACAGAGTCATAGAATGATGACTTGGTCTTCTCTTTTGAGATGGTGGTAGCCGTCCTTTTCTACTCTGGGTCGGGCCATTGATTTGATGACTGTCTCCTTTTCGTGGAAGGTGAGGCTGCTTTCGTACTGTTCTTTCTGTGCTCCCTGTTTTGCAAGTTCATCAACCTGTTTGTAGCCAGGTACAGCACAGTGGGCAGGAATCCGTTGCAGCGTTACACGTTTGTTTTGTGTAAGGAGCTGTAGTTCCCTTTGGAGTTCTATTTCTTTGCAGACAGGGCTTGTAGGACTGACAGGGAATCGGTGAAGAAACCACTTGCTGGCATTCCTCTTTGGAGTGTCTGATCATGGTGGCAGCTTGTTTCAGGGCTTGAGTTTCTGCAGGGTAGTTAGTGCAGTGTGTCCCTGATGGGATGTTTGCTGCTTCTACTTCTTCTGTGTACTTGGTTTGTTTTAGGCAGTGAAGTGTATAAAGTATCTTAAAATGACTGGTATCGTAAAATGGAGAGACCCAACAGAGATGAGAAATCTTCCTGAACCTAGAAAGTTCATGTAGACAAACCGTTCTCATGTCGTCAGAAAGTGTATTGCCAATGCATAGACTGCCGAACACAAGATAAATGATTCTAGATATGACAATGCCTATTGTTGCTGTGGACGTACGGATCGATTAAAATAGCAGATTTTCCCGAGATAGCTATGGACAACTCGTTTTACGTTCGCAGTCTGTACAGTTTTAAATTTTGAAATATCTTTTCCATTAATTTGGGTCTTTTTTCACGTGCATTGATAGAAAACGATGTGCTAAGAAGAATACTTTAACTTTTCATTCTGCGATGATAAAGTATCCTAGAGTCTCGAGTAAAGAATTTTCGAAAATAATGTGCAGTTATGTTTGGACCAGGTTCGTGCAGTGGAAGGGCTTAATCCAGTTAGCAAACAAAAGAAAACCATTTAACGACACCACACATATACTGACACAAACAAACCTAGCATGCATCCTGCTACCTAGGAAAGATGAGCTCTACCAGATTTACATTTCTCACAGCACGGTGCCAGAAAGATGCAGTGCAGTGCCCAAACGACTTGTCGAGGAGTGAAAAGAGCAGTCATGAACAGATTTATGACAGGTAAAAAAAGAGAAAAAGGAGGGTGTTTGTCAAAGGTAATTTTCACCCCATCCATTTCAGGTTTCTGTGAAGGAAAAAAAATCGATTCCAATATCTGGAGCAAATTGGATCCCACGTCGAAGCATATTTTTTTTGTCAGCTGGTATGGCATTAAATACTCATATGAGAAAAGGTCTTAAGAAGGGGAGAAGGAATGTGTTCAGCTAGAGAGAGAGGCAGAGAGAAAAAAGAAGAGAAGAGAGAGAGAGAGAGAGAGAGAGAGAGAGAGAGAGAGGAGAGAGAGACAGACAGAAAGAGAGAGGGAGAGAGAGAAAGAGAGAGAGAAAGAGAGAGAGTGAAAGAGAGAGAGAGAGAGAGTGAGAGAGAGAGAGAGAGAGAGAGAGAGGGAGAGAGAGAGAGAAAGAGAAGAGAGAGAGAGAGAGAGAGAGAGAGAGAGAGAGAGAGAGAGAGAGAGAGGAGAGAGAAAGAGAGAGAGTGAAAGAGAGAGAAAGATTTTATTATTTTTATTTTAATCTTTATTTTATTCTTTTATATCGAGGATGATGGAATAAGCACTTATGTGGTTTTTACATCCAGTCCGACAGTCCCAGAGAGAGAGAGAGAGAGAGAGAGAGAGAGAGAGAGAGAGAGAGAGAGAGAGAGAGAGAGAGAGAGAGAGAGAGAGAGAGAGAGAGAGAGAGAGAGAGAAGAGAAGAGAAGAGAGAAGAGAGAGGGAGAGGAGAGGGAGAGAACATTGAACTCTGTACAAATCCAATATACATCAACCTTGGGCCACAGTACATGGGGTTTGGGGGCGAATTTTAAAAAAGAATGGCCACGAACCAAAGTGATGAGAAGCATGTGAAGCTGACTGGTTTACCCCCAAACTACTGGTTTGCCTCATTTGATCCATAAAGATTACCTACAATGAACACAGTAATCAAGACAAAACACATATTATTTGCACATTATTCAACCGATTTCTGTCCGATTCCCTAAACGCAATGAAACCAATTTTTTTCTTTTTTCTTCTGATGAAAAATAAACTTCGATAGATCTGGTGTCTGAAGTCACTGTTTGCTATTCTAAGCAAATTTGGAAAAAGACAAATTGTTGTGTTTAATGAGAAACTTGTTCCGAAACTTAGTAGCCATAGTAGAGTCAAGGGAGGTTACCACAGATACTAAGGGCTCAGACATGGAAATCTTTTCCATCGAGGTTTTCCTTAGAGAGAGAGAGAGAGCGAGAGAGAGAGAGAGAGAGAGAGAGAGAGAGAGAGAGAGAGAGAGAGAGAGAGAGAGAGAGAGAGAGAGAGAGAGAGAGAGAGAGAGAGAGAGAGCGAGCGAGAGAGAGAGAGTGTATGTGTGTGTGTGTGTGTGTGTCTGAGTGTCTGTGTGTCTGTGTGTTTGTCTGTCTGTCAATCTGTCTGTCTGTCTGCATATCTGTATGTGTTTGTTGTGTGTGTGTGTGTGTGTGTGTGTGTGTGTTGTGTTTGTGTGCGCTCGCGAGCGCGAGCGAAAGAGGAGAGAGAGAGTGTGTATGTATGTGTGTGTCTGAGTGTCTGTGTGTCTGTCTGTCAATTTGTCTGTCTGTCTGTATATCTGTGTGTGTTTGTGAGTGTGTATGTGTATGTGTGTGTGTGTGTGTGTGCGTGCGCGCGCGCGCGCGCGCGGTGTGTGTGTGTGTGTAACAATAACAATAACAATAATTTTAATTCAGTTTGTGTGTGTTTGTGTGTGTGCGTGCGCGCGCGCGTGTATGTGTGTAAGCAGTACATCGATCAGTCAGCCATAGCAAGATTGAAGGGAAGGCGCCACAGGTACTAAGGGCTCAGACACATGGACACATTTCCCATCGACTGATTCTTCTTTCTTGCTTTGATTAAAACAAACCCTCTTTAAAACACACACACACACACTCCAACTTTTCTTAGAACTTAAAAAGCACTCGCTATACAGAGTTGTTTAGAGTTGAACACACACAGACTCAAACCCCAAAACTCCACTCTCCCCAAAAGTCCTTCGGATGAGACTATAAACCGAGGTCCCGTGTGCGAACGCACGCAGAACATCTTGCGCACATGTTAAATCCTGTTCCGCTTTTCGTAAGAGTAGGCCATTGTGTGCCGGTGGGAACAGATGACAGAATTTACAAAAACCGCATGCACACGGCGACTAGATGTAAAAAAGCACATAAGTGCTTATTCCATTATCCTCGATATAAAAGACTAAAATCAAATAAATAAATAAAACCCCAAATCGCCACAGTGCCAGTAAGTTCAGGGTCAAAATACTTGCTTAGGCCCAGACCAAAAGCTTTGTCATTTATTGATAATATAAGTTTAGCGCCAAGAGCTATATCAAACTGCTGCCATGCTTTGAAAATTTATATTATCTTGATATTGTATTCAGCCATGACAAGTTCGTAGCGTAACAACCTATAATCTCCATTAAAAAAAACAACAACCCCAAAGAAAGACCCGCTGAAGTCGGATGCGCTGGGCCCGACTTGTCAGGCGCTTAACGGCAGCGCAACGCATTTTTGCTCATATAACAGACAACAATAGTTGCTGTCTGAGCGTTCGACGCAGAAGAACGAAGAAGAAAGAATCCCTCGTAGTTGGAGTACGGTTGCCTATGTGACCGGTTAGTTGAAAACAGCCTTACGTACACACGCAGACTTCTCATTCGGTGTGTACTGAGTCTCACAGTGATTCCCATGCAAGTGGCTGCGATCAGTGAGACAGAGTATTCTGGGCTGACCCCCCACAGTGTTAAGCTGGGAAACGCGCAGCAACAACAGCAAAAAACACTCACGCTAGAAGGGGGATTTATCTTGACTATCTTCGGTTGTCCAGCTTTTCCTTTCAATTTTTGTCTTGTCTACAAAGAAAGCTGATTCCTTTATTGGAAGACGGCCGGCTACATCGACACAAACAGATATACAACTAAAGTAATATATATATATATATATATATATCACGCACATTTTCTGTAAATGTACAATCTTTAATACATCACTTTAATTTGTTTGTTTGTTTTGTTTTAGCACTTTATTAATTTTTTTGGGTTTTGTTTTAGTCTATTATTACATAAACTGAACAAGGGTTAAATTAAAGAAAGAGCAAACACACACACAAACACACACAAACACCACCACAACCACACACACGCACTCCACTACACACACACACACACACACACACACACACACACACACACACACACACACACACACCACACACACACACACACACCACACACACACAACACACACACACGCACACACAAAAACACACACTACCCACCTACTCACCCATCCACTGACAGTCATCGTCATTGTATCTAGTTCTCATTTATAGTGTTTGATTATAATAATCAATTTTGAATTTTCATTTTGGTGTGTTTAAAACTGTTGATAATGATTGTTTGCGGGTTTGTTTAGTTTTTGTGTGTGTGTGGGTTTTGTTTGTTTTGTTTGTTTGTTTTGGGTTGTTGTGGGTTTGTTTGAGAGCATGGTGTAAAAAAGCCCTGAGTTTATCCATTTACTCTCAATAAACAGTTCGAGTTCGAACAGTTCGAGTTTCACTCACCCATCCACCCACTCACCGAGGCAACAATCATTGAGCCAGCTTCACTACCAGCACCCGAGGCCCCTGCAGACAGTGCTGTTCTGGGTGGCTGACGGACTGACTGACAGGAAATCTACCTCATCCCCCCACACTGCCAGACTTTTAACTCAACAAACTCACTTGGAGACTTAAGCAGCAGCAAGTCGTCTGCCAAAAATGTGGCTAGTTTAAGCAAGGGTGTTTTTTAGGAAAGGGGGGGGGGGGGAAGATGGGTGATGGAAGGACTAAATAACTCGTAGTGTGAGAGCCCCTTCCCCCCCCAAATAAAAAAAACAACAACCCACAACAAAACAACAACAAAACAAAAAACAAACAACAAAACCACTCCCAAACAGCTAAAACCACAAAACAACATACACACACAAGCACACACACACACACACACACAAGCACACACACACACACACACACACACACACACACACACACACACACACACACACACACACACACACACACACACACACACACACACACACACACACACACTAATGAACAACAAAAACTTGTATATTGTCGATCATTTTCAATCGACACATACACACACACACACAACACACACACACACACACACACACACACACACACACACACACACACACACACACACACACACACACACACACACACACACACACACACACACACACACACACACGCACGCACGCACGCACGCACGCACGCACACACACACACACACACACTAACGAACAACACAAAATTGTATTGTGTATTTCCTATCATTCTCAATCGTGGCAAATTTCCTTTCACGAAATTATGTCTGTTCCTTCCTAGGGATGAGCGCACGCATCACCACAAGAACAGCGCCACACATTTAAAAAACACATTCTGTTTGCATACATGTGCATTTCTCCTCCTACTAAACGGACATTTTGTTCTATAGAGTTTTACCACGACATTATTCTGGTTGCCATGGGTTCTATTACGTACCCTAGATGATATATTGCACACGGCTTCCAGAATCTCAGTTTATCGCAATTCATACAATTCGCAATCGTTTATTCCCGTTTGAGCCCCTGAGAAACACAAAGTATACATGTACAAAGAAAATGACGGGTAGAACAAGGAAGAACATACGCATTCAAAGATGGGGGGGGGGGGGGGGGGGGGGACGGGATAGCCTAGTGGTTAGAACATTGCCCTCGCAATCTGACGACCCGGGTTCGATTCCCGTTCAAGGGAAAATTTTCCCCTGGAGTATACATCAGTGCCGACTCCACTCTCCCCAAAAGTCCTTCGGATGAGACTGTAAACCTAGGCCCCGTGTATGAACGCACGCAGAACATCTTGCGCACACGTTAAATCCTGTTGCGCTTTTCGTAAGAGTAGGCCATTGTGTGCCGGTGGGAACAGATGACAGAATTGACAAAACCGCATACACACGGGGACTGGATGTAAAAAAAGCACATAAGTGCTTATTCCATTATCCTCGATATGAAAGAATAATTAAAAAATAGACATTAGCACTAAAACCGCAACTGACGGCGCAGTGGATGTTGCGGGGGGAGCGTTGAAAGATGGGAATGTTGTTGTGCGTTCCCTAGCATAACACTCTGGGGGGTCACCCAGAATGTGCACTCTGACTCACTCATCCCGCACACCTGACAAAATCATCGTGAGATTGAAATTACGCACTGAATGAGAAGTTTTGCGTGTATGACTGTTTTTAAAGTACCTCGCCATAATTATAGGCAGCCATACTCCGACTTCAGAGGATTTTAAAAATCTCCTGTCAAGGAGAGTTCAGATTGTTATATTAAGAGCTTAGCATGGCTGAATACAATCTCAGCACAGCATTTTTTTTTTTTTTTACAACATAACAACATTTAAATGTAGACCTTGGCAATTAGCTGACATCAATAACTGACACAGCGCTTGGTCCGGGCCATGAAAGATGTGAATGGTACTCGGGATCTCTCACTGTCTAGAGCGGATGTGTCATCTCCAGGGTACCAATCTTAAGTGTCCTTGATGTGGTAGTTAAGGTCAAGGCTGTATTTTCCCTCCCACCTCCACCCCCCTCCGCGACCTGTGCAGAGGACTGAAAAGTTGAAAGGTCAAGGTCTCTGGGTGTCTTTTTTTTTCTTTTCCCTGGACTAACCGGATTGGATAGCTCGTTGACTTCTCGTCAGTCCTTCCCGGCTCTGGGTTGTATCTCTCTCTCCTGAGATGACTAAGTTTTCTCTGTCTTTGTCTGTCTGTCTGTCTGTCTCTGTCTGTCTGTCTGTCTGTCTGTCTGTCTGTCTCTCTCTCTGTATTTTGTTGACAGTCCCAAATCAGGGCAAGGGCCGGATGAAAAAAGAAAAGAATACTTACTCTGTTACCCTTGGAAAGTGAAGATCATTCATTCATTCATTCATTCATTCATTTGTTCATTCATTCATTCGTTCATTCATTCATTCTCTCGCTCTCTCTCTGTCTGAAGAGTAGGCCATTGTGTGCCAGTGGGAACAGACTACAAAATTGACACATCTGCATGCACGCAGGGACTGGATGTAAAAATGCATATGACTACTTATCCCATTATCCTGGAAATAAAAAAAGATATAATCACACACACACACTCTACCTACTCCTCTCTCATCACCTCTCTCACACCATCACACCACTCCTCACCACCCCTCTCTCTTCTCTCTCTCTTAATCTCTCTCTCTCTCTCTCTCTCTCTTTCTCCCTCTGTAAAACTCAAAATAAGTATATATTCTCCTTTAGTAAGAGATTGTGATCTTTACATGATAAAGTTGATGAGTCGCGAATCGAATCTCTCTCTAATATCTTGCCATCAAAGATTTTGATTTGATTCTCTCTCTCACTCTCTCTCTCTCTCGCTCGCTCGCTCTCTCTCTCAGAGCCAAACTTTTGAAAGAGAATATAAGAAATCAGCCTATGCATAGAGTCAGAAAACTACAAAAAAAAGTTCTAGACATGGGAGGTGGAAAATACTGTATGCGTGAAACAAAATCTAGTATTCATAGCCACAGCTAAAGACACGCAGCAAATATAAACAAACCCATATGACCTGATTTTGAGAGATTCAGCGTTCCAGTTTTTTTTCTTTTCGAGGGATCGATGTATGGATGACTGGCTTCACTTCATTGTCTTAGGGTGGAGTGCCTCATTATGATGGCAGAAATAATGCTGGTGTCATGAACATAACGTGAATTTTGGACTTTTTTTGGAATGCTTGTGCATGAAATATTATTGATAGGGCATGGGTGTGAAGAGAGAGGTGGATTCATTTTTAATGTTCTGAATTTTTTTTACAAGTGTGGAAAGATGTTGTAAATAAAGATACGTTGACATTTGGATCAGAAGGACCTGCTGAGTAAGCAGTTGTGTAGAGCATATGTTTTGTGTGGAATCATGAAAACTGGCTGTTAATTTTAGCACAACATAATAGAAACTATAGGTAAAGGTGTTCCCATGTAACCTATGCAGTCGTTGAGGAGCGAGGGGTCAGAGACCTCACTTCTCAAGGGGACAGCATATTGAGGGCGGCGCCCATCTCCTCTCCTTCGCTGCTTTACCTTCCCAGACCCTAAAAAGGGCAAGTACCCATTTGCAGCTGAGTGAACTGGGGGACTGTACTGAAGCCAAGGCGCGCAGAACGGTCACCCATCCACTTGGTAACCACGCTCGATGCTGTTTAACCTTAGCTTAGGGAAAGCGAGTTTTCTGACCACTGAGCTATCTCGTCCCCATAGAAACTTCTGGGTGTAAAATTGCCCAAGTGGCTAGAGCATCCTGCGCGCAGTCTGACCGTAGTAGCGTGTGTGGGTTCCAATCTCTACTGAGGTATAAGTGTTTGGGAAATTTTCTTCTGGAGTTAACTTTTTATACTAGTTTCCATTCCCCTCACCCCTCTCCCCGTCCCCCCAAATCATTTGAAGGAGTCTATAGTTGAACTGAATTGAAATGAGTACCACTTTCAGTCATGGCAGATTTATTTTGAGTGAAATTTAGGCTGCTCTCCCCCAGTGATCCCCATTGTAATTTTTTTTATTGTCCTGTTTGTTTCCCTATCAGGGTACTATTTAATTTTGAACAACCACACACACACACGCACGCACCACCACACGCACACACAGCACGCACCACCACCGCACCAAGCACCACGCACGCACTGCACTGACACACACACCACACACACACACACACACACACACACACACACACACAACACATACAAATAAACACACTTATAACAAACACTACGTTGCAATCGCTGCACAA
>CM054134.1:115106552-115136552 GCA_028751875.1 Rapana venosa
CCCTCTCTTTTCTCTCTCACACACACATACACATAAACCCTCGCACACCCATCCATCCGCTCACCCACACGTAGGCTACAATCCAATTAGTGGATTCCCATAGGAGCTTAGACCGAAAGAAATGAATCTCAGAGCCCTAATAAGGTAGACAGGAGTGCAAGACAGCTGGTGGTCAGGGCATCATAGCCATGATCTGATGGAAACAGAGGGCGTGGACTTGAGTCACCACTGGAGGTCTACTGGGGAAAACATTTCGTAGAGTTATCATTGGTTCTGACTTCAGTTCCCGTAAAGATCCTTCAAATAAGACTGTAAGCCAAAGATCCTTCAGATAAGACTGTAAGCCAAAGATCCTTCAGATAAGACTGTAAGCCAAAGTACCATGTATAAACACGCGCAGAACATCCTGCCCTTAAATTTAAACCCTGATTCATTTTCGTAGAAGACCAAAGTAGCTATGGCAGGTGGGAAGGATGACCCAAATATACCCAGCATGCATCCAGCTATATGGAGAAGGATGGGGTGTGTTAAGTTCAACTATCCCTGGAATACATCCTGAAAACTTCAGTGCTATTTCCAAACCCCTAAAGAAGTTAGGGGGAAGTTTAAGAAAGTCAAGCCATACCATGAATCTCTCTGTCCATCGAGATGATAAAGCAGTGGTATTGGTAGTGTTACATAATAAATATGTGGCAGTACACTCACCGCACAAAGGTTGTGGATAAAGGAAAATTACTGATGTACATGGGGTAAAAGATACTTTTGTGTTACCATATTATAAGTACTTTAGAGGTGGTATAAATGGCTTTCTTGAAAGTTTCTTGAGCTTACTTTGGGATGCTTTCACAAGTATGTTGGTAGAATGTTTCAGGGTAGGTTACCTGTGTCTGTGAGGCTTGATTTGAAGAGGTCAGTTTTAGGTATTGGGAGTTGAATTTTGGTAAGATCTCAGGGACTCAGACAGAATTTACAGTGCAGGGTTTGTGGAGCTTGCCCAGTTAAAATTGTATGCATAAATATTGCATTGCTTAGGGTGAGCGCGCGCGCGACACACACAACACACACACACACACACAACACACACACCACACACACACACACACACTACTAATATCACTAAGAGTGAACAGACGTTAAATTGAAGACACACACACACACACACACACACAAAGACAGAGGAGACAGACAGACAGACAGTCAGATACAGAGGCAGAGAGACAGAGAGATTATGGCTTAGACATGTTTGTAGCAGAAATTCCAATTCATTGAAACTCAACAAAACAAAACAAAACAAAACGGCAAAAGGATGGAAACAGAAACCAAGACATGTTTCATTAATTCTATACCGTCAAGAACCGCAGAGAGCGATCTCTGTTTAAAATCAGATCGCTCGGTATCTGGAGAAAATAAATCCCTGAATTGAAACGTTTGATTAATAGCGCTCTTAACATGGCCGCCAACGCACAGAGAAAACGACCTGCCCTGCCCACAGCCGGGTAATTGAGAGAAAGGGAGGCAACAGATTGATTAGAGTAGTGACCCTTGGGTACATGCTCCACGCTGTGTCTTCATTCCCATCTCGTGTGTCTCTTCAGCCCGGGTCATTTTCTGCTGTGTAGGAGAAGAATGGGGAAAGAGTATTGCATTTTTGTACTGCTTTTTTCAGTCTCTGTTTGCTGGTTTGGTAGCAAGTCTCTGTATATGTGACTGTGTATCTGCGTCTTCTTTCTGTTTGATAATGTCTCTCTGTTGGTCTGTCTGATCATGTCTGCCTGCGTATCAGTCTGTCTGTCTGTTTTGGTCTCTGCCTTTCTGTCTGCCTGTCTCCGTCTGTCTGTATGTTTGTCTGTCTGACTGTCTTTCTCAAATGAATTAAAGTATCAGTGTTTCTTTTTTTCTTAAAATACTCTAGCAATGATTTCAGTTATTTTCGTATCTTTTTTTTAGAAAAAAAACCGTTCGTATTTGTAGTAATAATCATGTAAGTATGGTTTTCTGTCTGTCTCTGTCAAAGTTTTATTTCCAGATGAAACATTGAATAAGCAATGCAAAATGATAATAATATATTGAATAAGCAATGCAAAATGATATATTGAATAAGCAATGCATTTGTGTTTTTTTTCATCAAGCCATCTATCTAGGAACAAAAATTACTTTAAAATGATATTTAACTACAACATTATTATAACCCTCTTAACATTAAAATGTCTGTCTGTATCTGTCTGTATCTCTCTCCACCCCCCACCCCCTCTCTCTCTCGTCATTTCCTTTACCCAGAAAGGGTTTAATTGAAAAAAGGCTCTATTTGTCAGCCCTCTGGTGTTATTATCTGAGTTGTGACAGAATCAATGGAACCGATTCCTCACAGTCAGGGTTCTTCTCAATCAGCCAGCAAAATGATAGTTTTCTTTTATTAACGTCTGATTATTCCATATTATTTCTTTGTGTCTTTCCTTTTCCCCCCTTCTCTTTTCTCTTGTTTTTGCTTTCGTTGTGTGTGTGTGTGTGTGTGTGTGTGTGTGTGTGTGTGCGCGCGCGCGCTTCTTTTTCCCGTTACACATGACACTCAGATACTCATCATCCATACAGTGGCTGCCTAAGTGTGTGTGATTTTAAAAACAAATTAAATTCTTTTACATCGAGGATAATAGAATAAGCACTTATGTGCTTTTTTACATCCAGTACCGGGGGACGGGGTAGCTCAGTGGTCGGAGCACTCGCTTTCCCCCAGCCAAGTTAAGCAGCGTCGAGCGTGGTTACCATTTGGATGGGTGACCGTTTGCGCGCCTTGGCTTCAGTACAGTTCCCCCAGTTCCCCCAGCTGTAAATGGGTACCTGCCCTCTTTAGGGTCAGGGAAGGTAAAGCAGCGAGGGAGAGGAGATGGGCGCCGCCCTCAATATGCTGGCCCTAGAAAAGTGAGGTCTCTGATGCCTCGCTCCCCTACGACCTTATAGGTTATGGGACTCCTTTACCTTTTACCGGTGTGTATGCGGTTTTGTAAATTCTGTCATCTCTTCCAACCGGCACACAATGGCCTACTCTTACGAAAAGCGGAACAGGATTTAACGTGTGCGCAAGATGTTGTGCGTGCGTTCGCACACGGGGCCTCGGTTTATAGTCTCATCCGGACTTCTGGGGAGAGTGGAGTCTGCACTGATGTTAACTCCAGGGGAAAATATCGAACCCGGGTCGTCAGATTGCAAGCGCGCGCGCGCGCGCGCGCGCGCGTGTGTGTGTGCGCGCGAGTATGTATGTATGTATGTATGTATGTATGTATGTATGTGTGTGTGAGTGAGTGAGTGAGTGAGTGAGTCTCTCTCTCTCTCTCTCTCTCTCTCTCTCTCTGTGCGAGCATGAGCGTGACTGTTCGCGTGTGTGGGTGGACATGTGTGTGTGTGTGTGTGTGTGTTGTGTCTGTATATCTGTGTGCGTCTGGGTGTGTGTGCTATGTGTATGTACATGTGCGCACACGCGAGCATGTTTTTTGTGTGTGTGTGTCTATGCGGCACATGCATGTGAGCATACATCTGTAGTTGTTCCTATGTGCGCGTGATTAGTGGGATTTCCCTGGTGTTTGTTGCACTCTAGAGAAAAATGTTCTTCAAAATAGAACCGGTGTTTTAAAATCCTGATGGGCTACTACTATTTGTTCTTTTTTGGCTCTGCAAACCATTTTTTGTTTTTGGCTTGTCACTGGCTGGTTATTTTTGGCTTTATGGTTGGTATAAAACTGCTGCATTACCTTTGTTTAGAGAGCGTGCGTGTTTCGTAAAAGAGATACTCAGCATGTGTGGTTTTCTTTCTTTCTTTCTTTCCTCTTCTCTTTTCTTGTCTATGTGAGGATGCTGAGGTTTTTTGTTTGTTCTGAAAACTGGGCGGTGATCGTCAAGTTGGTGTTTGGCTGTTTTGTATAAAGCAGTAAAGTGTGCTGCATGCTGTGTTTGTGTGGGGTGTTTTATGTGTTGGAGAATGGAATGCTAACTGATGAGTTTCATGTATTTTTTCTGTTTGCAACATTCTGTTGCGCGCGCGCGCACACACACACACACACACACACACACACACACACACACACACACACACACACACACACACATATATATATATAGAGATATAGATATATGTGTATTGTATGTATATAAATATGTATGTATGTATGCATATATGCATGTATGTATGCCTGTGTGTGCACGCGCGCGCTGTGTGTGTTCTTTCTTTAATTTAACGTCTGTTCACTCAAGTGTGTGTGTGTGTGTGTGTGTATGTGTGTGTGTGAGAGACAGATACAGAGAGAGACACAGAGAGAGAAGGTGGTCCTAATTGCCTCCCTTACGAAAGGAGGAAGAGCACAGCCCCTTGTTACTAAACGGGAGACACCAGCGAATTGTACAAGGCTCGTGTTTCCTTGAGTGGAAGTTCTGGTTCCCTCAGCATTCGCACCATAAAGTGCTGATTTAAGAGGCCATATAATGTGCTTTTATGAATCGCATCGTTTCTAGTTTTATTTTCCTAGTTCGGATAATGTGTCAACGTAGACAGGTATTACAGTTTTCAGGTCTAGTCTGTATCGTTCACACAATCAGCTTAAGAAACAATATAAGAACAAAACAAAGTCCCAAAACAGAATCATACATAGTACGTATTCATTACGTATTGTGTCACAGGCAGCCTGGTAAACAAGAGCAAAGAAAATGCCAGGTTTCTTTTCGTGAATCATAAAACCTAGAATTACTTATATTTCTGCCTTTCATAATACCTATCTGATCTTCGGAACTGAAACTGGATATAGCTGAGCAGGGTTGAAAGAATAGCAAGTAGTTTTGCCCAAAGTTTTATGTTAATATTATAGGATCCCAGGGGTAGCTTCCCATTAATTTCTTTTTGAGAAGGGGATTAAAAACCCCCAACAAAAGCAGCTTTTAAAGAATTTCCTTGAGATAACCCATTTTTCCTACTCTCTTCATAAATTCTTTTGTTCACATACTCTCTCTTCATTTCTTTCGTTCATATTGTGCCTCATGTGAGATGAAATATAGATCTAACTGGATTGATATAGTAACCATAGCAACAGCACGTAGAGATTAGTAATGAACTACAAAACAATTTTTAAGTTATTCTGATCAGTACACGAATGATTACATTTGTTCATTTCAAAACGAAAGGAAGGCAAATGACACAAAAGTTGAAAGGCAAATGACACAAATCAGACAGTTAGCACAATAACTACCTCTCAAAAATTGTATACCAAAATCTACTTGGGCGGAAAAAATAAAAAATACTGTTACATCTACTTCAAGACACGTTAGTCACAGTCTCCAAAACTGATCTTCGTGCAGCTCTCCTTTACTTGTAGGGTAGCTTAAAACTTCCCTGGCTTCCAGAAACTAAGTTAACTCCCCTTGTTAATCATTCAGAACACCCCTGTCTCCTGAGTTTCCTGAGTTAGCTTATCTTGAACATCAGTCATTCCCAAGAGAGAAAGAGAGAGAGAGGAGTCATCAAGCACTGGGAGGTTCCAACTCTGGACAAGAGGAAATGAAGGGACTCTGCTTCTGCTTGACAAATGCTTTCCTTCTTCAGCGCTCTGACAGTCATTCACCAAGCAGGAGGGGGGAGGGCGGGAATGAATCTGATTCCCCAGTGGCTAAGTTACAGGGCAGAAGCAGCAGTCTGTCATCAGACATTACTGGCTCTGTGCTGACTCTATCGGGATTCACCACACACACACACAGTGAAAACGAAGCGTGGAGAGGTGGCTCCCTTTTCTGTGTGTTCACGTTTTTCCTCATTTGCTGTCAGAGAGAGAGAGAGTCTTGCGGTCTTCACTTCAGCAAACCTTGTGCCGGCTGAGGAGGCGAGGGTCTCTGGAGCCATGATGAAACGGGGACTGCCTCCCTCCTGACACCAGTGGGATTTCTCAGCTCTGGAGGCTTAAGGAAGTCTTTGGGCAGTGTTCGGTCTTCTTGTTTTTCTTTTTTTTTGGCGCAAGTTTGAGCGTACTTTTGTCATAGGTTTTGTTTCGTTGTTCTCATTCCCTTTTCTTCCACCAGCTCCTATTTTCTGATCCTGTTCTGGTTGTTCATCTTTCTTGTCGAAGTTAATGTTGTGGTTTAAGAGATTTTTCGAGTACTGTGGATCCGTCTTTCAACAGGTTAGGGACTTCTTGTGTGTGTGATGTAAGGAAAGTGTGCTTCTCTTTGCTTTTTGTGATTTAATTTTTTTTTCATGTCCTCTATATTGGATCATTTATTCTTACACTGGGGGTTTCTGAGAGTTAAGAACACTTGCAAAACAGTAGAACCTGTCTGTTTGCATTAGAAGTGAGCAAACATAGTATTTGATACCAGGGTGTGTGTTTTTTTAGTTATGAAACTTTAGAGATTGACCCATATATGATTTGAAGAATAGAGTGGAAACAGAAATTGTTTCATCTATTATATGTCAGCTCACCTCCTTCGTGCCGGTTTGTTTTTCAGACAAACATAAGATACAATGTAACAATTCTTTCCCATGCCGAAGTCGGATGTGCTGGGCTTGACCTGTCAGGTGCTTAAAGGCAGCGCAACGCGTTTTTTGCTCATAATTATGACAGACAGTATTTGCTGTCTGGGCGTTGGTCGAACAAGAAGCAGCAGTTCAGGACCAGGTCTATCCTATCCTCTACATTCTCAAAAGTAAGTCATCATAGTTTTTACCTTTATTACACACAGATACTTTTTTCCTAATCAGTGAAAAGGTAGGCAACAGATCAGAGAAAGAACCCAGCTTTAAAGATGCACTCTGGAACTCCAAAGTTAACATAACTGAGCCCAGGAAGGAAGAAATAAAATTAATGTTCTACTCCAAACTTCAAGATTTTCCCCACGACACCACAAACTCGAAGGGCGTGAACGTACTGCTTGGAACAAAGGGCAAGTTCTGCGGTTCCACTAGCAGGCCGCATCATTTTGTCTTCGACAGTCAGACAGTCCTTTAGGAGGAAGGAGGAATCCCCGGTGTGTGAGTTACAGGTCAGTGCCAGTCTGTCACCATGCGTTACTCAGTCAGGCCCGACACCATGGGATTCACACAATTGGAAGACTTGGAAGATGGCTTAGTCTTGCCTGTCAACAGTTTCTCCATTCGCTGTCTGACACATTTTGCGGTCTTCTCTACTTCAGCAGTGTTGATCTGAGCCAGCGGCATCTTTGGGGCCATGAAGTATGGACAGACTTCATTCTAACACTAGAGGGATTTGTCGGCTGAGGGGAAGTGAGAAAGTGCTGTGAAAAGTCCTTCAGAGTTTCTCGTTTTTTCAACGCGTTCTGTGTCACTTTTTCTTCTTCTTGCCATTACTTTTCCATTATCACTGTTTCCCGTTATCCAGTTGGGTGACTCATCTTTCTTACTGATGCTAATGTTATGGTTTCCAGACTTTAGCAACTGTTAACCAATACAGCAACCTGTCTGCGCTGCTTCAGTTTGTAGTTTTTAAAGAACCAAAATATTCTTTTATTTTTCGTGTTTTTTTGTTTCATTCATTCATTTAGACTTTCATAATTAGCTCTTTTCTGGCGTTTAAAAAAAATTCATTTGGTTGTTTGCGCTCAGTATATGTAGTAGTTAACAACATATCAAAATAAGTGTAAAGCACAGTATTTAGCATCAGGCAGTATATCTAGTAAATGTGTATACCCTTCCCAGGATGTAAAGCTGGCGAGTAAAGCATGATTAAAAAAAAACAACTTTAGCAATGAACCAGAACATTACTATTCCACTCTATTTTTAACATCAATAATCACATTTTGGGCCTTTGTTACACACATCACTCAGAATTGTGCCAAGAAAAGCAACCCCCCCCCCAAAAAAAAGAGAAAAAAGTGAGTGGTAGATCTAAGAAGAAAACCATATTTTAACAGTTTTACTGTGAGAAAAAAATGGTTGCATAAACAACAATCTCATCACTGATGAACTTTGAAACTCTTATAGCCAAGTAACGAAAAAATGTGTTACCAATGAACTTCCTACTTAAAGCAAAAGAACGCTGAAGATAAGCTATACCATACATTCTAAAATGGTCTCTTTTCCTCTGACACCACAAACTCTACCAGTGAAACCTTTCAGGCTTAGCATGAAGAGCGAAGCGCTCTGTTCTGGTAGAGGGATACCTTTTGTCTGAACGAGTTGGATAATCCTTTACGACAGAACAGAAACGGTGTCTCCCTTGGGCCAGAGTTACAGGGAAGTAGCCGTCTGTCAACATACATTACACACTTCCTTCTGACACCAACGGGATTCCCACAATCTAAAAGGATGGGGAGATAACCAATTTCCTATTTTAACTTTTTCCCCTTTCAATTATCGACGGTTGTCCTCTCACTTTTGTCTCTGTGGTTTTTTTTGTTTCTCGTTTTCTCTTTCTATGCGCACAGTTCGTTTCTCTTCTAATGTCTTGTCCTTGAACCTGGCCAAAATCTTTGTCACTTTTTAATGTCAGCTAATCACCAACGCCTACACTAAAATGTTGTTATGTTGTAAAATGTTGGGTTGAGATTGCCTTCAGCCATGACAAGCTCTTAACATAACAATCTGCACTCTCCTTTTATATAGAAAATAAATCCTCTGAAGTCGGAGTATGGCTGCCTATATGGCGAGGTAGTTTAAAAAAAACCCCAGTCATACACGCAGACTTCTCATTCGAGTGTTAACTATCCACAATCATCAACAGATCCCAGCAGATGATCAAAACAAACGTGCCGTTCGGGGTTCATGCACCCAGAATGTTAGGCTTGGTGACAGCGACCTAAGAAAACAACTTCATCCCTAAACAACACCAACACACACCATCAAGAAATCAACAACAAATTTTTGACCGTTGTACAGGGTTAACTCGAACAAATCCAACCGTTTTAGTCGGTTTAGTTTTGAAGCAGACCTAGAGAAGAAGATACTTCTTCCTTAAACACCCAGACAGCACTTTTTGTTGCCATCATGATGGTAATCAAACAATTTATGACAGATGCTACAGCCGAGTAGTGAAGACCGTTCGAACTCCATCCTGTGGGTCCATTAAGTCGTGGGTTCGAATCTTAGTGGCGTCTGATGAATAAAGGGCAGGGATTTTTGCCATCCCCCAAGTCAACGTCAAGTGCACACCTGCCAGTGCCTTAATTCCCATCGTGTACAAACACTTGTGTTAGATCAAATATCCACGTTAAAGATCTGGTAATTCTTCACGTCAGGGTTAGGTAGGTTATGGAGAAACGAACATACAGAGCGTACATCTCCAAAGTCAGAATGTGGCTACCTTCATTGTGTGCAAAAACAATAAAAGAACGGTCGCATGCGCGAAATGTCACCATTGGTGAATCTGGGAGCTCTAGCCTAGGAAAGAAAAACTCCTTCCTCCCCCCAAACAAACAACAACCAAAAACAACAAAAAAGAAAACAAAACCAAACAAATCAAAAACAACAGACAAATACAACCCCCCCAAAAAAACAACAACAACACCCACCAACAACACCCACACCAAACAACAAAACAACCAACAACAAACATCCAAACAACCAAAAAACAACAAAACAAAAAACCCTGGCCCAAAACCCCTCCAACCAGTTTTAAATTAACAGGCTTGAACATTCCTTCGGAGTCGTACAATTAGAAAGGCTCGCGCTTCGCCGCTTTTCGCTTTATACAGATCAAGGATGTAGCCATTAAAAAACCAAACAAACCCCAAACCAACCCAAAACCAAACAAAACAAACCCAAACTGGGCACTACAAGGCATTCAGGCACAGAAATGTGTATGGGAAGAAAGGGGTGGGTTGGGGTGGGGTGGGGGTGGAGAAGGGTGGGTGTAGGGGTTGGGTAAGGGTAGGGGTGGGCGTAAGGGTGGGGCAGTGCGATTGGGGTGGATGGATGCGAAATGGTTTGGCGTCTCTGTTCCGTTCTGTGCTGGTTGGCCTGAATCAATATTTGCAGTGCAAAACCCTTTCACAACTAACTGCATGCAGGCCTCTTTCGGAGGAGGATGCAAATTGCCTTGTAAAACCCCATCCCATCATAGACGGGGCCGGGCAGGCAGGCAGGCATGCATTCACGTCCCTTCCCCTCCTAGCCTATTGCTTTTGAGTTCTATCTCTTTTCGTATGCATGTGGGATTCTCTCTTGTCTTTGCTCCTTCTTCTCTCTGTGTCTATGTGTGTGTGTGTGTGTGTGTGTGTGTGTGTTTGTGTGTGTGTGTGTGGTGTGTGTGTGTGTGTGTGTTCTTCTTTCCAGTGTGTGCGTGTGTGTGTGTGTGTGCGTGCGTGTGTGTATGAGATTTTGAATTTGACTTTTGAGCCCTCAATTCTAGTGTTGATGTGTGTGTGCGTCGTGCGTACGCGCGCGAGCGAACGTGTGTGTGTGTGTGTGTGTGTGTGTGTGTGTGTGCACGCGCGCGTGCGTGTGAATTTTGAATTTGATTTTTTTTGGGGGGTGTTGATTTCTTTCTAGATTTTATCTTGTGTGTGTTTTCCACACCAAAGCAAACACACGTAAAGGGGTAATACGATCCCTTATACATGCCAATGAATGTCTTTGGGGTGCTTTCACAGAACAGGGGGCAAGTGGATGCATGGTCAGAGCTTCGAGCTCGGGGTTTGATTGTGACTGAGGGTGTGGGTTCAAATCCCTGCCACAGGTTCCATTCTAAGGGATTAGTCCTTTGAGTTCACATTGGTCCTATCGCCCCCCCCCCCCTCCACTTCAATTAATCCTCCAAGTAAGACTATCAAAGAAGCAAGATGGTAGAACGGTTTAGACGTTCACCTGCTTAAATCTGTAAACCGTGAGGTTGTGGGTTCCATTCCCAGTCTTGCCCTTTTCTTTACTTCCCAGTTTGACGGAAAAATGGAACTAAATGAATGTCAAGTCTTTAGGGGAGGAGATTGTAAACCACTCATACTCGTGCGCTTACGGATTTGTGCACGTGCAAAAGAAACCACGACAATCGAAAAGTTAAAAAAAACCAACCAACCATGAAGGTGCCTCCTGTCTGTCCTGGCAAAATGAGTAGGTTCACTTCCTGACTGTATCTCTGAAGTCGAAATGCGGCTACCTTAATGGTGGGGGGAAAACGGTTGCATACGCAAACATCTCACCATTGGTGAACCTGGGAGCTCTAACTTCTAGAAGAACAAGAAAAAAAAGACTATAAACTTATATCTCGTTTGTAAGGGCTTGCAGACATCTCGAGCCAGCGCAGAAATCCATAATTATGTCTTTCGCAGAAGTGTAGGGCAGTATGACCGATATCATGGATGATACAGGCATACCCAGCATGCATCCTGATACCCCCGGAGGGATTGACTCCGCCAGGTTGAATTTGCCCATTTCACGTTGTCCCCCCAAAAAATCAGTACGATGCCGCTAATTACTCCGCAAGGAGGTGAGGTAAGGAGTAAATCAAGTTATTGAATTTACCTAAATTGTATACCACTTTCACTTACGACTGATTTATCTGCGAGAAAGTCATGAACCTCTACCCAGGAAGAGTACCGTAGCCACAAGAACAGCGCCACCCTCATTATTGTTTTGTGTTCCTGTTTACAAGTGCATGCTTTATTATGGGAGTACCTTTTTCTGGAGATTTTTTTTGCCAAGGATAGCCTTGTTGCCGTGGGTTCTTTTATGTTCACTGAATTTAAGATTAAAGGCGCTATAAAAACTCCATATCAGTATATTATCATAATTATTGAATGGTATGGTGCTGCTTACGATAACAATAACGACATTTTATTTTCTGAGGGTAATAGAATAAGTACAAGACTCTTTTTTACATCCAGCCCTCGAAAAGAGAGAAGGAAAGAAAGAAGGAAGGTAAACAGACAAAATATAAGCAAAGTGAATAATAATAATCACAATAAACATCACCACGATCATCATCGTCGTCATCACCTCTATCATCATCACAATCATCACCACTACCATCATCATAAACAAAATTATTATGATAATATAGATAGATATGTGTGAGGTATGATGATATAGATAGATACGTCACAGAACCTCAGTTTAGCAACTTCTCCGAAAGACTAAGTATCTAGGCACGGTTGCTAAGTACTGGACATTACATTTTCCCCTACTGCTGTGAAGAGAGGCCAGAAGGACTTCGTTCTAGTATCTCGTCGGAAAGACTTAAGAGGGTTCACGGTTGCTAAGTACTGGACATTACACTTTTCCCTACTGCTGTGAAAAAGCAGAGGCCATAAGGACTTCAGTCTAGTATTTCATCCGAAAGACTTAAGAGGGTTCACGGTTGCTAAGTACTGGACATTACACTTTTCCCTACTGCTGTGAAAAAGCAGAGGCCATAAGGACTTCAGTCTAGTATTTCATCCGAAAGACTTAAGATGGTTCATGGTTGCTAAGTACTGGACATTACACTTTTCCCTGCTGCTGTGAAAAAGCAGAGGCCAGAAGGACTTCAGTCTAGTATCTCATCCGAAAGACTTAAGATGGTTCACGGTTGCTAAGTACTGAGCATTTCTTTTGTTTTCTGTTGCTGTGAAAAAGCAGAGGCCAGACAGACAAGGGAGAGAAGTAAGTGGTGATGACAGCCCAGCTGTTGGCTGTGTGGCTGAAGCACGGAGAGATAGATAGACAGATAGATAGATAGATAGATAGACAGATAGATAGACAGATAGATAGATAGATAGATAGATAAATAGGCAGATAGATAGATAGATAGACAGATAGATAGATAGATAGATAGACAGATAGACAGATAGATAGATAGACAGATAGATAGACAGATAGATAGACAGACAGATAGATAGATAGATAGATAGATAGATAGATAGACAGATAGATAGATAGATAGATAGATAGATAGATAGATAGATAGATAGACAGATGGGTGGCTAACGATTTTCTGTCAGCGCCGATGGAACTCTCTCTCTCTCTCTGTGACGCCTGACAGCTGAGGAACAGACTGAAGGCTCGGTACTGTACTACTGATCCGTCTGCTTATATTTACTGGCTAAAACGTAACATCACGCACGTGCGCGTTTGCGCGCGGGGGTACGTATGTGTGTGTGTATGTGTGTGTGTGTGTGCGTGCGTACAGGTACGCGCATATATATACTAGTGTGCGCACATATGCACACAGAGAGGCACAAACACATATATGCACACACATGCATTCAGACACATAGACAGACCGCCAGACAGACTACCAGACAGACAGTACAGCCAATCAGACACACAGACAGACACACAGGCACAGACAGACACATAGACAGATACACAGGCACAGACAGATACGTAGACAGACATACAGACAGACCCTCGCACGCACGCACACACGCGCGCGGGCGCGCGCACACACATCTATCTATCTATCTATCTATCTATCTATCTATCTATCTATCTATCTATCTATCTATCTATCTATCTATCTATCTATCTATCTATCTATCTATCTATCTATCTATCTGTCTGTCTGTCTGTCTGTCTGTTTATCTATGTATGTATGTATGTATGTATGTATGTATCTATCTATACATACATACATACATACATAACTACATACATACATACATACATAACTACCTACATACATACATACATACTTACATACATTCACACATACAGAGACAGAGAGTCAAGTCAATTCAAAAACACTTTAATCATCCCACAAAGGGCAATTACGAGAGAAATACGAAATACGAAATTTTAGTTAAAGAGGGTAGTAGATTAAGTACAATGACTTCTTTTCTTCCAACCCTCAAAACGGGAAACATTTTTTTAACACCAAAGCAAAGCAATTATGCTTGAAAGAAAAAAAAATTGGAAAGGAAAAGAGTAAAGGAAACGACAAAAGAGAAAATTCACCAAGAATAAACAAGAGAGAGAGAGAGAGAGAGAGAGAGAGAGAGAGAGAGAGAGAGAGAGAGAGAGAGAGAGAGAGAGAGAGAGAGAGAGAGAGAGAGAGAGAGAGAGAGAGAGGGAAGAATTTTTTTTTACAAAATTTTATCTAAAGAGGGTAATAGATTAAGTACATTGACTTTTTTCATCCAGACCTCAAAAAAGGAAAAAAAGTATAAACACCAAAGCGGAGAGAGAGAGAGAGAGAGAGAGAGAGAGAGAGAGAGAGAGAGAGAGAGAGAGAGAGAGAGAGAGAGAGAGAGAGAGAGAGAGAGAGAGAGAGAGAGAGAGAGAGAAAAGAGGGAGTGGGGGGGGGGGGGGCAGGGCGAGAACGTTCTCAATCAATGAACCATTTCGACTAAAATTGCAACTTTACATTCAAAAAGAAAAGCCCCCCCCCCAAAAAAAAAAAAAAAAAAGAAAAAAAGAGCTTAGAATAAACCTCCACACACGAGTTTTGCCAAATGTGAACCGAATCGATACAAACAAAAACCTGCTCAGAGAAAAGGCTTAAGGAAATAAGCACCTGCCAGATAGATCATACTCTAACTTGATTTCTTCCCTCCCTACACTTCTCTCTTGTAACTGCGTCAGGAGTCGTTGTGTTGGATCGCTGCACTGACTGCCTTTCTCTTATCTTCTGACTGCCTGAGAAGTCTTTTTTTTTTTATATCACTGCATGCAGCTGTCAGTTTCAGCTACTCTCAGCTGCTATCCATCCCATTCCATCCCAGCTGGCGCTAAGTATAGCAGGAACTGACCACCCTTGGACTTGGTAAAAGGAAGGGGCTGACTTTAGGCTACACACCCGTATTAATTTTGAGGTCATGTAGTATCTTGTCTAGAGTGTGAGTGGAAAAAACTGTTGGTGATTTTCACAGATTTTTTTAAGTATGAAAAAATGGACTGTGCACTTGGTTTTGGGATTGAGGACATAGAGCAATACCAGGTAGTCACGAGAAAGTTGGAAATAACCATCAAATGAGGTTTGCCTGTATTCCTATGCGTTGACCCCGCGCATGCATATTGCGGTAAGGAAGCTAGCAGACGACAAAGGACTGAGGGGGTACAGTGTTTGCTGAAAAATTAAAAAATTTCAAACCTACCAAATTTGTTCAAAATCACATGAGTTTTGAGTCAGAGGCTAGTCTTTCACAAAAAGTGGTTTTTATTTCTGTGGATGCCTTAGTACGTGCGGCATGAATATAAGAGTTACATAGAAAAACAGAAGGAAAAGAGTGATTTTTTAATACCGGTGTGCAGCCTTAGCCCTGGGCCCTGGACCCTTGACTGAGTTGTGCTGGAGTTGCCTGCTGTGCATGCACTGAATGTCTTTCTCTTAGCTTTTAACTGCATCAGGAGTCGATGTGTTGGCGCACTGAACTGAATGTGTCTGTCTAGCAACGTGTGTCTGATCAGAAGGTTGAACCCGGCAGAGCTCATTCTTCTCCAACTAGCTGGAAGCATGCTGGGTATATCTAATCGTACATCTGTTATATGTAAATTCCATGTATTCATTCAACCGGCCATAGCTGGCCTACTTATTGAGAAAAGGTGAATGGGGATGAATATATTTCATTCATATTTTCCCTATGATTTCGAGGATAATGGAATAAGCGCTTACGTGTTTTTTTCCTGTTCCTACCAGCACGCAATGGTCTACTCTTCCAAAAAGTAGATCAGGGTTTAACGTGCGCGCAAGATATTCTGCGTGCGTTTGCATACGGGACCTCTATGTACTTCTGTGTTTGATTACGTCTACCACTCTCAGTCACAGCAGAGTTCTCTGCCTGAAGTTCGAGCTGCTCTCCACAGGAAGAGCACATCGCCACATGAGCAGCAACACCCATTATTTTTATTTTTCCCTATGTATTTGTTTCCCTATCAGAGTGGCTTTTTCTAGAGTTTTGCCAGATACGACTCACATGTTGTCGTGGGTTATTTTACGTGCACTACATACGGGTTGCACGCGGGACTTTGGTTTATCGTCTCATCCTAAAGACTAGCACCCAGACCACCACCCAGAGACTAGTAGAAACGAGTGTCGAACCCGCACCTTTCGCTTTCTAGGGAGTTGCGTCACTCTCTAGACCATCGATTCACCCGATCGATTCGCTAGATGTTCTGCATGCGTTTGCTTCCGACACCTCGGTGTAGGCCTAAATAGGTAAAGGTAAAGCTGTCCGTCCTATAACCTATGTGGGTCGTAGGGGAGCGAGGCATCAGAGACCTCAACTTCTCCAGGGGCCAGCATATTGAGGGCGACGCCCATCTCCTCTCCCTCGCTGCTTTACCTTCCCCGACCCTAAAGAGGGCAGGTACCCATTTACAGCTGGGTGAACTGGGGGATTGTACTGAAGCCAAGACGCGCGAACGCTTACTCATCCAAGTGGTAACCACCCTCGATGCTGCTTAACCTTGGCTGGGGGAAAGCCAGTGCTCTGACCACTGAGCTAGGCTATCCTGTCCCGTCAGGCCTAAATGTATGTTTGTCCGTCGTGTCCGACGATGACCTCCACAACAGCAGAGGAGGCAGCTGCTGTTTTGGAAACTGAAATAAGTCGAGATGCCTTGCCACAGTACACCCCACCTCTGCAAGTGGCTGAGGGACAGTCAGCCAAGTGCTCTCCAAACGAACAGGCATCCCCAGGCTCAGGCACTATAAGACTGTGCGCGTCAATGCCTCCTAGCAGAGAGTCTAGTCGATTTAAAGACTGAAGGTGTAAGTGGCAATTCCATTGAGTGGGAAAGCACTGTCAGCAGTCCTCTCACCCTGCCCCACTAGCATCAATGGTTTAATCAAGAACTGTGATAAAGCCTAGTCGTCACTGACGGCAATGTGAGGTACCACATGCAAACAACCTGGTCGAGAGCCATGTTCCGCACCCAATGTTTAAAGAAACATAATCAACTCAGATGGGCACTAAGTCTGCAGTGCAAAACTGTTCCGTGGATGGCCAGGGGCCCTGTTGTCAAGAAACATCAGATCACTATCCTGGGAAATTCTGTCCTAGGGATGCCTCTTTATTTAAACCATGTCTTTCCTTCTGCGCAATTTTGCTATCTGTCACCCCCTTTCTTGTCGATTTTATGCTTCTGTCCATTCTCCAGACTTTCCTCTCTCTCTCCTTCCCCCCTTCTTCTTCTCTCTTGTCCTCTCCTCCTCTCTCTCTCTCTCTCTCTCTCTCCCTCCCTCCCTTCTTCTCTCTCCTCTCTCTCTCCCTCTCTCTCTCTCTCTCTCTCTCTCTCTCTCCTCTCTCTTCTCTCTCTCTCCTCTCCTCTTCTCTCTCTCTCCCTCTCTCTCTCTCCCTCTCTCTCTCTCCCTCTCTCTTCTCCTCTCTCTCCCTCTCTCTCCCCCTCTCTCTCTCTCCTCTCTCTCTCTCTCTCTCCCCCTGTCTCTCTCCCTCGTCTCTCTCTCTCCCTTCTCTTCCCTCTCTCTCTCTCTCTCTCTCTCTCTCTCTCTCTCTCTCTCTCCTCTCTCAGAAAGACTCCAAAGATAACGCACAATTCTCTCTCGCGCCGAAGTCGGATGCGCTGGGCCTGACATGTCCGGTGGCTTAGCGGCAGGCCGACGCGTTTGAGCTCACATGACGGGCAACAGTAGTTGCTGTCTGAGCGCTCAACGAAGAAGAAGAAGAACTGGAGACTGGAACTTGCGCCTTCGTGGACAGTGTGATGACGATTTGAATATTCTAACCACTAGGCTATCGCTCCCCCTTTTGCACTACTGTCTTGTCCAGTCAGGGAAGGCCAGTGTTTGTTTACGGGGTTATGGAATGTTTCACACCCGCTGACATCTCCAGGGCAGAAGATGAAATGAACTGAACCCAGCGCCAACAATCAGTCTAAAAGCTTTTTACACTGCTGTAAACTACTCAACTGGGGAACAATCTTGGAAACAAGCCTGGGCAACACACACACACACACACACACACACACACACACACACACACACACACACACACACACACACACACACACACACACACACACACACACACACGCACGCACGCACGCACGCACGCACGCACGCACGCACGCACGCACGCACACACACACGCACGCACGCGCGCGCGCGCGCGCGCGCACGCACAACACACACACACACACACACACACACACACACACACACACACACACACACACACACACACACACACACACACACACACACACACACACACACACACACACACACACACACACACACACACACACACACACACACACACACACACACACACACACACACACACACACACACACACACACACACACACACACACACACACACACACACACACACGCACAGAGTTTTTCTTGTCTTCCTTTTTTGTAACAGTGCTTCTTCAATCCTGCTGTGCTACAGAATTCTGGAAGTTACGAGGAAAACGTCTTTCAGCATATCTTTTGTGAGGCGACACACAGCACTGACAGAGGTTCGCACTCGGCGTCTGACAATACTTGAGGCAGGGGGTTCCCGTCTCCAGTGGACAGACGCCATAGCCGAGTGGTTAAGACCGTTCGAATTCAATCCCATGCGTCCATAAAGTCGTGGGTTTCAATTTCGATAGCGTCTAGTGAACTTTAGAGTAGGGATTTCTACGATCTCCTAGACGAACTTTAAGTGCAGACCTGCCAGTGCCTTTAAGTCACTTCTGTATATACACATGCAGAAAATTAAACAAGCACGTTAAAGTTCACGTACTTCATGTAAGCGTTCGGCGGGTTAAGGAGACGCGAACATACATGCATCCCTGAAGTCGGCATACGGCGACCTTCATAGTGGGGGAAAAAAAACGGTCGCATACGCAAAACCTCATGGCTCTAGCCAAACTGAAGAACAAAAATAAAAGTACGATTTCTTAACCCCCTACACTGCGAATCTACCTGTGTGGTTACAGGAAAATGCAGACCCTTAGCAATACATCTTAGTTGTTGTTGCTCGACTGTTATATCACTGGAACATTTTTCAGCTGCCTGTACTGTTGCTTCTATGGGTTCTGGTCTCCTCTTTCTCTCTCCCCTCCTCCCCCCCCCACCCCCCCTTTAACAAGTGCAGCAAGAGAAAGTATCGCATTCAGACTCCGTACCCCATTCCAAACTTTGGGAACTAAACTTCCATTTACCCAATCTATCAGTGATGCCACAGATTGGGAAACGAATGGAAATGGAACGCACTTTGCACAGGGGGAGGAGTGAGGGGAAGGTACAGGGAAAAGAAACCGTGGGAAGGAGGAATTAAAAAAAGGTAAGAGGGGTTCGGGGACGGGATAGCTCAGTGGTCGGAGCACTCGCTTTCCCCCAGCCAAGTTAAGCAGCGTCGAGCGTGGTTACCAGTTGGATGGGTGACCGTTTGCGCGCCTTGGCTTCAGTACAGTTCCCCCAGTTCACCCAGCTGTAAATGGGTACCTACCTCTTTTAGGGTCAGGGAAGGTAAAGCAGCGAGGGAGAGGAGATGGGCGCCGCCCTCAATATGCTGTCCCTCAATATGCTGTGGATCGGTGGTCTAGAGGTAACGCGCCTGTCTAGAAAGCGAAAAGTCCGGGTTCGTATCCCGTCTGGGCCCGAAACTTTTCCCCCATCCATTAGACCATGAGTGGTGGTCTGGGCGCTAGTCTTTCGGATGAGACGATAAACCGAGGTCCCGTGTGTTACAGAAAATTATGCAGCGCACGAAAAAGAACCCACGGCAACAAGAGAGTTGTCCCTGGCAAAATTCTTAGAAAAAAGCCACTCTGATAGGGAAAGAAATACAGTTGCAGACCAAAAAAAAAAAAAAAAAAAAAAAAAAGAAAAAAAAAAGGGGTGGCGCTGCTCTTGTGGCGACGTGCTCTCTCCGGGGAGAGCAGCCCGAATTTCACGCAGAGAAATCTCGTGACTTAAAGTGGTATAAATAAATGAATACAGAAGTGAGGTCTCTGACGCCTAGCTCGCTCCCATACGACCTTATAGGTTATGGGACTCCTTTACCTTTTTACTTTTTAAGAGGGGTTTGAGTTGACTTGTCTTGATGACTTGTCTTGACTTGACGTGACGTGACTTGTCTTGTCTTGTTGTTTCTCTCTTGAATTGTTGTGACTTCACCTGTTTTGTTGTGACTTATCTTGTCATGTTGTGACTTCTCCTGTCTTGTTGTGATTTCTCTTGTTTTGACTTCTCCTGTCTTGATTTCTCTTATCTTGTTGTGACTTCTCTTGTCTTGTTGTGACTTCTCTTGTTGTGACTTCTCTTGTCTTGTGACGTCTCTTGTTGTGACTTCTCTTGTCTTGTTGTGACTTCTCTTGTTGTGACTTCTGTTGTCTTGTTGTGACTTCTCTTGTCTTGGTGTGACTTCTCTTGTCTTGTGACGTCTTTTGTTGTGACTTCTCTTGTCTTGTGACGTCTCTTGTTGTGACTTCTCTTGTCTTGTGACGTCTCTTGTTGTGACTTCTCTTGTCTTGGTGTGACGTCTTTTGTTGTGACTTCTCTTGTCTTGTGACGTCTCTTGTTGTGACTTCTCTTGTCTTGTTGTGACGTCTTTTGTTGTGACTTCTCTTGTCTTGTGACGTCTTTTGTTGTGACTTCTCTTGTCTTGTTGTGACGTCTCTCGTTGTGACTTCTCTCGTTGTGACTTCTCTTGTTGTGACTTTTCTTGTCATGACTTCTCTTGTCTTGTTGTGACTTCTCTTATCTTGTCATGATTTCTCTTGTCTTGTTGTGACTTCTCTTATCTTGTTTTGACTTCTCTTATCTTGTTTTGACTTCTCTTGTCTTGACTCGATTTCAATTGACTTGTCTTGTCTGTGACTTTTCCCGTATTGCATTGAAAACTCGTTGGAATAACTTACACATAATTTTATTTTTCATTGCATGCAGCGTATATAATGAGGAAGGTAAACATGGCGGAACCCCATCCCTCTTCAGGAGAAATGGAAGGAAGGATGGAGCGTAGCATTTGGGGGAGGGGGAGGGGGGCGGGGAAGACAGAAGCTGGAACAACAACATTCAGCTTCCGTTGCAAGAAGAAGAAATTATCTTGCGAGAGTTCTGCAGTGCAGCGATCCAATTCTTTAGGAGAAAGGAAGGAAGGAAGGAAGGAGGGAAGGATGGAGAGAGAGAGAGATACAGAGAGATAGAGAGAGAGAGAGAGAGAGGGAGAGAGCGAGAGAGAGAGAGAGCGAGAGAGAGAGAGAGAGGGAGAGAGAGAGAGAGAGAGAGAGAGAGAGAGAGAGAGAGAGAGAGAGAGAGAGAGAGAGAGAGGGAAGGAGGGAGGGAGGGAACTGTCTTATTCTTATTCCCCAGTGTGGGAGATGCAAGGACAGTGCAGTCTGTCTCCATACATTACACACACACCCTCGCTCTGACACCTGTGGGAGTTGTGGCCCCTTTCTAGGGGCTTCTTGGTGTCGGCGGAGTCTGAATTTTGGAGAGGTTTGGGGTTTTATTGTTTGTTTTTTTGTTGTTGTTCGGTTGCTTTTTGCTGTGCGACTGTGGCCTGTCATGTACGTTTTTTTGTTTTGTTTTTTTGTACAGTTGTATGCTGAATTTTTGTTGTAAAGTTTTGTTTCTTACTTTGTTTTGTTCTCTGTTTGTTTCTTTTTTCCGCAGTCTCTCTTTCTTTCTCTGTGTCTCTCTTTGTCTGTCTGTCTGTCTCTCTTTGTCTGTCTGTTTGTCTTTCTGTCTGTGCATGCATGTGTGTGTGTGTGTGTGCGTGTGGCGGGTGTAAGCGCGCGCGCGCGCGCGTGTGTGTGTTGTTGTTGTTACAATCGATTTTGCTGGATTGAGGCTGCTCAACATTTATCTAGCATCTCCTCCTCTTCCTCCTCCTTCTTCACCTTTTTCTGTTAAATTTCTTTCCTATTCTTCACATTATTTCCCTTTTACTCTCTCTCTCTCTCTCTCTCTCTCTTCTCTCTCTCTCTCTCTCTCTCTCTCTCTCTCTCTCTCTCTCTCTCTCTCTCTACTGCCTATCTGTCTGCCTGTCAGTCTGTTTGTCTCTACATTTGTCTCTATCTTTCATTTTCTGTGTCAGCCAGTCTGTCTCGATTTCTCGCTCTAGCAGACACAAGCACACGCTATACAACAATTTTGCACACAAAAGCATAATTCTTTGCTCTTTGAAAAATAAAATTCAACATCAACAAAACCCCTTCAGATGTAAAAAAATTTTTTTTTTAAATTCCGAGGGCGTTACACTGTCGCTCATCTAACTCTGGATCAATCTGTCAACCATCATGCTGACTGATGCTTCTGCTTCTGGAGAAGAAAACTGAAGCTCTGGCACTGTGTCTGAAAATGGCACAGGAATCGAATCATACAGCCTTAAAATATTGTGTGACCCATTTCCTCAGTGCGTGTCTGCAGCGATGAGACATCATGGCCCTTTCTACCCCTGCTGTTCCATGAAGTCGTTAGCATCAGCTGTTGGACAAGTTTGGGCCGTGGGAGGTTTTGCAAATGAAATGTGACGCGTGTGTTTGTGCGAGCGCGTGCACACACACGATGATATGATTGAGTATGATATAATATAGTATAATATGATATGATATAAATTAATATAGTATAGTATAGTGTAGTAAAATATAGTATACTATACTATATACTATACTATACTATGATATAATATAATATGATATAATGCAATATAGTGTAATGTAATATGACACAACATAACATAATCTAATGTAATCTAATGTGATACAATATAATATAATATAATATGATATAATATAATATTATATATATAGTATAGTATAATATACTATAATATACAATATCATATACTGCAATATAATGTAATGTAATATGACATAAGATAACATAATCTATTCTAATCTAATGTAAGATAATATATCATAATATAATATAATATACAATACAATACTATACTATACTATAATATAATATAACATGACATGATATGATATAATGTAACATATTTAGCTTATATCAAGTAAGAGACACTCAATTCATAGGATTCAAAAAGGCTGTTAAAGAACATGTAGGAATGTTCGTATGTATGCGTGTACGTACGTACGTATGTACATACGCATGTATGTATGTATGTATGTATGTATGTATGTATGTATGTATGTATATATGTATGTATGTGTATATGTATGTATGTATATATGGATGCATGCATGCATGTATGTATGTATGTATGTATGTATGTATGTATGCATGTATGTATATATGTATGTATGTATGTATGTATGTATGTGTGCATATAGATAGACAAACAGGCAGATAAAATAGACTAACTGATAGTCAAACAGACACCTACATATACAGACAAATCGACAGATAGACTGCTAGATCGACAGATATACCGACAGCATTTTTCACAGTTACTATTCCTGTCTCTGATGACCTCACCCCCTTATGAATATATTGACACCTGGCAGAGAGATTTTTTCCTACCAGTGGCGTACTGTTATTCAATATGAAGTCGGAACACACCCACTACCTCCACGAACTAGTACACTGCAGATCACTGCTTGCCTGAGAGTCTTCTGAGCTTTGCTCTAGTAGGGTACCCCACATCTGCAGAATTACGTTAGCAAATATCGAGAGAGTTCTGGGGTTGTTGTTTTTCTACCACTCGGCAAACTTGACTATCGGTTTCCATAACTACGTTTGTCTAAAGGATGCGGCACGATACTTCTTTCACTATATAAAAGTTGCGACAAGATATTTCTTTCGTTGTATGAAAGTTGCGACAAGATATTTCTTTCGTTGTATGAAAGTTGCGAAAATATATTTCTTTCCTATATCCTACTACGCACCATGTCTGTGTTACTTCGCTTGGAAGCAACACAAAACTAGCAACTTTTTGGGGAGCTTTTTCTTTTTCTTTTCAATCTACATATCGGATGTGTTCAATGTATGACGCAACATGGAGAAAGGTTGAAACTGACACTGGGATTTGATGACTGAGTTGACTTAATTGACGTCTCTCCCATTAAATTCCAGAAAAGTCATGGAGATACTACTGTAGGCCTACTGGAATGTTCAGGCAGCGTGGTCGTGGTGCATGTAGAGCCCATCCCTCACGATCTTGTTCGACACTAACGGGTTTTATCATGCAGCAAACACAAAAACCAACTCTGCCATCCTTCCTTAAATCAACGCCCTCCCCCGTAGGGATGCCGGGGGCCTGTCAGTATAAATAGCATCCCCTCAATCTGGAAATTCTGGGCTTGAAATTTTCTCTTTTCTGTCCCTCTCTTTGTTTCTGCCTCCCTCCTTGTCGATTTTCTGCCTTCTTGATCCATTCTCCTGCCTTCCCCCACCCCCCAGTAAGGCATAAAAGATAACAGTTCTCTCTCACGCTTATGTCGGATGCGCTGGGCCTGACTTGTCAGGCGCTTAACGGCAGCGTGACGCATTTTTGCTCATATGAAACAACAAGAGTTGCTGTCAGAGAGTCAGAAGAAGAAGAAGAAAGATTAACGCCCTGGTCAACAATAGGGGTCAGCCCAGGACGGGCACTGCAGTTGTGCGAGAAACCACATCAATGGCACATGAGCTAAAACCAAAGCCAGATTCCTTAAAAAAAAAGCTTTATTCTTAAGTGACTTACTATGACATCTTCACTGATATTTGACTGGGGAAAAAGCCCGAGTCTCTTAAGAAGTTATAAATATGTCCGGTGAAACATCGCGAGAAAGATGTTCAGAAAATCTGCAGGGGTTTTTGTTGTTTTTTGGGGTGTTGGTTTTCCAATGGTGAGATTTATGAAGATGCAAGCATCCTGCGCAAATGCTGCTTCAATAGGGATGGGTCCAACCTGGTTCAACTTGCCCACACGACAAAAATGCCTGAAAAAAATTAAGATGAAAAGAAAAAAACAAACCAACCAACAAATTCAGGCTTGACAGTCACTGTCTCAGCGCGTGCGAAGGCCGGTTGTGTATGTTTCTATAGATGCAGATCTGTCATTCTAACACTGCACAGACACTTGATACAGCCTACATTGTCTGCCATCCCTGTCATTCCAGGTGGTGTTTCTAAGCTGTGTCAGTGCTGATCGATGTTGGAATTTTTGCTTGTTTGTTGTTTGTTTGGTAAAGCTTTGAATATGTCTGTGCATTTATTGTTAGCGTCATATTATGTAAACTAACTAGCTTAATGGGTTTTATAGAGAAGTGACATTAAAAGGATTTTCTTGAAATACTGCTTGACTAGAAATTCTTGTCTGTCTATTTGTGTGTTTGTCTTGTATATGTATGTATGTATGTATGTATGTCTGTCTGTCTATCTGTCTATCTGTCTGTCTCTGTGTGTGTGTCTGTGTCTGTGCGTCTGTGTGTGTCTATCTATCTGTCTATCTGTCTGTCTCTTCTTCTCTTCTCTCTCTCTCTCTCTCTCTCTCTCTCTCTCTCTCTCTCTCTCTCTCTCTCTCTCTCTCTCTCGCGCGCGCGCGCGCGCGCGGCGCGCGCGTGTGTGTGTGTGTGTGTGTGTGTGTGCGTGCGCGCGCGCGTGCGAGCGAGCGTGCATCCGCGTACTTCTTCTTCTTCTTCTAGCACACACGCCACCCGTGTATGTACGAGTAGGTGAGTAGGTGTGAAGGATATTGGCTAGCTAAACTGCCGATCCAACTTGGTAACAAACCAGCAAGCAGGTGGATCAGTTCAGTACAGTGAAATACAATGTTGTACAGTCAGTACAAAGTAACAGTACAGTTAGAGAATCTGTAGTCTATGAGTCCACATCATTCTGTCAGAGGCGGAGAGGAGTACCATTCCTTGTGACAGAAAATCAATCGTTAGAGGAATGGTATCTGTACCTCACCCAAACACTAAACAGCCCCTGCTATTAGCAGCATTTTTCTTCCTAGTATGTGTGTGGGCTGTCGTTCCCAGCAAAACTTTTATCGAGAAAAATTCAGTTAAGTGTGGCACCTCCAAAACGCGCACGCAATGGGCAGCGATTTCCAATTCTTTTACATTGAAGTTCTAAGCCTTTCTCTTGCTTGTTCTTCTTGATCTTGTTGTTGTTGTTGTTGTTCGTTTCTTCTTCTCTTCTTTTCTTTTTCGTATTCTTCGCCTTCTTCTTCGCCTTCTTTGTATTCTTCGCCTTCTTCGTATTCTTCTTCGCATTCTTCCTCATCTTTTTCGTCATCGTCGTCGTCGTCGTCGTCTTCTCTCTCCTCTCTCTCTCCTTCTTCTTCTTCTTCTTCTTTTCTTCTTCTTCTTCTTCTTCTTCTTCTTCTTCTTCTTCTCTCCTCCTCCTCCTCTCCTTCTTCGCTTCTTCCTCTTCTTTTCGTCCTCCCCTCCTCTCCTTCTTCTTCTTCTTCTTCTTCTTCTTCTTCTTCTTCTTTTTCCTTCTCTCTCTCCTCTCTCTTCCTTCTTCTTCTTCTTCTTCTTCTCTCTTCTCCTTCTTCTTCTTCTCTTCTTCTTCTTCTTCTTCTTCTTCTCCTCCTCTTCCCCCCCCCTCCTCCTCCTCTTCCTCTTCCCCCTTCTTCGCCTTCTTTGTATTCTTCTTCTTCGCATTCTTCCTCTTCTTTTTCGTCCCTTCTCCTCCTCCTCCTTCTTCTTCATTCAAGGCAACTTTACTGGATTCTTGTCGTAACTCAGAGAGGACTCGCTGAGCTTGTGCACTAAACTGTTGTCAGGCAGTGTATCTTGGACACGTTGAATCTGATGAAGCTTATCGCTCCCCAGGAAACTTAACGGGCTTTCATACTGATAATCTGGACTGGCCAAGACTGTCCTACAGGGAACAAACAGTAGAAGGAGGGAGACGAAGAGGCGGACAGAGAAAACGATGGGAAGACAACATCACAGAGTGGAACGATTTGTAACGGAATGCAGAGAACCGCGAGAGTGGAGGAAGCTGGTTGCAAAATCTTCATTAGTGCCCCCACGGTCCAAGGGACTTCGGGATAGGTGAGGTGGTGAGAGAATACTGATAATGATGATAATGATAAAAAAGGTAAAGGTGTCCCATAACCTATGCCATCGTTGAGGAGCGAGATGTCAGAGACCTCAGCTTCTCCAGGGGCCGGCATGTTGAGGGCGGCAGCGCCCATCTCCTCCCCCTCGCTGCTTTACCTTCCCTCAGAACTCGAGACTCAAGAATACTTTAAATTCTCAGTTTAGAAATTATGAGTGACATTTTAGAATTTCATAACATGCCTTAAACAATGCATACATTAAAAAGTAACACACATTTTAAGAGTTGATAGCACTTGGTCTCTCTCTCTCTCTCTCTCTCTCTCTCTCTCTCTCTCTCCCTCCTCTCTCTCTCTCTCCTCACACACACACACACACACACACACACACACAACACACACCACACAACACACACACACACGCACACACAGATCTAACTAAAAGCAACACAAGCCATACAAAATCCTAGTCTATAAAGTGACCAGTCTTCAGAGAGCAGTGAAAGGATCTACATTTTCCTGCAGAAGAAACATGCGGTGTATGATCAAAAGCGTCCACGAAGCAAAAAATATTGATTCAAGCTGTAATCCAATAAAGGAACACATGCGGGAGAAGAAGAAAAAACCACCCCAAGTATGTTTTTACTTTGTATGACTCTGATGGAGTTTGGCTCTGAGCACGACCTCCTTTATCATTATTTATTTTTAAAATTTTATACTTGAAGAAAAATTTCTGTCTTTGAAAATCAACTCCTTACTTGGAGTGAGCTTTCTTCTCGATTCACAGAATTGTCCAAACCCTTTCTCCAATAATGGTAATTGTCGGCGTCGTCATTGTCGTAATATTTATTAATTTATTTATCCTTTCAATTCGAGAATAATGGAATAAGCACTTATGTGCTTTTTTTTTACCATAAAGTCCCCGTGTGTATGCAGTTTTGTCAATTTTGTCATCCGTTCCCACCGGCACACAATGGCCTACTCTTCCGAAAAGCGGCAGGGATTTTAACGTTTACGCAAGATGTTCTGCGTGCGTTCGCACGCGGGACTTCGGTTTATAGTCTCATCCGAAGGACTTTAATAATGTATGGAATTTATATAGCGCTGAATCTTGTAAAGCAACAAATCAAAGCGCTCAGATTTTATTTCATACCACTTTAAGTCACGGCAGATTTCTCCCCGTGAAATTCGGGCTGCTCTCCCCGGGGAGAGCGGGAGAACGCGTCGCCACTTAGCGCTGCGCCACCCTTTCACCCTTTTTTTTTTTTTTTTTTTTTTTTTTTTTTTTTGCTGCAGCTGTATTTGTTTCCCTATCAGAGTGGCTTTTTTCTAAGAATTTTGCCAGGACAACTCCTTGTTACCGTGGGTTTTTTTACGTGCGCTAAATAATTTACGTGTAACACACGGGACCTCGGTTTTAATCGTCTCATCCGAAAGACTAGCGCCCAGACCACCACTCATGGTCTAATGGATGGGGAAAAAATTTCCGGTCCCAAACGGGGTACGAACCGCCGCACACTTCGACCCGGACTTTTCGCTTTCTAGACAGGCGCGTTAAACCCCTAGACCACCGATCCACCCACTTTAGGGGGAGTGGAGTCTGCACTGATGTTTAACTCCAGGGGAAAATATCCCTTGAACGGGAATCGAACCCAGGTCGTCAGATTTCGAGCCAATGTTCTAACCACTAGGCTATCTGTGTGTGTGTGTGTGTGTGTGTGCTGAACATACGCTATTTGCAACCGATAATAATAAGGAAGACCAAAAGTCAATGCAACCAACTTCTTCTAAATAAGCAAGATGAGCATGACAGAATTTTAGCCACCGAAATCGAAAATTATCTCCCATGCCAAAAAAATTAGCAACCAAAATCGAAAATTATCTCCCATGACAAACCTTTTTTAGCAAACGAAACCTAAAATTATTTCCCATTAGAGAAGAAAACTGGATGGTGGAATATGAACAATGTTTCTCTTCCAAATGTAAAGCTGCAGGTAAAACTACTAATCTTTTGCAACGTGATATTTTGTAAGTCTAGTATTTTTATTTTTTTGTTTACATATTTTAGTTACATTACACAATTAGTCCATCTACGTCGAGATAACTTCAATCTCATTGTCTGTGTGTAAAATAAAAGCTTGACTGAACCAACTAGTGTGAAATTTATTGTTTAAAATCGCCGTGTATGTTATAAAAACTAAGTTTTTGTAAAAAAGAAAAAGAAATTCAACAATAATGTTAGCAAGTTGTTGACCATATAAAGATTTTATTTCTTTGTAAAAAACAGCCTCTGTGAATTATGTCAAAGAGTAGATACCATTGACATTTTTGGGCTTTTTTGATGTTATAAAATATTGGTACACTACATCATTAGCTCGACATATCTCTTGACCAAAGAGGGACGGGCGGAAAATACGGGACGCGGTGAACTTTAGTTAACGCTTATGCTAGTCTGTTTGTATGTAGCCTTTCGCAGTAACACAGCCATGTCTTGTTTGATTCAATCTTTGATGTTGCGCATTCAAGTTTGCTGTCTGCACGGCTACTCTCGCAAATGTTCCCTACTTGAAAGTATTGGCAAGAGACTTAGGATGAGTGACGCAACAAACGACGTCATCTTCCGCCTCTTTACAACAGGCATAAGGCCTCCTGTCGACCAAGCATTGTGAATTTAAATATATAAACGCCTAATGAATCCGACTACGACGCATTTGTATTGTTTAAAGACTTGTAGAGGGTGCATTTCAATTTCTAATCTTCACATCTGATCAAAATATTGTGGGTTATTCTTCTACATTAAAAAAAAAGTGTAGGTACATATCTTATGATTTTCAATATAAGAGACGACGAAGATAGAGAAATATGCGAAGATTACACATACAGGTGAATAGGATTTTGGGAGGTGGAGTTGAGGGATAGGAAATAAAGTCGAATATAGGGTGCAGGGAGATAAGCCATGACTCAGTGGGAGAGGTTCTGGGTCTAAGAAAGTGGAAGAGTTGGTATGATTATGAACGAACTGCGGGTTAAGGAATGCATCAGAGAAAGGATATGTACACACTGTATGCGTGGTGTAGATTCTTTTCTAACGGAATTTGGTCTAGAAGGTAAGGGAGAAAATGCACAAGTACGTCTAAAAAAAAATCGAAATCAAAGAATAAGGACTCAGCCAGCCAGCGGCCTCAGTCACCCCAGACGAGGAGAGCCACGGTATAACCGCTAAGCCATCTCG
>CM054134.1:115141552-115149052 GCA_028751875.1 Rapana venosa
CTTCTTCTCCTCTCTTGTGTCGCTAGGAAGGAGAGAAGGACGAAGAGACCTTTTCTTTCTCTCCCCTCTCTCTCTCTCTGCCTCTCTCTCCCTCTCTCTCTCTATCTCTTGTCTTCATATGGAGGGGGCTTGGCGACCAGACAGACGAGTTTGCCGTGCAAACTTGATCGCGAGCAGTGTGGTTAGCGAGACACACGGTGTTCAGGGTAGAAATTGTCGTCGCGGGGAAAATTGTCGCCTTATTTATTTATTTATTTATACCACTTTTGAGCCACGAGATTTATCTGCGTGAAATTCGGGCTGCTCTCTCCGCGCCGGGGAGAGCGTGTCGCCACAAGAGCAGCGCCACCCTTTGGGTTTTTTTTTTTGGTCTGCAACTGTATTTGTTTCCTTATCAGAGTGGCTTTTTTTCTACAGAATTTTGCCAGGGACTACTCTCTTGTTGCCGTGGTGTTTTTAAATTTTTTTTACGTGCGCTGAATAATTATGTGTAGCACGCAGGACCTCGGGTTATCGTCTCATCCGAAAGACTAGCGCCCAGACCACCATTCATGGACTAATGGGTGGGGAGAAAAGTTTCGGGCCCAAACGGGATAGGAACCACCGCACACTTCCGACCCGGACTTTTCGCTTTCTAGACAGGCGCGTTACCTCTAGACCACCGATCCATTGGAACCGCTGTAGATTTCAAAACAGATGCCTTCCCTAAGTCGGAATGCGGCTACCTTCATGGTGGGCAAAAAAAATCCGGTCGCATAATTATGCAAAATCTTACCGACGGTGAGTTCTAACCGAGGACGAAGATAAATCCAAAATCACAAAACAAAACAAAACTAAAACGGAATTCAGACGCAGTTAAGTTAGTTTACTGATGGTGTGCTAATGTTTGCCAAAGAAGATATTTTGACATGCGAAATGAATAGCTTATTTTTTGGGATCCGTATATTTTTCGCTTTTGTAAAAGATTTGAAATAGATTTTCTAGAGAGGAACAGACTGCGGAAGTCACTAGTAGTTATTCAGTTTTGTTGTGAATGTTTTTTTCTCTAATAAATTAATTTTTGAGACAAAAAAACCAGAAAAAAATCAAATGATCTACATCGCGAACAGTCTAACATATAAACAAACAGACACACAAACAAACCAAGCAAACAAAACAAAAACTGCTGGCACCACATAAAACAGACCGAACTAAACAGAAAAGCAACCTCCCTACCCCCACCCCTCCATCCCCACTCCACTCTATCTCCTTTCCCCTCCAAAAATATATTTTTTAAAATCAAACAAACAAAAATAGGATCCACAAAAACTCCTAAAAACCTAAACAAACAAATGAACAGCAACAACAAAAGCAAAAACAAAAACAAACCAAAAAGAAAACCAACACCCCCCCCCTTTCACCCCCTCCTCCCCGCAAACCAGAACTATAACAACAAATACAAAAACAAACCAAGAAGAAAACCAACATCCCCCCTCACCCTCCCTCACCCCCCCCCCCTTCCCGAAACCAAAACTATAACAACAAAACGAAAAACAGAATCAAAAGGACGATGACAAGAACAACAAAGCAGAAATAAACAAGAAAGGAACGTAGAGTACTTAAAAAAAAACCCACCCAGAAAGGTTACAAAGGCGACAGAAATAAAACCAACAAATCCCGCTGTGACAGGAAGGTTCAGTGCTCATCCCAGTATTTACACTCTCTCACTCAAACCACCCTCCAAAAAGAAAGAAAACAACAACAACAACGAAAAAGCAGTGCAGACAACATTCACAGACAGCCGGGGAAAAAACTACCAACTTATGGTGAAAATAGGCTGGGTGGAATGGACAAGAACGATAAACAGGGAACAAAAAAAAAAAACACGGCAAAAATGACCAAAAACAGAATTGCCACCATAAAACACTGCCAAACAAACAAACAAAAAACCCCCAAGAAAACACCAAAATCAAACAGACCAACCAAAAAAAACGAAAAAAACCAAGATAAAAACATAAACAAGCCAAACAAAACACACCAGACGAAATAACAAAACAAAGAGTGATAGATTGCCAGAACATTGCACTGGTAATCTGAGGGCCGTGGGTTTGAGTCTCGTCTAAGGTTTTTTATGTTATTTTACGAAGGAAGTGATTTTTTTTTGCCGGCAGAGTTAACATCTGTACTGACTCCACTCCTCCACGAGTCTTTCAAATGAAGCCATAACATTAACAAAGCTTTGGTGTGTGAACATATTATAGAAAAATCACCAACTCGAACACACAAACATACACACACACACACACACACACACACACACACACACACACACACACACACACACACACACACCTGCTTATTCAGTGTACAATCTGAAAATAAAAGTTCCTCCACGAGTCTTTCAAATGAAGCTATAACATTAACAAAGCTTTTGTGTGTGAAAATATTATAGAAAAAACCCAACTCGAACACACAAACACACACACACACACACACACACACACACACACACACACACACACACACACACACACACACACACACACACACACACACACACACACACACACACCTGCTTATTCAGTGTACCATCTGAAAATAAAAGTTCCTCCACGAGTCTTTCAAATGAAGCTATAACATTAACAAAGCTTTTGTGTGTGAACATATTATAGAAAAAACCCAACTCGAACACACACACAAACACACACACACACACACACACACCTGCTTATTCAGTTTACAATCTGAAAATAAAAGTTGGCTTTGACTTTGACTTTCACACACACACACACACACACACACACGCACGCACGCACGCGCGCGCGCGCGAACACACACACACACACACGAACACACACACACAGACACACACACACACACACACACACACGAACACACACACAAACACACACACACACACACACACACACCTGCTTATTCAATGTACCATCTGAAAATAAGAGTTTGACTTTGACATTGACACACACACACACACACGCACGCACGCACGCGCGCGCGCGCGAACACACACACACACACACGAACACACACACACAGACACACACACACACACACACACACGAACACACACACGAACAAACACACACACACACACAAACACACACACAAACACACACAAACACACACACGAACACACACACAAACACATACACACACATACATACACCTGCTTATTCAATGTACCATCTGAAAATAAAAGTTTGACTTTGACTTTGACTTTGACACACACACAGGGCGCGTGAACACACACACACAAACACACACACACACACACACACACACACACACACACACACACACACACACACACACACGAACACACACACACACACGAACACACACACACACACACACGAACACACACACACACATACACGAACACATACACACACACACACCACGACACACAACACACACAGTTACTGATGGTGTGCTAATTCGCCAAAGACGATTTTTTTGACATGCGAAATGAATAGCTTTTCTTTGAATCCGTAAGTTTTCGTTTTTTAAAGGTTTTGAAATAGATTTTTTAGAGGGGAATAGACTGCGGAAGTCACTAGAGTTATTCATTTTGTTGTAAAATGTTTTTTTCTCTAATAAATTAAATTTTGAGACAAAAAAAACCAGAAAAAAATCAAATGATCTACATCGCGAACAGTCTAACATACAAACAAACAACAAACAAACAAACCAAAGCAAACCAAAACAAAAACAATGCTGGCCCCAAACATAAAACAGACCGAACTAAACAGAAAAGCAACCTCCCTACCCCCACCCCTCCATCCCCACCCCTCTATCTCCTTTCCCCCCAAAAATATATAATTTTTAAATCAAACAAACAAAAATAAGGATCCACAAAAACTCCTAAAAACCTAAACAAACAAATCAACACAACAACAAAAGCAAAAACAAAAACAAACCAAAAAGAAAACCAACACCCCCCCCCCTTCACCCCCTCCGCCCCGCAAACCGAACTATAACAACAAATACAAAAACAAACCAAGAAGAAAACCAACATCCCCCCTCACCCTCCCCCCTTACCCCCCGTCCCCCCCCCCCCCCCCCCGAAACCAAAACTATAACAACAAAACGAAAAACAAATTCAAAAGGACGACGACGACAACAACAAAGCAGAAATAAACAAGAGAGGGACGCAGAGTACTTAAAAAAAACCCACCCAGAAAGGTTACAAAGGTGACAGAAATAAAACCAACAAATCCCGCTGTGACAGGAAGGTTCAGTGCTCATCCCAGTATTTACACACTCTAACTCAAACCATCCCCCCCCAAAAAAAAAGACAGAAAGAAAGAAAGCAACAACAACAACAACGAAAAAGCAGTGCAAAACAACATTCACAACAAGCCGGGGAAAAAACAACCCAACTTATGGTGAAAATAGGCTGGGTGAACGGACAAGAACGATAAGCAGGGAAAAAAAAAAACCACGGCAAAAATGACCAAAAACAGAACTGCCACCAAAAAACACTGCCAAACAAACAAAAAAAAACCCCCCCCAAGAAAACACAAAAAATCAAACAAAACCAACCAAAAAAACGAAAAAAACCAAGATAAAAACATAAACAAGCCAAACAAAACACAACAGACGAAATAACAAAACAAAGAGTGATAGATTGCCAGAACATTGCACTCGTAATCTGAGGGCCGTGGGTTTCAGTCTCGTCTCAGTTAAAAAATTTTTTTTTTACGAACGAAGTGATGTTTTTTCCCGGCAGAGTTAACATCGGTACTGACTCCACTCCTCCACGAGTCTTTCAAATGAGGCTATAATATGAACAAAGCTTTCGTGTGTGAACATAATAGAAAAAAAATCATCGAACACACGTTAAAATTCCACCTGCCTTTGGCCAAAGAGTTGGATAGCTATGGTCAATGGTATGGATGACAAACATCTTCAGCATGGGTTCCGCCAAGTATTTTTTGTTTTTGTTTTTGGTGCCTCGTCTTCTGTGATGTCCCCGCCCGGTTGTTCCCACGCCGCTCATTCCAATCTTCCCGCCACCGCCATACCCAGATTCCTTATGTCTCATCCTCAGAGTCGGAAGTCTACAGGGAGCCCATCACTATCAGGCCGCCGTAGGGTCACCAGCCAGAGGGGCCCTGCACTGCTGCTGGGTCACTTTGGTGGTGTTCAGTGGTGCCTGTTCTGAGCTAACATACGCAGGACACCACCTACTAAGCCCCCTACTAACGACAGTATTAGCTCAGTCGCGGAGCCAGACTGAGTGAGTTGCCCACCCGAGGTGGCAGCCACCACAACGTCCATCCAACGACTGTCCCCACGAACCTCCAACCCCAAAGGCTTTGACACAAACTCACCACAGGCACAGAAGTGTATCGGCAAACCGAATCTGCGGTCACCATGAGACCAGAGCAACTGGGACCACGAATCAGAGACAATATTTTTGTTTTTATTGCATGGTGATCAATGACAATGAGGATGACGTAATTATACTGCTGTGGAAGTGCATATGCTTTGAGACTACTTGACAGGGTTGTACTCTACGCTTACTATCATAATATATCCCGGTGTCAACCGGGCCCGAGAGATACAGACACCTACAGTGTTGGTCAAGTAATTAGAGCAACACTCTCAAACTCGCATCCGTTAAGTGGATGAAACTCGACTGCGTGTGGTCCCAGTCTTCCCACTGAGCCCACAGCACACTCACTCTGGGTAGGAGCCGGCCGGAGTCCGAAAAATCCCTGTGACTCTTATGGGAATCAAACCCGCGACCTTCCAGTCCGTAACCCAAGGGGCTAACAACTGCGCCATGGTGGCTGGTGGTTCCGCCAAGTTGAACTTTTCTCCAATGGTCTATCTGAAACACACACACACACACACACACACCCCACACACACAAACACACACACAACACACACACACACACACACACACACACACAAAACACACACACACACAACATTTATCCCAACACACACACACCCCAAAAATTATCCCCAAGAAATTTCCCTTTGAAGCTAGGGGAAGAAGGGAAAGAAAAGGGAAAAAAATAAGGTAAACACAAACCCTGCCTCCCCATCCTCCCGTAGGGATGCCGGGGGGAAGCCTGTCAGTAAAAATAGCATCCCCACTTTCTGGAAATTCTGTGCTAGGAATTCCCCCTTTTCTTTCCCACTATTTGTTCCTGTCTTATTCCTTTTCTTCCTGTCACCTCCTTCTTGCCTGTTTTCTGTCTTTTAGGTGCACTCTTCTGCCCTCCCCCCCCTCCCCCCCCAAAAAAAAAAGACTTGTAAGATAATAATTTTCTGCCATGCCGAAGTCGGATGCGCTGGGCCTGACTTGTCAGGCGCTTAACGGCAGCGCAACGCGTTTTCACTCATATGATAGACAACGATAGTTCCTGTTTGAGCGTTCGACAACAACGACGAAGTCGACGAAGATGACAGTATCATATTCTTAATACTCTTGAAGTCAGGGTCGGAGACTGCTCCAAGTGAATTATTGAAGGAGAATTTTGAACAGATAATTTTGTGGAGTGAATAATACGCACACCTGCCAATGGCTATAACCTCATCAGAATGTGCACACATACAGAAGGGTCAAGCATATAATTATATATAGAAATTATGCACTGTGTCAGTGTAGGTGAGTAACGGTCGTACGAAAACTCTTGGGGGTATAAACCTAAAACTTTATTATGGACACTGGGGTATGCAGTTTATCAAACATCAACACAGGTCATTTTCCTGGTATACTGGGCTCAACATGTCATGGGGACGGGATAGCCTAGTGGTTAGAACATTGCGCTCGCAATCTGACAACCCGAGTTCGATTCCCGCTCAAGGGGATATTTTCCCTTGGAGTTAACGTCAGTGCAGACTCCACTCTCCCCCAAAGTCCTTCGGATGAGACTATAAACCGAGGTCCCGTGTGCGAACGCACGCAGAACATCTTGCGCACACGTTTAATCCTGTTCCGCTTTTTGTAAGAGTAGGCCATTGTGTGTCGGTGGGAACAGATGACAGAATTTACAAAAACCGCATACACACGGGGACTGGATGTAAAAAAGTACATAAAAGCTTATTCCATTATCCTCGATATAAAAGAATTTTTTTTTAAAATCCACTCACGGTGACTATTTCTGGGAAAAACTGAAATCTGAAATCTTAAGATCTGTCACAGTTTCCTCTGCACAAATTAATCAACACCGGGGACAATTTATTCCGAGGCGACATTTTTTAAAATGGTTTGATCCGCACAAAGTGACTGTACCGACAATTTATTCCGTGGCGACAATTTTTGCCGTGACACCTGTTGATAAGTAAACCTACTGGTTCATTGTGTGACTGTCATCTGTGTCTGTCTGGGCCGTCTTCTCATCAGCTGTCCCCCCCCCCCCCCCCCCCCCCCACACACACACACACCTCTCTCTCTCTCTCTCTCATCTCCTCTCTCTCCTCTCTCTCTCTCTCTCTCTCTCTTCCGCTCTCTTAGTTTTTTCTTCCCCTTTTTTTCCTT
>CM054134.1:115154052-115156552 GCA_028751875.1 Rapana venosa
GCTAAATGGGGTGGCAGAAGACAGAAAATCTCGGAATGATGATACTACTACTACTACTACTACTACTACTACTACTACTACTAACAATAATAATAATAATGAGGATGATGGTGATGAGTTTATATAGCGCTGAATCTTGTAAAGCAAACATATCGAAGACCTCATTACACCCATGCAACATTCCACAAATATCAAAACACACACTCAACACACACACACACACACACACACACACACACACACACACACACACACACACACACACACACACACACACACACACACACACACACACACACACACAGAAGAAACCTATTTTAGCAAATGTTTCAGCCCTTAACTTCTCTCCAGAGGATGGGGCGGGGGGGGGGGGGGGGGGGGGGGGGGGGGGGGGGGGGGGGGGGGGGGGGGGGGGGGGTGAGGGGGAGGTCGGGCTGCATCCAAATTCTGAACTCTGGATGCCTTTCTGCCGTTATCTTTCGCAAAGTCCACTTCATTCAGCCATGCCCAACATGTGTCCGCTTTGAAACGAAGCAATGTTCAGCCCTACTTAGTCGTGTAATAAGGGAGACAAATAATCCTCTAGCGTAACACGCTTACGCAGTTGTTTCCCTTGGTTGAGATGCCCGCTCTCCCGTTTTCTCTTTAGACAAGTTTCCCGTCCTCCTCCCCTTCTTCTGCTTCGTGCTCTTGTCAAGCTTGATCCCCCCTACCATCATTTTGCGCGTGCGCGCGCGCGCGCACACACACACACACACATTTTTTGAGATTTTTGTTTTTTTGTTTTTGTTGATGTGTTTGTTTATTGTTCTTTCTTCTTCTTCTTCTCTTTTGGGGGGTTGGGTTGGGAGGGTGGGGCAGGGGGTGCTTAGCTCTCTGTATTTCCTTGTTTGATTCTTTTGTTTGTTGGGGGTGGGGATGGGGGTGGGGTTCATGGCTTTTTGTGTGTTGGTTGTCATTAATTAGAAAGTATGACATTGAAACGGGTAATATTGTAACCTGATATATTTTGTTTAATATTTTACTTTTCCTCTCTCATTTTCTTGTAATCCAAATCTAAGTGAGTACAAATATGCACGTGTATGTACGTGAGTATGTGTATGAATGTTGTGTGTGTTGTGTTGTGTGTGTTGGGTTGTGCTGTGTTATATTGCGTTGCGTTGCGTGTGCGTGTGTGTGCGTGTGGGCGCGTGTATGTGTGTACGAGTTATGCAATATTTTTCTTGTTTCCGGGGGGGGGGGGGGGGGGGGAGGGGAGCGTGAGGTGTCTATTTTTGTAGTTGATGAGTTTTTTTAAAATTTTTATTTTTGGTCGCGTGTGAGTGTGTGTGTGTGTGTGTGTGTGTATGTGTTTTCTTTCTTTTTTTTCTGTGTTTCTATTTTTCTTTTAGAATTAGTTATATTATATGGCAATAATGTAGTTAGATAATATTGATCAAGTTGTTTTTTGTTCCTAGATAGATAGCTTGATGAAAAAAAGCAAACGCATTGCTTATTCAATGTACCATTAAGAAATAAAAATTTGACTTGACTTGACACACACACACTAATCAAGTATTCTTCTGTCTTGAATCTTGATCCCCCCCTCCCACCCCTACCCTCTTCCCGTTAATTGACCCTATGCTGGGCTGGGTTTGTTGACCATGTCCAATCCGTGTGATATAACCCATTGATTCTTCTCTCCCGTCTCCCCCCATCCTGATAATTATGTATGATACTCTTTTATCTTATCATTATCTACTGTATGCTGTGTGATATTTAATTTTGATAATTTTGCCATTCATCTTTTTTTTTTCAATCTGAGATAATTTAGTATTCTTCAGTCTTGAGTCTTGAACATCTTGCCCCCCCCCCCCCCCCCCCCCCCCCCTCCCTCTCGTCAATCAATCAGTGGAGTGTTTGTCCAGCAGATCACATAGGCGACATGTTGCGACTTCGTGAGTGTTGTTGTCTCTTCTATCTATCTATCTATCTATCTATCTATCTGTCCCGTAGTCTGACGACCGTGGGGGCACCCTCAAAGACTCAGCAACCAGTTCCCTCCATTCTTCTCTCTGTTCTGCCTTTCTCAGGGTTTTGTTAAAGTTCTAGGCCTGTCCATTCACTGATGTTTATCCTCCCAGCTCTTCCTTTGGGTCTGCCTCTTCTTCTTCCTCCTTGGACAGTGCCTTGCAAAACTGTCTTTGTAATTCCTTGGATCTTGTGACATGCCCATACCACTTAAGTTTACGCTTTTTCACGATCGTTAAAAAGGTTCTAAATAGGGTCCAATGGTTTGCTGGATTCTTTTTATGCACGCTTTCGTTGCTTATGTGGTCTTTGTAGGAGATGCCAAGGAGTCTCCGAAAGCATCTCATCTCCACTGCCTGTACTCTTCTCTCCAAATCTGCAGTCAGGGTCCATGATTCACAGGCATACAGAAATATGGATATGACAAGGAGCGCATTAGTCTGATCTTGGAGATAAGTGAGATATTCTTATCTCTCCAGATGGTGTTTAG
>CM054134.1:115169052-115179052 GCA_028751875.1 Rapana venosa
ACACACACACGCGCACACACACACATTTGTTTAAAATGTTAGTGAAAGAGAAAGAGAAAGAGACGACACGCGCACGCGCTTTTAAATAATGTGCATTGGATCACGGAGGTTTGCGCTTAGCTCTCTTCCGCTCTAGCACAGACAAGGCTACACACCAGCATTATTTTTTCCCCGCTTTTCTTAATGTTTTCCTATAATTATTCTGACATTCATACAGCCACGTACACATATTTTTTTAAAGCAGACTTTTTTGTGTGTGAAAGACTAGCCCTTTTGTCTCAAAACTCATTTGATTTTGCACAAATTTGGTAGGTTTGAATTTTCAATTTTCTTTTAGCAAACACAGTACCCTCTCAGTTCGTGTCCTCTGCTAGTTTCCACATACACCACAAAAAAATAATAATAATATAATAATTAATAATGTACGCGCGGGGTCAACACTGTAGGATCACAAGGAATCCCCATTTTGATGATCATGTTCAACTTTCTCGTGACTACCTGAGATCAGTCTATGTCCTCGATTCCCCATCTCTCTCCTCCCCCCCCCCCTCTCCAAAAAAGAAGAAAACGACCCCCCCCCCCCAAAAAAAAAAAAAAAGAAAAAAAAAAAGAAAAGCAAAGCAATTAAACAGGTTTTTTCATACTTTAAAATGATCTGTGAAAATCTGAAGCATTTCTTTTTTACTAGTAACACACACACACACACACACACATACACACACAACACACACACACATGCATACATATATATATATATATATATATATATATATATATATATATATATATATGTATATTCGTAGCAAAATCACAGGAGTTTTCAGTCAAAGGCTAGTCTTTCACATAAAGTGGTGTTTTTCTTTAAAACAAACATTTCTGTGGATGTCTTAGTACGTGCAGTATGAATGCAAGCGTGTATCAGGCGAACAGAAGGTAGACCAAAAGACAAAATGTAAAGGTGGAGTGTAGCCAAGCACGCGTCTGTGGCTTGTTCCCTTTCTCCTCTCCTCCCCTCTCCTCTCCTCTGTAATTGCTGCAGCTGACAGACAACAGAGGCAGTTAACCTTGGCCACTGTCACAGACTCCTGCAGTCAGTTGAGCACTCGTGCATGCCAACACACACAGTCACACACACAGAATTACACACACACAGAATTACACACACACAGAGTTACACACACACACACACACACACATTATTCTGGCATTCATACAGCCACGTACACAGATTTTTTTAAAGCAGACTTTTTTTTGTGTGTGAAAGACTAGCCCTTTTGTCTCAAAACTCATTTGATTTTGCACAAATTTGGTAGGTTTGAATTTTCAATTTTCTTTTAGCAAACACAGTACCCTCTCAGTTCGTGTCCTCTGCTAGTTTCCACATACACCACAAAAATAATAATAATAATAATAATAATAATAATAATGTACGCGCGGGGTCAACACTGTAGGATCACAAGGAATCCCCATTTTGATGATCATGTTCAACTTTCTCGTGACTACCTGAGATCAGTCTATGTCCTCGATTCCCCATCTCCTCCCCCCCCCCTCTCCAAAAAAGAAGAAAACGACCCCCCCAAAAAAGAAAAAAAAAAGAAAGCAAAGCAATTAAACAGGTTTTTTTCATACTTTAAAATGATCTGTGAAAATCTGAAGCATTTTTTTTACTAGTACACACACACACACACACACACACACACACACCCCACACACACACACACACACACCACACACACACAACATACACACACACACATGCACACACACCCCACAGCATATATATATATATATTATATAATATTATATAAATATATATATATAATATATATATATATATATATATATATATATATATATATCTTCGTGCAAAATCACAGGAGTTTTCAGTCAAAGGCTAGTCTTTCACATAAAGTGGTGTTTTCTTTAAAACAAAAATTTCTGTGGATGCCTTAGTACGTGCAGTATGAATGCAAGCGTGTATCAGGCGAACAGAAGGGAGACCAAAAGACAAAATGTAAAGGTGGAGTGTAGCCAAGCACGCGTCTGTGGCTTGTTCCCTTTCTCCTCTCCTCCCCTCTCCTCTCCTCTCCTCTGTGTAATTGCTGCAGCTGACAGACAACAGAGGCACATTAACCTTGGCCACTGTCACAGACTCCTGCAGTCAGTTGAGCACTCGTGCATGCCAACACACACAGTCACACACACAGAATTACACACCCCACAGAATTACACACACACAGAGTTACACACACACACACACACACAACATTATTCTGGCATTCATACAGCCACGTACACAGATTTTTTTAAAGCAGACTTTTTTTGTGTGTGAAAGACTAGCCCTTTTGTCTCAAAACTCATTTGATTTTGCACAAATTTGGTAGGTTTGAATTTTCAATTTTCTTTTAGCAAACACAGTACCCTCTCAGTTCGTGTCCTCTGCTAGTTTCCACATACACCACAAAAATAATAATAATAATAATAATAATGTACGCGCGGGGTCAACACTGTAGGATCACAAGGAATCCCCATTTTGATGATCATGTTCAACTTTCTCGTGACTACCTGAGATCAGTCTATGTCCTCGATTCCCCATCTCCTCCCCCCCCCCCCTCTCCAAAAAAGAAGAAAACGACCCCCCCCCCCAAAAAAAAAAAAAGAAAAAAAAAGAAAAGCAAAGCAATTAAACAGGTTTTTTTCATACTTTAAAATGATCTGTGAAAATCTGAAGCATTTCTTTTTTACTAGTACAACACACAACACACACCACACACACACACACACACACACACACACACACACACACACACACACACACACACACACACATACACAAAAACACACACACATGCACACACACACATGCATATATATATATATATATAAATATATATATATATATAATATATATATATATATATAATATAATATATATATATATATCTTCGTGCAAAATCACGGGAGTTTTCAGTCAAAGGCTAGTCTTTCACATAAAGTGGTGTTTTTCTTTAAAACAAAAATTTCTGTGGATGCCTTAGTACGTGCAGTATGAATGCAAGCGTGTATCAGGCGAACAGAAGGAAGACCAAAAGACAAAATGTAAAGGTGGAGTGTAGCCAAGCACGCGTGTCTGTGGCTTGTTCCCTTTCTCCTCTCCTCCCCTCTCCTCTCCTCTCCTCTCCTCTCTGTAATTGCTGCAGCTGACAGACAACAGAGGCACGTTAACCTTGGCCACTGTCACAGACTCCTGCAGTCAGTTGAGCACTCGTGCATGCCAACACACACAGTCACACACACAGAATTACACACACACACAGAGTTACACACACGCACGCACAACACACACAGTTACACACACAGACACACACACACACACAACCACACACACACACACACACGTACGCACAACCAGAGTCAACACACACACACACGTACGCACATACAGAGTCACACACACACACGCACGCAGAGTTACACACCACGCACATCACACACACAGAATACACACACACACACACACACACACACACACACACACACACACACACACACACACACACACACACACACACACACACACACCACAAAACGCACGCACGCACGCACGCACACACACAGAGTCCACGCGCGCACACACACATAGTTACATACACACACACACACACATGCACACACACAATGAGTTACACACACAATGAGTCACACACACACACACACACACACACAAACACACACGTACGTACACACACAGTCACGCGCGCACACACAAAACACACACACAAACACACACACACACACACAGCACACACGCACACACGCACGCACGCACGCACAGAGTCACACACACACACACACACACACACACAACGCACACACACACACACACGCACACACACACACACACTTAATGATCTAAACGCTTGCCTTTTCCATGATATACAATTGTTATTTCTTCTCCTTCATGACGAACACTGTAGCCGAGTGGTTTTGACTTTCTGACTTCTAGAGGTATGGCACTTGCATGGAAAACGAAAAGTAGGTTATGAGTTTGATCCCTGATTGTGTCACAACTTGGCCCCCCCCCCCCCCCCTCTCCCCTGTCTGCTAGACCTTGAGAGTTTGTCTGGGTGCTAGTCTTTCGCATGAGACGGTAAACCGAGGTCTCGTGTGCCTGCAACACACAGTCAGCGCTCGTAAAAGAACTGACGGCAACAAGAGAGTTGTCCATGGGAACATTTTGTAGAGAAAGGGACTTTGATAGGAAACCTTTTTACACTTACAGGAATTTTTTTTTATAAAAAAATGGGTGGCGCTGCTCTTGTGGCGACACGCTCTACCAGGGGGTGAGCAGCCCGAATTTCACGCAGAGAAAAATCTGCTGTGACTCAAAGTAGTGTACAGTGCAATAATAATAATAATGATAATAATAATAATAATAATAATAATAATAATAATAATAATAATAATAATAATAATAATAATAATAATAGTGTATGGAATCTATATAGCGCTGAATTTTGTAAAGCAACAAATCAAAGCGCTCAGATGAAATTTTTTTAAATATCGAGGATAATGGAATAAGCACTCATGTGCTTTTTTTGCATCCAGTCCCCGTGTGTATGCGGTTTTGTAAATGTTGTCATCTGTTCCCGCCGGCACACAATGGCCTACTCTTTCGAAAAGCGGAACAGGATTTAACGTGTGCGCAAGATGTTCTGCATGCGTTCGCAATAGGCTATACAATTCAATTTTAGATTGTTTTCAGCAATGACAAGACCTTAGTGTAACAACCTGCACTGTCTGTCCCCTCTAGAGAAAATATACCTCTGAAGTCAGAGTATGCCTGCCTAAAATTGTGACGAGGTATTCAGAAATCAGTCCTACACGCAAACTTGTCATCCAGTGTGTAAATGTTACTATCTCACAGTGATTCCCAGATGGGAAGAGTGAGACAAAAGTGTATCATGTAGACCACTTTTAAGTCAACGGCATATTTCTCTCCGCGAAATTCAAGCTGCTCTCCCATGGAAGAAGCGCGTGGCCACAAGAGCAGTCTCACCCATCTTTTTTTCTTTTAATGTTTTCGTGTGCACATGTTTCTCTATCAGAGTGACCTTTTTCTACAGAATTTTTACCAGGGACAACTCTCTTATTGCCATAGGTTCTTTTATGGGACGGGATAGCTCGGTGGTCAGAGCACTCTCTTTCCCCAAGCAATTGTTTAGCAGCATTGAGCGTGGTTACCGCTTGGATGGGTGACCGTTTGCGCGCCTTGGTTTTATTACAGTCCCCCAGTTCACCCATCTGTAAATCGGTACCTACCCTCTTTAGGGTCAGGGAGGGTAAAGCAGCGAGGGAGAAGAGATGGGCGCCGCCCTCAATATGCTGGTCCCTGGAGAAGCTGAGGTCTCTGACACTTCGCTCCCCTAGGACAGTATAGGCTATGGGACACCTTTACCTTTTTTTTTACCTTTTAAAGACGTGTTACACACGGGACAAGACCTCGGTGTATTGTCTATATCCGAAAGACTGGCACCTAGAACACCGCTCACAGTCTAGTGGATGGGAGGAAAAGTTTCGGGCACAAACGGGGATCGAACCCTGAACCATATTCTAGATTAACCCTGGGGGTGTTCAGCTGGTGAACGCACAACAACAACAACAACAACAACAACAAAGCGTGTCAGTTGAAATAATGTCAAAACATCACCCCCCCCCCCCCTTACCCCCCCCCCCCCCCCCCCCCCCCACCCCCAACCCCCCAACTGAGCATTCGGTTTTTTCTTTTTTCAAGAATGATTGTTGTCACCAGGTAGCACGGCTACCAACATAAACAGCTGGCAAAGGGGGGGAAGCGAGATGGTCCTTTGATTCGATGCACACGAACCCCCCCCCCCCCCCCCACCCCCCCTCCCCCCCCCCACCCCCACACCAAAACCCCACAGCGCGTGATTTCTCTTTCTCCTCCTCCTCCTCCGTCTCCTCCTCCCATTTTTTTCATCACGATGATATGACGCTGTCACGCCCACAGGCTGCCCCAATCCACGCTTGATTGGAATTTCGGTTCTTTTTTTTTTTCTTCTTCTTCTCCAACTTTCTGTGGTTTCAGCTGACAACGGCGGCACGTGAAATCTGGCCAGAGTCAATACCCTTGTTGTGTGTGGCCAGTCTTCTGTGAATGTAGAGACATGTTCTCTCGTAAAGGGCGGCGTACTATCTATTCTCTTCATCTCTTTCTCTATTCATCGCTCTCTCTGTCTCTCTCTATATCTCTGTCTGTCTGTCTGTCTGTCTGTCTGTCTCTCTCTCTCTCTCTCTCTCTCTCTCTCTCTCTCTCTCTCTCTCTCTCTTCCTATCTTTCTCTTTATCACAGACAGAAAGGTGCAAAGAAATACAGACAGAAAGATTGAAGGGAAGCAAACAGACAGATGGATCAGATTATGTCCCCTTTACTATATAAAATAATGCAGCCCCTCCCTCCCTCCCCCCCTCTCTCTCTCTCCCCGAATCCATGTAGTTAAATTAAAAAAAAAGCTGTCAACCAGACTGACTTATCCAAGTGTGTGTGTGTGTGTGTGTGTGTTTGTTTACGCGTGGGCGCCCTCACGCATGCACGACAGAGAAAGATAACGTCTTAATAGCCTTCCCCTCACCCCCCACCCGCACCCCTACCACTCCCCCCCCAAAAAAAAGAAGAAGAAAAAAAACCGAAAAAAATCTCTTGCATGACTTGCAGAAACCTAAAACATCCATCATTTGATTTCAAAGTGCACTCCTTCCTTGACAATTTAACCTGCCAAGAATTTTCAAGCAGCAATGATGCCAAGAGAAGCTGACAGCTGGCAAAGGGAGTTGTTTGTTTTCGCCACGGGGGCGAAAATGGCAAAGGCAAAAAAGCAAGGTGACACATTTTTCACGTGCATGGAACGACTGTGGGGGGTGGGCGAGGTAGGGGTTAGGGGGTATGGCTTATATCACCCCCCCCCCTCACACCCCCCCCACACACACATACTGGCTGATAGGTCTAGGACTGGGTTTTTTCCTTTTCTACCTCTCTTCTTCCTTCACATTTGCTAAAAACAAGTCAAATCGAAGTTTTTGTATAAAAAAACCGTTATCTGACTACATGGAAAAGATGCATGCAAACATACTAATAGAACCCATGGCAACAAGAGAGTTGTCCCTGGCAAAATTTTGTACTAAAAAAAGCCACTCTGATAGGGGAAAAAGTACAGTTGCAACAGGAAAAAGAAAAAAAAATAATGGGTGGCGCTGCTCTTGTGGCGACGCGCTCTCTCCGGGGAGAACAGCCCGAATTTTAACGCAGAGAATTTGGCCATGATTTAAAATGGTATAATTTTTTGTTTAAAAATACAGATTTATGTAAACACTTACCTATAGTGAGAACAAAACTGCTGCAGACTGGAATGGCAAACATTTTCCTGTGGTAGAAAAATGGGAGATCCAACATGGGCACCCTCTAGTTCCCCTGCTGTTTCTCAAGAATTTAATACAACAGGAATAAAGATGCAAACAGTTGGCAATATGAGTCTTTATTAATAAACAGGGTTTTTTTTTTTTAAAGCTGTGTTGAAAGGGATATGGAAGAAAGAAAGAAGAAGAGAGGAAGGAAGAGAGGAGGAGAGAGAGAGAGCGAGAGAGATTTATAGCCTTTGACTTCTCTTGGGGCTTGAAGGATTTCAGTCCACAAAATTAATTGTAACGTATATAAGTTTTATAACAAAAACATCCTCAACACTACCTGTGACAGAAACAGAATTAATGTGGTCAACATTTTCATCAATGTCATGCAACTTTCCTCCTGACTCCAGATTTGCTGAGTTGTAAGATTTTTTGTTTTCCAGAAGAAAACAAATAACACAATGTGAACCTTGGATTACAGATATTCAAGAGGTAAGACATTCTTCCGAAGCTCAGAACACTTTTGGACATTCCATTAATAAAGCGAAATTCATCGATGCACTAGCATTAGAACATTGTTGACAAAGAAGAGAGAGAGAGAGAGAAGAGAGAGAGAGAGAGAGAGAGAGAGAGAGAGAGAGAGAGAGAGCTTAGCCACATTGGAGTGCAATGAATCATGTCATCAGGGTCCTGTCACGCCCACACGCCCACAGACACGCCTGACTGGGTTTCCCCCCTTTCTCTCCATATTATGTTGGGTTTTTTCAGTGTCTGTCACTGACACAACATGCCCGTGTGAACCCCCAGTGATACATAACAGCAGGATAGCTGTAGGCTAGTGTAGTGTGCTGTGGGAGTGCTTGCTTGGTGTCAGTGCTGGGTTGCTGGTGATCAGACCAGAATTTCCTGTTGTGATTTTCTTTTGTTGTTGTCATGTCTTCGTCATCATTGCTACTGCTGCTGCTGCTGCTGCTGCTGCTGCTACTGCTACTACCTCTACTACTACTGCTACTGCTGCTGCTGCTGCTGCTGCTACTATACTACTACCACCACTACCACCACCACTACTACTACTACTGCTACTACTACTACTACTACTACTGCTGCTACTACTACTACTACTACTACACTACTACTTCCACTACTACTCCTACTACTACAACAACTACTACTATAACTACTTCTAACTACTACACTACTACTACTACTACTACTTAACTACTACGAACGACGACGACATTACTACCTACTACTACTACTACTACTACTACACAACTACTAACAACATCTACTACTACTACTACTACTACTACTACTACTACTACTACTACTACTATACTACTACTACACTACTTCTACTACTACTACTACTACTACTACTACTACTACTTCTACTACTACTACTACTACTACTACCACTACTACTACTACTACTACCACTACTACTACTACTACTTCTAATACTTTTACCAGTAGTGCTGCTGTTACTACTATTGCTACTACTACGACGACAACCGTCGCTGCTATTAATGCTACTACAACTACATAATTATACGACAACTGCAGCTGACGCTGCTGCCACTTCTGCCAGTACTCATACCCTTTACTTCTCCTCCTCCCACCAATACTACAATTGTTTTAAAAGTAAAGGAAGTCCTTCGGATGAGACTATAAACCGAGGCCCCGTGTGCGAACGCACGCAGAACATCTTGCGCACACGTTAAATCCTGTCCCGCTTTTCGAAAGAGTAGGCCATCGTGTGCCGGTGGGAACAGATGACAAAATTTACAAAACCGCATACACACGGGGACTAGATGTAAAAAAAGCACATGAGTGCTTATTCCATTATCCTCGATATTAAAAAACAAAGTCATCTGAGCGCTTTGATTTGTTGCTTTACAAGATTCAGTGCTATATAAATTCCATACATTATTATTAAGTTATTGGTGGCTGGTTTGAAGTTTTACAAAGGGCACTATACAACTTGTTAACAAACAAAAGACAGTTTACAAGCCACCACATCCACCAGTTTCCCAAGAGGGCAGGATAGCCCAGTTGTTAGAGCATTGAGCTGGCAATGTGACAGCGTGGGGTCGAGCTAGGCTACCACCCAGCCGCCAGTGCCATGGGAATTTTTCCCCTAGGAGTTAACATTAGTACTGACACCCCCTCCCCTGGAAGATCTTCCAATGAGACTATAAACCGAGGTCCAGTGTACAAACACACACACAGAACATCTTGGGCACACGTTAAAACCTGTTCCACCTGTGCATGCTAGTAGGAACGGATGACAACTCTTTTTTAAATTGTTTAAAGTATGCACACAAGTGTCGTATTTAGACATCATCCCCGAAGCCGAAATGCAGCTACCTTAATGGTAGGCAAAAAAACGGTTGCACACGCAAAATCTCACCATTGGCGAACCTCAGAGCTATCCCTATGTTAAGGGAGAGAACCCCTCTTTCCCAGTACATGTGCACTGTGTGCATTTGTATAGGGAAGGGTTAGTAGATGGTTGGTTACCCTATTCAAGTCAAGTCAAGTCAAGTCAAAAACACTTTAATCATCCCATGAAGGG
>CM054134.1:115184052-115189052 GCA_028751875.1 Rapana venosa
TCTTTCTCTTTCACATATGATTGTCGTATTTTCTGCGGACTGTCAACACCGGTGTTCAATGACGCATGAGAAGGTTGGGGGTAGGCTGGGGTGGTGTAGTGTAGTGTAGTGATGGTGGTAGTGGTTGGTGGTGTGTGGTGGTGGTGGTGGGGGGGGTGATGGCTGTTTAAAGCAGTCAACCGCATGACTGTGCCCATCTCTACAGGAATGTTTTCTTCTGACAAACACCGAACAACTTCAAAGAAAGAAGCCATGACTTCTCTCTCTCTCTCTCTCTCTCTCTCTCTCTCCCCTACAATCTTCTTCAGGCAGCTGTAACCAGCGACATTGATGTTGACATATGCATACACTAAACTTCTCTCAACCACCTCCACCCCCTGCCCCCCCTACACATACAGCACACAAGGAAAAGAGTTCAAAGAGCAAATTTTTTTTGGTCAACTGTTTAGCCAGCATGTTCAATGTAAAAAGCTTTCAAGAAGGGTCGGGTAGGGTAGAGAAGAGGAAAGGAAGGAAGGGAGGGAGGAAGGGAAAAGGCTGTGTGCGGAAATCTATGAAGAAGGCAAATGGGCATTTCGTGGAGTTAATCACATTGGAGCGTAATTGGTCCGGTGGTTTTGAAGCTGAAGCGAAGAGCACTAAACAGTCATATATTTTATGTAGGCTGTGCTGGATTCAATATGGGACTTGTCCCCGAGTATCGTTTTCCCCCCTTCTTTCTGTATAGAGGGCAATATGGAGGGATTTGTACCAAGACTGAATAATGATCCCTTTCAAGCGGCAAGAACAAAGACTCTCTCTCTCTCTTTCTCTCTCAGTGTATAGTTGGTGAGCGCTTTGTTTCAGACTGTCCTGTATAACCCAGATAAAAGCTGAGCCCATGTTAAGACTGCGACGTGAAAGAATAGAAAAGAAAAGAATCATTTTTAAGCATACAAAGAAACATGCTTAAAAAGTACTAAACAAATCGACCGTTATCACCCCCGTCTTCTTCAAAACGGTGTGGGAATGGTATTAAATGGAAAAAAAGTTTACTTTTAAAAAAAAAAACCCCGTAAAACTAATCAGTCATACTTCAAGACTTTATCATATAAAATAAGCTGTAACACAGAGGCAATGCATGCACACTATAAAGTTTTGGGGTTGAGCTTGCATATCCTGCACGTATAAAATTAGCAATTTACTGTCTCGTAGTCTTTTCACACCAATCTGTCTTCTTGCGTCACGTATGCCCCTACATGATTGATGGTTGATTGGGGGAGAGGATGGGGCCAGCGGGGAAGGGGGACGGGATAGCTTGGTGGTTAGAGCGTTGCGTATTGAGCACGCAATCTGCTGATCCAGGTTCAAATCCCGCTCATGGGGATTTTTTCTCACTGGAGTTAACATCAGTGCTCACTCTACTCCCCCCAAAATTCCTTCGAATGAGACTATAAACCAAGTCCCGTGTGCAAACGCTCGCAGAACATCTAGCGCACACGTTAAAACCTGTTCCCCTTTTGGGAAGAGTAGGCTATTATGTACCGGTGGGAACGGATGACAAAATTTACAAAAGCTGCATGCTCACTCGGATTTGATGTAAAAAAAAAGAACACAAATGTTTATACCATTATCCTCGAATAAAAGAAAAAACAACAACAACTAATGGTCAGGCATTCATCCACATTCAATACATACCACAAGACTCCCAGCATCTTTGAAAGCAGATGAATGTATGTAAAGCAGAAGTGACTTGACTTTGACTCAACTTAACCTCTCCCTTGACCTTTCGGTTGAGGAGTGGTTAGACCACTGTGTTGACTTTTTTCAGGCAGTGTGTGGAGCCCAGCCCTCTCCAACCAGAAAAAAATGCATGCTAGGTAATCTGGTGTCATCCACTCTTCCCGCTCGCCATTGCTGATCTAGTGGGGCTTTGGTTTAAACATGATTTACTCAATGTACAGACGGCGCAAGCAAACATCAATTCAGCAGCGGAAAAGCTCAAGCTTGTTTTAAGCCCCACCCCACGAGGAGTTAATTTAACGGTATGATGCTTATGCAGACAAGGCGATATACATATACAAGAACAATAATTCTCCATGTATACAAATACCATCACACACAAATTGAAGAAAAATATTCAACATGACTAAGCTAAACAAAAACAGAGAAACGAAAAAGAACTTCACAAACACGTTAGGAAGCGAGAAGACCAAGGGAAGAAACTTTGCATAATTATTATTACTTGGTCCAATAATTTCCTACCTTCACATTTCAACACACAAGGAAGGAAGAGCATCACTCCATCTTACAACCATTTATATTATTGGTTATTTTTATATTTAAAAATTGTTTGGAGCCATCGATAATGTCATGCACGGTTTTAATAATGGTAAAGTTATCAATATTTTTGTAATTTTTAAAAATGTTATTCTATTATATCGAGGATATTGGAATAAGCACTTAAGTGCTTTTTTACATCCAGTCCCCGTGCGTATGCGGATTTGTGAATTCTGTCATCTGTTCCCACCGGCACACAATGGCCTACTCTTGCGAAAAGCGGAACAGGATTTAACGTGTGCGCAAGATGTTCTGCGTGCGTTCGCACACGGGACCTGGGTTTATAGTCTCATCCGAAGTATGTCTGTCCCCATTAGTAAGGTGATGGCATTCTTTTTTTGCTTTAGAGTATCGATTGTTTGACAGAGAACAGTTAAATAATGGAGTTTGTTATTGTTGTTGTTGAGCGTTCCCCAGCTTAACGCCCTAGGGGTCACCCAGAACATGCACTCTGACTCACTCATCCCACCTGGGAATCACCGTGAGAGAGAAAAGCACACCGGATAAGAAACTTGTGTGTATGACTGTTTTCAAGTACCTCGCCATGTAGGCAGCCATACTCCGACTTCAGAGGATATAATTATGGGGTTTTGTAACGCGTGTGCACAAGATGTTCTGCATGTGTTAGCACACAAGAACTTGGTTAAAGTCCAAAAGACTCCAGGGACGAGGAGTCAGACCTGGTGCTGATGACTCCATCGGAACAATAATAATAATTCCTTTGATAGGGCACATGCCATTGTCTACTGTTGCAGACATTAAAAAAAACTGGTGGCGCTACTCTTGTGGCGACGCGCTCTCCCCGGGGAGAACAGCCTGAATTTCACGCAGAGAAATCTGCCGTGACTTAAAGGGGTAACATGAAAATAATAAAATGAAAAATGGCATGGTTCCCCCCAAAAAAATTGCACTTCAAAATGTCCCCTGAACTCAGTATGGCATCTTCTTGTTTAACTATTTTGCAGGTTTTGTTTTTTTTTTGGGGGGGGGGGGGGGTCTTTTTTTGTTTTGGAAGAGGGGTGGGTGTTTTAAAAAAAAATATTTGTTTGTTGTTATCTATCAGACTTCTTGTTTGATCTTATTTGTTATTTCATTATTGTTGGTCTGAAATGAAGAGTGTGTGAGTGTGTGTGTGTGTGTGTGGTGTGTGTCCTTGTGCATACATACATTCACGCGTATCCACACACATACATATACTTCTATGGAATGAATAATTTAACTCGATCGGTCGTACCCACGTTGATACCTCCCCCTCATCAATCGGCTTAAAACAGAAACAAGGAATCTGATCCCTCTTTACCAACTCGCGACACAAGTCCTTTAAATACCCCCTCCCCCTTCACAAATCCCCCCAGCACCTCCCCCCATCTCCTCCTCCATCTCCTCCTCCTCCTCCTCTGTGGCGGCATGTATAGCTAAATCTTCAGCGCGTGCTTGGGGGGTAGGGAGGGAGGGAGGGAGAGGGGAGGGAGGGAGAAGGGGAGGGGGGGGGGAGGGGAGCATTCATGCATGCTCCCTTGTTTCATAATCTGGCAGCAACAAGCACAGTCACAGGCCCCCAAAAAAACCTCCCGCTAAAAAACTGATCCCCTTCCTTCCCCACCCCCTCCCCCACTCCCCATCCCCTCCCTACTCCCCCCCTCCGTCCTGACCCCATTCACATCCTAAACCTACCCCCCCCCCCCCCCAACCCACCCCCCCCCTCCCTCCCCCCCTTCTCCCTTTTTCTCTTTTCTTCCTTTCTTTCTTTCATTCTAGCTCTACTTTTCGCACCAAACAGTTTTCATCGCGCGTGAGTGAATCTGAACTATCCCAGTGCATTGCTTCACTTGAACAAACGGCACACGACCCACTGACGTAAGGCGCGTGTAGGGCGTTCCGAGGAGGCGGCGAGACGACTTAAGCTTAAAGCCGTAGGGAGAGTTTTCGATTTAATCTAAAAATTAAAGAGTAGAGGGTAGGGTTTTTTTTTCCTCTCTCTCTCTCTCTCTCTCTCTCTCTGGTAGTTGAGGACTTTCTGGAGGGGGGGTTTAAAGACTTCTTTTACTACTGACTCGTTTTGAATAGACGTTTCCCTCTTACAACACGGGTTCAGTTCAGTGGAGTTTAAGGTTTTGGAAGAAGAGAATGGTGGGTTGGTGGGCTGCTTGCTTCGGGGGCAGTGTTATTACTGTTTGGGTTTAAAATGCTTGAGAAAGAAAATGTTACTAGGAGTGTGGGTGGTGGGGGGGCATAGTTTCTCCTTTACTCATCTTAAAGCGTCAACCTCCCTCTTCTCCCTTTCCTTTGTTTTTCAACACACATACTTGCACACCGGGTATGGAATGTACTTTCATGAACTGCTTGATTTCTAAAGGATTTCTGAACATCATTCGGTGAACCAGGCGTGGCGCAGTGGTTAGGGCGTTGGGTTACGGGTTGGAAAGTCACAGGTTCTAATCTCGTACATTTCATAGTTCTATTTTCGGATTACAGTTGACTCTGTCAAGTACTACTACTACTACTACTACTACTACTACTACTACTACTATACTACTACTACTTATATGGAATTTTTATAGCACTGAATCTTATACAGTAAACAAATCAAAGCGCTCGCACTCAAATCAATTACACGCATGCAACATTCCATAGAATCTAATATTAGAAATCTCAAAGAAAAAATTAAAAAATATAAGTAA
>CM054134.1:115194052-115214052 GCA_028751875.1 Rapana venosa
ATTCAAACAAGAAACCACAGTAAAACATAATGGTTATATATTAGTAAATATATACGTCCATGGAATGAATTATAATGCTATTCAAATACAAAAAAAAACAAATAAGTAAATAATTGAAAAAATGTTTTCATGAGAAAGTTGGTTTAAGATTTAAAAAAAAGAATGACAAACCATTCTCAGGGCTTATACTGTGTTAAGAATAAACAATATCAAGGACTATAATCCAAATACAAATCAATCACTTGGCAATAATTATTATCTTTTTCTTCTTCATCATCGAACCTCAGACAGCAACTCTTGTAGGCCTAATCTGTTATAATTATATGAGCAAAAATACGTGGCACTGCTGATAAGCGCCTTATAGCTTATAGCTTATAAGTATCGGTGTTTCATTTCCTCTTCTGCTTTGTCAGCAAGCTTTAAACAAGAATTTATTTTCATGAATAAAATCTGTGTTTAAAAGCCAGTATCTGAAAACTTGAAGACAAAGTAGAAGAGGAAATGGAAGCGCATCACGGTGACTTTGCATGGCTTCTTTACCTTTTCCTGATGTGCTTGAGGAATGGTTGGGAGGCTGCTCTGAAGATGTCAGTGTGTCCTCTCGTCTAATATCACTGAGAGTGAACAAACGTTAAATTGAAGACAACAACAACAACAACACAACAACAACAACAACAGCAGTGTGTGAACTTGGCGGAGGGTATTCCTGCACAGACAGTTAGCAGGACACAGTCATGGCTTCCATCCCACGGGCCAACTTTCGCCTACTCTTCCTCCCAATAAAAAGTCGGATGGGGTTTTCACGTATGGTATTCGTGTGGCAGTATCGTGTAACAGTGTACAAATTAATAAACTTACGTGATGGTATAGTCGTGGGCGTATAGCAATTTTACGTGATGGCTTAATCGTGGGCTTATAACAAACTTACGTGATGGCTTAGTTGTGGGCTTATAAGAAATACATTTACGTAATGGCTTAGTTGTGGGCTTATAATAAATAAATTAACGTCAGGGCTTAGTCTTGGGCTTATAACACATACATTTACGTAATGGCTTAGCGGTGGCTTGTAACACATAAATTTACGTGATGGCTTAGCGGTGGCTTGTAACATAAATTTACGTGATGGCTTAGCGGTGGCTTGTAACACATAAGTTTACGTGATAGCTTAGCGGTGGTTTGTAACACATAAATTTACGTGATGGCTTAGTCGTGGGCTAATAAAAGTGGTATGTCTGTGCCACACATGCCTTACCAGGAGCAAATAAACCGACAACCCAGACACTAGGCAAGCTAACCGTAAACAGTCAGAAATACACACTGTGTATAAAGCAAACCTGGGTCGGTGGTCTAGCAGTAACCCATCTCCCTAGAGAGCGAAAAATTGCGGGTTCAATTTCGATTGAGTCTGGAGTTTTCCAGGTCTGCTAAGACCTTTTATGGTAGTCTGGGTGCTAGTCTTTCAAACTAGACAATAAGCCAAGGCTCTGTATGCAATAAACATGAACAGCAAGTAAAAGAAACCCTTGGCAACAATTGTGAAGTTGTCCATTACAAACTCATGTCGAAAAAAACCTCGTACTGTCAAGCAACCACAAAGACATCCGCAGACAGAAGAAAGATAAGAAAAATAAAAGCAAAAATTAAAAAAAAAAGTGTGGCACTAAGAAAAGCTGTCTATAATGCACACTTAAACAACACACAACAGTAAATATAGAGAAACATGGGGATATCCCCTCTCCCCCCCCCCCCCCCCCCCCTCAGCCACTATAAAAGAAAAAAAAATGTATATAGCTACAATGTGACCATTTAGTTTATGGGACAGCTGGGAAGCTAAGGGCGTTCACCCTCTTTTTTTTCAATAAAAAACTCCTCCAAGATATTTACAAATACACCAGTTAGAGAATAGCCAAGACAGAGATAGAAGAAGAAATGCAATAAATAAATAAACAAATAAAATGGAGGACAAAAAATCTTGCACAATTTGACATTTTTTCAAAGAGGGAAAACGATGGATGGGTTTCAACATTATAAAACGTAGCACAAACTTCAGCAAATTACAACAACAGTGTTATTTATGAAAGTAGCACAAACAACGATGTAGCAGGTGTTTGTCTGTGTAGTTTTTGCTGTGTCTAGGATAAGCTGTATTTATTATTGTGTCTTATCACCACCAAGATGAGACGAAACATTTTGGAACAATTATTATGTTTAAAAATTCTAATCTGAAGCTGGTTGGATATGACTGGTTCTGAAACTCCTTATAACATTTTATTTTATTTTTTGTTGGTGATACGTTTGTGTAAGTGGCCTTTTTTTTTTTATATCTTCTCTCTCTCCACCATTTAGATAGACGCATTCCGACTTGGGGGATACTGTAAGCATTAAATCTGTTTCTTGATATTTTGATGAACACAGAACGATAGATGGTTACAACGACTACCTGTAATTCAACCACCTCTCTCTCTGTGTCTCTCTCTCTTCTTGCTGTCTCCCCTCTATTTTACGTTATCCATATTGCTTAATTATAATCAGTGTATCAGTTTTCATGTTAATGTTCAGTTCATTTCAGAATTATATGTTTATTAACGTATATCTCTTTTCTCCCCCCCCAAAAAAATCTATGTATCTCTTGACATTAATATTTCAGGTCAGTTAAAGATTATGTATTGTTAAATATACACTTATCTCTTTTTTAAAAATCATGCTGTCGTTGTTGTTAGTAGGGTGTTTTTCCCCTTTGTTTTGTTGATAGTCCCTAGGACAGGATGAAAAAAAAAAGGTATGCGTATGCTTATTCTGTTACTCTTGAAAAATAAAGATGTGTTCATTCAGAAAGATTCATTCTCTCTCTCTCTCTCTCTCTCTCTCTCTCTCTCTCCTCTCTCTCTCTCTCTCTCTCTCTCTCTCTCTCTCTCTCTCTCTCTCGCAGACGATAGTGCTCTGTTATCCTCTTATCCGGATCAGTCTTAGATCATGGTCCAGCCCTCACCGAGTTCGTACACTGGTGTGACGAGACCTATCTGGAGCTAAATGTTTCTAAAACTAAAGACCTGCCTATCGACTTCAGAAGATCAGGGCATACTCCTAAGAATATTATTATCCATAATCAAGAGGTTGAAAACGTTTTGAACTATAAGTATCTGGGAACTGTTTTTGACCACAAGTTAAACTGGGACGTTAACACTGACGCTATTGTCAAAAAGGGACAACAACGTCTGTATTTTCTGAGGAAACTGAACTCATTTTTTGTAGACAAAAAGATCCTTTCCTTGTTTTACAAGTCTTACATAGAGAGTGTTCTAAGTTTTGCTTTCATTTGTTGGTACAATAACCTTAGTGTTAAAAACAAGAATGGCCTGCAGAGAATTGTAAAAATCTGCTAAAAAATAATTGGAAAAGAACAAAGAGATCTCATGTCGTTCTGCAATCAGCAGCTTGTACGCAAAGCCACAGCCATTTTGGCTGATCCTTCTCATGCTTTGTTTCCAGAATTTCAAATGTTGCCTTCGGAACGCCGTTTTCAGTGTCCCATCAGCAAAACCAACAGAAAAAGAAATTTTTTTGTGCCAGTAAGCATTCGACTTCTGAATTCACAATGATGTTGACTACCTAGTTCTTACATTTCTCTGAATTATCTGCCTGATTGTCATTGTTACGAGTGTAGTCAATACATAATTGTGTGTATGTGTGTGTGTGTGTGTGTGTGTGTGGGTGCGTGGGTGTGTGAAATAAGTCTGTGTTCTAGTCAACTGTCTTAAAACATTGAATTCATATATTGGTGTATGGTGTGGGTGTGCGTGGGCGTGTTCGCACACACACGTACGTGCGTGTGTACGTGCTGCGTATATGCGTGCGTAAAAATAAGTTTTTATGTCTTCTAGTCAATGGGTTTAAAATTGTGTTCACAATTGATGTTTGTGCGCATGCGCGCGTGTGTGTGGTGTGTGTGTGTGTGTGTGTGTCGTGACATTTTATTTGAAAACCAATATGAAATATAGCTTTTGTGTCTTTGATATATTTGATGAGTATCAATCTGCCTGTCAGTATTGTAATTGCCCTTCATGGGATGATTAAAGTGTTTTTGACTTTGACTTGACTTGACTTTGACTCTCTCTCAAGCAAATTGATGTGCAAGGAAGCTTGTGTGAATACTTCATTAAAAGCTGCCAAGACCTGAGACTTTCCTCGCGTATCACACACCCAACACTGTCAAGGAAGATTTCGCCTGGCGACAAAACGGCAGCCCTTAAATCTCCCCCCTTACATCTGCTGGCTTGACATTTGCCCCGTTTTCCCTGTCACTACACACGCTTAATGAGCGTGCGTACGCGGCACGGCACGCGCTCCTCCGAAAAGTCGTTTTTACAAAAGAGGGAGGGGAGAGGGGGAGGGGAGAGGGAGGGAGGTGGGTGGGTAGGTGGGTGGGGTGGATGTGTGGTAACCGTCCTACTAGATGACCCACACACACAGTACAGTGAGGCAGACTGCATCGGCACAGCAGCAGCAGAAAGAAAGGCGGAGCTTGGCTCTCTGATGACAGCCAGCCAGCCAGCCAGCCAGCCAGCCGTCAGATGGAAATCGTTACAGATGCTTGGCTCCGGACCCACGTCAGTGAATTTTTTTTTTTTTTTGGGGGGGGGTACAGGGGAGGGGTTGGGGTGGGGTGGGGTGGGGGTGGGAGGGGTGGATAGTTTCAGGTGTAAATCATAGAAAGGGGGCAGGGTCTTTTACCTGTGTGTGTGGTGGTGGGGGGGGGGGGGGGAGAAAGAGGAGGAGGGGGGTGGTTAAAGAAAAAAAAGAACCCGGGTCATGCCGCCATGGTTTGAATGGTCTCAGGTTTTCCCTTCCTCCCTCTCTTCCTCCCTTCCTTCCATCCATCCATCCAGCCCACTTAGAGCTTAGTTTCCAGTTTTACCGCCACACTCAGCCCCGTCACCTGCATCGCGTGCGCCTGTCCTGACCCAAGTCTCCGGCACGTGGCCCCAAGAGAGCACACACACAGTGGCACGTGCCAGCGCTGTGGAAGGAGGCTCGGGTGCCGTCTTAGCTAGCTCTCTCTCACCAAGGAAGGAGGCAGGATCAGCAGCAGGCGCTGCCAGTGGTGGTGAAGGTGGAGGAGGTGGTGCACCCCCCCTTTGCTTTGCATGCCCGCCAGCCGTTCTTGCTAGGTGGCAGGGCGGGATGGAGTCGTTCCAGCAGACGGCAGTGGCGGAGGAGGCCGATGGATTGTCAGTGAACCGTGTAACGGCATGTGCCGTGCCATCGGCCTGTGCTCCCGGCGTGGCAAATGGCGTGGAGGTTGGCGTGGACGCAGTGTCGGACAAGTGTTTTTTAGCTCAGGGTCTGGACGAGTTCTTCTCAGAGAAGTTCCTGACCAGCGTGCTGACGAACGAAGCCATGGGCTCCGCCTTGCCGCCCCCCTCAGTGGCCTCCTCTCTGGCTGGTGCCGCCACCTCTCTGTACGATCATCTGGAGTTTGAATCTGGTACGAGGTCCACGTTCGACACGCCGTTTTCTGACAGTGACTGTACGCCCAACACCCCTCTCACTCCTCTGGGTCGTTCTCACGTTCACTTTCTCTTCCCGGATATTCCCAACAGTGCTCCCAGCCAGCTGTGCTCTGTGCAGTCTTCTGTGAAAGTGCGAGGCAAGCTTCCAGGAGACCTGACCCTGTTCCCCTCAGACAAAGCCTTGTCGGAGCTCCAGGACGGCTGCATGTCTGCAGATCCCGCCTCCACTCCCAACTCGCCCCTGACCCCCCTGAGTGCCGGTCATCCCAGCAGGCTTCACTTCATCTTCCCCGATCTTCCAGGAGTGCGAGGTCGCGTGAATCGAGCCCCTGAGGTCACGACCACCACCACCACGACCCCACCCCACACTGCTGTCCAGCGGCACGGAGAGTGGAGTGTCGGACAGTGACTGCACGCCCAACACCCCTCTCACCCCGCTGGGCAAAACTCACGCGCACTTCGTCTTCCCCGAACCGTTCTCCGCCATCCCTGGCCGCTGCAGCTTCTCCCAGTCCCTGCCTGGAGCAAGTTCTTCAGCGAAGCCTGCAGCAGCGTGTGACAGCACCTCCGGGGTGTCGTTCAAGAGGAAAGCTTCCCCGGGGAAGGGGAAGGAGCCGGTGGAGACGCACAAGAAGCGACGCCTGGCGGCCAACGCCAGGGAGCGGAAGAGGATGACCAGCCTGAACACGGCCTTCGACAAGCTCCGCGCCGTGGTGCCCTCCCTGGGCGACAACCGCCAGCTGTCCAAGTACGAGACCCTGCAGATGGCGCAGACCTACATCACCGCCCTCACCGACCTGCTGCACGAGGACAAGTGACCCAGGACCGTGGTCGTCAGCAGACCTGGGGGAGTGTCTTTCTGCTGGTGGCAGGAGTGAAGGTGAATGTGTCCATGGAAATGTGAATGCTTTTCTACAACAGATGATGATCAAAGTAGGGGGTTATCTCTACAGCCATCTACTTAATTAAGGAACGCGAAAATGAACACGAATGACTTCCAAGATGTTGCAGTATGTGTGTGTGTGTGTGTGTGTGTGTGTGTGTGTGTGTGTGTGTGTGTGTGTGTGTGTGTGTGACCATTATGCAGGTTTGAATGAAATAGTACATTTTGTGTGTATGAGTATTATCATATTGTTTGCAGATTCAAAATTTTTCATCTGGTGTGAGTATTATCATTTTTGGCAGGTTTGACTTGAACTTATCAGAACTATGCAATAATTTGAGTATCTCAACCACGATGTGTTCTCGCTGCCTTTGAACAGTATAATTATTTACAAAGGTTTGGACATCCCTGCACTGTAATGGGTTTTGCATATTCGGCAGGTGGTTATCTGACAACAATGCACAGACTCTGAAAATAATGTTTACTGTCTGTCTCAATGTTTGTTTTCCGAATCAGAGACTGTCTTGCCCTGTCGCAGTTATTAATTTTTGTATGTCCGCTTCTTTTTATTTGCAGTATAACGAGTCAGTTATAATATTTATCTTCCATGTGATGTTTTGCACTCCTATGACATTATTCCACTGTTGTGTTCAGAAACTGCATTTATTTGTTTATTTGTTCATTCGTCCATTTATTTATAGCTTTATTTTATTGTCCCTCAACTACATACCAGTATACTGCTGATTTCCACTCAGTAATGGAACATTTTGTGATCTTGCAAAATGTTCAATTTTCTTATGAAGGTGGTGTTGTTTTAGCATTTTTGCTATTGGTCTATTTAACCTATAGATAGAAAACCAAACTGTTTCCCTTTCCTCAGGAGAATTCCTTTTCAGAGGAGATTTTACAAGGAACAAAATGTAGCTTTTCCACGACAGGCTTTCTTCTATGTTTTCAAAGATCTAGATAATTTTACATATGAGTCCTTTGTAAGTTTATTGCTGATTTCACCCATGTAGTGGATTAATTACAGCCTGTAAACCGTTTTTTGCTTTTTATATAAAGTTTACATCTAAAGTAGACTACGTTTTTACAGCGATACAAACACCCCTACTTACAGCCCAGTTTTGTCGTGTCACAAATGATAGGAAAGGTAAAGTGGAATCAAAATTTCAATAATTTGCTTTTTAAACCCTTAATTTAAAAACAATGTGTACTCCAACGCAGTGTTCTTGTGCTGCGCGTTCAAACGTTATTTCATGTTTGATGATTGTCAAACTGGAAGTACAACACGATTTGGTTGTCGTTTCCCGACAGTGCTATATTCACCTTCCGTTTTTGTGCATGTTCTTTGTAACCAGGGAACTGTTCTGAGCAAAAGAAGTCTAGAGAAAAAGTGTCACACTAAAGAACTGCTTCTTTTTTCTCATAATTATGAAATGTAAAGACGCGTGGTATGCGTGCTATTAGATAAGCTCTCAGTATTGTTTTTTTCATTTTATTCAGCGCTGAGCACATGATATTAAGTAAAAATATACCTCTACTTTTATTTTTTTAATTAATTAAAAAAACAAACTGCATCAGCTTGTGATGCTCATGTCCAGCAGTTTTCATATCCGCTTATCCTGACCTCTTCACCCAGCCATAGTCACGCTTGTCACGGCAATATCTTCCAGCTCAAAAGTCCACAGGGACCTCATCAATGATATTCCGCCATGGGGCCACCAAACCAGTGAGGCCCTGCAATGCTGCGGGGTCACTTTGGCAGTCTTCAGTGAGAGCCCATAGTAAACTTACTATGGGTAGGAGCTGGCCAGTGTCCGAAAAAATCCCTATGTCTCTTATGGAACTCGAACCTGCGACCTTCCAGTCCATACCCACGACCTTCCAGTCTGTAACCCAAGGCGCTAACCACTACGCCATGGCGGCTGGTCGTTGTGTGTTTTTTGTGTCTAGATTTATTGGCCTGTACGGTTTTACCACGTTATTTATGGACCCCCGTATGTGTTCATGTTGTTAACTTTACGTCACTGACTTCAGTGTTGCTGACTGAGATGCTTTGTACACTGTTGCTCCTCTGGCATTGCATTCGCTGTCCAGTTTGCTGTAGATGAAATGAAGTCTACCAGAGCAGCCTATCTAGTGTTAACTCTATTCTCTCTCACTCTCTCATGTAATTATAGGCATACTGCTTACCGTACCTATGTGACAAAAATATATTGACACTAAAAATCTACATAATGTATGTTGAAAGCAATATTGAAAATCATGCAATCTGTTTTAAACTAAGTTGAGACAAAAGGAGAAAAGCCACATTCCGTCCTTATCTGATGCGCATTATGTCAGATATCTGTTGTCTTCCTCGGTAAGTTATCAACCTGTTATGTATTGTATTATGCTATTCAATGTTTCCTTTATGTGTTTACAGGGGTACATGACGGTTTGTTTTGGTGCAAAAATTCCCCATGGGTTGTGCAAACATTTGACTTTTAACATATATATTATGCGTATATGTTTATCTTGTGAAATATGAAATCGTTTATCTCATGGAATTTCGCATGAAGCTGTGTACATAAGTTATTATTATGTTCAAGATGAAGATGATGGTGATGATTACAATTCCTGGCGCTTCCAGTGTTTGTTTCTTGTTGTATTTTTTTTAGGGTTACTGTGTGTGTGAGTCTCTCTGTGTCTGCCTGTCTGTCTGTCTGTCTGTCTCTCTCTCTCTCCGTGTGTGTGTGTGTGTGTGTGTGTGGGGGGGGTGTGTGTCTCTCTCTCTCTCTCTCTCCGTGTGTGTGTGTGTGTGTGTATGTGTGTGTGTCTCCGAGTGTGTGTGTGTGTGTGCGCGCGTGCGAGCGAGTGTGTGTGTGTGAAATGAACTGTGACTTTTAAATTGATGTTCAGTTTGTTTCTGCAGCCTCTATGTCCTTTAACGATGTAAACCAACAGAGTTTATATACCTGCCTGTTTCAAAGTCAATCACTTTGGTCCTTTACCCAGCAGTTGACGCTACTTACAATCTGTCAGCATTGCTCTTGGCGATCGAATCAACAAGTAAACTGTTTTCGTTCCTCAGCTAGAGCTCTGGAGGTTTACCAATGATGAGATTTTTGCATGTGCGACCGTTTTTGCCCACCATTCAGATAGCCACATTCCGACTTCCGGGATGATGTCTAGACACGACACTAGTGTGTATCCGTTTTTTGTTCATCTGTTTTTGGTTGCCGGATCTTACTGGCACGAATGGCCTACTCTTCCGAAAAGCAGAACGGGTTTTAACGTGTACTGTGGGAAAGATATTCCGCGTGCGTTCGCACACGGGGTTTAGACAATTCACATGGGATTATAATTTATAAACGAGTCGTTAGAACGCTGCACTGGATTTTTCAAGCAATGTGTTGAAAGTGAAACCTGGCGGAGCCCATCCTCCTGTGCGTAACAGCGTGCATGCTGGGTATAGTCGTGTCATCAATCCTACCAGCCGTAGCGGCCAACTTGAAAAGTGGATATAGATTTTAACAATGTGCGCAAGATATTTCATGCATCCGCATACGTCTCAATGAAAAGACTTTCGGGGGGAATGGAGTCGGAATCAAGCTGGGAGAAGTGTGACTGAAGACTGAATATGACAGAGAAAGAATATCAGAAAGGCAGTAATTTTATTGATACTCTTGTTTGTTTTGTTGTTGTTGTTGTTGTTGTTGTTTTGTTCTTCTTCTTCTTCTTCTTCTTCTTCTTCTTCTTCTTCTTCTTCTTCTTCTTCTTCTTCTTCTTCATGGAACGCTCAGACAGCAGTTTCTGTTGTCTTTCATCATCATGAGCTAAGACGTGCTACCCTGCCATTGCTTGTCAGGCTCAGCGCATCCGACTTTGGCGTAGAAGAGAATTGAGGGCAGGAAAATAGACCGAGAAGGCAGAAAACAGACGAGGAGGAGGAGGTGATTGAAAGAAAAGGAACAAGGCAGAAACAAAGAGAGGGATAGAAAAGAGGGAATTCCTAACACAGAATTTCCTGAAGGTGGGGATGCTATTTATAACAATTTCCTGAAGGTGGGGCTGCTATTTATAACAAACAGGCACCCAGCATCCCCGTTAGGAAGTTTTACTGATATGAAAAGGACTACGACTTGCCACGTTTACATTACAGGATTTACCTCCCATTTACGATGTCTGTCACAGATTATTTCCCATCATCGATTCATTATATTTGGGCATTTCAGTGGATATTGCAAGTCGTGATCAAAATCGGTACATAGCGAAAAATGTTATGTGTATTATCGGGATCCTTTATCGCGAAATTTGGTTTCTGCAGTAAATTTTTCCCAACTAAACACACACACACACCTGTTAATACTGTCTTTAATCTTTAACTCCTAAAACAGCCCAAAATTCGTCCGCCCCCTCCCCACGACAATAAGCCCCCCACCCCCCCAATATCTTACAATTCCTTCACTTTATTACAAAAGCATTGAGCTAGTATTGGATTGCACCAATACAATACAACACAGTATTAAGGAACGGATGGTAAAATTTACAAAACGGCATACACACGAGGACTAGATGAACAAAAAAAAGCCCACAAAAAACACGCGAGTGCTTATTCCAATATCTTCGAAAGAAAAGAAGAAATAAACAAACCATTATTTATCATAATAATAATAATAATAATGTATGGAACTTATAGAGTGAATTATTTCAATAAATACAATTTATAAATCAATAAATAAACAAACAGAGAATACTCGTATTGTTCTCTAATATTTTGTTGTACTCTTAACATTATTGGAGAACTTTCTGTTCTCTTTGTGCCTTCATAACCCTTACCTGGTCCCTATGAAGGTAAAATACAGGCGCTGAACAGAGCACGCTAAGGAACTATTGGTCCGTGGACGAGGTGATGGTTCTGCTTGAAGGCCTGTCACTGAGATGAGAGAGACTCTAACCATGTGTGTGTCTGTGTGTGTGTTGGGGTGTGTGTCTTGTTGTGGTGTGTATGTGTGTTGTGTGTGTGTGTTGTGTGTGTGTGTGTGTGTGTGTTGTGGGTTGAGTGTGTGTTGTGTTGTGGGGCGTGTGTGTGTGTGTGTGTGTGTGTGTGTGTGTGTGTTTTGTGTGCGTGTGTGTGTTGGGGTGTGTGTTTTGTGTGTGTGTGTGTTGTGTGTGTGTTGTGGGTTGAGTGTGTGTTGTGTGTGTTGTGGTGTTGGGGTGTGTGTTGTGTGTTGTGTTCGTCCTTGTATTTAACGTCTGTTCACTAGAAGTGATATTAGATTGTGTGTTTGTGTGTGTGGTTGTGTGTGTTGTGTGTGTGTTGTGGTGTGTGTGTGTTCTGTTGTGTGTGTGTGTGTGTGTGACTGTGTGTGTGTGTGTGTGTGTGTGTGTGTGTGTGATTCTGTGTGTGTGTGTTGTCTTATATATGTGTGTGTGTGTTGTCTTATATATATATATATGTGTGTGTGTGTGTGTGTGTGTGTGTGTCTTCGATTTGATTTTACGTCTGTTCACTCTCAGTGATATTAGATGTGTGTGTGTGTGTGTGTGTGTTTGTGGTGTGTGTGTGTTGTTTGTGTGTGACTGTGTGTGTGTGTTGTGGTGTGCGTGTGTTGTTTATGTGTGACTGTGTGTGTGTGTTGTGGTGTGTGTATGTTGTGTGTGTGTGACTGTCTGTGTGTGTGTGTGTGTGTGTGTGGGTTTTGGTGTGTGTGTGTGTGTGTGTGTGTGTGTGTGTGTGTGTGTGTGTTTGGCAAAGCCGTGCTCAAGAATATGAAGCTGTGATGGGAAAGGCAAAGAGGGGATAGAAGTGGTGTCGTTTAGATGGCAATTAGGACTACAGAGGAAACTGTTGTTGAGAGTAGTGTTTTCCTTCCTTTCTTTCTTTCTTTTTTTTCTTTTCTTTTCTTTCTTTTTTCTTTCTTTCTTTCTTTCTTTCTTCTTTCTTACTTACTTTCTTTCTTTCTCTTTCTTTCTTTCTTCCTTCCTTCCATCCATTCATTCATTCTTCCTTCCTTCCTTCCTTCCTTCCTTCCTTTCTTTCTTTCTTTTTAACTTAAAAGCGCTGCTTGAAGCCATGTCTCCGTGTCTCTTCCTCCTGCTGTGAGCAATGGTGTGTGTATGTGTGTGTGTGTATGTGTGTGTGTATTGTGTGTGTGTGTATGTGTGTGTGTGTTTGTGTGTGTGTGTGTGAGTGTGTGTGTGTATGAGTGTGAGTATGTGTGTGTGTGTGTGTGTGTGTGTGTGTGTGTAAATGCTTCCTGTTCTTCTGGCTAGCTGTGTGTATAGGGGAAATAAAAGGGAGAAACGTCATTTCTATTTGTTCTTTTTTCTTTTTCTTTATCATCGCTGCCTCATCTTCTGTATCCTTCTCCGGCCCGCTCTTCCCACGCCCTTCATTCCAATCTCCGCGCCACAGCCAGATTCGTTATGTCTCGTCCCTAGGGACGGAAGTCCACAAGGAGCCCATCAATATCAGGCCGCCGTGGGGCTACCAGCCAGAGGAGCCCTGCACTGCTGCTGGGGTTAGTTTGGTGGTGTTTAGGGGTGCCTGTTCTGAGCTAACATAAGCAGAACACCACCTACTTAAGCTCCATACTAACGACAGTATTAGCTCAGTCCCTGAGCCCGACTGTGTGTGTTGTTCTTCAGTTTAACGTCCTTCCACTAAATAGGGATATCAGACGTGTGTGTGTGTGTGTGTGTGTGTGTGTGTGTGTGTGTGTGTGTGTGTGTGTGTGCGCGCGCGCGCTTGCGGTTGCTTTAACAATCATGGTTAGTTATTTCGATCATTTTAGGTTTATCTAATAGTAGCACCCGTCATCAAAGTTTTGCGGCAGGAGTTTCATTTTCCCTTTAGATATCATTTTACATATTTTCCCTTATCTATCGCGCTTCCACTCAAGCAGGTTTTGTCTCCTGTCTTGTTCTTGCAATAATTATGTTTATTTCCTCTCGTGGTTTAAACAAATGTATATTCAGGAAAGAAAAAAAGATTGTACACACATTCATTTGGAGCAGCAACAAGCTACTAGCTTATAGTCTACTCCTTCACCATCAAACAACACGAAACTGGTTATTTGACATATGAAAAAAACCCAAAACATTGTCACAACAAACCAATCCCCAAACCGGAGGGAAAGGGGGGGGGGGGGTGGGACGGGATAGCCTAGTGGTCAGAACATTGCGCTCGCAATCTGACGACCACGGTTCAATTCCCGTTCAAGGGGATATTTTCCCTTGAAGTTAACATCAGTGCAGACTCCACTCTCCCCAACAGTCCTTCGGATGAGACTATAAACCGAGGCCCCGTGTGCGAACGCACGCAGAACATCTTGCGCACACGTTACATCCTGTTCCGCTTTTCGTAAGAGTAGGCCATTGTGTGCCGGTGGGAACAGATGACAGAATTTACAAAACCGCATACACACGGGGACTACATGTAAAAAAATCACATGAGTGCTTATTCCATTATCCTTGATATAAAAGAAGAGATAAATAAAAATAAATAGATAAATAAATAAAATCCTATTGAAAAATGTAATTAAGAAATGAAAGACATCATTTCTAAACTTGCTGCAATTCTACACTTGTGGAAACATTGAAACCTTTCTCTCTTTGGGCATTCAATTTTCAGTTACGGGTTGCTGATCAAATACGTTGGTTGATATTTAATGGTAATACTGGTTATAACCGATCACTGGAAGCAGGCAAGTGAAACTTTAAAAATCCTTATTCTAATACCATTATTTATATGCACGGAACAGTTTGTTTTTCTGGTAGTTGTTTCCCAAGTGTTTGTTTGTGTATTTGTGTTTACTTGAAACATAGGGACGCTACAGCCGAGTGGTTAAAAACCGTTCGATTTCAATCCCATGGGTAGACTATGAAGTCCTCGGTTCAAATCTCGGCGGCTTCTGGTTAATTAAGGATTTTGTGTGTGTGTGTGTGCGATCTACAAGATCAACTTCAAGGGCAGACCTGCCAGTGCCTTTATTCCCTTCGTGTATATGCACATGCAGAAAATCAAATATGCATGTTAAAGATACTGTAATTGATGTCATCGTTTGTTGAGTTACGGAAACACGAACATACCCAGCATATATCCCCGAAGTCGGAATGCGGCTAACATCAAGATGAGCCAAACAGGTTGCGTACACAATATTTTCACCTTTGGTGAACCTCAGAGGTCTAGCCGAGAAGCGATAAACAAAACAACACGAAAAACAGTTAAGCTAAAGGTAAAGGTAAAGGTAAAGGAGTCCCATAACCAATAAGGTCGTAGGGGAGCGAGGCGTCAGAGACCTCACTTCTCTAGGGGCCAGCATATTGAGGGCGGCGCCTATCTCCTCTCCCTTGCTGCTTTACCTTCCCTGACCCTAAAAGAGGGCAGGTACCAATTTACAGCTGGGTGAACTGGGGGACTGTACTGAAGCCAAAGCGTGCAAACGGTCACCCATCCGAGTGGTAACCACGCTCGACGCTGCTTAACCTTAGCTGGGGGAAAGCGAGTGCTCGGACCACTGAGCTATCCCGTCCCTTGAAAAACAGCTACACATGTATGAATCAAAGAAAAGAGGGGAACTTTGTATCTTCCTTTGTTTGGTTTATGGAGTGTTAGACATAGTGCTTTAGAGAATGCTATGATGAACTGGATGTTACATTTTGATTAATTGCCCCTTCCCGTCATTCTTAGCCACCGTTTCATTTTTTTATGGCGTATCAGGCTACAGTACTATCTCTGCCATTGGCTGACGACAGAGAGAGAGAGAGAGAGAGAGGGAGGGAGAGAGAAAGAGAGAGAGAGAGAGAGAGAGAGAGAGAGAGAGAGAGAGAGAGAGAGAGAGAAAGAGAGAGAGAGACAGAGGGAGAGAGAGAGAGAGAAAGACAGAGAGAGAGAGAAAGAGAGAGAGAGAGAGAGAGAGAGAGAGAGAGAGAGAGAGAGAGAGAGAGAGAGAGAGAGAGAGAGAGAGAGAGAGAGAGAGAGAGAGAGAGAAAGAAAGAAAGAGAGAAAGGAGAGAGAGAGACAATGACAATGACAATGACAATGACAATGACAAATTCTTTTATTCGAGGATAATGAATAAGCACACATGTGCTTTTTTACATCCAGTCCCCGCCCGTTAGGATACATCTTAATAATAATAACCCAATACTTATACACTCACAATAAAAAAAAGGGGGAAATAACCCTTTTCAAAACAGCCTCCCCCCCCCCAACAACCCCCCCCCCCCCAAAGCAAGCAAATAAAAGAAAACCATAAAATACCCCACCCCCACCCCCCAAAAAACCTTAACCAAAACAAACAAACAAACAAAAGAGAAGGAAAACCAAACCCAACAAAGATGATAAAAAAGAGAAAAACAGACAGACAACAACAACAAGAACAAGAACAACAACAGAGCCAAGAAAATAAGAGAGAGAGAGAGAGAGAGAGAGAGAGAGAGAGAGAGAGGAGAGAGAGAGAGAGAGAGAGAGAGAGAGTGAGAGAGAGAGACAATGACAATGACAATGACAAATGATTTTATTGTTCAGACTTGGGAGTCCATAAACAAGGGGGAATGGGTAGATGCAAGCAACTGCAGCAATTCATAAAGTTCACAAACCTTTTCAAGTAACTAGCTCCTTAAGAAAAAGAAAGAAAACAAGAAAAAAACAGCAACAACAGCAACAACAAAAAACCCCCAAACAAACAACAACAAAAAAACAACCCCAAAGAAAACCCAAAACAAGCAAAAGCAAAAATCCAAACAGGCAGATGTAGACATACATACATGCAGAAAGACAGACAGACAGGTCTTTGGCCTTGCCGAATAAGCACAAGTTTATGTTGTATGCAAAAACGCTTAATTGAAAGATGTCTTAACTGCTAAATAGGTTGTGATTTTCTGCTTTTAAAGGCATAGAATAAAAACTTTGCCAGATGTACAACTTGTTCAGGTTCCTGTGACTCTAATAGAGATAACCTCTCGTTTCTGAAATATTCTAGATTAATCTTGCTTAAATAAGTTTTCCGCAATTCAGTGTATGCCGGGCATTTAGAAAAGAAAGTGAATTTCATCTTCAGGAGCACGATTACAATTTGGACAAGCCAGGGAACAATTATCTGGTGTATATCTAAATTTATTGCTTTTTAATTCTTTTTACTCCCAGTCTGAATCGTATGAACGTAGTACGTATATATCTGGAAGTGATTAAGTCCATGTACTTTTCTGGTTCCAATAAACTTTTGAAGGAACTGTACAGATTATAGCGGGGTCTAGTGGTTATTTTTTCAGACCATTGTTGTCTGAAGCAATCTATCATTCTTTGCTTGAATTCACGTAAAAAAGCTTTATGATTTCCGACTCCTTGAAAAAGCCACACGTAGCCAAATCCAGAGGAGCAGAGAAGATTTCTGATGTGTGTAACCCAAGTTATATGCCCTTTTTCATCTAACAAATTTAACATATGGTAAGCCATGCTAGCATATCTCTGGCTAGGTAAGGCGCACAGACGTAGCCAGTAGGAAACGGATCTGACAGCTGAGAAAACGAGGAGAGGGTAACGGCCTAATTCTCCATACACCATGTAGTTTGGTGTGGTGTAGACTAACATTTAAAAAAACGTTACATGCATAAAGATGGACTTTTTCAATCTGATTAAATTCCTGCACAACCCACACCTCAGCTGCAGACAGTATTATAGGAGCAACACGTGCATCAAAAATTTTAAAGAAGATCTTGGGGGAAAAGCAATCCAGTTTACGCAGTGTCCTACATATTTCTATAACACATTTTTTAGCTTTTGTCCTCAAGCTTTCAGTGGCAACATTCAGACTCAAGCGGGTTGTGAAAATAAGGCCAAGGTACTTATATGAGTTAACAACTTCTAACTTTGATGTCCAAAGTGCCAGTGTTCATTTTTTTGATAAATGTCCACCGTTCCGAAATACAATAATTTTAGTTTTTTCAAGATTTACCTTTAATCCAAATTTATTAGCAATATGGTGTAAAATTGTTTAGCTGGTTTTGCAAGCCTACAGGGGAGTATGAGAAAAGTAACAAGTCATCTGCAAACATTAGGAGGAACAATTCGGTGGCATTTTGACTTAGCTGAATTCCGTGATTTCCATTGCTTATGATATATGTTGCAAGATCGTTTATCAAAATGGAAAATAAAGTTGGTGAAGCAAGACAACCCTGTTTGAGGCCCTGAAGGCATTCAAAGTAATCGGAATATCCTGCAGATGTACGGATGCAGCACAACACTGACGAGTACATAGCTTGTATGGCCTTTAGCATTTTACCATTCACACCTACCTTTATTAAGATTTTCCACAAGACATTTCTATTCACTGTGTCGAAGGCCTTTTGGAAGTCCACAAAGGCTACATATACTTTTTTCTTTTGGAATAGATATTTTTATACGATTGCATATAGAGTGAAAATATGGTCGGTAGTTCTGTAGTCTTTCCGAAACCCCTGCTTGCGATTCAAAAATTTTTGTTGCTGCTTTCAGCCCATTTTGTTAGTCGGGTGTTTAAGAATATGAGTATATAATTTACTGACACAACTTAGCAAGGTATGCCGCGATAATTTTCCTGGATTTTCTGGTCTCCCTTTTTAAAGAGAGGAACAATTACAGCTTACACCATTTTTTGGGGATAAAGTCCACTGGTAAAACAATGTGTTAAACAGTTTTACAAGGAAAGGGACAATAACATCTGTTGATTTAAGGACTTCATTTATTAAGTTATCTGGCCCACCGCTTTTCTTGTTTTTGCGTCCCTTATTGCGTTCTTGACTTCTGTTTCATTAATTTCATCATTGATATTTATCAGTGTTATCTTCAGTATTGTCGGGCATTTCATCAAATACTGCATTAGAGGTGGCATCACTCAATGTATCAGAATTACTCTCATTCAATAATGAATTGAAATGATTGAACCATTTTCTTTAGTATGTTATTTGTCACATGAGTTTTATGTTTATAAACCTTCATTTCTTTCCAGAAAACCCTGAGAATTGTGAACAGATTGAAGTAATTTTATCTACCTTCTCTTTTTTAAATGACCTTTCTTTTTGTCTTACAAGGGATTTGTATGAATTTCTTTCTAAAGTATAGGATGCTCGATTTGCATCTGTTCTTTTGGTGATTGTACTTTCTAAGGGCTTTGAATACTTTCTTTTTTGACTCTTTGCATTCTTTATCATACCAGCAATTGTTAGTATTTTTTTACAGGTTTTGGCTTACAAAATTCTTTTTTCATGCAAGATATCGACTCCAGGATAGCCTGGGAAAAGGTCTCCAGCGCATCGTCACATGAGAAGTCTATCTGTGAGGTTGCTATGGAAATTTCGTTTTTGAAAGCTGCGCTCTCTAATCTTTCAGTTAAAATGGTCATGCATTTTGGGATCCCATGAGTATTTAGTAACTGGAACATACTCTTTATCATTTGATGTGGCATTGCAATTATTATACACAGTTAAGGTTAGTTTCAAGGGCATGTGGTCGGATTCTATTCGTTCCTGTATTTCAAGTGTAGAACAAAGATTTAGAATATCTGTTGAGCTTAAAAAATAATCATTTGTGCTGCTTCCAGCAGTTGATATAAATGTAAACTTGTCAGACAAATCAGGTGAACAAAAACCATTCAAAATAAGTAGCTCTAAGCATGTGCACATTGACAGCATTGTCTTTCCGAAGTCATTTACAGTCATATCTTCTGAATTTCGGCATGAGATCAGTTCATCCCAGTTACGTTTTGTTATATCTTCAGGGTCAAGGTTGAACATTTCTGAATTAGGCTGAAGATCTCCTGTTCTGGCATTAAAGTCGCCACAAACAAGGAAATTGTTAGCATTGTGTTCAAGAACAACATTAACTATACATTCTTCAATAGCATGTATGTGGCAATTTGTCTGTGCATATTCGTAAAAGGGGGAAGTAGTAGGTGGACAATAACAATGAAAAAGAAAGACGTCAGAATCAACACCAAAAAGACTCTTAGAAAATTTGACACAAACTACATTTTCACAGTTTGTCTCTATTTTGATTGCAAATTTTAGCAAACTCTTTTTGACTAAACTAAAACCCCACCACTGCATCTTCCACGGTGGGAGAGCTTCACAGCTGGGGAAGAATAGCAACACATAGTCAGGAAAGCTGTTTAAAAATTGTTATTTTTTCGTGGCAAAAAGTTTCTGAAAGACAAACTATATCAAAACTACTTACAAAAGTAATGAAGCCCTGGTCAGAAAGTTTTCCAAACAGCCCCCCAATGTTCCATGAAAGCACAGACAAAGCCTTTTCTTCAATAGGGGTGCATGTGTCCTTTTCTATTTTCACATCACTTGAAAGAGTCCTTGTGGCCAGACCTTCACGTCACAACACATCCTCTGTAGGTAGGTCAGGTTCGGTGCACTCAGCTTCTGGAGTGTTTGGGGGACGAGGCCTCTTTGAAGGGTTGGTAGACCTGGTTTTGCTTGGAGTCGTCAGTGCAGGCCACTCCCTGGTGTTAAGCAGAGCAGTGGCACCAGTGGCCACCATCTCTGAGGAGTGGGAGGCGTCACGCTGGTGATCCCGTCTTCTGCTGTTGAGGTTATTGTCCTTCCCTTGGCCCCATTGAAGGAAACCAAGT
>CM054134.1:115221552-115224052 GCA_028751875.1 Rapana venosa
ACTTGTTGGACTGGGTTTTTCTTTAGGCAATTTCAACGTATACTTAAAATAAATCAGACCTTTTTTCTGTGTGGTACATTTCTGCGCAATAATGACAAACTGATAACGTGTGTTCTTTATCACAACATTGGTTTATGCTACTTTATTCACTCTTTACACCAGCAGTGCCTTTGGAACCATTTTTGTATGTAAATGCTGTATACGTTATTTCTTGAACAATATTCTGCATGTCTAATTGATGATATTCAGCGTTTTACGAATAGCATCTTTCCTGGTACTGGGCTAGAAGTTCAAAGTTCACAGTTCGTCAATTTTTTGAAGATTCAGTGGCTTTTAATCAACACGCATGAGCATAAAAGTAACAACAACAAAAACAAAAGCATCAACCCCCTCCTCCCTTCACACAAATCCTCACCAATGGGGAATGAGGGGATTTTCCTCTCAGGAGTCAAATCCCCTGTCCACGCCGAAGTCGGATGCGCTGGGCCTGACTTGTCAGGTGCTTAACAGCAGCGCAACGCAATTTTGCTCATAATACAGATAACAATAGTTACTGTCTGAGCGTTCGAAGAAGAAATCTTGTATCCATTCTCCTGAAAATCCTTAGAACGAGACTATGAACGGACGTTTCGCCACAACTGCTTGCAGAACATCTTTCCGAGGGTCAACCTCATTGATAACACGAACAAACCCAGCATGCATCCCAAGACGCTAAGGAAAAAAGTCAGTCGATCAGTCTTTCTAGGGAAAAACGATTCATTGCTGCTGAAAGAAAGCCAGACATTTTGTTGCAGATGCTTTAGAAGCAAAATAAGCGCCAAAGTGTATAAAGCGAAAAAAAAGGCAAAAGAGTCCCATAACCTATGCGGTCGTTGGGGAGCGAGATGTCAGAGACTTCAACTTGTCCAGGGGGCCAGCATATTGAGGGCGGCGCCCATCTCCTCTCTCTCGCTGCTTTACCTTCCCTGACCCTAAAGAGGGAAGGTACCCATTTTACAGTTGAATGAACTGGGGGACTGTACTGAAGCCAAGGCGTAGAAACGGTCACCCCTCCATTTAGTAACCAACACTGAATGCCGCTTGACCCTAGCTTGGGGGAAAGCGAGTGCACTGACCACTGAGCTATCCTGCCCCTAATATGAGTGATTATACCCTGTGTACAATGGTTCAAACCAATCATTGCTGTTGTTTACAGCCCCGCCTACCACAGAAGCCTTATCAGGGCTGTCACCTTGTAAAAGTTTAAATCTCAGATTAAAACTGTGTAACCGTATCCAGATTAACACCAACTCTTCTGTCGTTCTTTGTATGACAATGGTTTCAGTGGCGATAGCGTGGGCATTCAATCATTGCGATAATGGCGTTGGGCTCTGATGGTTAAGTGTATGAAATGAACAAGGCTGTCCTGTTCATGACCTCTGCTGAGTTCCCTAATGGTAGACACATTAATAAATGCAAATTTAAACCCCAAACCACCCTCTGCGTGGTTTTGTTCTTGTTGGAAGTGTGTGTGTGTGTGTGTGTGTGTGTGTGTGTGTGTTAGAGAGAGAGAGCGAGCTTGTAATGTATTGTGCTGTGATATATTGTTTTGCATTAGCGTTGTATTACACTGCACGTCACAGACCACTCTATGCCTGTCTTCTTTCACACAAAGTCAACAAGAAAATAATTTATGTTTTCCCTTTCACAGCTTTTTCGCTTTATGAACTAGTCTTGAGCCCACAAACGTTATGTAAATAAAGTACACTATAAGATGATAATAAAAATATATATTGCTTAAGCAGTTCATGCCCTCATACAAACACACAATGAACAGTCTCACCCAACAGGAACCCCCCCTTACCGATACCGGGGGCCTGTCATTATAAACACTGTAGCATCCCCACCTTTTGGAAATTCTGTGCTAGGAATTCCCTCTTTTCTATTCCTCTCTTTGTTTCTGCCCTGCTCCTTTTCTTCCTGCCGCTTCCTTCTTGTCTATTTTTTGCCCTTTCTTGGTCCATTCTCCTGCCTTTCCCCCCAAAAGACTTAACAGTTTCTCCTACGCCAAAGATGGGTGTGCTGGGCCTGACTTGTCAGGCGCTTATCGGCAGCACAACGCATTTTCGCACATATGACAGAAAAGTATAATTGCTCTCTGAGCGTTTCGAAGAAGAAAAAGAAGAAGAAGAAGATGATGATGATGCAGAAGAAGAAGAAGAAAAAGATGATGATGATGATGATGATGATGCAGATGAGGAAGACGAAGAAGAAGAAGAAGAAGAAGAAGAAGAAGAAGAAGAAGAAGAAGAAGAAGAAGAAAAATGACGACTTTGACGAGGAAAACGGAGACGATTTTGATGAAGTATAGACGGCGTCGATAAGACAACACTGATGCGTAACCAGTTGCAGTCACTGTAATTGTCGACTCTGCTTACCTGTCAGCCTTTCTGTCTGTCTGTCTGTCTACCTGAATTCAGTTTCCCTTCCTTTTTCTTCCCTTACTCTGACTCTTTCATCC
>CM054134.1:115231552-115241552 GCA_028751875.1 Rapana venosa
CTGCGTGATGATTCCACACTGTTGTCGAGTAATCCCATCACCATGGCATGACTGGCTGTGCCTGTGAAGAATACACTGCTCTTTTTCCCCCTTTCTTTTAGCTTTGTAATGATATTGGCTGGGAAGTGCTGCTGTGATTTTCGTGATGTTCTTTACTTTTATATGTTACATTATGATTTTAGAGTCCACGATCTCAAATCCTGCAAGTTAACGGCAAAGTGGTGTTTGTATAAAAGAGTGTATATAATTATTCTTTGGTGGAAGTTGCGATTTCATTTTATAATTAATGCTTAAAAAATTAATCTGAAGTTGTTTTCTTTATCAAAGATTATGTAAGCATCAAAGAACATGTTTGACCATTGCTCTCTCTGTGACTGAACGGCAGGTACAAGCCAACATGAGGGGTGCATGTAGCTCAGTGGCTACAACATTGGACTCGTGCTCCAAGGGCCCGGGTTCAAGTCTCTGCCGAGCCGGTTGTTTGAGGAGATTCTTCCAGGAGAGAATATCAGTTCTGATTCCTCCATTCTCCTACAAGTCCTTCGGATGAGACTGTGACTTCATGTCCTTAGTGCGAACGCATGTAGAATATATTACCCTATTTTTATTTTTAGGAGACGGGGTAGCCTGGGGGTTAGAGCGATGTGCTCGTGATCTGACGGCCTGGGTTCGTGGAGTGCCCACCTTGACGTCCATTCAAGGGAATTTTCCCGGTGGAGTTAACATCAGGCCGACTCAACTTGTTCGGGGATGCATATTATATTTTATGTTTGTCCGTCGTGTCCGACGATGACCTCTAAAACAGCAGAGGAGGCAGCTACTGTTTTGGAAACTGGGCAGAAATTTGATTTTAGTGGAGATGCCTTGCCCACAGCACATCCCCACTCTCTCGGCCAAGTGGGCATAAGGACAGTCAGCGTTGGAGATGTTCTCCAAAGGCCAACCAGCCCCCAGGGCTGCAGCACATAAGGACTGTGCGAGTCAAGCCTCCTAGTCAGAGAGTCATAGTCGTCACTAAAGACTAAGCTAAAGTGGAATTCCATGAGTGGGAAAGCCACTGGTCATACAGCCTCTCACTTTGCTGTTGCCCCCAGCGTCAATAGTTTAATCAAGAACTGTGATAAAGCCCAGGCGCTGACGGGGATGCATACTTATGGTCGTGTCACCCATACCATTCTAGCTGTTCAATGGAATAGACGGTACAACCAGAACGTACACCCATGATCAAACTTGATAGACGGAGACCTACTACCCGTACCATCGGGCATACTTGACCTATTAACTCTGTTAAAGGTGGATGGGATTTTAAAGTGTACAGGAGTCGTTCTACGTCAGCTCGCACATACATGGAAGCTCTAATCACAGCCTTATGTAAAAGACTTTGGAAGGAGTGGAGGTAATACCAACGTTAACTTCAGGTCAGGGCAAACACTCCTCTCCAAGACTCACACCCTTACCTTCCACTGCGTTCACATCACAAGTACATCACTGCTCTAGCCACCCATCCTTATGTTTGCAGTGTTTGAATAACAAATATCCTCCTACGTTCTAAGTTCAGGAGCTGAAAAGAAAGGCCATTATTGAATCAAGATGCCCCCATGGGAATGCCGGGGTCTTGTCGGTATAATTAGCATCCCCACCTTCTGGAAATTCTGTGCTAGGAATTCCATCTTTTCTATAACCCTCTTTTCTCTCCGAATCTTTTTTCATATCATCTTTTTGTTGTCCGTTTTCTGCCTTGTTGATGCATTATCCTAATTTTTCCCCAGAAAAAAACCAACACCAACTTAAAAGATGATAATTCTCTCTCACGCCGACATCGGATATGCCGGGCCTGACTTGTCAGGGTGCTTAACGGCAGCGCAACGCATTTTCGCTCATAATTATTATGACAGACAATAGCTGCTGTCTGAGGAGGGCTCGACGACAAAGAAGAGGAAGGCCTACACTTGTTAACTTCAGAGACAAAATAAAGTCGTCAGGAGACTCACACACCCTTCTTACCTTCCATCACGTTCACATCACGAGTACATCGCTGCATGCTCTAACCCCCCCCCCTCGCTGTGTTTGCAGTGTGTGGATGACAAACATCATCCCCCCAGGGGCCCACGAGCCGATGAGAAAGACCTTTATTGAATCAAGTGCTCCTCCTCTCGTGTCTCTCAAGCTCCCCATCTCTCTTTCTCTGTCTGTCTGTCTGTCTATCTGTCTGTCTCTATCTCTCCCCGTCTATCTGTCTGTCTGTCTGTCTCTCTGTCTCTGTCTGTCTGTCTGTCTCTGTCTGTCCCTCTCTGTCTGTCTGTCTGTCTCTCTGTCTCTGTCTGTCCCTCTCTGTCTGTCTGTCTGTCTCTGTCTGTCCCTCTCTGTCTGTCTGTCTGTTCTCTGCTCTGTCTGTCCCTCTCTGTCTGTCTGTCTGTCTCTGTCTGTCCCTCTCTGTCTGTCTGTCTGTCTCTCTGTCTCTGTGTGTCCCTCTCTGTGTCTTTCTGTCTCTGTGTGTCCCTCTCTGTCTGTCTCTGTCTCTGTGTGTCCCTCTCTGTCTGTCTCTGTGTCTTTCTGTCTCTGTGTGTCCCTCTCTGTCTGTCTGTGTCTTTCTGTCTCTGTCTTTGTCTGTCTCTGTCTGTCTGTCTCTGAGGGGGTGTGTCTCTCTCTCTGTGTCTCTGATTCTCTCTCTATCCCCCCCCCCCCTATTCTCTCTCCCTCTCTCTGTGTCTCTCTCCCTGTCTCTCTGTCTCTTTCTACACCCCTCAGTCTGTATGTTTGTCTATCTGTCTGTCTGTCTCTGTCTTTCTCTCTCTGTCTGTTTGTCTCTTTCTCTGTATGTTTATTCCAATACTTTGTGCGCGACCCACGGTTATTAATAATTGTTGGCAAGTTTGTTGGAATGTTGGAAACACACATACAAATGCAGGACACTCCTGTCTTAGTCAAGTTTTGATTTATCATCCAGTCTACGGGATAGCTCAGTGGTCGGAGCACTCGTTTTCTCCCAGCCAAGTTAAGCAGTGTCGAGTGTGGTTACCAGTTGGATGGGTGACCGTTTGCGCGCCTTGGCTTCAGTACAGTTCCCCCAGTTCACCCAGCTGTAAATGGGTACCTGCCCTCTTTAGGGTCAGGGAAGGTAAAGCAGCGAGGGAGAGGAGATGGGCGCCGCCCTCAATATGCTGGCCCCTAGAGAAGTGAGGTCTCTGACGCCTCGCTCCCCTACGACCTTATAGGTTATGGGACTCCTTTACCCTTTACCTTTACCTTCTTCAATGACTACACAGTCTTGTCCTTACATTTTTTGTTTTATTAAAGGAATGTTTCGTAATGATTATCATTCGGTTGGAACGTTCGACACATTGATATGTACTGGATATAATTATATACAGAAGAAAGAGAAAGAGGGAGGGTGGTGGAAGGGGGAAGAGGAAAGGAGAAGGAAGGAAGGAAGGAAGGAGACATTTTGTGGAGCAGGAAAGTCGACGCATTATTAATTTTCTGAGTTTAATGTCTTTTCCTGGTGGGTTTTTAAAAAAAAAATTACTGTCTGGTTGGTTGGTTGGCTGGCTGGTTGGTTGGATAGCTATCTCTCCCCTTCTCCTATCGTCTCCTGTCTCTTTATTTCTTTGTATCTCACACACGTTTATCTATCAGTGTGTGTGCGCGCGTGAGTGCACGCGTGTGTGTGTATGTTTGCCTCTGTGTACGTGCCTGTATGTGCCTATGTGTGCACACACGCGCTGCTTGCATGCGCAGTGGCGGTGGTGGTAGTGTGTGTGTGTGTGTGTGTGTTTTCACGCGCGCACGCGCGTGCGTGCGTGTGTACACACGCACTTGCTTGCTCGCGGCAGTACATACGTGGTGATAGTTACTGTCTTGGTGGCGGTGGTGGTAGCGGAAATGTGTGTGTGTGTGTGTGTGTGTGTGTGTGTGTGTGTGTGTGTGTGTGTGTGTGTGTGTGTGTGTGCGCGCGCGCGCGTCAATTATGTACACACATGGCTCATCTACCCACATAGACAATAGAGAATATTTTATCTCTCTCCTTGTCTGACTGTCTGTCTGCCTGCCTGGCTGCCTGTCTGTCTGTGTGTCTGTCTGTCGGTCTCTCTCTCTCTCTCTTATGTCGCACAACGGCACACACACACACAGTCAGCAATTATATGGTACTTTTATCATTTCAGCAGCCCTGCTAGAGCGACAAAATCAAGATTCACGGAGAATCGACAATTGCCCTCACCCCACATTGAAGTCAGCCAAGCAAGCTGCAAAAACAGATTATTTACACACTTACCACCCTCTCCACCCCGCCCCCCCCCTCCTCCCCTCATCCCACACACGCGCGCGTACGCACCACTACCACCAACTACCACTACCAACCATCACCACCACACTACTATCACCGAAGCCAGCAATGCGTGTGATGGACATAGCCTAGTAGTAACTTGCTATCAGCTGCCTCTGAAGGCAAAGAGGTGACGAAAAGGAAATTAATAGTCGTTTTGTGATTTGGCGGAAAACAGCTTGGTTAGAGATTGCATTCTGCTGGATGAATGTGCGTGAAGAGAGAGAGAGAGAGAGAGAGAGAGAGAGAGAGAGAGAGAGAGAGAGAGAGAGAGAGAGAGAGAGAGAAAAGACGCCGTAAAGTCGAGGCGTGTGGACATGTGTGTATGAAGAAGAGGGGGCGCCAAAATGTATACTCATTTATAAAGAACATGTCTTGCACGTGCGCAAATGCGCGCGTGGGCTACATACGCGCGTCTACGAAAAAGAAGAAAAAAAAAGAGAAGACCCCCATCCCCCCCTCCCCCCTCTTCCCCCCCCCCCTCCCTACACACATATACAAATTTGAAGGTGAAGATGTTTATGAAGAAAAAAAAGAAAGAAAAAAAAAAGAAAATCAGCGAGTTTTGGCGCGAAAATGATGCTGAGGATCCAGATGTATGGAAATTGCCCCGTGTGTGCATGCATGGCAGAGTCTGGCTTCTTTCTTTTTTTGGGGGGGGCTCCTTGTTTGAGCTGTGGGCAAATAAAACAGCAGTGCTTTGCACCCCAGCTTTGATAAATAAAAAAAATAAAAAAAACGAAAAGAAAAGGGGAAAAAAGTGGGGAAAGGGGTGAAGGGTGGGGGGGGGGGGGGGGGGGGGGGGGGGGGGTGGGGGGGGGGGTGGAAAGCAGAAATCATTAAGAAGTTTAAAAAAAAATTAATAGCTTCCTTTCTTCCGTCAACTTAAATCGTACTGGGGGGAAAACCCTCCCACCAACACCCACACAAGTTGTTACGAGATTATTATCGTTCCGATATTCCAAAACAGCAAGTCACATTAAGAACTGGTGGCTAAACTGTACGAAAATGAACTAGATAGAAAGAAATGGTGAGTCAGTTAGTTTTTTTTTTAATCCAATAAAAAGAAAACAAAATTAGGTATCCCCCCAAAAAAACCCCAAACAGAAACGAAAAAAATGCAACAACAAACAAAACCAAAACCTCCTCCCCCCTTAAAAAAAAAAGTGAACAACCAACAAAAAAACTAAAATCCCCCCCCCCCCTCCCTCCCTCAGACAAAACCCAAACCAAACATAATGTCTTTAAGGTGACACAATCAGCCTGAACTAGTAACTATTGGAAAATCCAAAGTAAGATACAAAGAAAAGTCATTGAGCAATTAAACAAAGATGTGCACAGAGCTAACCCCCCCCCCCACCCCAAAAACCTTTTCCTTGGTTTCCAAACATCACCTGTACAAATAATCATTCTCTCTCTCTCCTCTCTCTCCCTTCTCTCCCCTCTCTCTCTCTCTCTCTCTCTCTCTCTCTCCTCTCTTTCTGTCTGTCTGTCTGTCCTACTCTCTCTGACATACTATCTTTTATTCTCTCTCTCTTTCTTTCTGTCTGTCTGTCTCTCTTCTGTCTGTCTCTCTTTCTCTCTCTCTCTCTCTCCTTCTCACTATGTGTTGTTACTTGACCTATATGGTGCAGCGTACACAAAAGATTCCACACCCAGTGACATCCAAGCGAATTTGGAAACACTTAAAATAGCAACATAAAACCATCAGACCTAATTATCCCCCCTTACAACAGCTTCATACTGCGCGCAGATAAACTATATAGTTTGTCTCCATTCAGTGATTGAATAAAAAAAAAATCATTATGAACCAAGGATGTTAGACACGGAGTAAAGAGATACGATTTTCCAACAGTACAGTGTTAGTCTCTTTCTACCACGTACCATCTTTGTATTGCTCAATCCTGTGAATAGTTGCTAAGCTTAGAATATTTTTAATCATTTTTTTCCCTGGACTAGAGCTCTGAGGTTCACCAATGGCGAGATTTTGGCGTGGGTGACCGTTTTTGCCTGCCATGAAGGTACCCATAGTCTGACTTCGGGGAATTAAAAAAAATCATTTATCATGCGTATTGACATATGGGGACGGGATAGCACAGTGGTAGGAGCACTCGCTTTCCCCCAGCCAAGTTAAGCAGCGTCGAGCGTGCTTACCAGTTGGATGGGTGACCGTTTGCGCGCCTTGGCTTCAGTACACCAGCTGTAAATGGGTACCTGCCCTCTTTAGGGTCAGGGAAGGTAAAGCAGCGAGGGAGAGGAGATGGGCGCCGCCCTCAATATGCTGGCCCTAGAGAAGTGAGGTCTCTGACGCCTCGCTCCCCTACGACCTCGCTCCCCTACGACCTTATAGGTTATGGGACTCCTTTACCCTTTACCTTTATTGACATTGCAGAAATAAGGTGTTAAAGAACTGTTTCAAGCATGAAATGAAGTTGACTGCATTGTTATCATATAATTACGATATTATTATCTGACACATGCTAAGTGTTGGAGAATGATTTGGATAATTCTGCCCTTTAACTGAAAGAACTTATTATGGCACCAGTGCAACCGTAGGTTATATTAACAAGAAAACACTCTAAGTTCTGTCCCGGCAACAGTTAAAAGTGGGTTTTGTCGTTCAATAAACAGACGACATGCATGAAAAAGAAGAACGTTGTGTTTAAACCCACAAGAAAGAGATGTAAGTAGCGTAACAACTAGCAGAAAGTTGATAATAATAATAATAATAATAATGTATGGAATTTATATAGCGCTGAATCTTGTAAAGCAACAAATCAAAGCGCTTAATTATTGTGCTCAAGAAAACCAGCAACATTCAACGTTATAACGTTGATTGTGATAGCTTGCAGTACACTTTTTCGTGCTTTACTTTCGAAGCTAAAATGTTGTTGTATTCTCTTGATTATACCTATATACCTCAGTCCACCCCTCCCCCTCCCTACCTCCTACACTTTTCAAATGGGCCTGGATTATAATAAAACTGGACGGTCTTGGTTTAAAACTGTCCAGAGAAAAGATATTTTTGTAATTCACTATTCTAGTTGATGTGTAAAATGATGGTCGACGTTCTAGCTTTTTGTATGAGAAAACCAAGGCCTTATGTGCAACGCGAACTCAAAGCAAGTAATTATTTTGTGCATTGGTATGTGTGTATGCGCACTGTATGTGTGCATTCTTGCGTGCTTACGTTCTCTCTCTCTCTTCTCTCTCTCTCTCTAACTCTCTCTCTCTTCTCTCTCTCTCTGTCTTGAATTTTATTGCTCTGTGTTTAAGTAGTTTTTGTTTGTTTATCTATCTATCTATCTATCTATCTATCTATCTATCTCTCTCTCTCTTTCTCTCTATCTATCTATCGTCCCCCACACGAATGTCTCTGTTTATTGAGTTAATACAGCGCTGGTTTTGGCAGTGGACACACAGCAACAAGAAAGAGCGCACTCGATAAGCTTGATATAAATCGTGGCGTATCGACTGCCTAGGTAGGTCAGCTCTGAAGTGTTTTTAATATGTCGAAAACACTTGCGGAGCTTGCTGATTGCTCACGATCACTCACGACTATCCAGGACTGGTCACGACTCAATAAGATTCAGGCTTACTTACCTTCCAACACTGACCCTGACAGACTTCAGGGTGGCTTTACCAGGGAGAAGATTGGTGATCAGCAGTAGTAACTTACCTATCTAGAAAGTAAAAAGGTATTGGGTTTAATTTCTGTTGGAAGCCAGAATTCCCCTCTCTTCACCCCCGCCCCATTGACTTAACCATGAAATGTGGTCTGGATTCTAGTACTTTTTATGAGACAATAAACCAGAACCCCGTGAGCACATGTACAACTTTACTAGTGCCCAGAAAAAAATCATAGGAACGAAAAAGTTGTTTCTTGCAAAACTATGTACAAGCCATTCTTATTGGGAAAAAAACACAACTGCAAACATGCAAAAACTTTTTTTTGTAAAAGTGGGTGGCGCTGAACTTGTGGTGGTGCATTCTATAATTATAGAAAGATCAGTTCAAATTTCACGCAGTAAAAAATATGTCGTGGCTGAAAGTGGCACATCATAAGAGCGCGACAAGGCAGCAGGTACACTATACCCTGCTGTCACAATCTATGTTTTCATTGGTATTTTTTGCTCTACTTTATAAAAGTAGAGCATTACAACTATTCAGAGTGCGCACACAACTCTGCTGTGACTGGGAGTGGCGTGCACTACAATCACAAGGCCTCCTCCTCACCTCACCTGTCTCGTAGTCTTGTAGACCGTGGGGGCACTGATGAAGATTTTTTTCAACCAGCTTTCTCCACTCCCCGCGGTCCTCTACTTTCCGTAGCACTTCGTTCCATTCAAGGCCAGTCCACTCTCTGATGATGTCTTCCCATCGTTTTCTCTTTGTCTCCCTCCTTGTACTGTTCCCTGTAGGATAGTCTTGGCCAGTCCAGATGTTTCGTGAGACAAGCCTAAGCCACTTTAGTTTCTTGGCAGCATGTATGAAAAGTTGCGATTTACAGCGTTTTAAGATGCTGCACATGAACAATATTTTAATAGCTGAAGTATACCTCTGTGATCATTCGTATGTATGCCTTGTAGGTGTGTGACGGGGCGGTAATTAGATTACCTCCCATGCGACCAGAATCCTGTCGCAGCGTCGTGTTTCTAAATCTGGACACACCTGTGAATTGTGTCGGATGCTGGTTTAAATCTCTCTGTTGCATACGTTTCGCGAGCGCAGTTGTACGAAAAATCTATATAGCCGTTACTTAAGGGGGCCCACATCCTTATTGCGAAATCATGTCGTTTACCTTCCTTGGGGTTTACGCAGAGACGAGGGAATTTAGAGATCGCCATTCTGGTACAGATGACTAAGTGATCATAACATAAAAACCACCACCTGAATAATATACAATGAGGCATTGAAAGATGCAGCGATAGTGACATCGAGGGATTTACATTAAACTTACGGTCGCGATGCGCAGTAAGGTTATGGTAAAATAGTGTATACAATGCCGTGCTATTGAGAAAGTCCTGTTTATTTAAAAACAATCATTGAATCGTGAAAAATGTAGATGATATTTTTGTGGGTTTAGAAATAGCTTTATTTCATGTAGTCATCAGAAACTTGGAAATAATCATTAGCTGAAAAATACTTTAGTTTCTCACTCAAATAACTTCACAAGCATAGAAGTAAAGGTGTTCCATAACCTGTGAGACTTAGCTTCTCTAGGGAACAGCATATTGAGGGCGGCGCCCATCTCCTTTCCCTAGCTGCTTTACCTCTTCTCTGACCTAAAAATAGGACACGTACCTGTTTACAGCTGGGGGACTGTACGGAAGCCAAGGCGCGCAAATGGTCACCCATCCAAGTGGTAACCACGCTCAATACCGCTTAACTTGGCTGGGATATAGCGAGTGCTTCGACCTCTGACCTACCCGTCCCCTTACGCATAACATAGGCCTGCTAATTTAAGAAGGCTGGCAGGTAATGTCAACTTTATCATCTCAATAGACATAAATTTATGAGATATATATATATATATATATATATATATATATTTATTCTTAAAGCTAAAGAATTTGTAACAAATAGTAGGAATCGAGAAGTTAGGAGCTGGTCTCTCTTCTTCTTCTATTACTGACTTTTTGCGTATATTTGATACAGTAGTAAATGAAATAAGTG
>CM054134.1:115254052-115259052 GCA_028751875.1 Rapana venosa
ACCGTGAGATCCAAACTCGGGGCTTCTCTTTACCGTATAACATTGTTATTTCCCGTTGTGTTTTTAAAGACTTTTTTTTTATCTCCTTTAAGACGCAGACACACGTATTTCAACAAACCTCCAGACTGCATGATGACATTCAAGCGTGTCTGTCTGCATTACAAAGGATCAGTCAGGCGTCCCATTAATGTTGGGGATATTTTCTGAATTCAAAACGCTGCATACTGATGCAGAAAACCTGTGGGAATTCCCCGTGATCATTATCTGAAGAGTCCTTGAACACTTTGTCCCTAGGGGCCTGCACCCTTCCCCAAAACTCCCGCCCTCCCGGAATTTTAATCCACTCCCGCCTCCAGCCCTCCCCCCTCCCAACCACACCCACACCTTTCTCCCCAGTCCCCGCCTTCCAGGTGTCTTTCTTTATTTTTTTTTCTGTTTTTTCCCTCTGGCCCACTCCATTCTCTGTTCTCACCCTGACCCCCTCATATTGTTGTTGGTGAATGTTCCCCAGCTTAATCATGAATCATCTAGGAGTTCTCCAGGACTTAAACATACTCTGTCTCACTCATCACATCTGGGTAATCACTGCAAGTTCTGAGGTTCACACTTGGGTAAAAAAACAACACCAGAGTGTGTGAGGCCTTTATAAACAAACAAACACACAGAAAAAGTAGTCACCTGCCTTGTCATAATCTTGGCAGACACACATCCTGACCTCAGATAATCCCAGTATCTTATCTGTCTAGATCCCCTTTAACCCTGGCTTTACATTCTGTATTGAGAGTGGGGGTGGGGTGGTGGGGATAATCTACTGGTTTGCGCGTTGCGCTCGCGATTTGGACGGTATGGGATCAATCCCAGGTTCGATCCACCAGCAAGACGTCCTTTCAAGGGGATTTCCTCCTTGAGTTAACATCAGTACTTGACTCCACCCCCCCAGAAAAGTCTTTCGGTTGAGACTATATCCTGAGGTCCCGTGTGCGAACGCACGCACGCAGAACATCTTGTGCACACGTTACAAATTAAAATCTTTCTGCCTTTCGGAGGAGTGGGCCATTTTGTGCCGGTAAGAGCGAATGACGAAAAATATACTTTAAAAATCGCATGCACACTAGAGGGTTTAGAAACGACGACCCCGAAGGGTCGGAATATAGCTGCCTTAATGGTGGGGGATAAACGGCAGCACACGCATAATCTCAGCGCTATATAAATTCCATACATCATCATCATCATCATTATTATTATTATTATTATTATTATTATTATTATTATTATTATTATTATTATTATTATTATTAAACCTCGGAATTCTAGCAGAGGAACGAAGAAAAACAATCCTGTATTGCATTTTCTTATTCTGCATTGCATGCATTAAATCATACTGCAAAATGCTGTAGCTGCACTTCCCATAGAAGCATTGTTACATCAGCCTCACCGTTCATTAATCATCATGCAATAAAAGAAAACTGTCACGGATTCTGTGGCTCACAGAGATGAGGCATCCAAAACAAAACTTAACCAGTCTCAGTGGTCGGAGCACTCGCTTTCCTCCAGCCAAGCTTAAGCAGCATCGAGCGTGGTTACCACTTGGATGGGTGACCGTTTGCGCGCTTTGGCTTTAGCACAGTCCCCCAGCTGTAAATGGGTACCTGCCTCTTTAGGATCAGGGAAGGTATAGCAGCGAGGGAGAGGAGATGGGCGCCGCCCTCAATATGCTGGCCTCCTAGAGAAGTTGAAGTCTCTGAGGCCTCGCTCCCCTACGATCATGTAGGTTATGGGACACCTTTTACTAATGTTAACTCCAGGGAAAAATCCCTTACAACAGATACGTCAGTGAAGAATGGAACTCGAGCCCACAGTCACACCGTCAGATGGCGTATACCTTGCTCTGACCACAAGGCTTTTTTCGCCTGGGGTTTTATTGACCATCAACATTTGCCGGTGACAGCAATATCGGTCCAACTGTTCTGCGTTACAATAAAAGACACAGGCCTATACTACCCTGTGCGTGGTATCAAGGTTAAATCGACCGTGTCATGCTTTCATAGTGGTTAGCATTGCCTTGTTAATGGACTGTAAAAGCTTTATTGTACTACCATATGTATATTATTTTTAAAAAGTTTTTTTTTCTTTCTCTCTCTCTCTCTCTCACTCTCTCTCTATGTCTCTCTGTCTGTCTGTCTATCTGTCTCTCTCTCTCCCCCCCCCCTCTCCTCCTCCACCATCTCCTCCTCCTGCTTCTTCTTCTTCCTCCTCCTCCCCTTCCTCCTCCTCCACCACCACCACCACACCACCACCACCACCACCACCACCACCACCACTGCTACTACTACTACTACTACTACTACTACTACCACTACCACTACCACTACCACTACTACTACTACTACTACTACTACTACTACTACCGCTACTACTACTACTACTACTACTACTACTACTACTACTACTAAAAGGTAAGGTAAAGGAGTCCCATAACCTATAAGGTCGTAGGGGAGCGAGGCGTCAGAGACCTCACTTCTCTAGGGGCCAGCATATTGAGAGCGGCGCCCATCTCCTCCTCCTCGCTGCTTTACCTTCCCTGACCCTAAAGAGGGCAGGTACCCATTTACAGCTGGGTGAACTGGGGGAACTGTACTGAAGCCAAGGCGCGCAAACGGTCACCCATCCAACTGGTAACCACGCTCGACGCTGCTTAACTTGGCTGGGGGAAAGCGAGCGCTCCGACCACTGAGCTATCCCGTCCCCAACTACTACTACTACTGGATAAAAAAACCACAAAAACAAACCCACCAAACAAACTTGTTAACTTATTCCATTACCCTTAAGAAAGAAATATGAAATCGTGCGTTCGTCCGTTTATTTTCCCCCTTCTCCTCCCCCCACCCACCCACCCGTCCATTGTTCTAGAGAGAAGGGGCGAAAATGTAGTGTATATGCGTTTGTGGGTAGACGTGGGTGGGTGCGTGCGTGCGTGTGTGCATCAAGTCAAGTCAACTTCAAGTCGAACTTTTATTTCTAGACAGTACAGTGAAGAAGCAATGCATCTGGTTTATTCGTCAAAGCCATCTATCTAGGAACAAAAATGTCTTAATGATAATAGTGAACTACAACATTATTACGACCTTTAACAATAGCGCGCGAGCGTACGTGCGTGTGTGTGTGTATGTGTGTGTGTGTGTGGTGTGTGTGTGTGTGAGAGAGAGAGAGAGAGGGAGAGAGAGAGAGAGAGAGAGAGAGAGAGAGATAGTGAGAGGGAGAGAGAGAGGGAGAGAGAGGGAGAGAGAGGGAGAGAGTCTCCAGGTAAGCCTGATGCTCACGGAGAAAGGCTTTGTCATCCTCCACAGATCACGAGGGACGGGATAGCCTAGTGGTTAGAACATTGCGCCCGCAATCTGACGACCCGGGTTCGAATCCCGTTCAAGGGGATATTTTCCTATGGAGTTAACATCAGTGCAGACTCCATTCTCCCCAAAAGTCCTTCGGATGAGACTATAAACCGAGGCCTCGTGTGCGAACGCACGCAAAACATCTTGCGCACACGTTAAAATCCTGTTCCGCTTTTCGTAAGAGCAGGCCATTGTGTGCCGGTGGGAACAGATGAAAGAATTTACAAAACCGCATACACACAGGGACTGGATGTAAAAAAAAGCACGTAAGTGCTCATTCCATTTTCTTCGATATAAAAGAATAAAATAAAATAAAATATCTGGCCTAATCTTCCACAAAAGATGAACAAGCTTTTAACGTGTATGCAACGTGTTCTGCATACGTTCCTACCCAGGATCTTGCTTTATTGTCTCCTCTGAAGGACTTTCGGGGGACTGCACTCAGTCCCAACATTAACTCCACAGGGCAAAATCTCGAACGGACACCTTAGCGGAGAGTCGAACCCGAGCTCACAGCTACCGTCAGAGATCGTGATCACAGCGTTCTAACCACTAGGCCATTTTTTACACAGGAATATTTTTTCCCCACTTCGTTTCCCAGGTAGAACTCCGAGGTATACCATGGTGAAGTTTTGCATGCATGTGCGACCATTCATCTTAGATTAAGGGAGCTTCAGTCCAACTCTGGGAAATGAAATGTAAACGCGATACCTGTGTGCATGCAGTTTTCTTTTCTATAGAATTTGTCATCTGTTTCTGCCTGCACAATACAGCCTACTCCTCCGAAAGGCGGAACAGGTTTTTTAAGTGAGCGCAAGGTGTTTTTGCATGCGTTCGCACATAGGGTCTCTGTTTATAGTTTTATCTCTAGGACTTTCGGGGGAGTGGAGTCAGTACTGATGTTAACTCCAGGGGGGAAAAAAACCACCTTTGAGAGGGCGTCTCGGTGGTGGTTCGAACCCGGGCCGTCAGATCACACGCTCAATGCTCTAACCACTAGTCTACGCGCACCCGCCACCCCCCCCCCCCCCCCCTTCCCCTGCTATACAAGACAAACACAAATCTAGATCGGCGTCCATTAAAAGTCAGTTAAAAAGGAAAGTCTGACTTGAAGGCAATTGCCAAAATAACAGGTTGTCCTTGATCTACACGAAAACGACAAATAAAAAGAAGAAAACACTTTTCAAAGCGTTACGTATGTGAGTGCTAAGTGCCAGAGATTAGGAAAACATTTTCTTTCTTTCCTTCTTCTTTTTTTCTTTTCTCTCTCCTTGTTTCTTTTCTAATTTTCTCTCTCTCTCTCCTCTCTCTCTTCTCTCTCTCATCTCTTTCTCTCTCTCTCTTCTCTCTCTCTCTCTCTCTCTCTCTCTCTCTCTCTCCTTGTTCTTTTCTATTTTCTCTCTCCTCTTCTCTCTCTCTCTCTCTCTCTCTCTCTCTCTCTCCTCTCTCTCCTCTCTCTTCCGAACAGGAAGCTTTTTTTTAAAAAAACAAAAAAAATTCATCGTAGATTTGGAAGCAAAACTAATGTTTCATGTTACAGATGTTCTTGTTCAGTGTAAGCTGTCGACATAGTTTATATGTTAGTTTACACTTTTATGGCTCTCTCTCTCT
>CM054134.1:115274052-115289052 GCA_028751875.1 Rapana venosa
CCGACCCCCACCCCATGTCTCCCATTCTGCAAACAGGACAGCTCAAATGCAACTTGGATTCTTCTGCTTCTTCTTCTTACATTTTCTCCCTTAATTTCTTCTTCTTCTTTTTGTTCGTCTTGTTCTTCTTCTTGTTCTTCTTGTTCTTCTTGTTCTTGTTCTTCTTGTTCTTCTTGTTCTTCTTGTTCTTCTTCTTCTGCTCCTCCTCCTCCTCCTCCTCCTCCTCCTCCTCCTCCTCCTCCTTCTTCTTCTTCTTCTTCTTCTTCTTCTTCTTCTTCTTCTTCTTCTTCTTCTTCTTCTTCGTCTTCTTCTTCTTCGACGTCGTCGTCGTCATCGTCATCATCATCGTCGTCGTCGTCGTCGTCGTCGTCGAACGCTCAGACAGCAACTCCTGAGGCCCTGACAAATGCTGCCGTGCGCTGAAGGCCCTCCAGGGGTCCGAAGAGTTTGTCCCTCATCGGCAGGTCAGCAGGTTAGATATCGGCCCACAGGATTCAAGCCCGTAATTATCAGATCACGAATCCGATTGACTATCAACCGAATTCTATCTATCTATCTATCTATCTATCTATCTATCTATCTATCTATCTATCTATCTATCTATCTATCTATCTATCTATCTATCTATCTATCTATCTATCTATCTATCTATCTATTTTTACAACACAGGCTTCGGAGAAGGTCCGAACTATGATCTGTCCTGTGGAAAAGGGTGCAAATAAACTGTACGCTACCCAAACATTCAGAGACGGTAAGTCACGATATATTGTGTGGAGCTGTAGTCATTGGTCGTGAGAGATCAAGCAAGGATCAAAACATGATACTTAGCTCATGTCATATAGACTGTCCCTTCAGAATGGATGTTATAGTAGGTGAAGTAATTTGTTTGTCCTGACGTTTTAAGATTTTATTATTTTTAATTCTTAAAACATTCTTTATTTAAGTGTGTGTGTGTGTGTGTGTGTATTGTTCTTCAATTTAACGTCTATTCACATTAAGTGATATTAGACACAAAAAGGCAAACAATTCAGAAAAAAGGGTTAAGGAACTGTTTAACTACTGTAACTATAATACAATGAAAGAAATGAATTTACCTTATGAATAAATAGCTAATTAAACTACAACAGATCAAAAGATACATTTCAAGTATTCCATGCTGAAAGAACACTGGGAAAAAAAGGTAACAATTTCGAAAACTATACCATGGTGGGTAGAATGCCTATGCTTCAAATCAATAAACGACATACTTACTTGTGCTATAGCAAATTACTAACACAACTTTCTTTCAACAGCAAAGCAATTTCACAGAGCAATGTAGGGTTATTCAAAACCTTTTGCAAAGATCTCTCACGAATGGTGGGCAGCTGCTTTTTTAAGATTTGGCATTCGAAAAGAATATGAATGTTTGAGATTGCCCCACCACACACACAATGCACATTTCTAGAAAATTTAACTTCAGTCTATTAATAAGACTTATGACTGGCCTTTGGCGTGATTTATCTAACCCAAAACGAGAAGAGAGAAAGAAATTTAGGTAAAAAATTGAAGTGGTACCATGAGAAAACCCCGCATCTTCTTGTTTTTCCCTAACATGCTTCCAGCAAGCACTTTCTATCAAGTTATAATTCTCATGAATTGACATTAGTATATTCAAGACAGCAGCAGAGTTTGAATGTGCTGCCGCATTTTTGGCTGCTCTATCAACCTTTTCATTATAAAAGATATTGCAATGCGATGGTACCCAGCAAAAGGTGACACTAGTGCCTCTTAAAATGAGAAAGTGTATAATATGGTTTATTTCAGTTATAAGATCATGTTTAATATTAGACCCAGAGTTTTTAAGAGATTGTAACACAGATTTTGAATCAACACATAACAATACCTGTAAAATAGCCCGAGGAAAGTCAATTAAGTAATGTAAAGCCATCAGAATGGCAGTTAACTCTGCTGTAAAAATAGAATGATTCTTTCCAATATGGTACAATTTTTCAACCTTTAAGGAGGGAATGATGAAAGCTGCACCTCCATCAGTGCTATTTAGAAGAGATCCATCGGTATAGATTTTAAGATGTGAAGGGTAGTTATTTATTATATGCTCCTTCACATGAATACTGAGAATGTTACTCCCTTTTTCTTTTTTACAGGTAGAATGATGAATATCAAAAGAAGCTCTTTAAAGTTCCCATGGAGGACTAGGAGATATATAAGGTGTGGAAAATTTCGTTTCTCTGGGTTTAACTTTTAACTTTTTAAAAAGATCTGCCGTGAAAGTACCAATTGTTGTAAGAGAACAAATATTTTTGACTCTTTTAGGAAAATACTCATCCGATCTCACATAGATTTCATGTTCGATATTGTTTTCGGTAGTTGAGCTTCTTACAATGTACTTTGCCAGCATCAATTCGCGATATTCATCCAAAGGCAGAACTCCTATTTTGTGTGTGTGTGTGTGTCTGTGTGTGTGTGTACGCGTGCGCGCACGCGCGCAGGTGTGTATGAATATGTGTGTAATTTGTATTTTCCAATGTATCATCTTATCGATTTTCCTCTTTTGACTAGTTTAATTTATTGATAAAGGTTGCAATAATGTAGTATTTCAGTATAATCATTAAGAAATTTGTTCTTAGATAGATGGCTTGATGGAAAAAAAAGCAAATGCATTGCTTATTCAATGTACCATGTGGAAATAAAAATTTGACTTGACTTGACTTCAGAGTATTATGAATATTTCAAACTAGGCACTTCATACACACAGCAGTTACAACTCCAGTGAAACGTTATATTTCGTTCCACGGCTGCAGTTCCGAGGTTCACCAATGATGAGATTTTTGCGTATGCGACTGTTTTTTGCCCACCATGAAGGTAGCTGCATTGCGACTTCAGAGATGTATGCTGGGTATGTTCATCTTTCTGTAACCCACAAACGCCGAAATGAATAACGGGATCTTTAACGTGCATTATTTGATCTTCTGCATCTGCATCTACACAAAGGGAATAAAGGCACTGGCCAGTCTGCACTTGAAGTTGACCTGGGAGATCATCAAAAAAAAAAAAAAGCCAATCCTTAATTCACCAGACGCCGCCGAGATTCGAACCCATGATTTCATAGAACCAAAGGATTGAAGTCGAATGGCATTGACCACTCGGCTGAAGTTCCCGCAAAGAGAAACATCTTCGAATTGAATTCATGAAGAAAAAGCAAGAAAACAAAATATGAAAGGAAGAGTTATTTCATGACAGACGACATTATTTTTTTCTCACGGATAGAGAAAATGAAGGCTGCTGTAATCTGAAGACGCTTTCTGCAAGTGTACGACGACGAAGAGCCACTTATTGGTAAAGTGTCAAGACCTGTGATTGTCGACTGTTATCACTTCAGCACACTTACTTTCAAGTCACGACTCTTATCTGGACAGACAGTGGCAAGATAACACACCAAGCCCAAATAATACACCTCCTACTCTGGCCTATCTTCCATGATACATCAACTTTCACTATGAAATCATCACCCGCCTCCCCTTTCCCCCCACCCCACCCCACCCCCCTCAATCACTAACAGCTTTGTGTAGTCAGATATGACAAGCTTTCACGCCCTCCCTGGTTTATTAAACCACTCACACACACATACACACACACCTTCCAACTTTATCTGCAGAGATGTTTTGATCACAAGGACAGGGTGATAAAGATTTCTCATAAGCTCTTTCCATCACAGAAAACCACCAAGTCTTCGGCCCCTCTACAAGCGTATTTTAGAGACTTAAAAACTCCACCAATGGCTGTGCGTGTCTGAGTATAGATTTATCAGTAGCGGAGTTGGGAACGTGAGAGGGTTGGCATCCAAGCAACTTGGAACATCGAAGGAGCAGCGAGAGAGAGAGAGAGAGAGAGAGAGAGAGAGAGAGAGAGAGAGAGAGAGAGAGAGAGAGAGAGAGAGAGAGAGAGGAGGGGAAAGTGAGAGAGAGAGAGAGAGGAAAGTGAGAGAGAGAGAGCGAGCGAGCGCTAGAGAGAGGGTTGTGAAGAGTTTGGAGAGAGGCAGGAAAAACGATCGTTCGTTTTGTTAGTTGCCTGTTGAACTGCTGAGATGGCGTTGGTTATGACAGCTTGGAGGCATCGCTCGGGGCTGGTGGCTCTGCCAAGTTTAGCTTTTCTTGGGGTAAGTAACGTAGTTGGCTTTTGATGTTTCTCCTCCTGTCTTGTGAGTGTAGAGATTTGTGGTTTTGCATGGTATATGACACCAGTAATGCCAATTTTAAATTTTAATGAATTCACATATTTCTATATGATTGCAAGACTTTATAAAAAAAACCCAACTAAACTTTATGATTTCAATTTTTTTTTACCTGTATGTTAAGCAAATATTTTGTTTTCATTGTATTACGGGAATTAGAAAGGTTCTTTTTTTCTGGCAAATATTTCTGTTTTCACATGGTATATAACACAGTAATGCTAATGTTAAATTTTGCAGAAATCTAATGCTTCTTTTGATTGCAAGATTTTTTTTGAGCTTGACGATTTGAAAAAATAATCTGCATGTAAAGCAAACATTTTGTTTTGAGTGCAACACGGGAATTAGTTTTTTTTTCTTGTTGTGTGTGTAGCTATTTCTGTTTCCACATGGTATATAACATGGTAGTGCCAAATTTAAGTTTTAAAGAGTTTCCATATTTCTTTTTGATTGCAAGATTTTTTGTTTTTGATATTGAGCTTTCTGATTTGAAACAATGAACCTGTATATAAAGCAAATAGTGTGTTTTCATTGCTCTATGGAATCAAACAGAAAAATGAAACAAAAAGCTTCAGAAAATAGAATGTTTAGGCGGCAGATTTGGCTTGTTGTATTGCATCTAATTTTGTTTCTTTTCTCTCTCTCTCTCTCTCTCTCTCTCTCTCTCTCTCTCTCTCTCTCTCTCTCTCTCTCTCTCTCTCTCTCTCTCTCTCTCTCTCTCTCTCTCTCTGTTTACATAGCAAAAAAGGGTGACTTGCCCCCCCAAAAAAAAACCCCAACAACCCCCCAACCCCTAAAAACCAATGAAGAAGATCAACTGTCAAAATAACTGGATGTGTTTACTTGCTTCACATTAAAATGAAAACTCGTACAGAAAGCTACATAACAACAAAAAATTGCTGTACAGTAGAATGCTTTATTTACTTATTCGCTTAGATAACAGATTTATTTGTGTAAGTTGCAGCTTTTGACTCAAATTTAATGTGAATGGTGAGCCTGAAAAATAAACGTATTAGATTATTAAAAAAACAACAACATGCAAATACTAATTTATTCTACGTCTAGCATGCAACGGTGACAACATAAAATTATGTATAAAAAACGTACAGAGACAAAGAGTATGAAAAAAACACCTAGAGAAATTATTTTAAAAAAAGCGACTTACGCACACAAAAAGGTTTTAAAAAAATGATTGTCTTTAAAGAACACACACACACACTCACTTTCTCTCTCTCTCACACAACACACACACACACGCACAAACACACACACACACACACACACTCACACACACACACACACACACGAACACACGCGCGCGCGCGCGCTGTTCCCCACTCCATACATAAAGTATCGTAACTTGAACGGCAAATCATATCAACATCTTACATCATGCAAAAGATTCCTGCTTTTTTCCTCACACAAATCTTTTGCCCGGGGGAAAAAAAGCTAGCATTTCTTCAACATACTTTATCTTTATTTTATCTTCTTCTTCTTTTGAAAATAACCGTGACTTTGTTACCGTCCTTGTTTCAGAACGTAAGCATTACTTGTACACTTCCTAGTTAATGGCGATAAGGAGAGAAGTTCTGTTGATAGCAGCTCCTCATCAACTCTTTATCTTAACTACGGGTGAAATAGGTTAGTGGTTAGAGTGTAGCGCTCGCCATCTGATGGTGCGTTAGAGTGGAGGTTCGAGTATTGGCTAAAGTGTCAGTTCAAGGGGGATTAATTTTAATAATAATAATAATAATAATAATAATAATAATAATAATAATAATAATAATAATAATAATAATAATGTATGGAACTTATATAGCGCTGAATCTTGTAAAGCAACAAATCAAAGCGCTCAGATGACTTTTTTATGTGTGTATGCGGTTTTGTAAATTTTGTCATCTGTTCCCACCGGCACACGATGGCCTACTCTTTCGAAAAGCGGAACAGGATTTAACGTGTGCGCAAGATGTTCTGTATGCGTTCGCACACGGGGCCTCGGTTTATAGTCTCATCCGAAGGATCCCTATATAGTTTAGCATTATTTTTGTACCGAGTCCATACTAGACCTCGGGGACGGGATAGCTCAGTGGTCGGAGCATTCGCTTTCTCCCAGCCAAGGTTAAGCAGCATCGAGCGTGGTTACCAGCTGGATGTGCGACCGTTTGCGCGCCTTGGCTTCAGTATAGTTCCCCAATTCACCCAGCTGTAAATGGGTACCAGCCCTCTTTAGGGTCAGGGAAGGTAAAGCAGCGAGGGAGAGGAGATGAGCGCCGCCCTCAATATGCTGGCCCCTGGAGAAGCTGAGGTCTCTGACGCCTCGCTCCCCTGCGACCTTATAGGTTATGTGACACCTTTACCTTTTACCTTACTCCTAAAAGATGTTTTATTTGTTGATAGTTGCATCAAATGATTTTATTTCCAAATCTGTAAATTTATTGTTTTGCACATGATTTTTTAATACACACATACACGCACACACACATACATACACACAAACACACACACACATACACACAAACACACACACACAAGCAAACAAACAAACACACACACACTCTCTCACACACACACACACACACACACACACACACACACACACACATACACACACACACACACGCACGCACACACACACACACACACACACACACACACACACACACACACACACACACACACACACACACACACACACACACACACACACACACACACACACACACACACACACACACACACACACACACACACACACACCGCTTACGCAAACACGCAACCTCACGCTTCCGCACTCGCCCCTTCCCCCCCCCCCCCCCCCCCCGCACGCACACACACACACACACACACACACACACACACACCACACACACACACACACACACACACACACACACACACACACACACACACACACACACACACGCAGACAGAAGGTAAACATACATATCGAAGAACCTAGAGTCTTCTATTAGTAAAAGGGCGGAAGGAGCCAAGTGATCTGACAATCCCCTGAGACTGTGGGTTCGAGTCCCGCTGTGTCTGTGTTAAGAGACATTTCCCTCTAGAACTCAAACTGACATGTCACTTTTCTTCTGGAAGTCTTTCAGAGGCGACGTTAAATACCGATCGCCCAAGAAGAAACTGTAAACCAAAGCCGTGTGTGCACAAACACGTGCATAAACCGAGGTCTGTGTGCTAACGCACGCCGAACATCTTGCGCACACGTTGAAACCCGTTCTGCTTTCTTTATTTTTATTCATTTATTTCTTCTTTTTTTATATCGAGGATAATGGAATAAACTCTCACGTACCTTTTTAATCCAGTCCCCGTGTATATGTGGTTTTGTAAATTTTGCCATCTGTTCCTACCGGAACATACTGGTCTACTATTTAGAAAAGCGGAACAGGATTTAACGTGTGGCAAGATGTTCTGCGTGAGTCTCATCCGAAGGACATTTGGAAAGAGTGGAGTCGGCACTGATGTTAACTCCAGGGTAAAAATCCCATTGAACGGGAATCGAACCCGGGTTGTCAGATTGCGAGCACAATGTTCTAACGGCTAGGGTATCCCAGCTTTCGGAAGAGCAGGCCATTGTGTGCCGGTGGGAATGGATGACAACTTTGACAAAAATACCCCACATGCACAAAAGAACTGGATGTTAAAAAAAAGCACATCAGTGTTTAGTCCATTATCCTCGAAATGATAGAATCTGAATGATTAAACAAATGTAGCTGTACAATCTGGGCCTTTTCATAATTATTGAACTCGGCTGAAACCTTCAGGCGTGCTGTTGCTCTGGTGTGTGTGTGTCAAGTCAAGTCAAGTCAAAATTTTATTTCCAGATGGTACATTGAATAAGCTGAATATAGGTTATGGGACTCCTTTACCTTTACCCTTTTTACATTGAATAAGCAATGCATTTGCTTTTTTTCATCAAGCCATCTATCTAAGAACAAATTTCGTAACAAATTTGTGTGTGTGTGTGCGCGCGCGCGTGTGCGTACGTGCGCTTGCTTGATTGTGTGTTTGTGTGTGATGAATGAAAGTTTTGTTTTAACTAAGTCAGTCAGTGTTTCACCACAGTCATGACCAAGTTGAGTGAAACTCCCCCTCTCCCCAAAAAACCCCAACAACAACAAACCCACAACAACAAAAAACAAACAAGACCAAAACAAAAATCCCCAACAGCAACTAAACTAAACCCAAACACCTCCCCCACCCACAAAAATCCACACCAAACTACAACAGCAACCACCGCCCCCCCCCCCCCCCGCCCCCCCCCCTCCCCCCCGGGGGTGAAGAAACCAAGACGATAACATACTTCAAAAGAAACGGTACTTCAAAGGTAAAGGTAAAGGAGTTCCATAACCTATAAGGTCGTAGGGGAGCGAGGCGTCAGAGACCTCACTTCTCTAGGGCTAGCATATTGAGGGCGGCGCCCATCTCCTCTCCCTCGCTGCTTTACCTTCCCTGACCCTAAAGAGGGCAAGGTACCCATTTACAGCTGGGTGAACTGGGGGAACTGTACTGAAGCCAAGGCGCGCAAACGGTCACCCATCCAAGTGGTAACCACGCTCGACACTGCTTAACTTGGCTAGGGGAAAGCGAGTGCTCCGACCACTGAGCTATCCCGCCCCCAAGTACTTCAAAAAAAGGAAGAATCTGGGTGCTGTCCTCATGGTCAACACGTTGTGTGCCCGTTCCAGGTGATGGCACTGGCCGGTCTGCAAGTGACCACGGGTCAGAGCCCTCAGCGCATGATCGGCGTCCAGTTTCTGTCCTTCAGTTACCTCCAACAGGCTCAGCTGCCGAGCGGCTCGTGCTGTGATGGCGGTCAGCTTGACCTCAGTACTGGTCAGTGTCCTGCCGACACCTGCGACACGGCCTTCGTTTTCTGCATCACTCACCGGTCCAATGGAAGGTGGGGGGAACGGACGGGTTGTTGTTGTTGTTGTTGTTGGTGTTGTTGTTGTTGTTGTGCGTTCCCCAGCTTTACACCCTGGGGGTCACCCAGAACATGCCACACTCTGACTCACTCATCATCCCACCTGGGAATCACTGTGAGATAGGAAGTACACACTGGATGAGAAGTTTGCGTGTACGACTCTTTTCAAGTACCTCGCCACATAGGCAGCCATACTCCGACTTCAGAGGATTTTTTTCTCCTATCAAGGAGAGTGCAGGTTGTTATGTTAAGAGCTTGTCATGGCTGAAGGCAATCTCAACGCGACATTTTAAACATAACAACATTTTAATGTAGGCCTTGGCAATTAGCTGACATCAATAACCTGACACAGCTTTTGGCCTATGTTTTTTTGTGTTTTGTTTTGATTTGTTGGTCCCTCGGCTGAAAATGGGAGTGTCACCAATTGTGAGATGTTTTGTGCGTGTGCGACTGTTTTCGCCCATCATGAAGGTAGCTGCATTTCGACTTCCGGGAATGTATGCTGGGTATGTTGGTGGGAATTTGGTTGTTGTAACCCACCGAACGCTGACATGAATAAGGTAAAGGTGTCCCATAACCTAAGTGGTCGTAGGGTAGCGAGGCGTCAGAGACCTCAACTTCTCAAGGAGCCAGTATATTGAGGGCGGCGCCCATCTCCTCTCCCTCACTGCTTTACCTTCCCTGACCCTAAAGAGGACAGGTACCCATTTGCAGCTGGGTGAACTGGGAGACTATACTGAAGCCAAAGCGCGCAAACGGGTCACCCATCCAAGTGGTAACCACGTTCGACGCTGCTTAACCTTGGCTGGAGGAAAGCGAGTGCTCTGACCTCTAAGCTATTCCGTCCCCATGAATTACACATACGAATTCTTCAATATCTCGAAAGGACGAGAAACTAAAATGGGCTACAAGCAAATAATAAATAGCCAAAATAAGTCAACGAGTAAGCATAGATTAACCCAAATCGATATCGTACGGGGATCTTTAACGCGCATATTTGATCTTGTTCATATATATATATATATATATATATATCTATATATATATCTATATATATATATATATATATATATATATATATATATATTATATATATATCCTATATATATATATATACCCATATATCTATATATCTATATATCTATATCTATATATATATATATATACACACACAAAGGGAATGAAGGCACTGGAAGACCTGCGAAGTTGAGCTGGGAGATGGTAACAAGATCCTCAATCTTACTTCACCAAACGCCGCCGAGAATCAAACTTACGTTCTCATGGATCCATGGGATTGAAGTTGGACGCTCTTAACCACTTGTCTATGGTGTTCCTCGCTAGATGAGCTTCAAGTCTAGTTAATGATATGAGACTGTTAATCCTTTTTTTGAAGGAATGGGGAAGAAGTAGGAGACGCCAGTTCAGTTGAATCAAAATCATAAAGTAAGTGGAAATCGGAAAGTTTTTAAAATCTATGCAGTATTGAAATCAATGCTCTCCCATCGGGATGCCAGGCGCCTGTCATTATAAATAGCTTCCCCACCTTCTGGAAATTCTGTGCCAGGAATTCCCTCTTTTCTATCACTTTCTTTGTTTCTGTCCTTATTCATTTCTTCATGTCTTTTGTCTAGTTTATGCCTTCTTGGTCTATTCTGATTTTTTCCCAAGAAAGACTTAAAAGATAACAAATCTCTCCCAGGCCGAAGTCAAATGTGCTGGGCCTAACTTGTCAGGCGCTCATCGACAGCGCAACGCATTTTCGCTCATATGACAGACAACAATAGTTGCTCTCTGAGCGCTCGACAAGAAAGTAAAGCCTAAAAATCTTTTCCAGCAAGTGTGAAATAATGTTTTATTCTAAATACATTCCAGGTAAACCAGTCGCCATGGCGCAGTAGTTGGCTGAACCGTCGCGGGTTCAAATCCCATGAGAATCGTTAGGTTTGACGTCATACAGTTAGCCATACTCTGACTTTAGAGGATTTTTTGGTGTTTTTCCTTAAATGGGAAGAACAGGCTGTTATTGTTAAGATATTTGTCAAAAGGGTGAAAAATCTAAGGATAGCATTTTAAAGATAAACGTACAGGATAGCTTGTGATTGGAGTGTTACGCATTACATTTTGTGATCTGCTGACCCGGATTCCAATCCCGTCCAAAGAGATTCCATCCCCCCTTCCCCTTGAGTTAACGTCATGCCGTCTCCACTCCCCTCCAAAAAAGTCATTCGGTTGAGACTATAAACCGAAGCACCGTGTGCGAATACATGCAGAACCTCTAACACACACGTTAAAACCTGTTCGACTTTTTTGGAAGAATAGCTCATTGTGTGCCGGTGGGAACGGATGACAACATTTACAAAATCGCATACACACGGGGACTAGATGTAAAAAAAAACCACGCACATGAGAAATTATTCCGTTATCATCGACATGAAAAAATACAAAATGTTGGTGTTGGCACTTTGCTTGCATCAATAACGGACACAGCTGTTGGCTTATGCCACGTCTCTCACCTACTCTATTGTCTACCTCACCGGCTTGATGAGGTGGTAGTCGCTGCACTCAGCAACACTCAGAGGACCACCACTCTCTTCCCTTTGTTTCGTTCTTCGCTGGCCCTGCTTCTTCTTCCTCGAACACTCAGACACCATCTCATGTTGTCTGTCATCATTATAGCGAAAATGCGTTGCGCTGCCGTTCAGCGCCCCATAAGTCAGGCCCAGCGCATCCGACTTCGCCATTCTGCTGACTTCATGGATTGCCATGCCGCATGGTTCGCTGATGTCGCCGATGAGAGAAGCTGGAGATCTGTCTTTCTTTTCTTCTCTCTCTCTCTCCTTGTATTTGCTTTGATTTTGCCTTGAAAGACAGTCTTTATAATAATAATAATAATAATAATAATAATGTATGGAATTTATATAGCGCTGAATCTTGTAAAGCAACAAATCAAAGCGCTCTTTATGAAATCAGTCTATTGATTTTGTAGAGGATGGCCTACGTATCTTAATTCCATTTTGTTTTAGTTTAATGATGAAGGTTTTCTTGTTCCTGCGTGGTATGCTTTAAATATGCCAAGAAGTTTGTTTTTGTTTTTTCGGCTAAAAGTCCGAGGTTTATCAATGGTGAGAATTTGCGTATGCGACCGTTTTTAACTCATCGTTAAGGTAGCCGGATTCCGAGTTCTTTTTTCCATGCAATTTTTGTGTGTGTGTGTTTCTGTCGCTTGGGACAAGCATCTATGAGTTCCTTCATTGTGGCAATGGTGTACAAAAAAAGTCTATTATAACGATTTTATTTTTTTTCGCCTTTCAGCACGTGCGATCCCTACTTTAAGACAACAACGCTGGAAAACAACAACACTGTCAGCGCCTTCGGGAAAAAGATCGATGAGAAGGATTTGAATGGCACCTTCTCCTTAGTCGTCATTCCTGTCAACACCATGGTAAGTACATGGGCAGACAGGAGAGAAAAGAAAGGTGGCGCTGCTCTTGTGGCGACGCGCTGTCCCCAGGGAGAGTAGTCTGAATTTCAGGCAATAAAATCTACTGTGACGGAGAGTGATCATTAGGTCAAAAGGTAAAGGTGTCCTATAACCTATGTGGTCGTAGGAGAGCGAGGCATCAGAGATCTCAGCTTCTCCAGGGGCCAGCATATTGAGGGCGGCGCCCATCTCCTCTCCCTCGCTGCTTTACCTTCCCTGACCCTAAAGAGGGCAGGTACTCATTTACAGCTGGGTGAACTGGGGGACTGCACTGAAGCCAAGGCGCGCAAACGGTCACCCATCCAAGTGGTAACCATGCACGACGCTGCTTAACCTTGGCTGGGAGAAAGCGAGTGCACCGACCATTGAGCTGTCCCGTCCCCTGAGAGTGATAATTATACAATAAAATACAAAACAATGCAATGCAAAACAATACAATACACGATACGATTCGATACAGTACAATCCAATCCAATCTAATCCAGTCCAATACACACAATACAATACAATACGATTGAATATCGTCACCTTGGAGAGATTTTGTATACATATTTTATCTCCTTTCTGGTTTCCCCTCTGTTTTGTGCGAGTCATTTCTATTGGGGGTTTTCACTTCTTTTTTTTTAACACTCTTTCATATCTTTCGTACTTATTTTCTTCCTTTTTATGATTATATCTTTAGTCCATTTTCTTTATTCCATTTTAGTCCATTTTATTGCAGCTTTGGTCAGTTTTGTTTTATTGCAATTTTAGTTCAATTTTTGTTGCCGTTTTAGTCCATTAAAAAAAAAAGCAGACCATGACTCATTTTCTCCTGCGCAGTCAGTAAAAGTAATCTGCTATTTCGCTCTGGCTCTTCTCTTTTCTACTACTAATTTGCCTCTGATTCCGCAGGGAGTGATTGAGGCACTGAACTGAAGAGCTTCTCGTCAGATTCTTCCACTCATGCTGATTGTACAGTAAAGCTTTCTTACAAAAAAAAAATCAATTTAAAACACACATGAAATAAACAGTTAATAATTTGACTAGAATACAAAAATTATACGGAATAACAATAATAATAATAATAATAATAATAATAAGCATCTTTTTTCTTCTTCGTTCCTCTGCTAGAGCCCCGAGGTTCACCAATGATGAAATGTTTGCGTATGCGACGATTCTTGCCCTACCATGAAGGTAGCCGCATTCCCTCTGCGTGGATGAACGTTTCATCTAACACGGATAGCGTATCTTCTTATCTGTGTAAAACTCACATTCGTAACGTATGAAAATAACCCCCATCAAAAAAACCCATCCAGGGAGAAAGAATAGAGGCAACAGGTCTATTATTGGATCGGTGGTCTAGAGGTAACGCACCTGTCTAGAATGCGAAAAGTCCGGGTCGGGCGGGTGTGTGCGGTGTTTCGTATCCCGTTTGGGCCCGAAATTTTTCCCCATCCATTTGACCATGAGTGGTGGTCTGGGCGCTAGTCTTTCGGATGAGACGATAAACCGAGGTCCCGTGTGTTACACAACATTTTCAGCGCACGTAAAAGAACCCACGGCAACAAAAGAGTTATCCCTGGCAAAATTCTTAGAAAAAAGACACTCTGATAAGGAAACAAATACAGTTGCAGACCAAAAGAAATAATAAAAGGTGGTGCTGCTCTTGTGGCGACGCGCTCTCCCCGGGGAGAGCAGCCCGAATTTCACGCAGAGAAATCTCATGACTTAAAGTGGTATAAAATAAAATAAAATAAAACTAAAATAAAAATATTTTAACTGCACACTGCTTCATCAGGACGGCTACACGCTCAAATATGGACTGAACAATTATGTTCGTTTGCATATAGGGCGTAAAGGCAAAGGTAAAGGAGTCCCATAACCTATAAGGTCGTAGGGGAGCGAGGCGTCAGAGACCTCACTTCTCTAGGGCCAGCATATTGAGGGCGGCGCCCATCTCCTCTCCCTCGCTGCTTTACCTTCCCTGACCCTAAAGAGGGCAGGTAGCCATTTACAGCTGGGTGAACTGGGGGAACTGTACTGAAGCCAAGGCGCGCAAACGGTCACCCATCCAAGTGGTAACCACGCTCGACGCTGCTTAACTTGGCTGGGGGAAAGCGAGTGCTCCGACCACTGAGCGATCCCTCGCATATAGGGCGACCAGAGGCTAAACCAGAATTCTTAAAATGTCAGCTTTCTTCCGATAGACCCAGAAATGACCAGCCTTTAAAACACCTCGATTTAAGTTTGAGGAAAGAGGGATGGGGGGGGGGGGGGGGTGGATTTGGGGGACGGGATAGCCTGGTGGTTAGAGTGATGCGCTCGTGATCTGCTGACCCGGGTTCGAATCTCGCTCAAGAGGAT
>CM054134.1:115294052-115304052 GCA_028751875.1 Rapana venosa
AGCGCTATATAAATTCCATACATTATTATTATCATTATTATAATTATGTCAATCTATTACGTCACAAGAAAAGACTTTCAGGTGACTTCCATTGTCAGATGAAGCTGCCAAATAAAACTAGGTTCATGTTTATTCTAACGTCTCCGGTCTTTAATTTTGAGTGGATGCATGCGCGACAATAATATGGTGGATGTCTCTTTGCAGGAAGACATCACTGTTCAAGTGTCGGTGAATGAGGTAGACACCCAGACTGTGTCCCCCTCCCAAGATGTACCCCTGGGTAATTTTTCCGTTGGTGCTCAATTCCACCCAGCTTTTCTCCCGAAACCCTGATTGGCAAACCCGGGTGTTCCAGAATAACTTCATCAGGTATCTCCCGTTTTTTGTTTTTATTAAAATGATTATCCAAATTGTGTGTGTTTTTGTCTTTGTTGTAATTTTGTGTCTGTTCCTGATCTTTGGTGTTTGTATTGTTTCTGTGTTGATGTTGTCCTTTGTTTATCATTTTGTTTTGTTTTTTGGCTTTCTGTGTGTTTGTTTTGTTATTTATTTGTTGTTATTATATCTATTTCTTGTTTTGTCTTGTGGTGTTGAGGTTTCTTATCTCTGCTGCTGCTGACTACTACTACTACTACTACTACTACTACTATACTACTACTACTACTACTACTACTACTACTACTACTACTACTACTACTTCTTCTTCTTTTTTCTTCTACTACTACTATACTAACACAACTACTACTAACTACTACTACTACTACTACTACTATACTACTACTACTACAACTACTACTACTGACTACTCTACTACTACTACTACTACTACTACTACTACTACTACTACTACTACTACTACTACTACTACTACTACTACTACTACTGCTACTCTACACTACACGTACGACCCTCTACTGCTGCTACTATACTTGCTGCTGCTGCTGCTGCTGTGTGCTGCTGCCTAGTGCTGCATAGCGCTGCCTGAGCATTCGATGATCAAGAAGAAGAAGAAGAAGAAGAAGAGATTACAATGCAAAATAAGAAGGCCTTTGGCGAAGAGAGATAGGGAGGCCATTCCAAATCAATGGACCAGAAACAGAGAAAGAGCGACGGCCCACGGCAGACTGGCTAAATCTAGGTATTCGAAAGCACAAGGAATCTGCAGCAGAGCGAAGGGAACGAGAAGGAGTGTACAGGTGAAGACATTTACGGAGGTAGGAGGGTGCTGTTTTGTGGAGACATTTGTAACAGAGGGTACAGATCTTATAGTTTATTCTTTGTGGCACAGACAGCCAGTGGAGATATCGCAAGAGAGGAGTAATGTGCTCAGATTTTTTCTTTCTGAGGACTAGTCGAGCTGCAGAGTTTTGAATACGTTGAAGGGAGTGGATAGATGAAGCTGGCAGACCAGCCAGAGGAGAATTGCAATAGCCCAGACGTGAAAGAATGAGAAATGCCACGAGTTTGGATGTTGCGTCTGTGGACAGGTACTTTCCAAATGACAGTTAGGAATAATTTTGTGTTTCAGCCTAGGCCTGAACCTGACGTCTTTCTGCAAAATGTACTACTTTGGGCCGTCCTGCAATATTTTCTGCATGGACCGAGGCCCCAGTGTCCACTACACCTGCGATAAGCAGGGCACCAAAGTCTGCAATACAGGTAGTGTAGAGTTAGAGTGATTATCGTCGTTGGTTTTGTTTTGTTACTGTGATGATGATGATGATGATGATGATGATGATGATGATGATGATGATGATGATACTACCATGGGTGTTAATAATTGGTGGTGGTTGTGGCGGTAGTATTTTGTTCGTTGTTTTTACTCCCATCAAATATACAACCGTTCGCACGAGCGCGCGCGCGCGCACGAACACACACACACACACAACCAACCAAACCAAACAAAAGCAAACAGAAGAAAGAAACAAAGCAAACAAGAGAAACAAACAAAGCAAAAAGAAGAAACAAACATAGCAAACAGGAAAAACAAACAAAGCAAACAGGAAAAACAAACAAAGCATATAGAAGAAACAAACAAAGCAAACAGGAAAACCAAACAAAGCAAACAGGAAAAACAGCAAAGCAAACAGAAGAAAGAAACAAAGCAAAGAGAAGAAAGAAACAAAGCAAAGAGAAGAAAGAAACAAAGCAAAGAGAAGAAACAAAACAAACAGAAGAAAGAAACAAAGCAAAAAGGAGAAACAAACAAAACAAACAAACGGAACAAAGGAACAAAACAAACAAAACAGACAAACAGAACCGAAAAGAACAAACAAAACAGACAAACAGAACTAAACAGCAGAACAAACAAAGCCAAAAGCAAACGAAAGAAACACAAACTAACCGAACAAAATAAAAAGCACAATTAATGACCTCTGATTGCGATATATACATAATGCAAGGTCATGGATTTCTTTTTCCCCACTATACACACTCTGGACCGGACGGGATAGCTCAGGGTTCGCAGCACTCGCTTTCCCCCAGCCAAGTTAAGCAGCGTCGAGCGTGGTTACCACTTGGATGGGTGACCGTTTGCACGCCTTGGCTTCAGTACAGTTCCCCCAGTTCACCCAGCTGTAAATGGGTACCTGCCCTCTTTAGGGTCAGGGAAGGTAAAGCAGCGAGGGAGAGGAGATGGGCGCCGCCCTCAATATGCTGGCTCATAGAGAAGTGAGGTCTCTGACGCCTCGCTCCCCTACGACCTTATAGGTTATGGGACTCCTTTACCTTTACCTTTAGACACACTCCCCCCCCCCCTCCACCCCCCTCCATTTCACTCCACTCCTTTCCTTTTTGTCTTTTGTCTTCTTGACGCACAATGCATGCATGTACACATCGTTATATTTGTTCTGTGTATGTGTGTGTGTGTGCGTGTGTGCCTGCGTGTTTGTGTATGTGCGCGGGCGCGCGCGTGTGTATACTTGTGTGCCGCCCAGGTTACGAAGGAGCCGACTGTAGGACGATAACGGACCTGTGTGTGTCCAGCCCTTGTCGCAACAGTGGAAGCTGTCAGAAACAAGTCAACGACTTCACCTGTACCTGCACTGCTGGCTTCACAGGTAACAGCTTTTGGGGGAAGAGCTTGGTTGTTTTATTTATTTATTTATTTATTTCGAAATTTATTTATTTCATTCTTTTATATCGAGGATAATGGAAAAAGCACTCATGTGCTTTTTTTTTTTTTACATCTAGTCCCCGTGTGTTTGCTGTTTTTGTAAATTCTGTCATCTGTTCCCCCCGGCAACCAATGGCCTACTCTTACGAAAAGCGGAACAGGATTTAACGTGTGCGCAAGATGTTCTGCGTGCGTTCGCGCTCGGGGCCTCGGTTTATAGTCTCATCCGAAGGACTTTTGAGAAGATTGGAGTCGGCACTGATGTTAACTCCGAGGGGAAAATATCCCTTTGATCTGGGACTGTTTTGTTCCGTAGAGAGAAGTTTTTAATGAAATATCATCACATTTGGGGCAACACGTTGCTCCCGAGGTTGGAGCCATGCAGTGTGACCCAGAATTGGGACATCACAAACTAGAACATGCTGTATATCCTCGAAATCATGAGAAAGAACTTAATAATGCAACATCATGGCAGTCTTCAGTCTCGGAAGACTATGGAGTTGCACTCTATTCTGGTACAGTGTCGGGTGTGGCTGGCCAGTCCCACACGGGAATGACAGACAGTGCCTATGGCAGAGGAAGGCACAGATGAAGTCTGACAATGCTGGTCTGTCTCAACACAGGTTCAGTATAGTCAAAACTGTAACATTTTCATTCGAAGTTTTGCTCTTCGAGTTTTCACATTGAGTCTTATTTCGACAAAGCACGTTGATGGGCTATGCCACAATCCTTCAGTATATCACACTTTACAAGTTTAATACCCATCGCCATAAAAAGGTGTGGCAATCGTTCCAATTGGTAACCCGTTTTTATTTCGGAAGGGAGAAAAAGAATACGGATACGTTCCGCCCACATTTTGTCAGGAGTTTTCCCTCAGCTACATATCTTGACAAGTGCTTTGACGCGCTTTGTCTCAATCCTTTAGAATGGCACACTTTGCAAGGCCACAGCTACTTCTTACCAAACGATGCGCTGATTGTTATGGCAGCAGGCTAGCGGAATGAAAACATAGGGGACGGGATAGCTAAGCTGGTTGCGTTCGTTGCGCACTGCACTCGTGATCTGCTGAACCGGGTTCGAATCCCGTTCAAGGGGATATTTCCCCCTGGAGTTAACATCAGTGAAGACTCCACTCCCCCCAAAAGTCCTTTGGATGAGACTATAAACTGAGATCCCGTGTGCTAACGCGCGCAGAACATCTTGAGCACACGTTAAAACCTGTTCCGCTTTTCGGAGAGTAAGCCATTGTGTGCCTGTGGGAACGGATGACAAAATTAACAAAACTGCATAGACACGGGAACTGGATGTAAAAAAGCACATTAGTACTTATTTCATTATTCTGGATATAAAAGAGTGAATAAATAAATGAATAGAGAAATAAAACAAAAGAGAACCAGAACTTGAAATGCTGTGCTCCTATTTTTCTTAGAGCTTCAATTCCATTCACAGATTGCGGCAAAAGACATTGATGCGCCTAGTCACAATCAATTAGAATACCACAAAAGTCATAGATTGTGACAAAGGACATTGATGCGCTTCGTCACAATCATTTAGAATACCACAAAAGTCATAGATTGTGACAAAGGACATTGATGCGCTTCGTCCCAATCATTTCAAACATAACACTTTGAGCAACATCCTTAGATAAGACGCGCACTACAATGAACATTATAGAATCGTTAAGAAATGAAAAAAAAAGAAAACTGAAGTGACATGATCATGTCTCGAGATGCAGCTGTCTCTTCTTCTTCTTCGTCGAACGTTCAGACAGCAACTACTGTTGTCTGTTAATTAAGCGAAAATACGTTGCGCTGCCGTGAAGCGCCTGACAAGTCAGACCCGGCGCCTTCGACTTCGGCATGTTAGAGATTTGTTATTTCAAAAGTCTTAATGTGGAAAAAAAGCGGGAAAATTGACCCAAAAGGCGGGAAAATTGACCAAAAAGGCGGGAACATTGACCCAAAAGGCGGGAAAAAGACAACAAGGAGGTGATAGGAAGAATAAAAAGAACAAGGCAGAAAGAAAGCGAGGAATAGAAAATTAGGGAATTCCAAGCACAGAGTTTCCAGAAGGTAGGGATGCTGTTTATTCTGGCAGACCCTCAGCTTACCCTGGGGGATCGGACAGTCTTTAAAAGACCATTTTGTGTGGCACTGTTCGGGGGCTGTCCAACGAAGAAGAAACCCCGCTTCTGTCGGGAATGGAACCACTGACCTCACGCTTCCAAGACTGCTAGGTCATTACCTCTAAGGCTAGGAGACCACAGTCCTCCTCAACTCTTGTTTCAGGAAAAACCTGTGATTCTAGTGTGACGGCCACCAATTCTGCTCAGCCACAGTCCAGCGCCACCCTCAGCACCACACACTCACCCTCTGGCTCTACAGGGTCTACTACTGCTGACCCTAAAGCCTCTAAGGTAGTGGCAGACACGTGGTGTGTCTTCCTCCTACTTTTTGTTAATGTTGTTGTGAATCGTTGTTATTGTTGTTGTTGTTGTTGTTGTTGTTGTTGTTGTTGCACGTTCTCCAGGTTAGAAATCTGGGGTCAACACGAAAATGATGTACTCTTGTCTCCCTCCTTCATCTCGAATTGCTGTAAAATATACAATGAACGGGACAGCTCAGTGGTCAGAGCATTATTTTGCTCTCCCCAAGCCAATAATATATGTTGAGCAGCGCTGAGCGAAGTTACCTCTTTGAATGGATGGCCGCTTGTGCGCCTTGGCTTCAGTGCAGTCCCCTGGATCACCCAGCTGTAGATAGGTACCTGCCTTCTTTAGGGTCAGGGAAGGTAAAGCAGCGAGGGAGAGGAGATGGGCGTCACCCTCAAGATGCTGACCCCTGGAGAAGTTGAGATCTCTGGTACCTCATTCTCCAAAACACCGCATAGCTTATGGAAACATCTTTTTGTTTTTTGCCTCAGTTGCATGCATGGCGCACCATCTTGGGTTTGTTTTTTTGAGGGGGGTGGGGGCACCTTTACCTTTACTTACATATTGAATGAGAAGTGTACGTGTACGACTGTTATCAAGTGAATCTGTGTTCTAGAGGTAATTCCCCTGCCTAGAAAGCGCAAGGTCCTGAATGTGCCCGAAACTTCCCCGCCCACTCATCCACTAGACCCTGAGTGGTGGTCTTTCGGATGAGGCAATAAATCGGGGTCCCGTGTGTGCAACACGTATTTAGTGCACGTAAAAGAACCCATGCCAACAAGAGAGTTGACTCTGCCAAAATTCTGTAGATAAAAGCCACTCTGATAGAAAAACAAATAATATATATGCAGACAGGAAAAGACCAACAAAATAATGGGGTGGCACTGCTCTTGTGGCGGCGCACTCTTTCCGGGGAGAGCAGCACGAATTTCACGCAGAGAAATTTGTCATGACTTAAAGTGGTATACATTACAATGCTAAACGATACAATACGATACAACGCAACGCAATACAACGCAACGCAAAACAACGCAACGCAATACAATACAATACATTGCAAATCAACGCAATACAATACAATACATTGCAACGCAACGCAACGCAACGCAACGCAAGACAATACTACTACTACTACTACTACTACTACTACTACTACTACTACTACTACTACTACTACTACTACTACTAATAATAATAATAATAATAATAATAACAATAATAATAATATATGGAATTTATATAGCGCTGAATCTTGTAAAAAAACCCAAACAAATCGAAGCGCTTGCACTCAATCATTTACAGGCATGCAACTCTCTTTAAACATAATGAACAGCAGATTTCAAATCCATGCGCGCGCACGTATGCACGCACGCACGCACACACACGCACACACACACACACACACACACACACACACACACACACACACACTCGGAACAACACTTAAAAGGTGAAAGATGCTGTTGAAAATTAGCGACAGATATTTAGAAGGAAAGTCTCAGGTAGGAAATAAGTGTGTTTTGAGGCTGGATTTTAAGGTATCAAGTTAAGACACAATGCAATGCAATACAGTACAGTGCAATACAGCACAATACAATGCAATTAAATTCAATACAATACAATGCAATGTAATGCAATACAGTACAATACAATGCAATGTAATGCAATACAGTACAATACAATGCAATGTAATGCAATACAGTACAATGCAATGCAACACAATGCAATAAACACAATACAATGCAATGCAACACAATACAATACAATGCAATACAGTACAATGCAATGCAACACAATGCAATAAACACAATACAATGCAATGCAACACAATACAATACAATACAATACAGTACAATACAATACAATACAATGCAATACAGTGCAATACAACACAATGCAATGCAACACAATACAATACAATACAATGCAGTACAATACAATACAATACAGTACAATACAATGCAATGGAATGCAATACAGTACAATACAATACAATACAATGCAGTACAATACAATACAATACAATACAATGCAGTACAATACAATACAATACAGTACAATACAATACAGTACAATACAATGCAATGCAATGCAACACAATACAATACAGTATGCAATACAATAAGCCATCAGCCACACAGCGAGGGAAAGAAATCAAGCCACAGAGTCTTTTAAGCCTGGAACATCTGCTGTCTCCTCTCCTCTCTGTTTCACTCTATCTAGTTTACTTCATCATAATCAGTCTCTGTTTTGACATTAATGCTCGGGTCAGTTGAATTGGGGATTATATCCCTGTTGTCTTTATAATTATCTTTTTTTTATATAGTCTTTCAATCACAATACAATACAATGTAACACAATGCAATGCAAAGCAAAACACAATGCAATGCAATACAGTACAGTGCAATACAGCACAATACAATGCAATTCAATTCAATACAATACAATGCAACACGAAACATTACAATACAATGCAATACAATACAATGCAATGCACATTCAAGCCACAGTCAAGTGGATCGGTGATCTAGAGGTAACGCGCTTGTCTAGAAAGCAAAAAAGTCCGGGTCAGAAGTGTGCGGTGGTTCGAATCCCGTTTGGACCCGAAACTTTTCCCCCCCTCCATTAAACCACGAGTGGTGGTCTGGGCGCTAGTCTTTCGGATGAGTCGATAAACCGAGGTCCCGTGTGTTACACAAAATTATTCAGCGCACGTGAAAGAACCCACGGCAACAAGGGAGTTGTCCCTGGCAACATTCTTAGAAAAAAGCCACTCTGATAGGGAAACAAATACAGTTGCAGACACAAAAAAGGGTGGCGCTGCTCTTGTGGCGTCTCCCCGGGAAAAGCAGCCCGAATTTCACGCAGAGAAATCTCGTGACTTAAAGTGGTATAAATCAATAAAATAAATGAAAATAAATAAACATACAGGAGCTGTGTGGGGAAGAGAGAAAGGGATGAATGATGGGAAGCCACAGCCGAGTGGTGAAGACCATTCGATTTCAATCCCATGGCTCTATGAAGTCGAGGGTTCAAATCTGGGCCCGCGGCGCCTTGGTAAATTAAGGGTGGGGAGTATTGACAGTCTCCCAGGTCATTTTCAAGTGTATTTAATATACACACATGCTAGAGATCTAATATGCACGTTAAAGATCCCTTGCTTACGTCAACGTTCTGTGGACCTCGGACACACGAACACAATGCAGAAGGCATCCCCGAAGTCGAAATACAGCTGCCTCCATGGTGGACAACAATGGTCCCACATGCAACATCTCCTCATTGGAGAACCTTGGAGCTCTAGCCGCCCAAAAAAAACCCCAAGAAAAAGAAAAAAAAAGAAAAGGGGAGAGAAAAAAAGGAGAAAGCGATGTATACAGTGAACGTGTATGAAGCCACACATACAGTTAGTGGGAAGAGAAAGGGATGATGATGATGATGATGATGATGACGACGACGATGATGATGATGATGACGACGACGACGACGATGGTGATGGTGATGGTGATGATGATGATGATGATGATGATGATGATGATGACGACGACGACGACGACGACGATGGCGACGATGACGATGATGATGGTGATGATGATGACGACGACGATGATGATGGTGATGATGATTGTGATGATGATGATGATGAGGAGGAGGAGGACGAGGATGAGGATGAGGAGGATGAGCATTGTGATGATGATTGTGAGGATTGTGATGATGGTGATGATGATTGTAATGATGATTGTGATGATGATTGTAACGATGATTGTGATGATGATTATTATGGTGACGACGACAACGATGACGACGACAACGACAACAACAACAACGACGACGATGATGATGGTAACAACGACAACAACAACAACGACGATGACGACGACGATGATGATGGTAACAACAACAACGACAACAACAACGACGACGACGACGATGGTGGTAACGACGACGATGACGATGACGATGATGATGTTTGTTGATGAGCAGGTGGGCGGCAGTCCATCAGGGGACACTAGCCTGGGGGTCATCCTGGGTCCTATCTTCGCTCTGCTGGCCGTGGCCGTAGCTGCCTTCCTCTTCTTCCTCTGGTTCCAACGGTCAGTCTGTCTGTCTGTCTGTCTGTCTGTCTGTCTAGCTGTCTGTCTGTCTAGCTGTGTGTCTGTCTGTCTGTCTGTCTGTCTAGCTGTCTGTCTGTGTAGCTGTGTGTCTGTCTGTCTGTTTGTCTGTCTGTCTGTGTATCTGTCTGTCTGTCTGTCTAGCTGTCTGTCTGTCTGTCTGTCTGTCTAGCTGTCTGTCTGTCTGTCTAGCTGTCTGTCTGTGTAGCTGTCTGTCTGTGTAGCTGTGTGTCTGTCTGTCTGTCTGTCTGTCTGCCTTCCTCTTCTTCCTCTGGTTCCAACGGTCAGTCTGTCTGTCTGTCTGTCTGTCTGTCTGTCTATCTGTCTGTCTGTCTGTCTGTCTGT
>CM054134.1:115311552-115344052 GCA_028751875.1 Rapana venosa
TCTTTGTTCTTTTTCTTCGTAGATGATGTTTTTTTCTTTGTTTTTCTCTCTTTTTCTTAATCTCTCAGGGGCTAACTGTTTTCTCATGCTAGACATGTCATGCGGTTTATTTTCTTCCTGTTTTTTTTTTATAATAGTCCAGCCTATTCTTTCTGATTACATTGTTTAGATGTCTTAGTGTCTTTTTCTTCTCCATTTTGTGTGGATGTTTTCTCTTCTCGGTTAGTATGTAGTTGGTTTTTTGTTTTGTTTTGTTTGTTTTTTAATTTTTTGTCTTGTTTTTTTCCCCCTCACCCCACCTTTTCTCTACTTGGTGCTTTGATTTGCTCTTTTTCGCTTTTTTTTGTGGGTGTTGGTTTTAGGAATCCCTTTTCTATCTGTTCCTTTGTCTGTCTTGAAAATTAGTGATGGATAAAGTATGGGGATGATACTGGAAGGAGGCGTACAGGTATTGTGGTTTTTATCTAAATAGAGGAGTCATTTAGCTATGTACATGTTTACAATTGTTTTATGGCATTTTGTAAAAAACAAACACCGATTTGATCGTTACATTTTTTGTAGCCGTGTAAATTTACTATTATTCTTTCTGATGTGCATCTTTTATGGGTGGAATATTTGTTAGCAAATGTATACACAGACAAGTAGACAAATGGACATGCAGACAAAAAGCAAATATTGTTATGCATACACACACACACTTACACACACACACACACACACTCACACACACAAACACACACACACCCATCATCCCACCCCTCACACACATAAACCCCCATACCCTCCGCCCGCCCCCCACACACATACATTTATATGCATGCCACGATGTATCAATTTCTTACCTTGTTTTCAACGATGAGCTATGTGTGTCCATAGTCAAGGTTGACTCAATCCATGTACGACATAACTGTAAGAAATAAACGTATAAAGCAAAGAACAAGTACATGCAGAATTATTCGCCTGTTCACCTGTCGGCAGCATCACTTTTGATAGTAACCGCTGATGTATGCTCCGTCAACTGTCTCCAATTCCCTTCTGTCTTCAGTCCTTCTGTAGATTTGAACTTTTCACAACTCGGTCCACTGGGCTATATTCTCTACGTAGGAAGTCTGTGAAGTATAAAGATCGATAAAACCTCATGTTTTTATATCCCCGAATTTGATGGACGCTCTAGCCGAGTGGTTAAGACTGTTCGACTACAGGCCCATGGGTCGTCGGTTCGATTCTCGGCAGGCATCCTGGTGAATTAAGGATGGGGATTTTTACGACCTCCCAGGTCAACTTCAAGTGCAGGCCTGCCAGTGCCTTGATTCCCCTTCGTGCATATACTCACGCAGAAGAACAAATAATATGCACGTATAAAGATCCTGTAATCTATGTCAGCGTTCATGTCGGTGGGTTGTAGAAACACGAACATACTCAGCACACATCCTGGAAGTCGGAATACGGCTGCCTTCATACTGGGGAAAACGATCGCATACGCAAAAATCTCACCATCAGTGAACCTCAAGTCAAGTCAAATTTTTATTTCCAGACGGTGCATTGAATAAACAGTGCATGTCATTCTTTTTCATCAAGCCATCTATCTAGGAACAGAAATTACCTAATTTATTTTATTTTTATTTTTTATTTTATATTATACCACTTTAAGTCACGAGATTTCTCTGCGTGAAATTCGGGCTGCTCTCCCCGGGGAGAGCGCGTCGCCACAAGAGCAGCGCCACCCTTTTTCTTTCTTTTTTTTTTTTTTGGTCTGCAACTGTATTTGTTTTCCTATCAGAGTGGCTTTTTTTCTAAGAATTTTGCCAGGGACAACTCCCTTGTTGCCGTGGGTTCTTTTACGTGCGCTGAAAATTTTGTGTAACACACGGGACCTCGGTTTATCGTCTCATCCGAAAGACTAGCGCCCAGACCACCACTCATGGTCTAATGGATGGGGAAAAATTTCGGGCCCAAACGGGGTACGAACCACGCACACACCCGACCCAGGACTTTTCGCATTCTAGACAGGCGCGTTACCTCTAGACCACGATCCACATAATAGTCCACATATGAGGCATATGATCCACATAATAGTTATACTTCACTACAACATTCGGAGAAATAGCTGAGGAAGGAAACAAAAACACTAAAGAATATCTGAATTCGGTACTACACACCAAGCTGAAAATTCTTTAAAGGAAAAAAAAAAGCAGAACGAGTGTGGACAGCAGATAGTCTTCGGAGAAAAAGTTCCCTTCCAGTAAGTGTTTCAGCCCTTCTCTTCCTAAGCTTCAGGGCTACCAGGCTACATCCAGATCATAAGCCCTGGATACCCTTCTGCTGCTGCCTCTCCCCCACCCCACCCTCACCCCTCTCCACTCTACCAAACCAGGGTTCAAACCTTCGGCATGTTGATGATTTAAGTAAATAATGCAGTTAACCCCTTCTACCTCTATGGCTATATTCAAAGACATCGCTGCAAATTTCATTATCATTTACAACCGTTGGTAAAAAAGACATAAGGCTTATCAATAATGAAATAATAATAATTATCGTTGATGATATTGACAGCCTATAAAGGCAGTAAACGATATATGCTAAATGTAAAAAAACAAAACAAAACTGTCTTGTTTTTCTCTGTGTCTCAGGTGCTTTTGCATACACGCAAATTGACGTATTTATGACATAATCGCACAAAAAGAGAGACAACTGCAAAGACAGAAAGGAAGGGAGTTAAGAGCCAGCCAGCCAACCAGCCAGCCAGCCAGCCAGCCAGCCAGCTAGACACACACACATACACACCCGCGCGCGCGCGCGCGCACACACACACACACACACGCGCGCGCGCGCGCGCGCGCGCGCGCGTTTGCGCTTGCGCTTATTCCATTATCATCGAAATAAAAGAAAACATACAATGAAGTTAAGTAGAAAATAAAACACACATCTCAAAAGAAAACCACTACTACTGAATACATACCTCTTTAATCAAAGAAGCTGAAAACAAAGCAGAGGATTACAACATTTTCCATCTACGATCACGAAATGCACATTCTCATCAAAACCAAAATTTAAATAACACCAGCAAAATACTCAAGGAAGACTGCATTGACATATGCATAGAACAATACAAAACTATAGTAAACGCACAAACGAAAATGATCAAAGAAAAACAGCCAGGACAGTCGCCAATAACAAATAAACAAAAAGGTATAAAGCAACATGCCGAGCATCATAAGCAAGGGCGATAACAGTGTTTGCTCTTGGGACACGAACACACGAGAAATCAACGGAAGGCGAAGTTAATGAAGTTATGCAAACGTGGAGGAAAGAAAAAGAAATAACACTATCAGTAGGAATGAATTTAGACTGGCGCTAAACTACAGTCAACCTTACAATCGTGGACATCATAAACATGCTCGGAAATGTTTTTGTTCTTATTATTCATAGTTTTGCATTGTACTTTAAAGTATTGTACTATATTCTATTTAAATTGTATTGTGAAGCATTGTATTGCATTGCATTGTATTGTATTGCATTGTACTGTACATAATCATATTCTACTGACCAGTATTGCAATGTATTGTATAGCACCAGAACTGTATTGCATTGTGCTAAATTGTATTGCATGTTTACACACCATTTTCAGTCAAGGCATATTTCCTTGTGTGACATTCGGGCTTCTCTCCCCGGAAGAGCGTGTCACCAGGAATAAAACTCTACCTGTTAAAATAAATCCCTGTCCACTTTTAATATACGTTGTCTGAGAGCGTTCGTTACTGGAAGTGTATGCGAGTTGTTTGTAAAAGGTCTTGAAATGAAGGAGCTACAACGTACAATCAACTGTTCAACTAGGATCAATTTGTAGAGGAATGCTGGCAAGGTTTGTATTGTACTTTATAGCATTGTGATGTACTATAATACTGAAGTCGGAATGTCGCTACCTTAAAGGTGTGGGGGGGGGGGAGAACGGTCACATAGGCAACAATCTCACCATTGGAGGACCTCGGAGCTCTAGCCGAGGAACGAAAAAACTGTATTGTAACATAATTATCACATAGTACTGTATTGTATCATATACCACTTCAAGTCATGGCAGATGTGACTTCGTGAACTTTTGGGCTGCTCTCGTCAGGGAAAGCATGTGGCTACTCGTGTCACACAACCGATTTGTTTTTCTTTTTTTTTAATTTAGTAATAATTCATATCAAAGCCTGCTGCCTAACTGGTTACGACTTCTGCTCATCTGGTCGATATTGGACAATGACAAATGACAATGACATAGTCTTTTATTTCGAGGATAATGAATAAGCACCCATGTGCTTTTTTACAATCAGTCCCCGCTCTTACGGATATATAAGAGAGAGAGAGAGAGAGAGAGAGAGGAGAGAGAGAGAGAGAGAGAGAGAGAGAGAGAGAGAGAGAGAGAGAGAGAGAGAGAGATAGTGTTGGGGTGGAATTGAACCTAAGACTGTTCGAGTTTTTTTTGTCCGCCTGCTGGACGAGTTTGTTGTGTGTGTGTGTGTGTGTGTGTGTGTGTGTGTGTTTATTTTTTACAGGTGATGTATTCATATTTTGATTCTTAGTCTGAGCTCTGTGAGGATCTTGGGAGTCACTGGACTTATGCAGACTTCAGGCAGAGTATCTTGAAAAAAATTGTCCCTGGGGAAAGCAGTCTCTGTCCAGGCCACAGATTGCTTGCTGGGCATGTTTGTGGCACCCCTCCCACCTGTCATAGCTGCCTGCGTTCTGATATAGATTGATAGGTTTTTCACTTCGATTCATTTCATACCACTTTAAGTCATGGCAGATTTTCTTGCATGAAATTCGGGCTGCTAGCCCTGGGGAGAGAGTGCATCGCCACAAGAGCAGCGCCACCCACTTTTTTTCTTTCTATTGTCTGCAACTGTATTTTTCTCTGTCAGTGTGGCTTTTTTCTACAGAATTTTTCCCGGGATCGGACGACTCTCTTGTTGCCGTGGGTTCTTTTACGTGTGCTAAAATAATTATGTGTAACACACAGGGCCTCGGTTTATCATCTCATCCGAAAGACTAGCACCCAGACCACCACTCAGGGTCTAATGTATGGGGGGAAAAGTTTCAGGCCCAAACGGGGATTAAACCACCGCACACTTCCGACCCAGACTTTTCGCTTTCTAGGCAGAAGCTATACCTCCAGACCACCGATCCACCGTGTGCAACTTGTGGCCGATGCCACCAACGCTTTGGCACATTGGATCAATGGTTTTAACTTGCGTTCCGAAAGATTTGCAGGGGAGTAAATACCAGAATTGAAAAAAAGGCTGAAAACTGCAAGGAATGGAGGAAGCTTGTTGCAAAGTCTTTCAATGGTGCCTAATGGTCAACCTGACTATGGGATAGGTGAAGGTGAAGGATAGGAATCATTGTGGTCTCCTTGTAAAAAAAAAAAGTCACGTTATACAGGACAGCAGCGACTACAACCTGGCCTTTGGTTGCCATTTGGTCAAGTATTCCACGCTCTAACCGCTAAGCTACTGCGCCCCCGAGCCTTGGTCAGCAGACAGGAAAAGAGGGGGCCTGTCCACTTGGCCTTGTGAAGTGCTGAACTGTCTCAACTCTGTGCTGGCACAGTGCAGTGCAGTGTTCACACTGCTGGTGTTCTTCCTCCTCTGTGGTGAATTTCTCTTCTGAGAACTTCTCTTCATGGGGTGATTATTGATTCAGCCTTGACTGAGATAGAGGGCTGTCTGTTTCTGTCTGTTTTCTTCTCTGCCTTGTCCTTGATAGTCTGTTTATCTGTGTGTGTGTGTTACTGTCTCTCTCTCTCTCTTTTTAATGTCTATTTTTGTGCCTCTATCTCTATATGTTGTTTCGCTGTGATCCTGTGTCTTTCCGTTTGTATTTGTTTGGTCTCTTGAGTCGAGTTTCAGTTTAAATCTACATCTGTTTCACTATTTCTTTTCTGTCTCTTTTTTCTGCATTTTGATTTAATCTCTCTCTGTCTCTCTCACGGGGGCGGGATAGCCTGGTGGTTAGAGTGATGTGTTTGTGATCTGCTGACCTGGGTTCGATTCTCGTTCAAGAGGATTTTTCCTTTGGAGTTAAAATCAGTGCCGACTCCACTCTCCCCTAAAGTCCGTCGGATGAGACTATAAACCGAGGTCCCGTGTGCGAACGCACGCAGAACATCTTGCGCACAGGTAAACCCGTTCCGCTTTTCGGAAGAGTAGGCCATTGTGTGCCGGTGGGAATGGATGACAAAATTTACAAAACTGCATACACACGGGGACTGCATGAACAAGAAAATCATGAGTGCTTATTCCATTATCCTCAAAATAAAAGAATAAAAAATGAAATAACATAATCTCTCTTTCTCTCTTAGTTGGTAGGGAAAGATGAGACCCAGTTTTGTGATTTTTCAAGCAAGTAAATCTTTAATTTTTTTAAAAAGTGAGGTTGTTTCTTTTTCATTATGCTTTTTCTTACACGAATATGTCATTTTTGTAGTTGACTGACGTATCTATTTTTTTGGGATGATTTTATCAAACCTGCTTTGATTTTTGTGCAGTATGTATCTGACTGTTGGTTGTTGAAAGGTTTCTTAAATATAATACCGCCTTTTTAAAGTCATATTAAGTCCTTCGGATGAGACTATAAACCGAGGTCCCATGTGCGAATGCACGCAGAACATCTTGCGCACACGTTCAATCCTGTTCCGCTTTTCGTAAGAGTAGGCCATTGTGTGCCGGTGGGAACAGATGACAAAATTCACAAAACTGCATACACACAGGAACTGGATTTAAAAAAGCACATGAGTGCTTATTCCATTATCCTCGATATAAAAGAATAAAATAAAATATGTTTAGTCTTTATCTATCCCTGTTGTTTCCTTCTCTGTATCAATCTCTAATTGCCCTTCATGGGATGATCAAAGCGTTTTTTGACTTGACCTATCTGGTTTGGAAGTCTGTCTGTTAGTCTCTCTTCAAAATCTCTCAATCTTTTGACACATAGAAACAAAAGGTATTGAGTAGTGCAGCAAAAAATCCCAAGGCCTAGACATGTAAAAAAATAATGACATTAATTTTTTAATTAAAGTTATTGACTTTCAAACCAGGCATCAAAATGATGCGTCTATGCCTAATTCAGATTCTGTAGACATTCAAAAAATGGCACCAGAAACTGAGCAAGAGTAGGATGTATAAGACACTTCAACATATTAACTTAATGGATACATTGTCATACATACACTGCCCCACATTATTATTCCTATCAGTTTTACACTGAAGCACAGTTTCAGATTATACACAAATAACTGCAGATGTACAGGCACATGCGTGCACATATGCTGGCACACGCAAGCATGCAAGCACCCACGCCTGCACGCAAGAGCTCTGTAACGTATGCATATGCATGCAGCAACTCTGCGGAATGTTTGCAATGCAAAGCTTCACCTTTCTCTATGCATCTCTCTCTCTCTCTGTCTCTGTCTCCGTATCTGTCTCTGCCTTTCTCTGGGCACACTCGCGCGCATGTGTGTATGTCTGTGTCTGTGTGAGAGAGAGGGAGACAGACAGACAGACAGACAGACAGAAACACAGAAAGAGAAACAGATAGGCAAGCAGAGGGGGGAGAGAGAGAGAGAGAGAGAGAGAGAGAGAGAGAGAGAGAGAGAGAGAGAGAGAGAGAGAGAGAGAGAGAGAGAGAGAGAGAGGAGAGAGAGAGAGAGAGAGAGAGAGAAGGAGAGAGAGAGAGAGAGAGAGAGAGAGAGGAGAGAGAGAGAGAGAGAGGAGAGAGAGAGAGAGAGAGAGAGAGAGAGAGAGAGAGAGAGAGAGAGAGAGAGAGAGAGAGAGAGAGAGAGAGAGAGAGAGAGAGAGAGAGAGAGAGCAAAAGAAAAAGAAAAAGACAAGCGAACTGACAGGATTAGATACTAAAGTTCCGAGATAGAGGACACAGATGAACATATGTACAAGAGAGAGAGAGAGAGAGAGAGAGAGAGAGAGAGGAGAGAGAGAGAGAATACAGAGACAGAGAAGTAAAACAGAAACAGACAGAGACAAGACACAGAAGAAAAACAGAAACAGACGGAGACAAGACAGAGAGGAAAAGAGAGAGAAACAGACAGCCCTTAGAGAGACAAAGACAAGACAGAGAAGTAAAACAGACAGAACCAGACAGCCCTCAGAGACAGAGAGATACAAAACAAAGAAGAAAACAGACAGAAACAGACAGCCCTTTATCTCAGTCAGGGCTGAATCAGCCATCACCCCATGATGGGGTGAATACAGATCACACAGTAGAAGAGAAATTCACCGCGGAGGAGGAAGAACACCAGCAGTGTGAACACTGCACTGCACTGTGCCAGCACAGCGATGAGACAGTTCAGCACTTCACAGGGCCAAGTGGACAGGCCCCCTCTCTCTCCTCTCTCTCTCTCTCTCTCTCTCTCTCTCTTCACACACACACTCACACATACACGTGCTCGCTCGCGCGCACACACACACACACACAAAGTTTGAATTTGACTTCGACACACGCACGCATGGGCGCGCGCACACACATACACACACAATGTACCAAATGAAAATAAAAGATTGACTTTGACTTACACAAAAACACACACAACATACAAACACAAACACACACACACACACACAGCAGGTGGACAAAAACCTGGAACAGTCTTAGGTTCAATACCACCCCACACACACACACACACACACAACACACACACACACACACACACACACACACACCTCTCTCTCTCTTCTCTCTCTCTCTCTATATATATCCAAAAGGGCGGGGACTGGATGTAAAAAAGCACGTGGGTGCTTATTCATTATCCTCGAAATAAAAGAATTTGTCATTGTCATTTGTCTTTGACACACACACACACACACACACGCACACGCGTGCGCGCGCACACACACACACACACACACACACACATCAACAGACCCACCCACACCAACACACACACACTGGCACCGTTGACTTTGCTGGTTTCTCTGGAGTCTCCTCGTCTCTCTGTGTGAGGTCTGCAAACTCTCAGAAGACACACAGACATTGTGCAGACCACTGGCAGAGAGATACCCCCCACCCCCCACTCCCCCAAAGCGGCAAATAACCAAAGTGAATAGAATAAAAGCAACGTAAGAGAAATGACTTGAACATGAAGTTTTCGGGGGTGGGTGGGTGGGTGGGGGGTAGGTAGTGTGCTGAAATGTTTCAGACAATGCGTTGTAGACAAGTTGAACCTGGCGTGCAGAGCCCATCTCTCTGAAGGTACAATTGTGCATGCTGGGCATGGTCTTGTCATGCGCATCATCACACACGGCTGGATATATGCACAAGACGTTATGTATGCATGTGTTTAGTCTTGGTTTGTAGTCTCATTCGAAAGACGTTCAGGTGAGAGGAGTCAGTACCAAAGTTATCTCCAGATTTAGGGGGGGAAAATGCTTAGAAAGTGTCCAATCCAGTCCAGTCTTGTTGTTTAGAGCGCCGCCGACCACGCAGGCCATATTGAGGCTGTCACCTCGTAGAATTTTTAAATCTTAGAATAAATCTGTGCAATTATAATTATACAGATTAAATCAGGGTATAAAATCAATGGAGTTCGTCACTGCAGTACCCCTACGACCCCGGATGGGAGTTACGGGAGCAAATGAAGTGAGATAAAACGAGATAAAAATCAACTCTACTATCATTCATCGTTTCAACGCCTTGGCCAACCATAAAGCTCAAGCCAGGATGGTCACTGTGTTGTGGTGGTGGTGGTGGGGGGGGGGGAGGGAACCCACATCAACCACACATAAAGTGATATAAAACCAAGACCAGGTTGCTTGAAACAATCTTGTTCTGAGTAACCATCTATGACAATTTCACTTGGAAAGAGTCACATTTGAGGAACACAAGCTGGCATCTGTAGGTGCCGTCTGGTGTAGAGTTACACACTGAAACCTCTAGGCTGTGTTGATTAAAAAGCCGAGGAAAGCAGAAGAGACTGAATACTGAAATAAAATTTTATAAGCAAATCAATCACAAACAAAATGAAAACAAAACAGTGACATGAACAGGGATAGATTTGTCAAAGAAGAAGAAGGAAAAGAAAGGAAATTTAAAGAAAATTTTAAAAATATGTAAAAGAAGCGAAATTAAGGTAGAAATCTGGAACAAAAGAAAATAAACAAGAAAAGGTTATAAGGTACAAATAAAATAAAATATAAAAAAGCAATACAGCACAAACCACCATCAGACCCCCCCCCCCCCCTTTCCCTAAAATCTAGATTACAAACAGCTTACAAAAATACATTGAGTAAAAGAAAATTCAGTGAACAGTAAGAAGAACATAAAATGGTACAGTGGCAATGTTTTGGTACAATCAACTGCACTGAATGGTGGCCAATCAACGGGAAGGCGCCATCAGACTTCACTACCAAGCAGCCGGCTTTAGAAAGAAAAAAAAGCAACGCTAAATAAATCAATGTATAAAAAAACACCCACCGCATGTTCACGAGATGTTTTTTTTTTTAAAAACAAAAAATCATATAAATGGACAGGGGTGGGAGCGGGGTGTGGGGGTAGGGAGACAGACAAAGAAAGAGATCCAAAACGAAAGAACGATATGTGAGTTTGTGTGTGTGAGTGTGCGTGTGAGTGCGTGCGTGTGCGTGCGTGCGTGTGTGTGTGTGCATGTGTGTGTGTGTGTGGTGTGTGTGTGTGTGTACATGCACGCGTCTTCACTCTCTTTAGACTGTGTACCCCATTTCTATCTGCCCTTCTGTCTCTCCTACCTCATGCTTGTCTGTCTGTCTGTCTGTCTCTTATCATGGTCTATCTCTGTCTCTGTCATGTCTGTCTGCCCCTTCCCCCTCTCTCGTCCTTGTCGCTAACAGTAACGTTGTCTCTCTTCAAGATGACACCGCGATGAATACTGTCACCTCAAGTGGCTTTTTTCCCATGTCAAATCTCATTACGCGCTGATTCAGCTTCTGTCAATCTCATGACAATTTATCTATAGCGCTACTGCATACCCCCAACATTTTGCCCAAACTGTAAAACTTGTTCCGCCTTTTGAAAGAGTAGGCCATTGTGTACCGGTGGGAACGGATGCCAACATATACAATTCCGGCTAAACACAGGGACTGAATGTAAAAAACCCAAACAAACCCACACGAGTGCTTAGTCATTATCCTCGAAATAAGAGATTTAAGATAAACAAAATAATTTTTTTACGAAGTCCTTCGGATAAGACTATAAACCCGAAGTCCCGAGTGCCAGAACATCTTGCACACACGTTAAAAAAACACACCCAATTCCGCCTTTCACAAGAGTAGGCTGTTGCGTTCCGGTAGGAACGAATGACAAAATAATTATAAACAAAGAATATCGCATGCACACGCGGGGTGTCGTGTTTAGATATCAGCCCCGAACTCGCAATGCATTCACAGTATATGGGGGTAAAATGATCTCGTAGGCAAAACTCTCGCCAGCGGTGACTCTGGAGGCTCTAGCTGAGGGGCAGGGGAAACATCTACGAGTGGTGGTGGGTTTTTTTCCTAGTTCATCATCATCATCATCATCATCAGTCCCGTGACCTTGGCGGTCGTGGGGGAGACACGAAAGACGATGCCGTGGTAAGCCTCCTCCATCCATCTCGGTCCTCGGCTCTGCGCAGTAGTGCCGAGTCATTCATCCTGGTCCATTCTCTGATGTTGTCCATCCATGACTTGTTCTGTCTTCCCCTCTTTCTGCCACCTTCGAGTATTCCCTGCAGTACTGTTTTTGGCAGAGTGTTGTGGCGGGTGACGTGGCCGAACCATGTCAGCTTTTTCTTCTTGACGATGGTGAGAAGGGGTTCCTGTGGACCTGCCAGCCGTGTTATTTGGCTCTTGACAAATTCATTGGTCTTTCGTTCTCTCCAGGATATGCCCAGTAGTTTTTCTATGGCATTTTGTTTCAAATGACTGGATTCGCTTTGCTGTTTCAGCAGTCAATGTCCAGGTTTCACTTCCGTACAGCAGGATAGTCTGAATTAGGGCTTTGTAGAGCTTTAGTTTGATTGGGAAACTGATCTCTTTACTTTTCCATATGGTGGTGAGTTTTGTCATGGAAGATGTTGCCATGGCTATTCTGACTTTGATTTCTGTCGTCGATCGCCCGTCCTTTGTGAGTGTAGCGCCAAGGTATTTAAAAGCGTCTACCTCCTCCAGTTGTTGGCCGTTCATGTAAATTTTAGCAGTGGCGTTGCTCGTGCTGTTCACAAGTACTAGTTAGTTTCTTTTAAATTTTTTTTATATCTTTCTTTGAGATTGTAGCCCAGTTTTGGGAAAAAATGGTACCTAAATTTGATTGTAGTTTATTTTTGCTTAATATTTTGGTCGCTTTTTTCCTCTTTCTCATGTCATCATTATCATCATTTCCTTGTTCCTCCCCCTTTCTTTATCATGAAGCCATCACCACCATCGTTGTCATTGTATCATGTTTTTCTGTCTGTCTGTATACCTCTCTCTCTCTCTGTGCGTGCGTGTGTGTTTGTGTGTTGTGTGTGTTGTGTGTGTGTGTGTGTGTCTGCATCTCTGTGTGTGACTCCCTCTCTCTCTCCTTCCCCCCTCTCTCATCCCCCCTCACACAAATCTCTCTCTCTCACTCACTCACTCACTCTCGCTCTCTCTCTCTACCTCTCTCTCTCTCACTCACTCACTCACTCTCTCTCTCTCTCTACCTCTCTCTCTCTCTCACTCACTCACTCACTCACTCACTCTCTCTCACTCACTCACTCACTTTCTCTCTCTCTCTTGCTCTCTCTCTCTCTCTCTCTCTCTCTCTCTCTCTCTCTCTCTCTCTCTCTCTCTCTCTCTCTCTTGCTCTCTCTCTCTCCTCTCTCTCTCTCTCTCTCTCTCTCTCTCTCTCTCTCTCTCTCTCTCTCTCTTCAAACTTTGTTCTCCACTGTCATGACAGCTCTGACAGCCAGACTGTGTATGAGTTATTTCATTCTGCAAACTCGCCGACTCGGAAATAAACTTTCCCAGGATGTACGTGCGCGCATGGCAAAGCAACGAAGTGTGTGTGTGTGTGTTCGTGTGTATGCATGTGGTGTGTGTGTGTGTGTGTTGTGTGTGTTGTATGTGTGTGCGGTGCGTGTGTGTGCGCCCCTCCCGCCGCGCGCGCAGCGTGTGTGTGTGTGTGGGGGGGGGTGTTGCGTGGGTGTGTGTGCGTGCGTGCGTGTGTGAATGTATGTGTCATGATGTACGTGCGCGCATAGTAAAGCAACGAAGTGTGTGTGTGCGTGCGTGCGTGTTGTGTGTGTGTGTGCGCGCGCGTGCGCCATGATGCACGTACGCGCATGGCATAGCAACCAAGTATGTGTGCGTGCGTGCATGCGCGCGTGTGTGTTGTGTGTGTGTGTGTGTGCATGCACGCGCTTCTCTAGATTGTGGACTCCTTTCTCTTCTTAATACACTCCTCACCCCCACCCCCTCCCCCCTGTTTCGATCTCAGTTCCTTTCCTTTTTGTATGTGTCTCTTCTCCTCTCCATTTTGTAGAATTTTAGGCTTCTCTGTATTAGGCGGTCTAGTTTTTTTTAAAAGATACATTCAAGACATGTGCTATCGTTTACGATCATTTTCATTAGATTTTTAATTTGCTGACATAGGTGCTACCTTTCATAAGGTTTTTATACCCATCTACCTGTATACCTATCTGTCTGTCTGGCTTCTAGTGTGTGTGTGTGTGTGAAAGTTCGGAACGTACATGTGTATGTGTGTGTGAGTGTGTGTGTGTATGTGTGTGAGTGTGTGTGAGTGCGTGTGTGTGTCTTGTGTGTGTGATTGTGGATGAGTGTGTGTGTGTCTGTGTGTATGTGTGAGTGTGTGTGTGTCTGTGTGTGAGTGTGTGTATGTGAGTGTGTGTGTAAGTGAGTGTGTGTGTTTGTGTGTGAGAGTGAACGCGCTTCTCAGTTTTGTCTACTTCTCCTTACCCCTCCCTCTTTCGACCCCACCCCCTCCTCTCCTCTCCTCCCCTCTTTGTCTATGTCTTTTTCTCTTCTATTTTTTTTTTTTACATTTTCAGGCTGATCTATATCACACTGTATAATATTATTGACAGATGCAAAATATGTACTATCGTGTATGAGAAGTTTCATTAGTGATTCAATTTGCTCTTATATATGCTACCTCTCATTAGGTTTTCAATACACGTACCTTATTTTTCTGTCTATCTGTCTGTCTCTTTTGTGTGTGTGTGTGTTGTGTGTGTGTGTGCGCGCGCGCGTGGAGAGGGATGCGCAATGTGTGTGAGTAGTGTGGTGTGCGTGCGCGCGCGCGCCCGGTGTGTGTGTGTGAGTGAGTGTATGTGTGCATGTGTGTGAAAGTTCCGAACGTAACGATTGTGTGTGTGCGTGCCTGCGTGCGTGTGTGTGAGTGTGTGATGTGTGCATTTCATTGATCTTACTTCTTACTTAATTACTCTATCTTACCTATCTATCTATCTATCTATCTATCTATCTATCTATCTATCTATCTATCTAATCTATCTAATCTATCTAATCTATCTATCTATCTATCTATCTGCCTTCTGTCTGTCTGTCTGTCTGTCTATCTATATATGTATCTATTTCTATTCATCAATCGATATTGCCTATTAAATCAGTACGAGTAGCCTATATTTCACAAAAGTTGTATCTACACAAGGTTTCTATGTGCTTACGTGTAAATATACCTTTCCCCGAACTCTCTTTTCGGAAAATTTAATCAAATTACTCCAGAAAATAGCCTGACCTTGACTCTAAAAAATGTTAGTGCAAAATGCTGTTTTTCAATTTTGATGTGTCTCATTTATGACTGTTGCTGATTACAGATACATAAGACGATCGTTACATGTTTATTGACTTGGAGGAGATATTTGTACACAGGAAACGTTTTAAACAAAACTGACATTTGTACGGAGTTGTTAGAAGTTCTGTTGGTGTATTACAGCGTGCAGTAAAACTTAAAATAAAAAAAAAGGCCTTGTATAGTTATATATCAACTCTTGTGAAACGCGTGAAAGAAATCCGTCATTCACGCTTTAATATAGGCTCTTTTGCCTTTAGCTTTCTTCTTCATGAAAAATCAATATCAGCATCTCGCTCTTTCAATGTGTGTATGTATGTATGTATGTATGTATGTATGTATGTATGTATGTATGTATGTATGTTATGTATGTATGTATGTATGTATGCATGCATGCATGTATGTATGTAAGTATTATGTATGTATGTATGCATGCATGTATGTATGTATGTATGTATGTATGTATGTATGTATGTTTGTATGTATGTATGCATGCATGCATGTATGTATGTAAGTATGTATGTATGTATGCATGCATGTATGTATGTATGTATGTATGTAAGTATGTATGTATGTATGCATGCATGTATGTATGTATGTATGCATGCATGCATGTATGTATGTAAGTATGTATGTATGTATGCATGCATGTATGTATGTATGTATGTATGTATGTATGTTATGTATGTCATGTATGTATGTATGTATGTATATGTATGTATGTATGTTGTATGTAATGTATGCATGCATGTATGTATGTATGTATGTATGTATTGTATGTATGTATGTAGTATGTATGTATGTATGTATGTATGTATGTATGTATGTATGTATGTATGTATGATGCATGCATGTATGTATGTAGTATGTATGATGTATGTATGTATGTATGTATGTATGTATGTATGTATGTATGTTGTATGTATGTATGTATGCATTGTATGTATGTGATGTTGTATGTAGTATGTATGTATGTATGTATGTATTATGTATGTATGTATGTATGTCTGTATGTTTGTATGTATGTATTATGCATGTATTTATGTATGTATGAGATGTATGTATGTATGTATGTATGATATCTATACAGAAACAGAGACAGAGAGACAGAGAGACAGTGATATAGATAGAGAGAGAGAGGAGAGGAGAGGAGAGAGAGAGAAGAGAGAGGAGAGGAGAGAGAGAGAGAGAGAGAGGAGAGAGAGAGAGAGAGAGAGAGAGAGAGAGAGAGAAGAGAGAGAGAGAGAGAGAGAGAGAGAGAGAGAGAGAGAGAGAGAGAGAGGAGAGAGAGAGAGACAGACAGACAGACAGACAGACAGACAGACAGACAGACAGACAGACAGACAGACAGACAGACAGAGATTTCGCACGCGCGCGAGAGAGAAAGATTCCAACTTTCAGCACCATTTTGTTGTTACTGTTTTATAACTCCCACCCACCACCCACCCACTCCCCCCCCTCCCCCCTCCCACCCCCGGGGCATTACTCAGAAACCGTTATCTATGTACTACACCGTCCTTAACTCCCCCTTCCATTGCCATTCTCAAAACAGAGCCTGCCATTAAATTCACTCAGATACTGTCCAGAACTTCTGAACCCCTAGCATCGTTAGCCTCTGATTATGAGATTGAGGAGGCTGTAAAGAGGAGACACTCACCTCTGGTTAGTGCTGGAACACGCACATTAAGCAAGCATTGTTCGTGGAAAATGTAAATCTTCACTGGTGCGAAAGCCAGTTATCAAAACATCTTGAGATTTTCGAGATCAGATGACGAGGTGGGGGTGGGTGGTTTCGAGACATTTTTAGAGGTTTGTGATTATTATTATTGTTATTATTATGAGGTGTGGAGGTGGGTGTGGGCGGTAAGGGGGCAGAGTAGCCTCGTGGTTTAGAGCGTTGTATATTGTGATCTGACGGTGATAGAGGGTGCGGTTTGAGTCTTGACAGAGGCAAGATAATTCGAGATATTTTTTTCTCTTCTGGATGGAGTTAACACTAGCGCTGGCTCCACTCTCCTGAAAGTCTGGGTGAGGCTACACACTGAGGTGCCGTGTAGGAACGCTAGCAGAACACCGGGAACGCTAGTAGAACACCTTGCGCACATATCAAAACCACAGCTGCCTTTCTGAAAAAAAAAGCTAAACCACCTATGTCTGATGAGATGGATGACAGGAACATGCCCAGCATGCATCCAGACTGATTCCTGGAAAGGGATGGGAGCTGGCAAATTTGGCTTACCCGCACACAAATGGCTTGAGAAACTTATGTGCAGCGCCCAAACAAGGCCTCAAACAAACAAACAAACAAACAACAACGAAAAGTAGAAATCTGTTAGTCAGGCACGTTGTATGACATGTGTCGTTTGGTGTTATTGTTTTGTACTCTATGCCACGTTTTAAAAAGATTTTTTTAGATATAAAGAAGCGGAGATTTCTCTGGTATAAAAAATCATGTGCAATCGAAATCCCTCGGTTTTTGTTTTTGTTTTGTTGTATTTTTTGTTCCTCGGCTAGAGCTCTGGGGTTAACCAATTGTGAGATATTACGTATGCGACCGTTTTTAAACCACAGGTAGCTGCATTCCGATTTCGGGGATTGAAGCTTCATTCTAAAACTGCCTCCTGTACTGTCCGTGAAATCTAGTTTTTTATTTTTTATTTTTTTTAAAGACTCAGGTTTTAACCAAAAGTAATGATGATCATACTCATCTGCTTATCATTAGTATTAATACATTACTTTGAAGGTCAATAATACATCAATCTCTATGGGATGAATGGTATTTATCGTCGTTGTTTTTTTATGTCTGCAGCCAATCTTGTCTACACATAAAGTTTACCTCTCAATAACCCTATCGTATAACAACGCCTCACCAAAAGACTAACACCACCCACTAAAAAAAAAAAAATATTATATTATATATATATATATATATTATATATTATATATATATTATTATATATTATATATATATTTTATATTATATATTATTATATTATATTATATATTATATATATATATATATATATATATATATATATATATATATATATATATATATATATATATATATTATATATATACATAAGGATGTGAATTTCTTCATCATTGAGGGTGACTTCTCGCTACAGAATTTTGCCAGCAATAGCTGTCTTGTTGCGTGGGTTATTCTAGTTTCTTTCATAAGCCTTTGGCATTAAGCTTGTGGCATTGCATTTCTTGCAATCCTTGTAAGGGTCTTCTACCGCACTACATTCTATTAGTGGGTCGGTGGTCTAGTGGTAACCCACCTACCTACCTAGAAAGCGAAAGGTCCGGGTCCGGTGTGCGGTGGTTTGAACCTAAAATTATTTAACGCAGGCAAAAGAATCCACGGCAACAAGAGAGTTGTTCTGGCAAAATAATGTAGAGAAAAGTCACTCTGATAGGGAAACAAATACAGCTGTAAAGACAAAACAATAATGGGTGGCGCTGCTCTTGTGGCGATACGCTCTTCCCGGGAAGAGCAACCAATTTCACGCAGAGAAATCTGCCGTGAGTAAGAGTGGTATAAAATAAATATATAAAAAATTGGACATATTTTTTGATACACGAGAAATATCTGGCTGTTTTGTATTGTTTCATATTACTGAGAAATTAAAGGGAGAAGGGAGTTCTCAATGTGAAAGTCAGCCTGCTTTTTGTGTGAGAAGGTGACTATAGCGCGCTGTTATAGGTGCGTGTGTGTGTACATGCATGCGTGCGCGCGTGCGCCTGTGTGTGTATGTGCATATGTGCTTACATTAGTGTTTTTTGGTGGCGAATACGGTCGATTATTTTCTGTAAACCTTTGCTTCAGGACAACTCTCCACTGACGTAGAATTGTACTACGGGTGCTAAAAGCATGATGTGACTTAAACAGGCACACGCAAACATCTCACGATGGAGAACCTTGAAGCTGTAGCCGAGGAACGAAAAAGACAAACAACAAACAAAGAAACAAAACAACACGAGGCTATGCATCGGAAAGTATTTATTTCAAGTCATATAGATTTGTTATGATTTCAGTTTCTAAGAAAACTTTTAAGATTGCTTTAGAAATGAGTTATATACTTTGCACTGCTGTTACTCACTCACTCACTCAGTCCCATGTCCCAAAGGACGTAGGGGGGACATGAGAGAAGACGCAATAGAGATCTTTTTCCATGCTTCACGATCCTGTGTGGCTAGTAGAAGGTGTTGCAGGGGTTGGGCGATCCAGTCTTTGATGTTGTCAACCCATGATTTGTTTTGGCGGCCTCTTCTTCTTTTGCCTTCGACTGTTCCTTACAAGATGATTTTTGCTAAGGTGTTGTGTCTTGTGTTGTGACCAAACCACATCAGTTTTCTCCTCTTTATGGTGGAGAGCAAAGGTTCTTGGGGGCCCACTCGCTTTTTGATTTCTTCTTTCACATAGTTGTTGGTCTTGTGTTGTTTGTATGATATTTTGAGGAGTCTTTTGTGCACACTTTCCACTGAAGTCCTAAAGAATGAAAAATAGGTAAATTTATCAAAGTTTGATTATACGTTACTTTTGTCAAATCAAAATACATCGATTTTCCGTTTCAAACCTCATACACTTTAATGAGAACTCACACTTGGGAGCGCTTTCTTAACTAGCACCAAAAAAAAACAAACTCCACACTTCAATAGATAAAAAATTGTATACCACTAAGAACTCGAAGACTTGAAACTGTAATTTTTGTCAATCAGTAATCTCCTATCCAAGATCTTTTCCTCTAGTGATGTTTCGTCCAAACGCTCTAACGAGTATTGGTTTTCTCAGCTAACGAACCCAAACCCCAGTGATGTATAGGCTAGCATTGAGTGCAAGTCTTATACTAAGATGCTGTTTGATACTAGCCTTGGAAGCATTTGAATGATTTATAATAAACGTAGAGAGACTGGCTGTTACATTTGTTGCCATTGTGTGTGTGATATTTCTCACACAAAACGCTGTGTTATTCCGAACTCTCCCTTTTTGTCTTTGGCATCGACTCCTCCTCCTCCTCCTCCTCCTCCTCCTACTACTACTACAACTACTACTACTACTACTACTACTACTACTACTACTACTACTACTACTACTACTACTACTACTACTACTGCTTCTGCTGCTGCTGCTGCTTCTGCTGCTGCTGCTGCTGCTGCTGCTGCAGATAACGAAATAATCATAATATTGATGCATACATGCTTGCTTTACGGCCATAAATGTAACAGCTAGTCTGTAAGTTTATCATAAATCATTCAAATGGTGATATAATTATGGAATTGTTAGAGCGCTGAATCGTGTAAAGCAAACAATCCAAAGCATTTACCTCCCTTCCTTCCTTCCTATCACACTGCTATAACTTCAGACCGCAAGAGCATCGAAAGACAGACTTTCTTTCCCACATAAGCAACAACAACAAACAAACAGACAGAAAAAAACCCAAACCATCTGTGGCTTAAAGATTAGCCACAATCAGACGGACGCAGGTCACCATGGCAACGAGAAAGCTGGGTTAGGTAAACAAAACCCGTTTCCTAAGCAACGGTCGGCTAGCCTGACGTTCAGGCAAGGGCGGTAAATCTGGGTGTCGTAAAATTGTCTCCGTCCTTTTCAGTGTGGCAGACGACACAGATTGTGTTGCAGCAGTTCCTTTTGTGCTCCGGTCAACTTTGGCAAGTATTCTGCTGATTGTTCCTACATAATATACATACTTTTTTGGGGACGGAGGTAAGAATGTTTTATAAGCTTCAAAGTTTAACTAGACTAGAACTTTTTAAATGTTTAACAAAACCACGGTTTTATTTCGTGTCTGGACTTTTTCCTTGTATTTTCCGAAGACGTTTTGCAGAAAAAAGCCCACGAGAGCGAGCGAGCAAGCGAGCAGAGAGAGAGAGAGAGAGAGAGAGAGAGAGAGAGAGAGAGAGAAGAGAGAGAGAGAGAGAGAGAGAGAGAGAGAGGAGATTTTCATATCTATGTTGAACAATCTGTTGTCCATTACCTTTTCATAATGTTTGGCTTTCCCTAAAAAAGACAGACAGACAGACAGACAGACAGAGAGAGAGAGAGAGAGAGAGAGAGAGAGAGAGAGAGAGAGAGATATTTACATATCTATGTTGAACAATCTGTTGTCCATTACCTTTTCATAATGTTTGGCTTTCCCCTAAATAAGAGAGAGAGAGAGGAAGAGAGAGAGAGAGAGAGAGAGAGAGAGAGAGAGAGAGAGAGAGAGAGAGAGGAGAGAGAGAGAGAGAGAGAGAGAGACCTAAGGAGAAAGAAGTTATTGAGAGACACGAAGAAACAAGAGAGACTGAGTCAGATGGACAGAGGCAGCCAAGTCAAAAGAAAGGTACTTTTGTCCTTCCATGGGGGGCAATTACAGAACTCATCTCTGACAGGCACGCAATATAGTAAAGAAATTGGACTTTAGGAATTGCATGAATGGGCCATTGACTGATAGCTGTTTTAGCATTCCGAAACAATTTCAAATCCAAATTCACACACGCGCACACACACACACACACAGAGGTACACAGACACACACGCAGACACACACAATACTCTCACACACATATGTATATATATATATATATATATATATATATATATATATATATATATATAACGCAAACATACACACACATACATACATACATACACACATACATACATACATACATACACATACATACACCATACATACATACATATACTTTCATTTCATTTTCATTTATACCACTTTAAGTCACGAGATTTTTCTGCGTGAAATTCAGGCTGCTCGCCCCGGGGAGAGCACGTCGCCACAAGAGCAGCGCCACCTTTTTTTTTTCTTGGTCTGCAACTGTATTTCTTTCCCTATCAGAGTGACTTTTTTCTAAGAATTTTGCCAGGGACAACTCTCTTGTTCCCGTGGGTTCTTTTACGTGCGCTGCATAAATTTTTTGTAACACACGGGACCTCGGTTTATCGTCTCATCCGAAAGACTAGCGCCCAGACCACCACTCATGGTCTAATGGAAGGGGGAAAAGTTTCGGGCCCAGACGGGATACGAACCACGCACACTTCCGACCCGGACTTTTCGCTTTCTAGACAGGCGCGTTACCTCTAGACCACCTATCCACGTCCGTACGAACATAATGTATGCATTCACACATCCATACATACAGACATACATATACGCGTGCGCATGTACAGATCCACCCATCCACCCATCCATTCATCCATCCATCCATCCATCCACCACCACCCATCCATCAACCACCCACCCACCCATCCATCCATCCATCCATTCATCCACCCATCCATCCATCCACCCATCCATACATCCATCCATCCATCCATCCATCCACCCACCCACCCCCCACTCACTCACAGAGACCAAGGCTGGTGCGGAGACAGACAGGGAGATAATATTATAGACCGACACCCAATTCGACAGAAAGACCGGATAAAGGGAGACAAACACAGCCAGTAAGTACTCAGGAGCCGATTGTTCACTTGGCAATAGCGCTTGTGCCTGAGGAGCTGGACATCACACACAACTTAGCCCCCGTGTACACAGTGCTTGGCTGCATCAGGGGCTGCTAATTCCTCCATCTGAAGTGCGAATATTGACAGAACGTGGGCGAGGAGCAATGAATCGATTTTTTTTTGTTCCTGAAGGGGTGGGGGTGGGGGTGGTGATGGGAGGGGAGGGGGAGAGATAACCCTAAGTGGTTAGAACGTTGTACACGTGATGGGGTGATGACTGATGGCACGGGTTTGAATTCCTACTGAGGTCTCTGAGGGTATTCTTTTTTTTCTTTTTTTTCTCTTTTCTTTTCTCTTTTCATTTTTCTTTTTTTCTTTTTTCTTTCTTTTTATAAAGTTAGTATTAGTGTCAACTCTGTTCTCATGAAAGTGTTTGGGATGAGACTATAATAACCGTTGTCCCGTGCGAACGCCAGCAAACCATTTTGCTCACACGCTAAAAACCTGTCCACTTTTGGTAAAGGATGAAGCTGGCTATGGGCAGTGGTGTTGAAGACACGAACATACCCAATTAGCACCCTGTGATCTGGACCATCAAAGACTGGACCGGCCTTGACATGGATGGCTCCTTGTTGCTGAGAAAGGCTTGAAGACAGTTCATATAGATGATCCTGGAGTGAATTATCGACCAACGCGTCCCGCATGACCCCCCCCCCCTCCCCGTTCCCCGACGACCCTTATGGTCAGAGGACTGGTGATTATAATACTGATGCTGATGCTGTTATGGTCAGAGGACTGGTGATTATAATACTGATGCTGATGCTGTTATGGTCAGAGGACTGGTGATTATAATACTGATGCTGATGCTGTTATGGTCAGAGGACTGGTGATTATAATACTGATGCTGATGCTGTTATGGTCAGAGGACTGGTGATTATAATACTGATGCTGATGCTGTTATGGTCAGAGGACTGGTGATTATAATACTGATGCTGATGCTGTTATGGTCAGAGGACTGGTGATTATAATAACTGATGCTGATGCTGTTATGGTCAGAGGACTGGTGATTATAATACTGATGCTGATGCTGTTATGGTCAGAGGACTGGTGATTATAATACTGATGCTGATGCTGTTATGGTCAGAGGACTGGTGATTATAATACTGATGCTGATGCTGTTATGGTCAGAGGACTGGTGATTATAATACTGATGCTGATGCTGTTATGGTCAGAGGACTGGTGATTATAATACTGATGCTGATGCTGTTTTATGAGGTCAGAGGACTGGTGATTATAATACTGATGCTGATGCTGTTATGGTCAGAGGACTGGTGATTATAATACTGATGCTGATGCTGTTATGGTCAGAGGACTGGTGATTATAATACTGATGCTGATGCTGTTATGGTCAGAGGACTGGTGATTATAATACTGATGCTGATGCTGTTATGGTCAGAGGACTGCTGAATATAATACTGATGCTGATGCTGTTATGGTCAGAGGACTGCTGATTATAATACTGATGCTGTTATGGTCAGGGGACTGCTGATTATAATACTGATGCTGTTATGGTCAGAGGACTGCTGAATATAATACTGATGCTGATGCTATTATCGTCAGAGGGCTGCTGAATATAATACTGATGCTGATGCTGTTATGGTCAGAGGACTGGTGATTATAATACTGATGCTGATGCTGTTATGGTCAGAGGACTGGTGATTATAATACTGATGCTGATGCTGTTATGGTCAGAGGACTGGTGATTATAATACTGATGCTGATGCTTTTACGGTCAGAGGACTGCTGATTATGATACTGATGCTGATGCTGATCTGGATAGGGATGGACTCGGCAAGGTTAAAACTTTCTCAAGAGACAGTGCCTGAAATTTTACTGCATTGCTCCACCATTCCCTTCAGAATGATTTTATGAGGGAGGAAGTCAGTCCGTCATCTGTTTGTTCTTTCTATTCGCCTGAAAGGTTATCTGCCCACACCTTCAAACTTCTAGTCTTCTCTAAGTACAAGTGTGTGATTTTAGACAAACTTAGAGGGCAAGATCGTGTGAGCGAAAGAGCATGTAAATATTGTGGATCTGCTATCCTCCATCCCACTGGTCCTTGTAGATCGGTGGTCTAGAGGTACTGCTGCTGGCTAGAAAGCAACAAGTCTAGGCTTCATGTGTGGGGTGGTTTGATACCCGTTTGTGCCCGAAACTTTTCACCTATCCACTAGACCGCGAGTGGTGGTCTGGGTGCTAGTCTTTCCGATGAGACGATAAGCCAAAGTCTCGTGTGCAACACGGAAAAGAAACCACAGCAACAACAAAGTTGTCCCTGGTGCAGTTAAGTTATGTAGAATAAAATCTACACTGATAAGGAATCAAATATACGTGCAGAGAGGAAAAGGAATAAGTGGGTGGCGCTGCTCTTATGGCTACGCGCTCTCCCCGGGGAGAGCAGCCCCAACTTCACTCAGGGAGGACTGCCGTCAATTTAGGATACAATACATTAGTAGAACTGCTCTTCTAAGATGAAGTTTAGTATTTGCAGCAGATGTTCTGACTGGGATAACACCTACGACTTCGGTTTATAGCTTTATTCGCGGAAATGGAGTCTAGTACCAGTGTCAACTCCAAAAAGAATTCCTTTGAAATGGCACTTAGCTCACTGGGGACTCAAACCCGTGTCCTGGTATTCTGAGATCACCAGTGTAATGCTCTAAGCACTAGGCTATGTCGACTCTATTCTGGTATATCTAGATGTTGGAAATAACTGGTATCAGTAAGAATTATTTGTGACGGCACATAAAGGTTATGAAAGATTTTCTTGATATTCGGTACAATTGTGTTAAGAAATGCCATTCATATCAACTCTTTGTTTTGCTAATGTATGAATGTTTACAGAATAACCATCAAACTTTTTAACAATATAAAATTGCTTGGAGACTGTATTCAACTTTGCAAAACGGCAACAAGAAAACCCACGATGTTTCGATTCATGGTGCTTAGAAATGCAAGAGATTGAGGCATTGAAATGTTACATTTACGCACGCATGCAAGCATGCGCGTGCGCACGCGCACACACACATTATATACACTCCAAACTCATACACATACATACCCCTCACACACACAACTCCCCAACCCCACCCTGTCACACACAAACAAACACACACATACAGACAGACAGACACACACACACACACACACAAAGCAAATGCATTGCTAGTTCAATGTACCATCTGGAAATAAAAATTTGACTCGACTTGACTTGACTAGGCTTCAACACACACACACACACATACATAACACACACACACACACACACACACACACACACGACACACACACACAACACACACACACACACACACACACACACACACACACACACACACACACACACACACACACACACACACACACACGACAACGATATATCAATTTACCGAGGATCAGACGAGAGGTCTCCCACAGTCTATCAAGGTGTCAAAGAATACCTTCCCAGAGGAAGCCTCTCTCCTCACCTCCAGGTCTGCTAGAACTGACTGTGCCATTCGCTGAGAGAATTCATTTCTCCCTGACACCAGGGACCCTCCCACACTGTCCAGTTTCAAGCATCTTGCTGGCTGTGTCTTTTCCACTCGTGACTGCATAGTCTTCTGGTGAAGGATTAGTTATGTTGAATATAGACGATACAAGTTCAGTTTAGAGACGAATTATTCAGTCGTGGAAAAGGACATGTTTTGGTGTTTGGGGGCTATGTCTGTGTGTGTATATAGGCGTTTTTTGTGTTATGGTGTGTGTGTGTGTGTGTGTGTGTGTGTTTAAGGGGGTGTTTGTGTGTGTGTGTGTGTGTGTGTGTGTGTGTGTGTGTGTGTGTGTGTGTGTGTGCGTGCGTGCGTGCGTGCGTGTGAAATGTTTTTGGTGTTTGGGGCTATGTCTGTGTGTATAGGCGTTGTTTGTATTATGGTGTGACAAATTCAAATTGACAAATTCTTTTATTTTGAGGATAATGAATAAGCACACATGTGCTTTTTTACATCCAGTCCCCAAGTGCAAGTTTAGAGACGAATTATTCAGTCGTGGAAAATGAAATGTTTTGGTGTTTGGGGCTATGTCTGTGTGTGTATAGGCGTTTTTTTTGTGTTATGGTGTGTGTGTGAGTGTGTGTGTGTGTGTGTTAGGAGGGGGGGTGTTGTTTGTGTGTGTGTGTGTTGTGTGTGTGTGTGTGTGTGTGTGTGCGTGCGTGCGTGTGAAATGTTTTGGTGTTTGGGGCTATGTCTGTGTGTATAGGCGTTGTTTGTGTTTAGAGATAAAGGGGGTGTGTGTATGGTGTGTGTGAGTGTGTGTGTTTGTGTGTATGTGTGTGCACGTGTGTGTGTGTGGAGGGGGAGGGGTGTTTGTGTGTGTGTGTGTGTGTGTGTGTGTGTGTGTGTGTTGTGTGTGGTGTGTGTGTGTGTGTGTGTGTAAGACATTATCAAGCTCGCAACCCCCAACAAACAAATCTCTAACTTAAACGGGAAAACTATGGCCGGGAAATACTTTCCCAGTTAATGAGATTATTTCATCTGTGACAAATACATACAATTTGGTTTTACACAGCGTCATTCTATCGTATTCTATCTAACTTTTGTGAAGGTTTGAAAGATTGTCAACACTTTCTTTATTTTCATGACTAGATTTATCGGAAGAAAAACTGGTTAGTTACAAATACAGTGACATGGTACAGACAGTTTCTTCGTGAAGAATGCTTTTAAGGTGATACAACTGTCCGTGTCCTTGTTTTCTCATGTAGTAATTCGTGCTGTAACCAGTAAAGCGAGGACATAGGTGGGTCAGTGAAACCCAAGCAAAGGGCTGTAGACACTTCAGTGCTGGTCAGAGAACATTAACCACACTCTCTCTTTTTTTTTCTCTCCAACAGTCTGTGGCAGTCGTTTTTTGTGCTTTGCTCTAAGTTTTTTCCCCGCAGAATACATAATTATGTAATGACTTGACTTGATGTGACTTCTCCACTAATACTTAAAGGAATATATCTGGAGCATTCGACTGGATTTTCGGGCAAAATATTCTGGCCAAATTGATACAGACGGACCCATCCCTGACCAGATTGCAGGGCACATGCTAGGTATGTTTCAGTCGTCCATGCCTCTGGTCGTAGGTGTCATACTCTAAAACCGGATGGGTTTTGCAATGAAGAGTGCGTGGAATCTACCATCTGGAGAGGGAAGGACCCCGACAAGTATCAACTTGACCAGAACACACTGCCTGAAAATTCAGCCAAATACTCCACTCCTGAAGATGCACTCGTGATCTGACAGCGTGGGTTCGAACCCAGGTTCGAGCCACCACCGAGACGTTCGTTTCAGGGGATTTCCTTCCCCTCGAGTTCACATCAGTGCCGATTCAACGTCCCCCAAAAGTCCTTCGGATGAGAAAATAAGCCTAAGTTCAGTGTACGAATGCACACAGAACATCTTACACACACAGTGAAAGCTGCTCCGTCTTTCGGAAGAGTAGGCCATTTGTACCGGTGGGAACAGATGCAATACTTACTGAACCCCATGCATAGGGTTACTGGATGTAAAAAAGACACCAAAACGTTCGTAAATGAATATTCCATTATCCTCGAAAAGTAATAACAGAATTTTTTTTTAAAAACGTAAACAAATAATTACAAGATGTTGACTATTTTCCCAAATAAAAAATAAATAAATAAAGTAGATAAATAATTACAAGACGTTGACAATTTTACCACGGTCACCCCCCCCCCCCCCCCCACCATCTTCCCACCCGCACCCCCACCCCCACCCCCGATTATGACCTTTGACACCTGTGTGGCACACACTTCAAGAAAGCAACGTGATAGACAAAATCGTATTCATCGTATCTGTCATATTTTCTTTTTCCTTCTGTCTGGCACGGAATAGTTCTATGAGAGGCCGTTCGTTGACTGTCTGTGGCCAAGTTCAACACTCTTCTGCCAATGGCTGGAACCATTTTCTGGCAGTTCCACGGGGCATCATCATAGCGCCTTGTCTATTGCTCTGCCTCCCCCCCAGTGTCCATCTTTCTCACTCTCCACAGGAGTCCATTTGTCTGTGTGTTTTCTCCCTTTTCCTTTGCAAGACTGTAGAGAAGCTGATTGGAAGGGTGTGAAGAGTCCTGTCTGTAGACAAAGTTGCTGCTTTTTGGGTCATATGTAGCAAATGGGTTTATTCTTTTAGTTGTCAAATTTAAAATTAAAAAAATATTGCACACATAACAAACAAACACACACACACAACACACCACACACAGTACAAACACAACACCCACACTACACACACACACACACCACAACACACACACACACACACACACACACACACACACACCACACACACACACACACACACCACACACACACACACTCTCTCTCTCTCTCTCTCTCTCTCTCTCTCTCCCTCCTTTATTTTATGGAGGTTTTGCTTTTTTTGGTTCTGTTTTAGTTTGGGTTTGGGGTTGTTGTTTTTTTGAGGGGGACTATTCGGTTGTTGCTCTTGGTTCTTGCTATTTTTTCGGTTGTTTCTGTGTTTTCTGCTCTGCTTTCTTTCTTACTTGTTGCTACTTTCTCTCTCTCTCTCTCTCTCTCTCTCTCTCTCTCTCTCTCTCTCTCTCTCTCTCTCTCTCTCTCTCTCTCTCTCTCTCTCTCTCTCTCTTCGGTGATTTTTGTGGGGAATTTTGTGTAGATATTTTTTTCTATACTGTGTAAGTGTATTGCTATGGGCTTTATTTTATTTTATTATCATACATATCCTTAAGAGCGGGGACAAGATGTAAAAAAAGCACATGGGTGCTTATTCATTATCCTCGAAATAAAATAATTTGTCATTGTCATTGTCTTTCTTTCTCGCTCACGCTCTCATTCTCTCTCTCTATCTCTCTCTCTCTCTCTCTCTCTCTCTCTCTCTCTCTCTCTCTCCTCTCCTCCCCCTCTCTCTCTCTCTCTCTCTCTCTTCCCTCTCTCTCTCTCCTCTCTCTCGCCCCCTCCCTATCTCTCTCTCTAGTTATATTCCGTTTTTGTTGTAGCTGCATTGCTATACCCGAAGTCGGAATGTGGTTACCTTCATGGTGGGAAAAACGGTCGCATACGCAAATTTTTACCATTGGTGAACCTCGGAGCTCTAGCCGAGGAACGCAAAGAGATATTGAACCTTCTCATTACCATACTGCACGAAAAAAAATCAACATAGTAACCATGACTCCTTAAGAAGTTTAAACAGAAGTCAAGTCAGTCCAGTGTTACTGTAGCGTCAATGACACTTAATTCCTACTTTCTTATGTATTCATCTGCATGCATTTATCATAACTTAGCCGGCATTCGTTTTAATTATTCATTCAGTGATATTCTGCGTTCAACATATCCGCTATCACTATAGTGTTAGAGAAAGTTTTCTAGCGTTACTGTGAGTTTAGCCGTCTGTGATCCCAGTGATTATTTTGTCACCCACCTTCCCGTAGGAGAGAGAGAAGAGAGAGAGAGAGAGAGAGAGAGAGAGAGAGAGAGAGAGAGAGAGAGAGAGAGAGAGAGAGAGAGAGAGAGAGAGAGAGAGAGAGAGAGATGAAAAGAAAGAGAGAGAGAGAGAGATGAAAAGAAGAGAGAGAGAGAGAGAGAGAGAGAGAGAGAGAGAGAGAGAGAGAGAGAGAGAGAGAGAGAGAGAGAGAGGTTACAGGATACCACCCAATTCCAGACCAAATTCTGTAGGGAAGGTCTTGGGAAACGAAATTCCCAGCTGCCAAGTGCCTTAATTGTCGTTTTAGTTGCAAATTGTTCAGGGACAAGAACTGACGCCTCATCTGGGTTGCTTGTGTGCCGCCGCTTATCGTTCCTGACTGATAGAGAAAAAGAAAGAAAGAAAGAAAGGGAAGAAAGACAGAACAGAGCTAATGTTTTCCGTCATTGCTTTGCTAGGTCGTTGTGGTCAAGTGGCACCACCACGCTCGTCTAGAATATGAGAAGTTGTGGGTTTGATCCCAATTGAACCCGTACGTTCCTCTATCTGCTAGGCCTTGATTGGTGATCTGGTTTGCTAGTCTTTTGGATGAAACGATAAACTGAAGTCCTATATGCAGCACACATTTATCGAACGTGAAAGATCAAACTGCAATTCGAGATTTGCATCTGAAAAAAAATGCTCAGAAGCAACTCTCATAGGAAAACAACGACACACAAGCAGGAAAAATGAAATAAGTCAAGGGTGTCATTGCTCTTATGGCGACGCGCTCTCCTAGGGAAGAGCAGCCTGGATTTCGTCCAGAGGAATCTGCTGCCAAGTCAAAGTCAAGTCAAGTCAAGTCAAACTGATCTTTATTGAGGGTGAAAGAATAAGATGAGTCTGAAAGCGGGATACAATTCAACACAACACAGAATAAGGACTATGATACCAGGATAGCCATGTTTTCTGTATCTGTTAGCTCATTTACAGCAATCAAAGGCATGGCTATAGGAACACAGAGTGATCTAACAAGTTGGAAAGGCGTTTTTCCAGACAAAAAGCGGATGGACTAACTGCCGCTGCGGCTGGTATTTCTGTCTCTTTTCTTTGATTGTTCAGTGAGTAACGGGTCATTTCCAGACATATTAAAAATCGTGGGAAGAACTGTAGGGAGTAGGCAGCAAATAGAATTCTAAATGCTACCACTGAAAACTGAACTGATGACAATTTTCGATTAAAAGTTGACGCAACTTTTCCCACTTATATCTAGTAGTGACAAAGGCCTTCAAGTAAGAGACTGCTACACACATTTCGGAGTTGTTCCTACAAATAATTGTAAATGGGTATTTACCTTGAAACTGTTTGTTTAAAATATGCTGCATTAATTGCTAGAGCAAGCGATCATTGAATCTTGAAAAGCTAGTACATTTGCATCAGTTGGATTTTTTGGGATGTTGTTACGGGCAAGGGTTATAAAAAGTTAAAAGAAAGGAAAATGTACCCTTGGATTGCATGAGAATTATCAGTTAAATGATTCAAGGCCAAACACGTCCTACACATAGTTCTGAGACTAGAGTCACAAGTTATGGAGATAGACATCACCGGCGTCAACTGTTGTGTTGTTTCATAGATGCTCCCTTGACGTACTGGGCAACAATCATGTCTTTCTTGACTTCGGCCTTCGGTGAACTAGTGGGGTGGTCACCATCCCTCCCTGACAGACAGACACTGCAGTACAGAAGATGGCATCAGAGTTATGCCAGGCGAAAAAATCAAATGTATAGTTTTGTTTGCGGAAATTGAATCAAAAATCATGCACGGGTTGATATAATAATAAAAATAATCACTAATATAATAATAACAAATATTTTAATAATAATAAGGGTGATGATAATAACTAAATATGATGATGTAGGTGAGAATAATAATAATATATAATTAAAATGTTATGAAATAATTATAATAATAATAATAATAGAATTAATATAATAATAATATGAATGTTATGGATTTAATAGTCGCTGAATCTTGTAAAGCAACAAATCAAAGCGCTCAGATGACTTTTTTTATATCGAGGATAATGGAATGAGCACTCATGTGCTTTTTTACATCCAGTCCCCTGTGTATGCGGTTTTGTAAATTTTGTCATCTGTTCCCACCGGCACACAATGGCCTACTCTTTCGAAAAGCGGAACAGGATTTAACGTGTGCGCAAGATGTTCTGCATGCATTCGCGCACGGGGCCTCGGTTTTTAGTCTCATCCGAAGGACCGATATGCCAAATCCTGATTCGAAAATCATGCTATATATTAATGATATAAACAATTCCTATTTTAAAAAATCAAGCTCAGGGGTTGTTATGATAAAATTCTTAAACATTTATAAATCCTCAAGGTGAGGAAACGTTGGAGCTGACAACTCTTCTAGTGACTTTTCTCGGTCTTTTAGCATTGTTTGAAAAAAAATTCTGATATATAACCCAACTTTAGCCGAGTCTCAGAACCTTTGCATCGTTTTCGGAATTACTCAAATATTGCATTATTTGTTTATCAGTGTCTGACATTAGTCTGGTAAATTCCTTTTATTCATTCTTAACTGGTTTCAAACAACAATCAACATTAAAAAAAAATTTAAGGCACATCCACCCTAAACTCATTTTCTAAGTGCAGTTCACTATTTGACCTCAACATCCACTCTCCTTTCCCAAAACAACTTTGTAGCCCCACTCCCTCTCCACCCCCCCCCCCCC
>CM054134.1:115351552-115361552 GCA_028751875.1 Rapana venosa
AATTTGATTATAGTGGAGATGCCTTGCCCACAGTACATCCCCACTCTCTCGGCCAAGTGGGCATAAGGACAGTCAGCGTTGGAGATGTACTCCAAAGGCCAACCAGCCCCCAGGGCTGCAGCACATAAGGACTGTGCAAGTCAAGCCTCCTAGTCAGAGTCATAGTCGATCACTAAAGACTAAGCTGTAAAGTGGAATTCCATGAGTGGGAAAGCCACTGGTCATACAGCCTCTCACTTTGCTGTTGCCCCCAGCGTCAATGGTTTAATCAAGAACTGTGATAAAGCCCAGGCGCTGACGGCTGAAAAAGTACAAAGCGGAAACAAGGAGAAGGATAGAAAAGAGGGAATTTCTAGCTAGCGCAGAATTTCCAGAAGTTGGGAACGCGATTTATACTGACAGACCCTGGCCTAGGCATCCCCATGGGGGAACTGACTCTTTAAGCTGTTTGTTGTGGACAAGTGGAATCTAGTGGAGCACACCCTCCCCAAGATTACAGTATGCCAGTTACGTCCCTGACATCCATGCCACCAGTCATAACCGGCCATTTCTATGTAAAAGTGGGATGTAATTTTGGTTTAGTGTGTGCCCAAGATCTTCTGCACCTATTTGCACATCGGACCTCAGTTTATAGTCTGATCCGAAGACATTTCAAGGGGGGGGGGGAGAGAGTTTATGCCGATAGTGAGTAACTGCATAGGAAATACCTATCATCATTTTTTTCCACCACAGACTCCTCAATAACAATGAAACCAGATCCCTCAGGCAGTGAAGCACCAAAGTACAATAGTGTAACTAGTATGCTATTCTAGCCCCTTGCCCGGGCCCCGAGACCCTCTCCTGACCCTCCCCCCCCCCTCCTGCCCCTCCCCTCCAAGAAAAAAATACAAAATAAAAAACTTCCCAAAACAAACAAAAAAATTTAAATACACCACCCCGGAAAACAAACAAAAAGCCCAAAACGAAACAACCAGCCAAACAAACAAAAAAAAGTCAAAGTAAAAAAAAACCACCACCAAGTCAATATATGGGCCGAACATCCCTCCCACCCCCCCACCCCCCACCACCACACCTCTCCCGCCTCTCTCCCCCCTCTCCCACCCTCATCCACGATTATAGTTGAACATCAAAAAGCCAAGACACGTAGGAAATCACCTGACGAGAAAAAGGGAATAATAGTCAAAGTCAAGTCAAGTCAAGTCAAATACGCTTTAATCATCCCATGAAGGGCAATTACAATACTGACAGGCACACTGATACCTATAAATTATCCCACAAGACACAAGAAAAATACATATCAGATTGTTATAAATATTCTAAGATAGCTTTAAAACATTATCATACACAAACACAAACCCAAGTGCGCGCGCACACACGCACCGCGTACACACACACACACACACACACGCACACACACACACACACACACACACACACACACACACACACACACACACACACACACACACACACACACACACACACCACACACACACCAATGTAGGAATACAATGTTGTAAAAAACATTGTTTGGAAAAGATATAAAAAAAATTTTTACGCGTGCACGCACGCGCGCACTCACACACACGCGCACACCCATACACACACACACACACACACCAATATATGAACACAGTTTTATCACACATACACACACACGTGAACCCGCACACCATAATGACCATTGTCTAGTAAAGACATAAAACACACACACACACACACAATTTAGAAATTGTACATTGGGCATACTGTGTCCCACACCGTGACCTTCAGCGGTGTCAACCTGAAGAGCCCTCTTGTGTGTGGCAGCGATGCGAGGCCATCATCACAATGGGACATCCTTTGCCTGTACACATGCTTCACAAGAACAACGCATGTCTAGTCTTTCTTCCAGACCTGGCTATACCGTTGAGAGGTTGCAGCTTTGGTATTTTCCCTGTGACTTGCTTGAACCCTTCCATAACTTTTCGAGGCGTTATCAGAATACTGCACTGAGCTGTTGTAGGATATGTATTGTGTTGTGTAGTATTGCATTGTAATTTATAATATACTGTACTGTATTGTAGTTGTAGTTGTATTGTATTGTAACGTGATGCGTGTGTAAGAGTAGGATGGATGCAAGCGCTTTGATTTTGTTTTTTTGCAAGATATAGCGCTATATAAATTCTATTTATCCTCCTCCTCCTCCTCCTCCTCCTCCTCCTCCTCCTCCTCCTCCTCATCATCATCATCATCATCATCACCACCACCACCACCACCACCACCACCACCACCACCACCACCACCACCACCACCACCACCATCATCACCATTGTCATCATTATTATTATAATTATTATTATTATTATTATTATTATTACTATCATTATTAATTATTGTATTGTATAATATTTTCAGTTATGGCAGACTATTTTTTGCATGAAATTCGGGCTGTTCTCTCTGGGCACAGTGCGTCGCCACAAAAGTAGCGCCACTTTTTATATTTTGATGGTTGGATGTGCATTTATATTTGTTTATTTTATCATAGCACCCTCTTTCTACAGAACTTTGCCAGAAAGAACTCTTTTGGTGCCACGGGTTCTTTTACATGCACTTCAAGCATTTTGCACACAGGACATTGTTTTCACATCTTGTCTGAAAAAAATGATTACCCAGACCACTCATGATCACTCAAGGTCTAGAGTAAGGGGAACAACTTTGGGCACAAACAGGGATCAAACCCACACTTGTGGTTTTAGGCAGGGTGTTATCTTTACTGACCACTACACCCAGTGTGTATCTGTGTGACACTGGAAACTTCAACCTGGCACAGCCTCTCTCCCTCCTTCCCTCTCTGTCTGCATGCCTGTCTGACTCTGTTTGTCTGTCTGCCAGTCATTCTCTCTCTCTCTCTCTCTCTCTCTCTCTCTTTTCTCTCTCTCTCTCTCTCTCTCTCTCTCTCTCTCTCTCTCTCTCTCTCTCTCTCTCTCTCTCTCTCTCTCTTTCACTCTTTTTTCGCAAAGGGCTGGATGTAAAAAAGCTATTGTTATGCCTATTCTATAACCCTCTATAAATAAAATTTGTTCATTGTTCTTTCTCTTGAAGACCATTGTGTGCCGGTGGGAACGGATGGCAATATTTGCAAAACTGCACGAGGACTAGATGAAAAAAAAAGCACACGAGTGCTTATTCCATTATCCTCGAAATAAAAGAATATATATATCTCTCTCTGTATCTTTCTGTCTGTCTGTCTGTCTCTGTCTGTCTGTCTGTCTCTGTCTGTCTGTCTGTCTCTGTGACCTTTTGGAATACAATAGTCCTCCCCTTGGTTCTTTTAATCAGGGCTGTTGTGATATGTTTAACGACATTTCTAATACCGGCATGTACGATAGAATGTCTTTGGTCTTTGGTAATGGTCTTTTGTGTCAAGAATTCTGCCATATTTATTTGAGACTTGCACACAGCCTCAGTTTCTCTGACCCTGTCTGTGTGCGTTGTATGATTGTCTGTCTGCCAGTGTGTCTTTTTCTCTCTCCTTCCCTCACAGAACCATACTTTCAGTCGGATTGTTTCATCAGAATTTCATTTGAAGGAGAATTGTAGTTTTAAAAAGAAAGATTATTGGCTGTAAAGTATGCTCTCAGTTGTAATTTATTATTTATTCGATTTATCCATTTAGTTAAAAGATATGGATTAATGAGCTTTTCTTTACATCAGTCTCCGCGTGCATGCAGGTTTTGTAAATCATATCGTGATCTGTTCCTACCAGCATAAATGGTCTAATATTTATAATATCGGTTGCTGAAGTCATATATTCTTCACCTGTAAGACCATTGCTGTAATTAGTTGTGGGATGTACAATTACATATATATAATAGGTACTTTGGTTTGAATGCGGGTGTGTCTAAATCACCATGTAGTGAATAGACATTAAACAAAACAAAACAAACAAACATAACTGGTCTAATCTTCCAATGGGCAGAACATGGTTTAATGCGTGCGCAAGATGTTCTGCATGCATGCACACTTAAGAACCTCGGTTTATAATCTCATCGCAAGGATCAAGAGCACGATACTCTAACCACTATTCCACTCCGCCCTTCTTGTGTGTGCACTAACTAAGAACAAACCAGACCGCATCAAGTGCAACATGCTGGCTGAAGCCAGACCTTCAGCCGCCATAATAGCTGACCATCATACATCCTGGACAGGACGGAAACCACCTGACAGGGAGAGGAAATGTGCCCACACCTGGCCTGACCTTCTGCGCTGTCAGCCTAGAGATCCCTCTGTGTGTGTGTGTAACAGGGACACAAGGCCATCACAACTGGAAATCCATTCACTGTGCACATACTTACATAATCATATCAAGCATGCATGTCTGGCCTTCTTCCAAGCAGGGCGATACCGCGGCAAGCTTGCGCCTTTGGCAGTTTTACAATACAATAATTGTTCTTCTTCTAGACTCCAATCATAAGGGACATTGCGGTTGCTAGTGCGAGGCTACTTCTAATGCAGGGCATACGCAATGTATTGTTTTATATGACTGTGATGAAGAAGGATGGTGGCTGGATGGTTAAGACGTTCACCTGCCTACCAAGTACACAGTGAGGTTCTGGGTTCGATTCCCGGCCTTGCTCTTTCTTTCTATTGACCAAACAAAATTGAGATGAATGTCAAAGTTGTTAGGATAACACACAAAGAGTTGAAGAAAACAAAATGCAAAAGAAGAAAGGAAAGAAGAAGAATGGGAAGAAGAATGTAAAGAAGAATGTAAAGATGAAGAATGCAATACTGTAATCTACGGTACTGTAAGTAATTGTATCATGAAGATACTGTGATCCCCTTTGCGCCTCTTGGCAGCACTGCGTGTGGCTCTGTTTTTGAATGCTGGATGTGTGTGTGTGTGTGTGTTTTTCTGCTTCCTTTCGATAAATTAATGGCTTAGATTTGTTTGTTTTACAAGATTCAGCACCATATAAATTCCATATATTATTATTATTATTATTTATCTTAGGCATTGTATTGTATTGTACTATATTGTATCATATACTTTCAGTCACAGTAAATTTCTCTATAGGAAATTTAGGCTAATCTACTATGAAAGGAGACGTCATTGTAAGTCGTGTACATGGTGTTCTGCATATGTTCACATAGGGAACACTGGCTCCAAGTCCCATCCAGAGGACTTTGGGGGAATAGAATCAGTACCAAGGTTAAATCCATGGAAGTGGTTGTGGTGATGGTGGTGGTGGTGTGTGTGTGTGGCTGGGGTGGGGGATCCTTTATTGGGGACTCAAACCCATACCCCCAGTTAACATTTATTCTTTTTATATTCTTTTATTTAGAGGATAATGAAATAAGCACTAATTTGTTTTTTATACCAATTTCCCGTTTACATGCAGATGTTGTCAATTTTGTCATCTGCTCCTATCAGCACAAAATGGCCTGCTCTTCCAATAGGCGGATCTTGTTTTAACAGATACACAAATATGTTCTGCATGCGTTCACACTCGGAACAAGGATCACAAGCACAATACTCTTAACCACAATGCCACTCCACCCTTCTTGCGTACGCACTACGAATAAACCAGACTGTATCAAGTGCAACATGCTGGCTGAAGCCAGACCTTCAGCCGCCATGATAGCTGACCATCATACATCCTGGACAGGCCGGAAACCACCTGACAGGGAGAGGAAATGTGCCCACACCTGGCCTGACCTTCTGCGCTGTCAGCCTAGAGATCCCTGTGTGTGTGTGTGTGTGTGTGTGTGTGGCAGGAACACAAGGCCGTCACAACTGGAAATCCACTCACTGTGCACATGCTTCACATAATCATATCAAGCATGTATGTCTGACCTTTTTCCAAGCAGGGCGATACCGCTGCTAGCTTGCCACTTTGGCATTTTCACAAGACAATAATTGTTCTTCTTGACTCCAATCATAAGGGCCATTGCGGTTGCTAGTGCGAGGCTACTTCTAATGCAGGGCATACGCAATGTATTGTTTTATAAGACTGTGATGAAGAAAGACGGTGGCTGGATGGTTAAAACGTTCACCTGCCTAACAAGTACACTGTGAGGTTCTGGGTTTGATTCCCGGCCTTGCTCTTCCTTCCCATTGACCAAACAAAATTAAGATAAATACCTAAGTTCTTCGGATAATACATGAAGGGTTTTAAAAAAATGCAAAGAAGAAAGTAAAGAAGAATAATGCGAAGAAGAATGTAAAGAAGAATGTAAAGATGAAGAATGCAAAGAAGAAAAGAATGCATAGAACACAAAGAAGAATGTGAAGAAGAATGCGAAGAAGAAGAAAGCGAAGAAGAAGAATGCAAATAAGAAGAAAAGAAGAAGAAGAAGAAGAAGAAGAAGAAGAAGAAGAAGAAGAAGAAGAAGAAGAATTCAAGGAAGAATGCAAAGAAGAATGCAAAGAAGAAGACGAAGACGAAGATAAAGACGAAGAAGAAGAAGAAGAAAAAGAAGAAATCGACGACGACGAAGACGAAGAAGAAGAAAATGTTTCCTTTACTCCGTGTTTTTCGCTGCTTTCTCTTTTTCTTCCTTTCACATTTCAGAGGATATGCAAACACATCTGTCCATTTTTGTTTCCGTCCTTCACAACCCTACCAATAAAATGAACGAGAAGATTTTGTTCGACTTATTCACACACACACACACACACACACACACACACACACACACACACACACACACACACACACACACACACACACACACACACACACACACACACACACACTCGCACCTTTTCTCTTTCCTTCTTGTTAGCTCTGTCTGTGTCTAGCTTTCTTTGCCTGCATGTATATATTACTAATGAGGGTTTAAAAAAATTCTTAGATGGCTAAAAAAATGACCATGTGTAAATATTTGTTTGTTCGTTTTTGTGCTGCTATACAATGTCACTTTTCTTGTCAAAATGCATTTTATTAGCAATGACAATAAACAGCTTCAGTGATCAGTATTTCTCTCTTGCTCACCTCTCCCTCCTCAATCTCTTCCACTCTCTCGTCATTTCTCTTTCCCCGTCTCTCTTTCTGTCTTCTAAAGTCCTTCGGAGGAGACTATAAACGTAGGTCCCATGTACAAACGCACACAGAACATTCTGCTGCGCACACGCTGAAACCTGTTCCAACTTTTGGAAGAGTAGGCCATTTGTGCCGGTGAGAATGGATGACAAGATTTTAAAAACTGTATGCAGACAGGGACTAGATATAAAGAAAACCACATTAGTTCTTATTTCATTTTGCCGAAATATAATAATGAAATAAATAAAAGAATGAATATCTCTGATTACACCCCTGCACTCGGTATCTGTCTGTCTCTTAGTTAAGCATAGTCAGTCAAAGCGTTTTATCAGAAAAAAAAATCTCAAAGAAACGGAACTTGCAGTACTTCGGATGAGACTATAAACCGAGGTCCCATGTGCGAACGCACGCAGAACATCTTGCACACACGTTAAATCTTGTTCCGCTTTTCGTAAGAGTAGGCCATTGTGTGCCGGTGGGAACAGATGACAAAATTCACAAAACCGCATACACACGGATGTAAAAAAGCACATAAGTGCTTATTCCATTATCCTTGATATAAAAGAATGAAATAAAAAATAAAATAAAATAGAGGAACATAGATCACTCTGTGTGAAACTCACTTCTGCGAAATAATGATAGTATCCTGCTGTCTCCTTCAAATCTCCAAAACTATCGATGATGTCTGATCCAGGTTTTTCTTAGTCTACTGGATATACTCGATATCAATAAAACTGAGACGGGGAGAGATGAGGAGAAGAATGAAAGAACAGACTAGTGCTGTATTGAATATGGATGAAGGAAGATTCGGTCTGAAAAAGAAAACTGGTCGTCCGGTTGTCTGTCTTTATCCTCCTATCTCTGTCTGTCTGTTTATCTGCCTGTATGGTTGTCTGTCTCTTCTCTCTTCTATTAAAGTCATCCGTAAGTTTTCTGTGTTTTTATACAAGGTATTCCAATGTAGAGAACTGTCTGTCCCATGAAAAAGATCACTTTTATGTTGAAAGTTTATAGTCTCATCTGACGGACTTTAAGGGAAACAAATACACAGTTGCAAAAAAAGGGTGGCGCTGCTCTTGTGGCGACGCGCTCTCCCCGGAGAGAGCAGCCCGAATTTCACGCAGAGAAAGCTCGTGACTTAAAGTGGTATAAATAAATAAATAGATACGGGGAGTAGTGTCAGACCTTATGCTAACTCTAGCGAAAAATAAATTTCTCGTACAAACACTACACTGGAGACTGGAACCCTGGTACACTCAGATCTCAACGACATCGCTCTACCCACCGACCTACTCCGCACCAGGACCCATAAACTACGGCGTCACCAACCGTTTCTGATAGCATTATGCCTGTCATTATTTCGGTTCTATCTTTTTACATCCTGTGGATTCTGCTTGAGGATGGCAGCGTGAAAGGTCAGGGAGTGGTCAGGTTTCCACTCCTGTCTACAGAGTTCCCAGTGACCGGGGATTGTCTTGTGATTTATGGCCGTTTGGTGTGTGTGTGTGTGTGTGGTGTGAGAGAGAGAGAGAGAGAGAGAGAGAGGAGAGAGAGAGAGAGAGGAGAGAGAGAGAGAGGGAGAGAGGAGAGAAGGAGAGAGAGAGAGAGAAGGGAAGAGAGAGAGAGAGAGAGAGAGAGAGAGAGAGGAGAGAGAGAGGAGAGAGGAGAGAAGTGTGTGTGTGTGTGAGTGTGTGTGTGTGTGTGTGATGTGTGAGGAGAGAGAGAGAGAGAGAGGAGAGAGAGAGATGAGAGAGAGAGAGAGATGTGTGGTGAGGGAGAGTGAATAGTGTTGTGAGTGTGTGTGTGGTGTGTGAGTGTGTGTATGTGTGTGAGTGTGTGTGTTTGTGGTGGTTGTGTATGGTGTGTGTGTAGTGAGTGTGTGTGTGTGAGTGGTTGATTTGTGTGTGTGTGTGAGTGTGTTGTGTGTGAGTGTGTGTGTGTGTGTGTGTGATGTGTGTGGTGTGTGTGTGTGTGTGATGGTGTGTGTTTGTGTGTGTGATGTGGAGGAGATGTGAGTGTGTGTGTGGTGTGTGTGTGTTATGTGTGTGTGATATGTGTGTGTGAGTGGTGTTGTGTGTGTGTGTATGTGTGTGTGAGAGTGTGTGTGAGTGTGTGTGTGGTGAGTGTGTGTGTGTGTTGGTGTTGTGTGTGTGGTGTGTGTGTGAGTGATGTGAGTGTGTGTTGTGAGTGTGTGTGTGTATGTGTGTGTGAGTTTGTGTGTGTATGTGAGTGTGTGTTTGTGTGTGTGTGAGTGTGTGTGTGTGTGTGTGTGTGTTTGTGTGTGTATGTGTGTGAGTTTGTGTGTGTATGTGTGGTGTGTTTTTAGTGTGTGTGAGAGAGAGTGTGTGTGTGATGGTGTGTGGTGAGTGTGTGGGTGTGTGTTTGTGGTGATGTTGCGTGGGGAGAAGAGGGTTGGGGGGGGGGGGGGCTGACTCATGAACTTAAAGGTTGTCCTGCAGCAATCTGTAGGTGTGTGTGTGTGTTTGAGTGTGTGTGTGTGTGTGTGTGTGCGCGCGCGCGTTTGTGTGTGTGTGTGGCCTGACTCCATTAACTTAAAAGTATTATTGCTTGTCTTGCAGTCATCTGTGTGTATGTGTGAGTATGTGTGTGTATGTATGTGTGTGCTGGTATTATGATAAACTGTGTGGATAGGTTGACAGGTTTGTGCATAGGTATATACGTAGATATATGAATTTGCACATCCGTATCTTTGGTACATTCGCAAGTATGCATGCATGCATACATGCATACACGCGGGTGCGCAAGCACATGCACATACGCGCGCGCCCATGTACACCATATACATACACACGCACACAAAATATGCACTCATCTTTTCCTTTGACATACACGCAAGTGTGTGTACGTGCGCGCGCACGCACACACGCGTATATTTGTGCGCGTGCGCGCGCATACATATAAGCCTATCTCCATATTACAGTGCAAGCATGATCCTACTCACATGCGTACTG
>CM054134.1:115366552-115376552 GCA_028751875.1 Rapana venosa
TTGGCCGTCGCTCCTTTTCTGTTTCTGGTCCATCCACCTGGAATGACCTCCCTCTTTCACTTCGTCAAAAGCCTTCACTTGATACCTTCAAATCCAGCCTCAAAACACACTTATTTCCTACCTGAGACTTTCCCCCCAAATGTCTGTCCCTAATTTTCAACAGCATTTTTCACCTTCTAAGTGTTGTTCCGAGTGTGTGTGTGTGTGTGTGTGTGTGTGTGTGTGTGTGTGTGTGTGTGTGTGTGTGTGTGTGTGTGTGTGTGTGTGTGTGTTTGTGTGTGTGTGTGTGTGTGTGTGCGTGTGTGTGCGTGCATGCGTGCATACGTGCGCGCGCATGGTTTTGAAATATGTTGTTCATTATGTTTAAGGAGAGTTGCATGCGTGTAAATGATTGAGTGCAAGCGCTTCGATTTGTTTGTCTTTTTACAAGATTCAGCGCTATATAAATTCCGTATATATTATTATTATTATTATTATTATTAAACGTTTCTTATGTTTCATAGTATTACATCCAAATGATTATTAGCTCATCATTTGACGGTTGTATTACTTTCTAAAGAACGAAGATAGTTGGTCACATTCCTTGCGTGCTTACTCTCATGCATATGTTTGTGTGCGTGTGCGCACGCGCGTGCATGTGTGTGCATGTGTGTGCATGTGTATGTGTGTGTATGTGTGTGCATGTGTGTGTGTGTGTGTGTGTATATATGTGTTAGTGTGTGTGTGTGTGTGTGTGTGTGTGTGTGTGTGTGTGTGTGTGTGTGTGTGTGTGTGTGTGTGTGTGTGTGTGTGTACAAGCCATAAGATATTCGGAAGTTTGTAAAGAGAACTTGAGTACGTTCATGTCTACGTGCTATTGAGACGAGCAGAACAAGTATAATGTTAAACTTTACCACCACAAAGACAGTTCCACCATGTCTAGCAGCAGCAACAACAGCAGCAGAAACAACATCAAAAACTAACTGTACCATTTCCAAGTTGTTCACCCAGTTATAAAACTGTACTCGCTATACATTTGCACATTGCTTTCCGCAAAACTCTGGGTAAAGTTGGCTAAGGGTCTTTTTTTACCTTTGTACAGCGTCCCTTCATATCACAAAACATTATTGTTCCCAAGGGAAATGTCTTCTTGTAAATGACCTGTGCACACTTATGCGCGCCGAATGCCAAGCAGTAATAACGATGAAATGCCTTTCAAAAGTCATCTACCTCTTTCATAATTTTTTTTTTTACGTTGGGAGCAAATGTATATGTGCTGGTATTAGGACTTGTATATTCTTCACACTTCTTCTTCTAGTTGTTGCTTTCTTTTTACTGTTGTTGTTGTTGTTGTTGTTGTTAATGTTGTTGTTGTCGTTGTAGCTGTCGTCGTAGTTTTTGTTGTTGCTAATCGTCGTCGTCGTCATCTTCTTCTTCTTCTTCTTCTTTTCTTCTTCTTCTTCTTCTTCTTCTTCTTCTTCTTCTCCTCATCCTTCTTCTTCTTCTCCTCCTCCTTCTCCTCCTCCTCCTCTTTCTCCTCTTCCTCTTTTAACTGTTGGGAATAGTTATGATACCACACCTAAGAACAGTGAACCAATCTCTTCTATTTATTTCGGTACTGTACCAAACACTGCCTATTCTGCAAAATTGTCCGAGATTTCAACAGTATAAAGAAATCAGAAATAGAGTGAAAATGATGAAGATTGTGCAAACTGCTTATTCGTCTAAGCTTAGGTATTGGAGAACGCACAACATTGCAGAACAGTGAGAACTGAAGGGTTGCAATACTTTTTTGTGTGACAGAAAGAAAGATAAACTCACGCATGTATTAAAGTAACAACTAGCGCAAAAATACCAAAATAGCATACTGGTTAGGGTGTCGCACTCATTACTGCACGATAACTGACAATGTGGGTATACACCTCCTTTCACGCCAAAGTCGGATGCGCTGGGCCTGACTTGTCAGGTGCTTAACCGCGGCGTAACCCATTTTCGCTCAGATGACAGACAACAATAATTGCTGTCTGTACATTGGAAGTTTTACCTCTGAAGTATTTTATATTTCATATATTTTTTAAATTATATATTTTATTCTTTTATATCGAGGATAATGGAATAAGCATTTATGCGCTTTTTTACATCCAGTACCCGTGTGTATGCGGTTTTGTAAACTCTGTCATCTTTTCCCACCGGCACACATTGTTAGTGACTTTGCTCCCCTCAAAGTTCTTCAGATGAGAATATAACCAATTTTTTTTTCCAGTAAACAAACGCAGAATATCTTTTTTGCACTAGTTTAAACCTCCTCTGCCTTTAGTCCAGGAGTAGGCCAGCTATGGCCGGAGGGATGGATGACACGAAGATATCCTGTTCACATCCTCCGACTGAGAGAAGGAGGGGCTCTGCCAGGTTTATCTTGCCCACGGCATACTGTCTGAAAATTCTTAGTGCAAGGCTTCTAAGGCTCCTCCAAGGAGTTAAGGGAGGAGTCATTCAGTCATTGTTCAATGACAAAAGCAATGCATGTTTACATACAGCTGTTTGATCATGATTCATGCCATCATAAGGTTGATTTTTTTTACAGGATGTTTAACATTTTTGCAATTACTTATACTTTACATAAATACTATATACAGGCTTGAATAATCATACTTTCCCCAGAAAATCACAGTCATTTATGCCGTGAGGAGTACAGACTAGCATACCAGGGCACCCCCTCCTTCTTCCCTCCCCCCCTCCCCCCCCCCCAAACAAACAACAACAACCGCCCAAACAAAAAAAGGAATACTGGATTTCAATGTACTTTTACTATGTGGACAAGATATTCTACACTTGCGTGCAGTGCATAACCTCGGTTTATAGCTTCACCCTCAGAACTTTAGGAGGGGATGTGAAGTCAATGCCGAAGTGCACCCTAGATACAAAAATATTACCCCCCCACCCCCCCCACCCCTTCCTGCCCCCTTCCCCGGTGCTGATGGATAACTTCAGTGTAGATTCAAACCCCCTCTCTTAGACACAGTCAGATCACGAGCACGACACCCTGCACACCTTGTCTATTCTACACCCCCACAGAGACAGTGAAGCGCACCTAACAGAAGAATCCTTTACAACACACAGCCACTTTCTCGCAGAAGAAAAAAGGTCACCGAACTTTCAATCTGAAACTCACCAACATTGCTCTCTCTCAATTCCAGAGAGTGTTGCGAATTTATGCCACAATTCCTTTTATGATTTGAAAAAACATTTTGAGACCTTGGGTTGATCAATTATTTTAGTAAGTTTTTTTTTATCGCAATGTAGTTTTTTCTTCCTTAGGGAAATGAAGAACAAGAAGAAAGTCTTGGGTATGTGTGTGTATGTGTGTATGTATGTATGTATGTATGTATGTATGTATGTATGTATGTATGTAATGTATGTATGTATGTATGTATGTATGTATGTATGTATGTATGTATGTATGTGTGTATGTATATAGTATGTATGTATGTATGTATGTATGTATGTATGTATGTATGTATGTATGTGTTGTATGTATGTATGTATGTGTGTATGTGTGTGTGTATGTATGTATGTATGTATGTATGTTGTATGTATGTATGTGTTTATGTATGTATGTGTATATGTGTGCATGTGTGTATGTGTATGTATATGTATGTATGTAAGTATGTATGTATTAAGTATTTATGTACATATGTATGGATGGATGGATGCATGCATGCATGCATGCATGTATGTATATATGTATGTATGCATGTATTTATGTATATGTGTATGTATGTATGTATGTATGTATGTATGTATGTATGTATGTATGTATGTGTATGTATGTATGTATGTATGTATGTATGTATATATGTATGATGTATTTATGTATGAATGTATGTATGCATGTATGTATGTGTGTATGTATGTATGCATGCATGAATGCATGTATGCATGTATATAAGAGGACAACTTCACTTACCACACACAATATATATCTATCCATATCTATATCTTTCTATCTTTATTTCTATCTATCTATCTATCTATCTATTTATCTATCTATCTATCATCTCTCTCCTTCTGTATGTATGAATGTATATGTATATATATGTGTGTGTGTATGTGAGTGTGAGTGAGTTCGTGTACGTGTGTGTGTGTGTGAGTGTGTGTGTGTTAAGGTTGAAGTTGTCTTCTTTTCTAAGAGGTGAGGTAGAAAATGGTGCCTTACACCGAAAAGTCTTAGTTTTCTATCCAGCGTTGATAATCATGTCATGGAAGCAAAGAGGGGAGCAGTATAGGATACCTTTCATTAAAACAACTCCTAGCTTTATATTCAGCGTTGATGTGTCATACAGGGCGTTTTTCCACTACCAGGAAATGTCACGGTATTCAAGGAACATTAACAAATCTGGAGATTTACAAAGAATCGATTTGTGTGTGTGTGTGATTTTAGATATAGACACTGAAATATAGACAGACAGGCTGACAGACTGATAGATAGACTGACGGGCACACACACACACACGCACAAACACGCACAAAAACGCGCACGCACACACTCTTACTCATTCACTCTCTCTTTCTCTCTCTCTCTCTCTCTATCTCTCTCTCGCACGCGCTACACACACACACACACACACACACACACACACACACACCAACACACACTGTACTTAAATGCATAAGCGCCAGCCTTTGACCTATAAAAACGAGCGAAATGAACATACTTCCAGAGCACGAAAAATACTTTCAGAGGAAAAAAAACACAAAAAGAGTTCCAAGCTTTGAAGAATCAGGAAGAAAGAGAGTGTAAAGCCAGTATTTTTTTCTCTAGAGTTTCCAACTGCATCCTTATTCTCTGCTCGTCTTCTGCTCGCTCTGTCTCCTCCCCAACATCATCATCGCCATCAACGACAATGGCATCATCGCCATCCTTGTCATCGTTTTCGTTGCTATAATAAATAGGATTTATACAAGCGCCTGTCAGTATAGAAGCTGCACTTCATGGGATGATTAAAGTGTTTTTGACCTGACTTGACTTGACTTGACTTGACTTGACAAGCGTTATATTTTGTTAAAGAAAAGTCATCATACCCCCTTGCCTTACTTGTTACTGTCATAACCATAATAACAATAACTATTGGTAGGCTGACGTCGTTTAACGTTATTATCGTGAATGTTAGTTTCACTTTCATTTTTCTTATTCTTTTATTTGCCTTTTCATATTCTTTTATTTGTCTTTTATTATTCTTTCATTTGTCTGTTCTTATTTTTCTCTGTTTACTGTCATTGTAGTGAAAAGACATTAAATGAAAGATTCCGATCGTTTCTTTCCTATTCATCTCCCTTTCCACAATTGTCTCCCTTGTCTTCTCTGTGTCTCTGTCTTGGTCTCTCTGTGTCTGTGTCTCTTTCTCTGTCTCTGTCTCTGTCTATCATTCTCTCTGTGTCACTGTCTCTGACTGTCTGTCTGTCTGTCTCTCTTTCTCTCTTCCCCCTATCTTGTTCTTGTTCTTGTTCTTGTTCTTCTTGTTCTTCTTGTTCTTCTTCTTCAAATTCTTCTTCTTCAAATTCTTCTTCTTCAAATTCTTCTTCTTCAAATTCTTCTTCAAATTCTTCTTCTTTATAGTCTGACACAGATTCCTAGTGCGTTAGAATTTTAAAAAAAATAAAGAAAACAACAAAAAACAACAACAACCACCCGCAATATGGCCGAAGTTGAATCCATTCTGTCTCTTTCCCGTTTTTGTTTTTATTGGTGTGTCGCTGTGTCTGTATGCTTTTCTGTCTGTCTGTGTGTCTGTCTGTATCTGTCTGTCAGTCTGTCTGTCTGTCTGTCTGTCTCTCTCTCTTGTGTATTGAGTTATTATTAAGATGTATCTCTACGGGAGGGAACTGGATGTAAAAAAGCACACGAGTGCTTATTCATTATCCTCGAAATAAAAGAATTTGTCATTGTCATTGTCATTGTCTCTCTCTGGGCACCCCTTGTTATACTCTCTCTCTCTCTCTCTCTCTTCTTCAGTTTGTTTCCCATTGGGTCAGAATGTCTTCTTGTCGTGTCGTGAGAGGTTCTCTGCGTGAACTGACAGCCTTCTGCCCTGACCTGACAACGCTCTCACTGTTTTATCAACTAAATGGAACAGGCCAGGGTGGCCTTGTGGTAAAGGCATCACACAGACACACAGACAGACAGACAGACACACGCACAACAAACAGCCACACACGTGGTAAGGCATCCACACAACTACACGGACAACACAGACAAACATAACACACAGCACGACACAACAAATACAACACAGAACACAAGATTTAAGATTTAAGATTGATTCCTTTCACCACTTTTGGGGTATGGAGGATTACAAACAAATTAAACAAGAGAATAAACCTAACAGCAATACACCTAAAAAATAATAGGAATACTAACAGTAACTGAAAAGCAAGAGTTCATCGCATAATGATAAGCAAACAGTATTACAGACTCAATACTATTTTTAAGTATACACATTTCTTTAAAAGAGAATCTACACTTGTGAAAGACAATTGAAATTTCAAGACATAACTGCAATTCTTATGAATGTTGAGAGCAGCACACAACCCCCCCCCCTCCCTCTGGAGTTAACGTCAGTGCCGATTCCACTCCCCCTAGAAGTCGTTCGGATGAGACTATAAACCGAGGTCCCGTGTGCGAACACACGCAGAAATTCGTTCGCACGCGGACACGTTAAATCCTGTTTCGCTTTTCATAAGTGTAGGCCATTGTGTGCCGGTGGGAACAGATGACAGAATTTACAAAACCGCATACACACGGGGACTGAATGTAAAAAAGCACACGAGTGCTTATTCCATTATCCTCGATATAAAAGAACAAAATAAATAAAAGAATAAAAGAAAAGAATGAACACACACAACACACACACGACACACACACACACACACACACACACACACACACACACACCACACACACACATTCATGATATTGTGGTCACTGAGGGGGACAGGGTTTGAATCTCCGATATACTGAAGTACATGTTCACAGGACTTTTCCCTCTGGAATTTGTTTCTGTTCCTTCCTTGGCTACAGTTCCGAGGTTTACTCATTGTCAAATTTTAGCGTATGCCAACGTTCATGCCCATCATTCAAGTAGCCGTATTCCGACTTCAGGTGTGATGTCTAAACATAAAACCAGTATGAATGCCTTTTGACAAAAAAAATTGTCATCCGTTCCTACCACTGCGAATGGCCTACTCTTTCGAAAGGCTGAACGGGTTTCTTAACGTGCGCACAAGATGTTTTGCATGGATTAGCGCACCGGACCTCGGTTCAAAGTCTCACCAGAAAGACTTTCCGGGGAGTGCAGATTGTTCTGATGTGAAATCCTGGAGCATAATCCCGCCAAACATACGAAATACAGCACAGCAGCACAGCAGAGATTGGAACCTGTGTCCTCAGTTACTTCGGTTTACAATTACAACGCTCTAACCACCAGGCTGGTCGGCCCCCTAAACAGTGGAAGAGAGAAAACGGGAATTAGAATATTATTTTTTTCGTTCCTTGGCTAGAGCTCCGAGGTTCACAATGGTGATATCTCTGCGTATGCGACCGTTTTCTTCTCCACCATTTCTGCAGCCACATTCCGACCTTGGGGATGGCGTCTAAACCCGAAACATCCGTCATTCCTACGGTCACAAAATGGCTTACCCTTCCGTAAGGCGGAACAGTTTTTTTTTTATAAAATGTGCGCAAGATGTTTTGTGTGAATTTGTACACGGGTTCTTGGTTTTGAGTCTCATCTAAAGAGTTTTGACATTCAACTCGATTTTTGTCGCCAAACTGTTAGAAAGAAAGAGCAAGGCTGGGAGTTGAACCCAGAATCTCACTATCTACTTGTTAGACAGGTGAACGTCTTAACCGTCCTGCCACCTTCGTTCTGTAAAAAAAAAAAAGATGGAATGATATTATAGTTGGGTGAAAGAGTTTGAGGAGGTGAGGGGGTGAGAAGAGAGCGAGCGAGAGAGAGAGAAAGAGAGAGAGAGGCGAGAGAGAGAGAGAGAGAGGAGAGAGAGAGAGAGAGAGAGAGAGAGAGAGAGAGAGAGAGAGACGGGAGAGACAAATGGGGAGGTCACTAAATTGACACTAACTGGTTAACTCGCCTGTGTTCTTTCTTTTTGGCTGTTTCTGTCAGTTTGTTGCAATGGCTGTCTCTGGTCATGCGTCATGAGAAAGAAGAAGGAGAAGAATTTAAAGAAGAAGAAGAATTTGAAGAAGAATTGAAGAAGAAGACGATTTGAAGAAGAAGAATTTGAGAAGAATGAGATAGAAGAAGAAGATGAAGAAGAATGCAGAAGAAGAAGAAGAAAGAAGAAGAAAAAGAAGAAAAAGAAGAAGAAGAAGAAGAATGAAAAGAAGAAGAAGAAGAAAGAAGAAGAAGAAGAAGAAGAATGCAAAGAAGAAGGATTTGAAAAGAAATTTGCAGAAGAATGCAAAGAAGAAGAAGAAGAAGAAGAAGAAGAAGAAGAAGAAGAAGAAGAAGAAGAAGAAGAAGAAGAAGAACAAGAAGAACAAGAAGAACAAGAAGAAGAAGAAGAAAAAGAACAAGAAGAATGCGGAAGAATGCGAAGAATGCAAAAGAAGAAGAAGAAGAAGAATGCGATGAAGAAGAAGAAAAAGAAGAAGAAGAAGAAGAAGAAGAAGAAGAAGAAGAGAAGAAAGAAGAAGAAGAAGAAGAAGAATGCGAAGAAGAAGAAGAAGAAGAAGAAGAATGCGAAGAAGAAGAAGAAGAAGAAGAAGAAGAAGAAGAAGAAGAAGAAGAAGAAGAAGAAGAAGAAGAAGAAGAAAAAGAAGAAGAAGAAAAAGAATGCAAAGAAGAAGGATTTGAAGAATTTGCAGAAGAATGCGAAGAAGAAGAAGAAGAAGAAGAAGAAGAAGAAGAAGAAGAAGAAGAAGAAGAAGAAGAAGAAGAAGAAGAAGAAGAAGAACAACAACAACAACAACAACAACAACAAGAACAAGAAAAATGCGAAGAATGCGAGAAGAAGAAAGAAGAAGAAGAAGAAGAAGAAGAAGAAGAAGAAGAAGAAGAAGAAGAGAATGCGAAGAAGAAGAAGAAGAAGAATTTGAAGAAGAATTTGAAGAATTTGAAGAAGAAGAAGAATTTGAAGAAGAAAAAGAATTTGAAAAAGAAAAAGAAGAATTTGAAGAAAAAGAATTTGAAGAAGAAGAAGAAGAAGAAGAAGAAGAAGAAGAAGAAGAAGAAGAAGAAGAAGAAGAATGCAAAGATGAAGAATTTGAAGAAGAAGAAGAAGAAGAAGAAGAAGAAGAAGAAGAAGAAGAAGAAGAAGAAGAAGAAGAAGAAGAAGAAGAAGAAGGAGAAGAAGAATGTGAAGAAGAAGAATGCGAACAAGGAGAAGATTCGAGGAAGAAGAATGCGAAGAAGAAGAAATGCGCAGAAGAAAAAGAATTTGAAGAAGAAGAAGAAGAAGAATTTGAAGAAGAAGAATTTGAAGAAGAAGAAAATGTGCAAAACAAGAAGAATTTTAAGAAGAAGAAGAATCCGAAGAAGAAGAAGAATGCGAAGACGAGGAATTGCGAAGATGAAGGGGACGAAAAAGACGAAGAATTATTTGAAGAAGAAGTTGAAGAATACAAAAAAAAGAAAAAGAATTGCGAAGGAGAATGCAAAGAAGAAGATGAATTATAAGAAGATCAAGAGGAAGAAGAGTTTTAAGAAGAAAAAGAATAAGAATTGCAAAGAAGAATAATTGCGAAAAATTGCGAAGAATTGCGAAGAAGAAGAATTTGAAGAAGAATTTGAAGAAGAAGAAGAAGAAGAAGAATTTGAAGAAGAATTTGAAGAAGAAGAAGAAGAAGAAGAAGAAGAAGAAAAAAGAAGAAGAAGAAGAAGAACAAGAAGAAGAAGAAGAACAAGAAGAAAAATTGCGAAGAAAAATTTCAAAATGTGAAGAAGAATGCGAAGGAGGAAAAGAAGAAGAATGGGAAGAAGAAGAAGAATGCAAAAAAGAGAAG
>CM054134.1:115379052-115394052 GCA_028751875.1 Rapana venosa
GTGTGAGGGTTTGTGGGTGTATGTTTGTGTTTTTGTGTTTGTGTGTGGGCTTGTATGTGTATGTGTGTATGTGTGTGCGTGTGTGTGTGTGAGTTTGTGAGTGTGTGCGTGTGAAAGAGTAGAGGCACACAGCAGAGCTGAGGCAGAGAGATGGAGAGACAACAGAATAAGGACAGAGAGAGAGAGAGGGAGAGAGAGGGAGAGAGAGGGAGAGAGAGAGAGAGAGAGAGCGAGAGAGAGAGAGAGAGAGGGAGGGAGAGCGAGAGAGAGAGAGAGAGGGAGAGAGAGAGAGAGCGAGCGAGAGAGAGAGAGAGAGAGCGAGAGAGAGAGAGGAGAGAGAGAGAGAGAGAGAGAGGAGAGGGAGAGGAGAGAGAGAGAGAGAGAGAGAGAGAGAGAGAGAGAGAGAGAGAGAGAGAGAGAGAGAGAGAGAGAGAGAGAGAGAGAGAGAGAGAGAGAGCTGATCTGGGTGACAATCTTTTTAGATTAGGTAATGAACGAAGGGTAATGTGAAGTTATGCACATTAGTTTGATTTTTTTTCTAGAACAGAGCAGTTCTTATGGGAAAGGAAATGTACAACACAGGCAAGGAGATAAGTTACAGTGTTGCTGTATTTGGCAACACAGATCTTCTGGCCCTAGGGGACAACAATCCAATTTGAATGGGTATCAAGAAATCAATGAATCAGACAACCAAGACATAAATCAACACATCACTCACTCACTCACTCGCTCGCTCGCTCACTCACCCACGCCCCCCTCTCCCCACACACACACACACTCACCCACTCACTCACTCACTCAATCACAATCACTCCATTAGTCTTTCAGCTTATCCAGCTATTCATCTATTCATCCATGGCTATATTCACCATTAATCCCTCAATCAATCCCAATGGTTGCTTTCTATTTTGGACATAGAATTGCACTATTTTCTCGTACTTTTTTCTCCCATTAAAAGTTTTGCTGAAACAAATTTTAAAAAAGGCTTTTCTAAAGTTCTTGCTGACTTATCACAGCGCAAGCAAAAACACTTTGGGATGGATAAATCGATAGATAGAGAAAAGGGATGGTAAAGACTGGCAAGGATTGGTGGGGATTAAAGAAGGAGAACGCTATTTCTGGATGCAAGTCAATGGCATCATCATTCAGTAGCCTAACGTTACAGAATAGTGCCAAGTCCATCTTCATTGTTACAGTTAAAGAACGAACGTGGGCAGAGCTGTATTGTGTTGCATTGTATAACACTCTAAGTCACGGCAGATTACTCTGCGTGAAATTCGGGCTGCTCTTTCAGGGGAGAGCGCGTCGCCAGAAGCGCAGCGCCACCCACTTATTATTATTGTTCTTTTCCTGTCTGTATGCGTATTTTGTTTACCTAGTATCAGAGTGGCTTTTCTCTACAGAATTTTACCATGGACAACCGTCTTGTTGTTATGGATTTTTTCACGTTCGCTAAGAGCGTCTTGTACACGGGATGTCAGTTTATCACCTCATTCGAAAGACTTGCACACAGACTATAATACACAATGTATTGGATGGGGGGAGGGGAGTGCAGTTTTGGACACAAACGGGTATCAAACCACCACACACTTCGAACCCGGACTTTTCACTTTCTAGGTAGTTGCGTTATCTACTAGACCACCGATCCACTCGTGTTGTGATCAGATAATTCCCTGACGGTCTTCTGCTGATCTGGAAGCAAGTCTACAAGTTAGTTCTAGAATAAAGGCTGCTGTTGTATGAGCTCATTTGCATAAGAAACGCCTTAAGAACCAGCTGTTATAATTCATGCATTATCACAATCACAACAGGTATCACTGACTGTTCCTAGATATCTTTCATTAGTACAAGACAAACAATATTAAAACCGTAATTGGAATGAGAGATAAAAAACAAACAAACAACAGCGCGGGAAGAGAGCAAACAGGGACAGAAGGAATACAGCATTAGGCTTTGGTGGGTAAAATGGAGCAAATGGGAAAGAAGCAAATTTTGGGTTTTTTTTGGACAGATTCTTTCATTTCGAGGTTAATGAATAAGCACCTATGTGCTTTTTTACATCCAGTCCCAACCCTTAGGAATGCATCATGATAATAAAAGAAGCCCAACACCCATACACTTACACAGTAAAACCAAAGTATAAAAAAAAAACACACACCGCAAAAATACTTTAAAAACCCACAAAAAACCCCCACCCCCAAAAACCAAACAAACCAACAACAAACAAACAAATAAGCCAAAAGCAAAACTAAAACAACAACAGCGGAAAAAATAATAAAAGCCAAATACCCCACTCCCCCCCCCCCCTAAAGAGAGAGAGAGAGAGAGAGAGAGAGAGAGAGAGAGGAGAGAGAGAGAGAGAGAGACAGACAGAAGATAGACAGACAGACAGACAGACAGAGACAGATACAGAGACAGAGACACAGACATACAGACAGAGAGAAATTTGTGCACAATAAAGCTTCCAATCCTCTAATCATGGGGAGAGAGAGCGAGAGAGAGAGAGAGAGAGGAGAGAGAGAAGACGAGAAGAAGAAGGAAGAGAAGAAGAAGAGAGGAGACAGAACAGAAGACAGACAGAAGAATAGGCAGACAGACAGACAGACAGTGGAGGAAGAGAAGAGAGAGAGAAGAGAGAGAGAGAGAGAGAGAGAGAGAGAGAGAGAGAGAGAGAGAGAGAGAGAGAGAGAGAGAGAGAGAGAGAGAGAGAGAGAGAGAGAGAGGAAATTATTGAGAGAGAAGGTGTGGGTCAGTGGATCGATATTTTACCTGCCAACTTGCCTGTCGCTTTTCTCTTTCTCTGGCTGTGTATCTCCGTCGGTCGCAATGTCTGCCTCTGCTCTCGCCTCATGAAAAGAAGAAGAATTGCAAAGAAGAAGAATTGCAAAGAAGAAGAAGAAGAAGAAGAATGAAAGAAGAAGAAGAAGAAGAATGCAAAGAAGAATGCAAAGAAGAAGAAGAATGCAAAGAAGAATGCAAAGAAAAATGCAAAGAAGAAGAAGAAGAATGCAAAGAAGAAGAATGAAAGAAGAATGAATGAGAGAAGAAGAAGAAGAAGAAAAGAAGAAGAAGAAGAAAAGAAAGAATGAAAGAAGAAGAAGAATGCAGAGAAGAAGAAGAAGAATGCAAAAAAGAAGAAGCGACAGAAGAGCTAAGCAACTTTGCTTTACAGTATTTCATCAGAGACAGTCTTTATTCATTAAAAAAAAACGAAACTTGTCATATAGAAGATAACGAATAAGCCTACATTTTTCCTCTAAACTTACTGTCCTATAATACGGTTTTATCGATCTCGTACAATCCTTCCAACCACAACGAAACCACACATCAGTGCCTAACTTCTTTTGAAAGGCTTGAACTGGTTTTCAACCGACAAACAAGGCTGCTGCTGGTTCACACACGGTAACCTCACGTATATAGTCTCGCCCCGAAGGACTTTATTGAGGTGGGAGTGAAGTCGGCACTGATGCTAATAATAATCAAATAATAATAATATATAATAATGAATGATATAATAATAAATAATAATATATGATATAATAATAATAATATAAATAATAATAATAATAAATAAAATGGAATGTATACAGCGTTATATCTTGCAAAGACAAATCAGAGCGCTTAATATGTTAACTCCAGGAGAAAAAAACCAACAAAATCTCTTGAACGGGATTTGAACTCGGGTCAGCAGATCGCTAGCGCAAGGCGCAACGCTCTAACCAACCACCAGATAATCCTGTCGCCCGGTCCTCTCTCACCAAGCCTAGCCTCGATTGTCATTTTACCGGTGTGAGAATATTTTGGGATTGTTTGCCGTTAGGAAGGAGGGTGACAGACGGAAATGAATCATCGACTGAGACCAACGCCGTCTGCTGAAGGAATATTGAATAGGGACAACGATGATGTAGGCGTAGGGCAAGGGACCGGTGAAAGCAGGGGTGGGGGATTGGGGATTGGGGGTGGGGGTGGGGGGGTGAGAGGGGTGGCGTGAGAGGAAGGCATAAGTAGCTGGAATCGTCAGGTTTTCCTGCCTGCGCGTTTCTAGTAGAATTCAGAAACAGTTTGTTTCCGATAGGAATGAAATTTTCTCATCTGTGCGAATGTTTTTGACTGGTATATGATTATGTGACACAGGGTTATTTTCCATTTTGTTTGGTGGGTTATTTGATATGGTTATTGGGATTTTGACGTTGATATCGCAAGAAAGAATATTGAAGGAAGGTAAATGTCTGCAAATACATGTGTGGTTATATTTACATATACACACTCGCACGCACTCACGTGCTCGCGCGCGCGCATGGACACACACGCACGCACACACACACACACACACACACACACACACACACACTAAACACGTACAAAACACACACACACATGCGACACACACGCACACCCACAAAAACTCACACACATGCACTCACACACTCAAACACACACACACACACACACACTCACTCACTCACTCACACACATACAAACACACACACACACACTCACTCACTCACTCACTCACTCACTCACACACATACAAACACACACACACACATAGACACACACACACACACACACACACACACACACACACACACACACACACACACACACACTGTTCCCTGTCTCTAAATCTTTAACTTTCCATTTCTTTCATCTATAAATCAGACTCCCACGGATTGCTGACATCATCCTATCCAAAATATATATTTATTAGGACCGCGTCGGTACATCTTGCAACATACTGTGTCATTTCATTTTGTGTGAAGACTGTATGCAGAAAAAAAGCTTTTATTATTTTTGTAAGTTCCTCGGCTAGAGCTCCGAGGTTCACCAATGGTGAGGTTTTGCGTATGCGACCGTTTTTGCCCACCATGAAGGTTGCCGCATTCTGTCTTCGGCGATGTAGGCTGGTAATTTTTTTATTTATTTATTTATATTTATACCACTTTAAGTCACGAGATTTCTCTGCGTGAAATTCGGGCTGCTCTCCCCGGGGAGAGCACGTCGCCACAAGAGCAGCGCCACCCCTTTTTTTTTTTTTTTTGGTCTGCAACTGTATTTCTTTCCCTATCAGAGTGGCTTTTTTCTAAGAATTTTGCCAAGGACAACTCTCTTGTTGCCGTGGGTTCTTTTTCGTGCGCTGCATAATTTTCTGTAACACACGGGACCTCGGTTTATCGTCTCATCCGAAAGACTAGCGCCCAGACCACCACTCATGGTCTAATGGATGGGGGAAAAGTTTCGGGCCCAGACGGGATACGAACCCGGACTTTTCGCTTTCTAGACAGGCGCGTTACCTCTAGACCACCGATCCACGATGTTCGTGATTGCATAACCTACCGAAAGCTGACGTGAACTGCAGGGTCTTTAACATGCATATTTGTTCTCCTGCATGTGTATATATACATGAAGGGAATTAAGGCACTGGCAGGTCTGAACTTGAATTTGACCTGGCAGATCGTAAAAATTCCCTCCCTTAATTCACCAAACGCGGCCAAGATTCGAACCCACGACTTCACGGACCCATGGAATTGAAGTCAAACAGTCTTAACCACTCGGCTATAGCGTCCGTCCAATATCTTGCTTCAAGGTCAGATATATCTAGGTTTCTTTTTCCTTAGGCTGCTTTGGCAGTGCAGTTTTGGTTTTGTACGGTTGTTACATTAAAGTGCCATTTTTATGCAGGTGAACTTTGTCGTGCGCATGAGCAGAGTGCTTCCCGGAAGACTAATAAACCAAACTGGAACAGAAAAAGAGAAATCTCTTGGGTCTACTTTTTGTTTGGATTTTTTTCAGTTGATGTGTGTGTGTGTGTGCGTACGTGCACAAAGAGAGAGAGAGAGAGAGAGAGAGAGAGAGAGAGAGAGAGAGAGAGAGAGAGAGAGAGAGAGAGAGAGAGAGAGAGAGAGAGGGAGAGAGAGAGAGAGCAAGCATTTTGCGCGCGTTTCAAAACCTTTCCCATCTTACAGAAGTGCATGCCATTTGTACTGGAGTGAATGGATGATAAAATATACAAAAATGCATTCACACAGAAATTGAATGTAAAGAAAATAAAGCACTTATTCATTATCCTTGACGTAAAAGATTAAACGAATAAAGAAATTCGATTAAAAAAAATATCCTCTGTCACATTCTTCATCCTTTCCACTTTTTATCACTGTGATAACTTAACCTTGTTATCCTCTTCATTTTTTTCTAATCTTTTGCTTTTCTTTCCTTCAGTATTGTTCTTGATCTTCGTGTGTTTAGTATTCATGCCAGATATTCAGAATTCGGTTTTATCCCTGAGTTTTGGTGCAGGACAGGTGGTGCCAGACTCAAATATTAGACATACACTGCGTCACTTCTGACACAGGGCAGGTGCATCACCAGCTGCATGACCCCATTAGCCACTCAAGCCTGGATATGTGTGGTGTACGCTCGGATCATTCATGCCACTGGCCGTATCACATTTTTTCTCGATAAAGATAAATGGGTTTTAAAGCATGCGAACAATGAATGGATGTGACTGACTGAAAATATGTAAAAGATGGTTTGTGTGTTTAATACACAAAATGTGAGTTTATAGTCTTATTTATCCCCGAAGTCAGAATGCAGCTACCTTAAATAGTCGGCAAAAAACGGACGCTATGGAAGAACATTCACTTTTGGTAAACCTCGGAGCTCTAGACATGGGACAAAAAAAGTCTTAATTAAAATTACTTGGAGAAAATATAGTCAGGATGTCTAACATTGTCTTTTCCACTTTCTTGGAAGTGAACACACGCATATGCGTGTGTGCGTGCATGTACTGTTGAAGACACTTCGCTTTCGACTGCTGCACAGGCAGGGCAATGACATCAGCCTGTCTGGACAACATCCAAAGCTAAACATTTCAACAGAGCCAAAAATCCAGAGTCTCTGTGCAGACCTGTTACCACATCAGCAGGCAGTCACGTCATGTCAGCATATTCCCTCAAAGTGAATTATAGGACTATGCCTTTTGGCCACGCTCTTTTGCTGTAACACTGAAAATGGACTCAGGCCTTCGCTGGGAAGCTTTACATAAGATCTCTGTGTCTGCTCCCTGTGCCAATTGACCCGAACTGGCAATGACTAGTCTTCTTGTTCCTTCATCCCTCTATCTGTTGCCAGTCTTTAACTTGGCATCCTTCTTACCTAGCTTTCTCGTTGCCTATCCAGTAGTCCTGTTACACCGTGGAGGGTACCCCTGAAGATTTTATAACCAACTTCCTGCAGTCCCCGCGGTCCTCTGCTTTCCGTAGCAAGGCCAGTCCACTCTCTGATGTTGTCTTCCCATCTTTTTCTCTGTCTTCCTCTTCGTCTCCCTCCTTGCACTGTTCCCTGTAGTAGGACAGTCTTGGCCAGTCCAGATGTTCGTGTGACATGCCCACATCACTTTAGTTTGGGGCGTTTACTGTTTTGTTTTGGTGGTGGTGGTTTTTTGTTGTTTTTCATTTTCTTTAACAAAAGTGAGGAGCTCTTCGTACTGCCTGATGGCGTTTTCAATTCTGGTTATTAATCCCCCATTAGCTATGTGGTCTCTGTCTGAGATCATCCTAACACTACTAAAATGACGTGTCTATTCTGCTGATGACAGACAGACTGTCAGACATAAAAAGGCGCTCAATCAGGGACAGCAGACTACAATGAACTGCACAATACAGTCTTCTTTATGCAAAATACAGTGCAGTACCCCAGCATTGGGGAAGAGAACAGTCACAGGCAGGCAGGCAGGCAGGATGGAAGGCAGGATGGAAGGAAGGAAGGAGACATCGTCAGTAATGATGAGGAGTGATGCAGGTAGGATTGGGGAATATGGAAAACCTGCATTGTACATCACACATGTGAACTACTATCTGCATCAAGTGCGTCCATGGTCAGCGTGATTCAGCATCTCTCTCTCTCTCTCTCTCTCTCTCTCTCTCTCTCTCTCTCTCTCTCTCTCTCCTCCTCTCCTCTCTCTCTCTCTTCTCTCTCTCTCTCTCTCTCTGATTTTTCTTTCTCTTCATCTCTCTGTCTCAATCTTGCTTAGCTCAGTGTCTCTGCTTTTTCATGTTCATTCTTGGTTTCCTGTTCTGTCTCCTTTTCTCCTTCATTTTCTTCGTCATGTTCTTTTCTTCTTCCTTTCTCACTTTCTGTCTGTCTCTGTCTGCCTGTATCTGTCTGATGTCTTTCCGTCTGCTTCTCTCTAGCTGTGTTTTATCCTGATTTTTTTCTCTCTGCCACTCCCTCCTTTCTCTCTGATCCTCTTTTGGTAACACAAACACACACACACACACACACACACACACACACACACACACACACACACACACACACACACACACACACACACAGAACAAAAAACACAGAGAGGGGACACACACACACACATACACACAGAGAGGGGACACACACGCACACACGCACACACACACACACACACACACACACACACACACACATACACACACACGCACAATCACAGGCTCCTTATCTCTGCTTTCCTGTGTCCATAAATCAGACCTCCAAACACTGCTGACGTCATGCTGACCAAAAATAGTGTGGCAATGTCGGGTCTGCACCTTGCTCCTGATACCTGTTACATTTTCTTTCTCTTTTTTTGCAGAAAGAGGATAGATTGTGGAAAAAATCAATCCTTGTTTCTAAAGACGTACATGATTATATCTTTAGTTATTATTTTGCTTTAGGTTGTTTTGACAATGTGGTTCTCGTCTCGTAAGTTTGTTAGAACGCCATTTTTGCATTGTCTTGTCTTGTCTTGTCTTATCTTGTCTTACCTTGGCTTGTTTTGCCTTGTCTTGTCTTACCTTGCCTTGCCTTGTCTTGTCTTGTTTTGTCTTGTCTTGTCTTGTCTTGTCTTGTCTTGCCTTGCCTTACCTTGTCTTGTCTTGCCCTGCCTATCCTTACCTTGCCTTGCCTTGTCTTATTTTGCCTTGCCTTACCTTGTCTTGCCTTGCCATTTCTTGTCTTTTCTTGCCTTGTTTTATTTTGTGTTGCCTTGTCTCGTCTCGTCTCGTCTCGTCTTGCCTTGCCTTGCCTTGCCTTGCTGCTTGCTTGATTTGTCTTGCCTTGCTTTGCCTTGTCTTGTTTACCTGCCTTGCCTTCTTTTTTGCCTTGTCTTGTCCTTACCTTGTCTTGCCTTGCTTCTTCTTTCTATTGTCTTTCCTTGTCTTGCCTTACTTGTCTTGCCTTGCCTTGTCTTGTCTTACTTTGTCTTGCCTTGCTTTGCCTTGACTTGCCTTGCCTTGTCTTGTCTTGTGCCTTACCTTGCCTTGTCTTGCCTTGCCTTATCTTATTTTGCCTTGCCTTGCCTTATTTTGCCTTGCCTTGCCTTATTTTGCCTTGCCTTGCCTGTCTTATTTCGCCTTGCCTTGCCTTGTCTTATTTTGCCTTGCCTTGCCTTGTCTTATTTTGCCGTGCCTTGCTTTGCCTTGACTTGCCTCACCTTACCTTTCTTTGTCTTATATTGAATTGCATTGTATTGTATTATAATGATTGTATTCCACTTTCAGTCAAAGTGGATTTCTCTGAGCGAAATTTGGGCTGTTGTCTTCGTCGCCACTACTGCAGCGCTACGAATAAAAACAAATCCTGTCTACACACGCTTGTGTTCGTTCCCCTAAGAGATTTACTACAGACTTTTGCCAGGAAAAAAGAAAACCCTCTCTTATTGCCATGGGTTCTTTTACGAGCGATGAAGGCATACTTGCACGCAGAAGTTCGATTTATCGTTTCGTCAAAAAGACTAGCATTCAGACTACCGCTGAATGTGTGGTGGATGGGCGAACATATCGGGGTTCAAACGGGGAGTGAGTGCAAACTTTTCGATGTCTACATCTAGGTAGGGTACCTCTAGCCCGCTCACCTACCCATTTGATGCAAGGAAACTGTGCTATTCGCATAAATAGAATGCCCCCCTCCCAGCTCCTTTAGTTTGTTATTTTTTATTTTCTATTTTATCTTTTTATTTCGAGGATAATGGAAAAAAGCGCTTATGTGCTTTTTTACACCCAGTCCCTGTGCGTATGCAGTTTTGTCAATTTTGTCATCCTTTCCCACCAGCACACAATGGCCTACTCTTCCGAAAAGCGGAACGGGTTTTAATGTGTGCGCAAGATGTTCTGCATTCATTCGCACACGGGACCTCGGTTTATAGTCTCATCCGAAGGACTTTAAGGGTGAGTGGAGTCGGCACTGATGTTAACTCCTGAGGAAAGATTCTCTTAAAATGATATTCGAACCCGGGTCAGCAAATCACGAGCGCAAATGCTCATCATATCACTCTAGCCGCCAGGCTATCCCATTCTCTTAAGAAGAACAAGGTTGTTTTAAGGAACATGGTTTTTGCTTTAATATATCATGTTACGTGTCATTGATGCGGCGTCACCCACAAAGCGGTGACCGTCCTGCGTGGATTGACTCTTACGGTTGGCCAGGGCATTGACACAGGGTATGGAAGTAGAACTGGTTTTTCAACCCTGTTTCAGTCTGTGTACATTTGCACAGAGATACGGGGCACACGGCTTTACGGGGCAACAGCCCCCATATAGCCTCTGTGGTCGGCGGGCCTGTAAACAAGAAGATAGGGTTGGATTGTTTTTAAATCTAAAATGGAGCCGAGCTAAATCTGTGCTTGTTCCTGGTCTGTTTCTTCTGTATACGTGTGTTTATTAGTTTGTTTGTTGCTTTTTTGTGGCTATATCGGAATAAAATTTTAAGAAAGACGTTTTGAACAGCCAAAGGGTGAAAAAAAAATTGGTGCAATGTCGCAACTATGCGTGTGTCTTTATCTGTCTGTGTGTCTGTCTGGGCATTAAAATAACCATTTCGAACAGCCTGTGAATTTAAAATCATTAGTGCAATGTCGTTGAGTGTACGTTTGTCTTTCTATCTAATTTTTCTGTCTATCCAGTTCTCCCCCTTCTCTCTGTGTCTCTCTTTCCCTCTCTTCATCTCTCTCCCCTCTCTCTCTCTCTCTCTCTCTCTCTCTCTCTCCTCTCTCTCTCTCTCTCTCTCTCTCTCTCTCTCTCTATCTGCCTCTTTCTTGTTTGTTCGATTTTTTGTGTTAAAATACTCTTTTCTAATGATATGCCAAGCAATGATGCTTTACAGAGGAGGTGTCTGATCCCGCCTCTGTAAACATCAGCGATGTAAGTAAGGCTTAAAAAGATTGGGTGACGTGCAAAGCTATAAAAAGCTACAGAAACACAGGTAAACAACACAACACACATACACACAACCAGCACGCACGCACACACACACACACACACACACACACCACACACACACACACCACACACACACACACACACACCACACACAACAACACACACACACACAGACGCACGAATACCCAGACAGAGCTGTCTGTTCCTTGGCTTATGCTTCATCAATTTTTGCCGATAGTCATTTTTTGTGCTGCTGCTGTTCCTTCTGCTCTTCTTATAACGCTTCAGTGGAGGCAGACAGTGCAATAAAGTGAGATACACCCGGTGACAGAAGGAGACAGGAATGGAGATCGGTATGATGTGTTGATTCGGTAACTCCTATGACTATCTGTCAGCCATACAACTTCCCTACTCCCTACTCACCATTGGTCATCCGCTCTGCCCTCATCCATCGAACCTATGTTTTATTCAATTGTTTTAACCCGTTCTCTCTCTCTCTCTCTCTCTCTCTCTCTCTCCTCTCTCTCTCTCTCTCTCTCTCTCTCTCTCTCCTCTCTCTCTCTTCTCTCTCTCTCCCCTCTCTCTCTCTTCTCTCTCTCCTCTCTTCTCGATCTCTCTTCCAATGTTTGTGCGCAGGGTAGAGGTTGGTGGATCGCCCACATGATCTGATATCTGAGAAGTAAGGTTTGAATTTCCAATGAGGGATCCATTCGGGAGGGGAGTGGGGGAGGGGACTCTCTCATAGAGTTATCTTGTGTACTGACTCCTCTGTGAACGAAAATCTCTTCAGATGAGACTATATTCCAAACGCCTGAGTGCAAATGCGTTGAATTGACATAAAAAATGAATTGAATGAAATTGAATAGAATACCACTTGCATACACGACAGATTTGTTTGGGTAAAATTCCGGGGTGCTCTTCCCAAAGGAGCAAACATCGCCACAAGAGCAGCGCACCCATTTTTACTTTCCTTGTTTGCAAGTGTATTTGTTTCCCTATAAAGAATGGCTTTTTCAACAAAATTAATGTTGCGTGGCAACTCCCTTGTCAACGTTGTTTCTTTTATATACGCTGCATGCAAAGCATCTTGAACGCAAGCGAAATCCATTTACCTTTCCTATAAGCGTTTGTTGGGTATGGTGGTTTGGGAGGATGACACGAACATACCCAGCATGCACACTGATAGCTGGAAAAGAATGGGCTCTATCAAGTTCAATTTCCCAACAACACAGGGCCCAAACCACATTTCTTCAATGCCTTTTCAAGGAATCAAGGGAAATGTCATTGACAATTTTGTATCTCTCATTTCTGTTATAGTTTTGATTTCTGGAGACTTGGGTCACAATGACACACATTTGGGAAGCAAGAAGCGATGCCTGTTATGTGATAATGTGATCTCTAACTTTGCTGCCAGTTTGCTGAACAAATCGACTCAAACTACCAGGGAATGGGAGACTGTATTATTATCATTGAGATTGGGTGCATACCTAGGGTAGTTTTAATCAGAGATGCTGCGAAATGTTATTGTTCGAGTAGGATCGACCCCCCCCCCCCCCTCTCTCTCTCCCTGTGCATTCTCGCGTGTGTTTATGCGTGCGTGTGTGTGTGTGTGTGTGTGTGTGTGTGTGTGTGTGTGTGTGTGTGTGTGTGTGTGTTGTGTGTGTGTGTGTGTGTAACATATAAAAACACGGATAACATGTATAAGATATTGGCTAAAATGTGCACATAATCCGACAGAAAGATAGACAGACAAACAGACAGACAGAGACAGAGAGATTCAAATATCTTTTTCTAATCCATTTCTGTCCCCCCCCCCCTCTCTCTCTCTCTCTCTCTCTCTCTCTCTCTCTCTCTCTCTCTCTCTCTCTCTCCTCTCTCTCTCTCTCTCTCTCTCTCTCTCTCTCTCTGTGCGCGCGCGCGTATGTGTGTATGTGTGTGTGTGAATATGTATGTATGTATGTATGTATGTATGTGTGTATGTATCTATGGATGTATGGATGGATGGATGGATGGATGGATGCACTTGACAATATATATATATATATATATATATATATAATATATATATATATACATATATATACACCACACACACTATGTATATGTAAGAGAGAGACAGAAACAGAGAGAGAGTTCTCTGTCTATAAATATTCTACTTTCCATTTTCTTCCGTTCAAAAATCTTTCTAAGAATACTGACGTCATCGTAACCAAAACACGTTCTGTAAAGGTCAAATCTGCACATTTTCGGCAATAATCTTACTTTCTTTTGTTGAAATAACATGTAAAAAGAAAACTTATGTAGGTTCAGCTATATATGTTTTTTTCTTGGGCTGCTTTAGATTTGCGGTTTTCATCTGGTACATCTGTTTGGACGTCATTTTTGTATACATAAAATGTGCTGTGCGCATGAGCAGAATGACTCCCATGTGACTAAAAACTGAAACTGGAACGGATATAGTCTTTGCTTTTTTGTTTCTTTGGTTTTGTGGGATTTGTGTTTGTTTGTTGAAGATTAAGAACATATTTTATGTCGGAGCTGGTGCATCTGAAGGATTTAAAATCGTAAAAATATTTTAAAATTTCGTCACAGTGTGTGTGTGTGTGTGTGTGTGTGTGTGTGTGTGTGTGTGTGTGTGTGTGTGTGTGTGTGTGTGTGTGTGAGTGAGTGTGTCAAAGCATGTGTGAGGGCACGTGATTGTAAATATCGACCTCTCACTCTATCTTGGTTATTGCACCTTTTAAGTAGCTTGTTTGTTCGTTTGTTTCTGGGTTTCTTTCCGGGCTCATTTGTGATTTGATTGAAGGAGTATGTCCTCATTACTACTTGCTATGTATACGTACTTTTTTTCAAACCGATTATTGTTGACTGTTGTTACTGTATAGATAGAAATAGAGCAGATAAGCTGAAAGAAGGTTTCACAACCTCTAGAAACAAAGTAATGAAAGACAGGGACAGAAAAAAACCCAGACAGACACGAGGCACAGTTAATGAATCCGATGTCGTGTTCGTGATGATTGTGCAGCCCAACAATTTGTGTCCATGTTTCCGTTATATTTCTCTTCTTCCATGTTTTTTTTTTCCAAAACGGATGAGCAGAAAGAAACATTACGCCGAAGTGAATGTAGTAATCACAGATAGCAGGAAGATGTAAGCATGTCAAAAGATTGTTCAGTCAGGGTAGATAACTGGGAGTGAACTTTGCGCGCCTCTCTCCGGAAAAGAGCGCGAGGCCATTAGTGCAGCACCACACTTTCTTCCCTCTTGCTGTATGTTCTCTTGTGTGAACTCAAGAGTTTTTTGTTATGAAAACTCAGAATTTTGCCTTCCTCTGAAAGACTAGCACACAGACCATCACACATGGTCTTGGGAAAAACTTCAGGGTTAAAGAGGGGGAGTGGAAATCATTGCTTTTTGTTTTATAAATAAACGTATTATTTCTACACAGTCAGGACAACTTGATATGCTTTCTTCTTCACTCACTTTCCAGACACAACAGCTGCCCAGAATTGCGTGTGTATGCCACAATACACTTTGCAACCTACTCCTGTAAAATCGCACAAGCTTAAGCATAAACAAACGATTTAAACTCGAAAAATTGCAAAGTAACCAAATTTTCCATAACCATTACGCAGGCCTGTTACCAAAATCTCTCTGAGGACAAGGAACCACACAGTGAATACTACGACACCTTTGTCTGCATTCTTTAGTGGTAACAAAGACTATGGACTTTGGCGATATACTCTAACCGTTACATCAGACATACCTCACGGTCTGCTGAGAGTTACCATTGATCTGAGCTGAATATGTCAATCCTCTTTTCGTTCAC
>CM054134.1:115404052-115406552 GCA_028751875.1 Rapana venosa
GGTTATGTATATTTTACCTCTCGGAGCTTTAGTTTACAGTATAGTCTCACCCCCAAAACATAATTTTATGGGGAAATGAAGTAGTTGTTAACTCGAAAAATCCCCTGGAGTGTGTGTAGTAAGTGTTAACTCAAAAAATCATCTGGGGTGAATGTAGTAAGTGTTAACTCGAAAAATCCCCTGGAGTGTATGTAGTAAGTGTTAAGTCCAAAAATCCACTGGAGTGTATGTAGTAAGTGTTAAGTCCAAAAATCCCCTGGAGAGTATGTAGTAAGTGTTAACTCCAAAAATTCTCTGGAGTGTATGTAGTAAGTGTTAACTCCAAAAATTCTCTGGAGTGTATGTAGTAAGTGTTAACTCCAAAAATTCTCTGGAGTGTATGTAGTAAGTTGTTAACTGCAAAAATCCATTTGTGTAATAACTTAACTAGTAAAATGTGAACTCCAAAAATGTCTCCTGTAGTGCAGCAAGTGTTGACTCCAAAAATATCCCCTGAAGTAACTGAAAATCCACAGAAACTGACGGCATCTCTGAGGAGACTCAAACCAGCACGGTCAGTCAGCGTCAGATCATGTGCTGCACCAGACTAACCACTTAGGCCTCCCTCTCACATGATGAATTGTTTTGCACTGGCGGAAACCTCATCACACTAAAGAAAGAAACTGAAAAAAAATCTCATTGTACAGGCGTTGTTTACTTTTTATTCAAATAGACATTTGATAAAATGACAAACGGTTTTATGATACCAGTATTTTGTCTGTTCCCCTTGTTTTGTTAATGTGTTTTTGATTGTGTTTCGTCATATATCTTGCTTGCGTGTCGCTTTGTTTTGTAGCTCTAAATTGTTAGTTTGCTTTGTTGTTTTGTTTCGAGTCAACGATGATTGAAAATATGCGTTTTTGAAGATGTTTTCTCTTTGAATTCTGAGTTTTTACAAAGATACCCGTTTCAACAAATTGTTAGTAATCGATCTAAATTCTAAGAGGAAAAGAAATCACTAGTAAAATAGCTCTTGAAATTGTATTTTCAAGATTAATTATTCATAATATTTTTTCAAATTGTCGCTGCTAGTACTATGGTTATTGTTGATGATACAAGTAATTAGGCTTATATCCCTTCTTTGTCACTGATGTAGTACTATTATCATTGTTATTATTAGTAGTAGTGGTAGCATAATTATTATCATCATCATCATCATTATTATATCACTGGTAGAAGGTAGCAGCAGTACTTCTTCTTCTTCCTTCCCCACTACCGTATGTGTTTTTCTATCCGTCTGTGTCTTCCCTTTCTTATTCCTCTTTGATCTAAAGCTCAAGGTGGACAGTGGCTGTATTAACAATACGGAAGTATAAATCTTTATCTGCTCATAAATTAAGGTTTTCTGCCCCTTGTTTTCTTTGTTTGTTTGTTCGTATGCTTGTTTATTTTTTGATGGTTCGTCGCCTTTTTGTGTGGGTTTATTTTACTTTTCTTTTCGTTAATTTTTATCTCAGCTGGGTGGTTTTTTGTCTCAGAGTTCAACTGGTGGATAGAGAGCACGCACTCTTTTATTTATTTATTTTATTTTATTCATGTATATCGTGGACTCTTTGACAGTTTGAGCCCTCGTGTGCATAGATGGCGCGTCTTGGCAATATAATACTCTAATGACTTATGTAACAGAGTGGAAATATTGTAACAGAGTGGCAATATTGTGTCTCAATTCTGTACAACTTCTCGGGTACGACAATACAGTCTGAACAGTAAAGATGCCAACCTCTCAAAAGAGACAACATTAATTCTTACAACTTACCGCGTGGGCAAAGAGAATGCTCTGGAAGGTTTTAACCCCCCCTTCCCCCCCCGAACGAAACAGAGAGTCGCACAACCCGCAGGTGTGTCCAGATTTAAAAAGACGTCGATGCGACAGGACTCTGACCACATGGGAGGTAATCTAATCTAATTACCGCTCCGTCACACTTAGAGCAGCACACAGTTGATGACACAAGCTCTGGGGATTTGAGGGAGCGATCTGGGACAATGCAAACTGCGGTAGTTCGTGACAGCACTTTGGGGCAATACAATCCAATCTCTGAGAACTTATGACAGCGTTTTTGGCAATGCCAACTATAGGGACTTTAAAAGAAAAGCACTTTAGAACACCACGAACTCTGGTGACTTCGTTAACCAACTCTTGTGAATGATTTAAAGATAAGAGAAGTAAAAAGTATCAGATTGTATTGTATTGGGTCGTAATGTATTGTATTATATTGTATTGTATTATATTAGGTTGCCTAGTATTCTATTATGGTAATGTACCATATTGAATTGCACAGTATTGTATTATATGGCATTATGTTGCATTGTATAGTATAGTAAAGTATAGTATAATATAGTATAGTATAGTATTGTGTAGTATAGCATAGTATAGTATAGCATTGTATTGTATAATGGTAATGTATTGCATTACGCAGTATTGCATAACAATGCTGTGCCTTAAATTGTATTGTAGGTCCAC
>CM054134.1:115436552-115441552 GCA_028751875.1 Rapana venosa
ACAGAGATACAGTAGCAAAAATAGAGAAACAGAGAGGGAGAGAATAATAATAAAAAAAATTGAACTGAACATATTGATGCTAACATCCCACCCCTAAACCCTAGCCTGGCTGTAGAGGTATGGATGTTGGCTGTGACATTGGAGATGTGCTCAGAACAGTGAGGCCTGCAGAAGTGCAGGTCAGCCTCCATGCTGACTGCAGCAGTGCTCGTTGCATTTTTTCCTTTTTGTGAAAAAAACAACCACAGGCTGCACTGTACGATTTTATACTGAGAGAAAGGAGGGGGAGGAGGAAGAGGAGGGGGAGGAAGAAGAGGAGGAGGAGGAAGAAGAAAGAGGTGGAGTAGGGAGGAGGGGGAAGAGTAGGAAGAGGAGGAGGTGGATAAGGAGGAGAAGGAGGAGGAGGAGAAGAGAGAGAGAGACAGAGAGAGAGAGACAGACAGAAAGACAGACAGAGACAGAGAGAGAGAGAGTGTGTGTGTATATGAGAGACAAATTGACAAAATTGACAATTGACAATTGACAGACAGACAGATAGACAGACACACCAAAAAGTCCGGAAAAGTAGAAGGTGCTGATAAAAAAAAGATTTCCTTCTTTCTGGTAAATAGAGAGATAGATAGAGGTAGATAGATAGATAGATAGATAGAGGTAGATAGAGATATAGAGATATAGAGATAGATAGAGATACATAGATAGATTGATAGAGACAGACGGACGGACAGACAGACAGACATACGGACATACATACACACATACATACAAAGACAGAGACAGACAGACATACAAAGACGGAGACAGACGGACAGAAAAAGAGACAGAGACAGACAAAGAGACAGACAGACAGACAGAGAGATGTTAAAATATGATACGCACTAATCAATAGGAATCGCACTCTAGCACACTGAAAGACAATCGGATATCTATGGCGACAAGGGGGATTTCTAATCCCCACAGTCTTCATGCTGCCCATCGATCCCTGGAGCCTCTCTGGCGCTTGCTGGTGGATTAAGGATAGGGGGGAGGGGGGGAGGGGATCCCCCACCATCCCATCTTCCTGGTTCACGTTTGTGCAGACCCGATAGTGCGGACAGAAAGGGAAAAAAAAGATAATTATGGTCTCCATCAATGAATGAACCCCAGAGAAAGGTTTAGCAAGATCCAGGCGTTGGTACAGGACCGTCATGAAATTTGACGGAGCTGGTGGTTTTGCCTGTGTACTGCCCCCTCTCTCTCTCCCCCCCCCCCCACTTCCCCCGATCCCCCTGGTCAATATTGGTTAAAGGACTGGTGCGGTGTGTATTGTGTTGCGGAGTGGTGGGAACTGGTCAATGAAAAGGCTGACAGGACCAAATTTGAACAAAAAGCTTGAAAACTAAAAACAAAACAAAACCCAACGCCAAAAATAAATAACAAAACATAGAAGAAACAAAAATCCATTTTAACCACGTAATTCAACATTAGCTTGTATCAATGTCTAGACGCGGTATTGACAGGAAAAAAAATCGTAAATCGACGAACAGTAAATCTCCAGAAATTCAGATGTCCAAAATCTGTAAAGGTCATAGCTTTTATTACAAACAGACAAACAGACAGACAGACAGACAGACAGACAGTCACAAACACATACTCACAACACATACACACACAGATACACACACACACACACACACACACACACACACACACACACACACACACACACACACACACACACACACACACACACACACACACACACACTAACATGACTGAAGTCAAAACACGTACGTGTGTGTGTGTGTGTGTGTGTGTGTGTGTGTGTGTGTGTGTGTGTGTGTGTGCGTGTGTGCGTGCGTGTGTGTATGTGCACGTGCATGCACGCATAATGTATTATGCGCAAATACTTCCACGCTAAAGTGTATGTGTATGTGTGTGTGTGTGCCTCCTGATCACACCCGTTCTTTTCCTAAGTTTTTTTTCTTTGCTTCTTCTACTTTTTCCATTTCTTCCTGTCCTTCTTTCTTCAATTCACGACAATCAGTGGCATCTGTCCTTATGTCCTGTTAGACAGGAAATCAATCATTCATTGGCATTCATTTCCTACGTGTTTTCAATCCACCTTTGAAGGGTAATCACAGCATACAGAATGCTGGTATGGAAAGGCCAAAATCTGTGCATGTACTTTAGAAAGAGAAAAGACAAAACAAAACAAAAGAACAGTATAATTGTATTGATTATATACTGTCTCCTTGTTCTTGCTCTTCTTCTTGTTCCTCTTGTTGTTTTTCTTGTTCTTGTTCTTGTTCTTGTTGTTGTTGTTCTTCTTCTTCTGCTTCTTCTTCTTCTTCTTCTTCTTCTCCTCCTCCTCCTCCCTCTCCCTTCTTCTTCTTTTTCTTCTTCTTCTTCTTCTTCTTCTACTCCTCCTCCTCCTCCTCCTCCTCCATCTCCCTTCTTCTTGTTCTTCTTCTTCTTCTTCTTCTTTTTCTTCTTCTTCTTCTTTTTCTTCTTCTTCTTCTTCTTTGCATTCTTTGCATTCTTCTTCTTTGCATTCTTTGCATTCTTCTTTGCATTCTTCTTTGCATTCTTCTTCAAACGCTCAGACAGCAAGTATTGTTGCCTGTCATATGAGCGAAAATGAGTTACGCTGCTCTAAAGCGCCTGACAAGTCAGGCCCAGCACATTTTGGCATGGGAGAGAATTGCTGCATTTTATGGGGTTTTTTAAAAATCCGGACAAAAGGCAGGAGAATGGGCCGAAAAGACAGACAATGACAATGACAATGACAAATTCTTTTCTTTCGAGGATAATGAATAAGCACACATGTGCTTTTTTACATCCAGTCCCCGCCCGTTAGGGATACATCTTAATAATAATAACCCAATACTTATACAGTCTCACAATAAAAACAAGGGGAAATAACCCTTTTCAAAACAGCTCCCCCCCAACAACCACCCCCCCCCCCAAAGCAAGTAATTAAAAGAAAATCCTAAAAATACCCCACCCCTACCTCCACCCCCAAAAAACCCTAACCAAAACAAACAAACAAACAAAAGAGAAGAAAAACCAAACCAACAAAAGATGATAAAAAAGAGAAAAACAGACAAACAACAACAACAACAAGAACAACAACAAAGCCAAGAAAAATAACACAACCAAACTTAATAAGTCATAAAGATAAACATCTATACATTGTCAAATGGTACACATACTTGTTACACATAATTATAAGATATTGAAATAGGGCACTCATTAAAACTTAAGTACAGAGGCAAGTCCAATAAAGTATTGAAAATATAAAAATATGAATCCTTCATCAGGATATACTATGACTATAAGCAGGACGATAGAAGGTGAGAGAGAGAGAGACAGAGACAGAGAGACAGAGAGTGTGTGTGTGTGTGTATTTCAGAGATAATATCCAATATATAATTCCCAAAACAGTATGCGATCCCATCAACACTCATTTTAGATTATACTCGTTTCAAATTATATGTCATGATAATGAAATAAATTTAATACCCATACATCCACACAATAAAAACAAGAAACAAACCAAGAAGAAATTTAAAACTATACAGTCGTTGAGGGAAAGAATATGAGTGGGTGAGTGAGTGAGTGAGTGAGTGAGTGTGTGTGTGGTGTGTGTGTGTGTGTTTGTGTTTGTTTGAGCGTGTGTGTGTGGGGGTGGGGTGGGGTGGGGGGGGGGGGGGGTGTTTCAGGGATAATACTAAATATGTAATACTCATATAGCACACGATCAACACAAACACTTTTTATTATGCTCATGCAAATTGAATGTCATGGTAATAAAATAAGTGCAATACCATACACTCACATAATAAAGAGGGGGGAAAAAGCCAATAAAGTCATAAAAAAGAACATCTACACATTGTAAGTAATAGAAACAAAATCTTTTTTCCAGGATAATGAATAAGTATTCATGTGCTTTTTTACATCCAGTCCCGCCCCATGGGGTCACATTTAAAAATGCACTCAGTACTCATACTTTCAAGCAGAAGAAGCAAAGGAAAAAAACAACACTTTTTTTTTAAAGAAAAAGAGAGAAGAAGAAAAAACAAACACACATACAAACAAACAAACAAACAACAGAAAAAAACAACAACAAACAAATGAAAAAACCCCATAAACCCCCCAAAAAACAAACAAACAAACAAAAAACAATTTAAAAAAAAAATAGCACCGTTCCCCCCTTCACATACACAACACAACACACACACACACACACACCACACACCACACACACACACACACACACACACACACACACACACACACACACACACACACACACACCCAAAACAAAAAACAAACAAGCGAAAAACCCAAACAAATTACCAACAAGAACAAAGTAACAACTACAGCAAGAGAGAGAGAGAGAGAGAGGGGGGGGGGGGGGGGGTGGTAGAGAGAGTAAGCCAAACTTATAGATCATAAAATTGAACACCTTCATATTGCAGAATAGTACACATAGTTGTTACACGTAATAATAAGATATTGAAATAGGACACTTACTGGAGCTCAAGTACAGTCAACAAGCCCAAAATAATATTGAAAATAGAACGTATGAAAAAGCCCTTTATTAGAAGACACGACAAACTATAGAAGGAGGAGAGAGAGAGAGAGAGAGAGAGAGAGGAGAGAGGAGAGAGAGGAGAGAGAGAGAGAGAGAGAGAGAGAGAGAGAATGATTTAATTGCATATCGGCCTTAGGCCACAATACAGAAAGAGAGAGAGAGAGAGAGAGAGAGAGAGAGATGAGAGAGAGGAGAGAGAGAGAGAGAGATGAGAGAGAGAGAGAGAGAGAGAGAGAGAGAGAGAGAGAGAGAGAGAGAGAAACTAGACAAGAAGTAAGTGACAGAAAGAAAAGGAACAAGGGAGAAACAAAGGGAGGGACAGAAAGGAGGCAATTCCTCACAAAGAATTTCCAGAAGGTAGGGGATAATATCTAAACCAACAGACACCCGACATACCCATGGGGACAACGGTAGCTGGAAACAC
>CM054134.1:115461552-115466552 GCA_028751875.1 Rapana venosa
GGAAAACATCCCTTTAAACTGACAACAGTCAACGCCATGATTACCCACAAGGGAAAACATCCCTTTAAACTGACAACAGTCAACGCCATTATTACCCACAAGGGAAAACATCCCTTTAAACTGACAACAGTCAACGCCATGATTACCCACAAGGGAAAACATCCCTTTAAACTGACAACAGTCAACGCCATGATTACCCACAAGGGAAAACATCCCTTTCAACGGACAACTCAACAGAAATTCAAACGCGAGCCCTCATGTGCCGTTAGATTACGAGTACGTCGCTCCAACCACTGGGCTTTCTGTGTCTGAAATGAGATCATTTCAACGAAAAGGAAAAGACACACAGCAGAAACCTTTTGTCACAAATTAAAGCAAAAGGACCAAAACAAATGGCTATATCGTCAATAGGGAAAGTGATTTTTCTTTTTTTAAAGGTGAGGTTTTCCTTTTACAAAAATGGGGTGGGGAACCAAATTAATCAGGTATCTTAGAGTTGTTCAATGAGGATTGAACGGTTTTCTTCTTCCATTGCGCATTTTTACTACCTTCATTTTTTTCTATGCCGCCAGCGTGTTACCATTTTTACTGTTGTAGCCGTCAAGACGTGTGAACTCTCTACATGTTTCTTTGACAGTTAGAATGTCTCTGACTTTGTCTTTATTTGTCTTTCTCTCTGACTTTCTCTCTCTATATCTGTCTTTGTCGGTCTTTCTCTCTTTGTCTCTGTCTGTCGGTCTCCAACCACACACACACACACCCACCAACCCCCCCCCCCTACCACACACACACACACGCACCCCACCCCCCACACACAAACACACACACACACGAGTTATCTCGTTATATATGTATATATATATATATATATATGTGTGTGTATGTATGTATGTATATATGTATGTGTATATGTATGTATGTATGCATGTATGCACGGGTGTATGGATGTATGTCTGTCTGTCTGTATGTATATATGCATGTCTGTCTGTCTGTATATATGCATGTATGTATGGGTGTGTGCATGTATTTATGTATGTATGTATGTATGAGTGCGTGAGAGAGCGAAAGAGAGAGAGAGAGAGAGAGAGAGAGAGAGAGAGAGAGAGAGAGAGAGAGAGAGAGAGAGAGGAGAGAGAGAGAGAGAGAGAGAGAGAGCACACACGTGAGAGAGATAGAGATAGACATGTAGACAGATAGGTAGACATAGACTGACAGACACACAAGCAAGAACATGAATAACGAACGAACACGCGGATTTAATTCTTTCTGAGAGTAACAGATTAAGCTTTTTTTTACAACTATTCTTGAGAGAGAGAGATACACAGAGACAGACAGACAGACAGGCAGACAGAGAAACAGAGTTAGAGAGACAGACAGAGAGACAGAGAATTAATGAACGAATGAATGAATAAATGAATGAATGGATGGATGGATGAATGGATGAATGAATGAATGAATGAATGAATGAATGATCTTTATTTTTCAAGGGTCACAGATAAGCATTTGAATACTGTAGAGAGAGAGACAGACAAACAGACAGAGACAGAGACAGAGAGCACCATCTTTTGCAACTCTCTTCTGATCCTGAAGGGAAGACAGACAGACAGACAGATAGACAAACAGACAGACAGACAGACAGTCAGGGCAGACAGACAGACAGACAGACAGACAGAGGGAAAGGAGAGAGAGCTAAATAACCTAATTTGACTCTTTTATAAAAAAAAATTATCACAGAAAAGTTCAAAGCCGGTGGCTCACTAGATTTTGCGGATGAAAGTGTGTGTGTGTGTGTGTGTAACTTGTGTGTGTGTGAATGTGTTTGTGTGTGTGTGTATGTGTATGTGAGTGTGTGTGTGACTGTGTCTGTGTGTGTGTGTGTGTGTGTTTAGTGTTAGTGTGTATGTAAGTGTGTGTGTGTGTAAGTGTGTGGTTGTGTGTTGTTGTTGTGTGTGTTGTTGTTGTTGTCTGTGTGTGTGTAAGTGTGTAAGCGTGTGGTTTGTATGTGTGTGTTGTTGTTGTATGTGTTGTGTGTATGTGTGTGTGTGTGTTGTTGTGTGTGTTGTTGTGTGTGTATGTGTGTGTTTGTGTGTCTGTGTGTCTGTCTGCCAGCCTGTGTATATGTACGTGTGTGTGTGTGTCTCTATGTGTCTCAATGTGTCTGTGAGTCTTTGTGTCTTTGTGTGCGAGTGTATCTGTGTGTTTGTGTGTCTGTTTAAGCGAACGTGTGTGTTTGTGTGTGTGTGTGTGTGTGTGTGTGTGTGTGTGTGTGTGTGTGTGTGAGTGAGAGTGTATGTTTTTATTTAGTTATTTTATTCTTTTATATCAAGGATAACGTGTGTTTGTGTGTGTGTGTGTGTTGTGAGTGAGAGTGTATGTTTTTATTTATCTTATTATTCTTTTATATCAAGGATAACGTGTGTGTTTTGTGTGTGTGTGTGTGTGTGTGTATGAGAGTGAGAGTGTATGTTTTTATTCATTTATTTTATTCTTTTATATCAAGGATAATGTGTGTGTGCACGCGCGCGCGCTCGTACACGCCCACGCGCGTGTAATCCTGTATCTGTGTGTATGCTCGTGTTTCCATGTTGGCATGCGGAAGCATGCAAGTGCAAGTACGTGCAATTTGATGAGGATTGAAATGGGAAGGTCAGCTTTGGGCTATCTCTTTAAATTGTCTTTATTCCGCTGAATAGTGTTCTGTTCGGCTGTGTGTCTTGCTTTTACTAAGGGCTTTGATCTGTAATCAGTGGATCGGTGCTCTAGAACTAATGCACCTGCCTACTAGAAAGCGAGAGGTTGCAGATTCAATCCCCGTTTGAACTCGTCTATTTCATTTATGTATCTATTCTTTTATTTCGAGCATGATGGGATAAACATTCTTGTTGTTTGTTTTTTTCACGTCCACTCCCCGTGTGTCTGCAGTGTTGTCAATTTTGTCATCCGCTTCCCACAGGCACACAATCACCTACTCTTCCGAAAAGTGGAACGGATTTTAACGTGTGCGCAAGCTGTTCTGCGTGCGTTCGCACACGGAACCTTGGTTTCTAGTCTCCTCCGAAGGACTTTTTGGGGAGAGTGGAGTCTGCACTGTTTGCACACGGTATCTCGGTTGCTAGTTCATCCGAAGAAATTCCGGGGGTAGTGGAACTACAGATGTTAACTCCAGGGGTAGATCCCAATGAACGGCGACTCTGCAGTTGCTCCAAACCAGGTTGTTAAATTATAGGCACGACGTTTTGCTCACTAGGCTACCCCACCTCCAAATGTGTTCGTATGTATCTGTATATACATACATGGTGATAATTATATAATATTTCACAATCATTGTCAAAAGTAATTTTCCAACAAATGCATTAGTACGATTTTATTCGTTTTTTATCCCATAATAGAAGAACGTTACACAAAAAAAAACCAAGCAAAAAAACAAGCAAACAAAAGCACCCTAAGACAAGGAGGAATCACGTAAGTCTATCAGTCCATCACCTCCAGTCATTTATCTTTTTCTAGATCCGTTCTCTCTCTCTCTCTCTCTCTCTCCTCTCTCTCTCTCTCTCTCTCTCTCTCTCTCCTCTCCTCTCTCTCTCTCTCTCTCTCTCCTCTCTCTCTCTCTCTCTCTCGTTCAAGAGGATTTTTCCTCTGGAGTTAATAACAGTGCAGACTCCACTCTCTCCAAAAGTCCTTCGGATGAGACTATAAACCGAGGTCCTGTGTGCGAACGCACGCAGAATATTTTGCGCACACGTTAAAACCCGTTCCGCTTTTCGGAAGAGTAAACCATTGTGTGCCGGTGGGAACTGATGACAAAATTGACAAAACTGCATACACACGGGGACTGGATGAAAAAAAGCACACGAGTGCTTATTCCATTATCCTCGATATAAAAGAATAAAATATATAAAAAATCTCTCTCAATCCCCCCCGCACACCTTCCCCTTCTCTTTCTCATTTTATCCTGTTTCTCTATCTCTGTCCATGTCTGTCTGTCTGTCTGTCTGTCTGTCTGTCTGTCTGTCTGTCTGTCTCTCTCTTCTCTCTCTCTCTCTCTCTCTCTCTCTCTCCTTTCCCTCTCTCTCTTTCCCCATTTCTCTTCTCTGTCCCTTTTCTCTCCTCTTTCTTCTCTTTCTTTCTTTTCTCCTCTCCCTCTCTCCTCTCTCTCTCCTCTCTCTCTCTCCTTCTCTTCTCTCTCCTTTCTCCCCTCCTCCTCCCTCTCTCTCTCTCCTGTCTTTCCCCTTCTCTTCTCTGTCCCATTTTCTCCCTCCTCTCCCCTCCCCTCTCTCTCTCTCTTCTCTCTCTGGCAGTCTGGTCAGGGTGATACAATAAATATCGATCCAGCCTGAAACCGATTCTCCATTATGGTGTCGGATGTTTGAATGACTGCCGCATTGTCCCGCTTCCTTATCGCTGCTTTTTATCCTGGGTTCATTCCCGGGCATCGTGCCTTTGTTTCAGTATGCCTGCCTGATTATCCTGCTCACGCGTCTCTCGAGTGGTGAGGACTAGTATACCCTTTAAGTTGTGTAACTGTTGTTGGGCGTTCTACGTCTTAACACCCTGGCGGTTACGGTTACTCAGAGTATGTGGGTGTTTTTTGGGGTCTCGATTATCACAGATAGGAATCGAAGATATGTGAGACTGTAGTTATAGCTACTGGATGAAAAGGTGATGTGTAGTCGTAAAAGTAGTAGTAGTAGTAGTAGTAGTAGTAGTAGTAGTAGTAGTTAGTAGTAGTAGTAGTAGTAGTAGTTGTTGTTGTTGTTGTTGTTGTTGCTGTCTTTAGTTTTAATGTCTTTCCACTTTAAGTGATACCAGACGATCAAAAGGAATAACTGCAAAATGTGTGTGTGTGTGTGTGCGCGCGCGCGGTTGTGTGCACGTCTCTTTTCAAGAACCCGGCCATGCAGGCAGCTGTACTCCGACTTCAGACGATTTTGCCCCTTTAATAAATTGATAGTATAAGTATGTTATGCAAAATTTTCAGTGGTGTCCCAATGATCTACTAG
>CM054134.1:115471552-115476552 GCA_028751875.1 Rapana venosa
TCCGAGTTCCGAGTTCTCTCTCTCTCCCCCTCTCTCTGTCTCTCTTCCCCCCTTCCTCTCCCTCCATCTCTGTCTGTGTGTCTCTCTCTGTCTCTGTCCTCTCTCTCCCTCCCTCCCCCCCCTCTCTCTCTCTCTCTCTCTCTCTCTCTCTCTCTCTCTCTCTCTCTCTCTCTCTCTCTCTCTCTGTCTCTCTCTGGGGGACGGGATAGCCTAGTGGTTAGAACATTGCGCTCGCAATCTGACGACCCGGGTTCAATTCCCGTTCAAGGGGATATTTTCCCTGGACTTAACATCAGTGCAGACTCCACTCTCCTCAAAAGTCCTATGGATGAGACTATAAACCGAGGACCCGTGTGTGAACGCACGTAGAACATCTTGCGCACACGTTAAATCCTGTTCCGCTTTTCGTAAGAGTAGGCCATTGTGTGCCGGTGGGAACAGATGACAGACTTGACAAAACTGCATAGACACAAGGGGACTGGATGTAAAAAAGCACATAAGTGCTTATTCCATTATCCTCGATATAAAATAATTTTTTTTTAAAATATCTCTCTGTCTGTCTCTCTGTCTCTCTTTGACTGCCTCTCTCTGCCTCTGTCTGTACTCTCTCCTCTCACACCTGTCTGCTAATGTCATATCCATACAAGAAAGGAGAACAAGAAAGGAAAGAAAACACTGTAGTAGAAGAAGAAAAAGAATGCGAAGAAGAATGCGGCGAAGAAGAAGAAGAAGAAAAAGAATGCGAAGAAGAAGAAGAATGCGAAGAAGAAGAAGAAGAAGAAGAAGAATGCGAAGAAGAAGAAGAAGAAGAAGAAGAAGAAGAAGAAGAAGAAGAAGAATGCGAAGAAGAATGCGAAGAAGAAGAAGAGAAGAAAGGAACACCACTACTAAAGCTGCATCATGTTATTTTGCTTTCTTTGGTATGTTTCTTCTTTTCTTTTCTTTGGCATCTTGTTTTGATTGTTTAGGACCTCTTTGTCTCTAAGGATAGGGCATTTGTTAGCGCTGACGCCGATTTTTTGGATACGTTGTTTTGGTCTGTTTGGTTCTTCATCTTCTTCATCTTCTTTTGCTTCTTCCTCTTTTGCCTCTTCTTCTTCTTGTGCTTCCGCTTGTTGTTGTTGTCGTCTTCTTATTGTTGTTATTCTGGTTTTTACTTGTTCTTCCTGTTCTTGATCTTGTTCTTGTTTTTTGTGTTTGCTATTGTTTTGTTGTTGTTCTTGTTGCTATTAAAATAGTTGTTGGTATTGTTGTTGGTATTGCTGTTGTTGTTGTTGTTGTTCTTCTTCTACTACTGTGTTTTCTTTCCTTACCTTTTCTCCTTTTTTTCCGTACGGATATGACGTTAGCAGACAGGTGTGTAACGAGAGAGAGAGAGAGAGAGAGAGAGAGAGAGAGAGAGAGAGAGAGAGAGAGAGAGAGAGAGAGAGAGAGAGAGAGAGAGAGAGAGAGTACATACACAGTCACAATAGGAGGAAGGCCAGTCTGCAATCTTCGATTCGCAGACGATATTGATCTCATGGGCCGCAGTGAAGAAGAACTCCAGGATCTCACCACCAGACTGGAAACATCAGCCAATGCCCACGGTATGGAGATCAGCACGGAAAAGAGCAAGATCCTATTGAACAGTACCACACCGACCACTCCCACCAGCATCAAGATGAGTAGCGAGACACTAGAGGAGGTGGAAACTTTCAAGTACCTTGGAGCAGTCATCACCAAAGAAGGCACGAGCACACAAGAGGTGAAGATCAGACTTGCTGTGGCACTCTCCTCCATGACTAAGCTGGCGAAAGTGTGGAGAAACCACAACATCAGAACCCACACTAAGGTCAGACTCTACAAGGCACTCGTCACATCCATTGCCTTGTACAGCTGTGAAACATGGACACTTACTGCCGATTTAGAACGTCGCATTCAAGCCTTTGAGATGAAGTGCCTCAGGCGGATCCTGAACATCACCTACAGAGACCGCAAAACCAATGACTTCGTCTGGCAGCAGATCGAGGCAATGGCTGGCAAACAAGAACCGTTGCTAGATACAGTCAAACGGAGGAAACTGAAGTGGTTTGGCCACACAACAAGGCATAACAGCCTGTCAAAGACAGTCCTGCAGGGAATGGTGGAAGGAGCAAGGAGGCAGGGACGACCACGCAAAAGCTGGATATCCAACATCAAGGAGTGGACCGGCCTCACTGTACCAAGCCTCCTGAAAACAGCCCAGGACAGAACCATTTGGCGGTCCACTTGCAGCGTCCGTGCGGGTACCCCAACGGTTGTCCCGACCAAGGGATGAGTGAGTGAGTGAGTGAGTTCTTCTTCTTCTCCCTCGCATTCTTCTTCTTCTTCTTTGCCGCATTCTTCTTCTTCCTTGCAGTTTTCTTCTTCTTCGCATTCTTCTTCTTCTTCGCCGCATTCTTCTTCGCCGTATTCTTCTTCGGCACATTCTTCTTCGCCGTATTCTTCTTCGCCGCATTCTTCTTCGCCGTATTCTTCTTCGCGCATTCTTCTTCTTCTTCTTCTTCTTCTTCTTCTTCTTCTTCTTCTTCTTCTTCTTCTTCTTCTTCTTCTTCTTCTTCTTCTTCTTCTTCTTCTTCTTTTTCGCTGCATTCTTCTTCTTCTTCTTCTTCTTCTTCTTCTTCTTCTTCGCATTCGCATTCGCATTCGCATTCGCATTCGCATTCTTCTTCTTCGCATTCTTTTTATTTGCATTCTTCTTCTGAACGAAGTGTTCTTTATCTCTCTGTGTTCGTTATACAGACTACCGTATTGTCCACTTGTTTCCCTGCCTTGCCATCCATCTTAGCCAGTTATTTCTCTGACTCTGTATTGTCTTGTCAATTACAATTGTCCTTTTAATGTTTGATTTCTCTCTTGCCTCTTCCTTTCTCTATCTTCTCATTCTTTCTTTCTTTGTCTGTCTGCCTGTCTGTCTGTCCTTTCCTCCCTCTCTCCCTCTCTCTGCCTCTGTCTCTCTTTCTTGAACTATTTATTTCTCTCGCTCTTTTTTTTGTCTTTCTTTGTTATCACTTTGTTGCCTGTCTGTTTTGTCACTCTCTGTCACTCCCTTTTCTTTGTCTGTCTGTATGCATGTATATATGTATGTCTCTCTGTCTCTGTCTCCCTCTCTTCCTCTCTTTATTTCCCTTCTCTCTCCTTTCTTTCTCTCTCTCCTCTCTCTCTCTCTCTCTCTCTCACTCTTCTCTCTCTTTCTCTCTTTTTAAACCTGTCTACCAACGTCATATAAAAAGACCCAACTAGCCAAATCAGGAAAAATACAACACAAAAAATCAGCAACATCAACAATATCAAACAAAACAGAGAAGAATAAAGAACAATGAAACAAAGACCTTGGAAATAAACTCACCAAAAAAAAAACCCACCCAAGAGGAATAAAGACACTGAGGCTGCATCGCTTACTCCCCCTTCTCTTTACATTGTTGTTGTTGTTGTTTCTGTACACTGTTTGATGAGGGTTGACCTGTTCCCCTTAAGGAAACGACAGCGTTGTTTGTCTGTGCTGATGATTTTCCTGTTGTGTTACAAGGGATGTTTTCTTGTTCTTCTTCTTCTGCGTGTGCTTCTAGTTCTTCTTGTTCTTTTTCTTCTTCGCATTCTTGTTTTTCTTCGTCTTGCTCTTTTTCTTCTTCTTCTTCTTCTTCGCATTCTTGTTCTTCTTGTGCTTCTTGTCTTCTTGTTCTTGTTCTTGTTCTTTTTTTTGTTCCTGTTGTTGTTGTTGTTTGTTGTTGTTAACTTCTTCTTCTTTCTTCTTCTTCTTCTTCTTCTTCTTCTTCTTCTTCTTCTTTCAGTTTTCCTCTTTGCTTTCTTCTTCTTTGCATGCTTTCTTCTTCTTGGCATTATTTGCACCTAATCTGATTCACGCAGATCTTCCTTGTTGACACTTGTTTTGCTTTCTTTAGCCGTTTTTTCTCATTTGTGTCTTTTGTCATCTTTCCTTGTTTGGCTTTTTGCTTGTTGTTGTGTCATCTTGTCTATCTCGTGGTTCTCTGTTCTTCTCTGTCTCTCTCGTGCGTGCATGCGTACTTGCGTGCCTGCGTGCGCGCGCGTTTGTGTGTGTGTGTGTGTGTGTGCGTGTGTGTTTGTGTGCGTGTGTGTGTGTATGTGTGTGTGCGTGTGCGTGTTGTTGTTGTCTTCAATTTAACGTCTGTTCACTCTAAGTTAAATTAGACGAATGAAGTAGAAAGCGTAATGGGGGTTAAAGAAGGAAGAGAAATGAGTGGAAGGAGAAAAGATGAAGGAATAGCTTCAGTGTTGGTAGTTTTGCGAGAAAAAGGAAAAAAACCCAACAACAACACACCTAGAAAATTATTAATGATACTATTCTTAAACAGGAGCAAAATTGAAACTCAACAACGTGGAAACATGAAATAGCATTAATGTAACTACAATAAATATTCAAGTGGACTATGCAATAAACATCTAGCAATGCATGGCAAAGGCTAGCTTTGAATTTTCAAATACATTTTCCAGAGACTGTTTAGAAAATGTAGGTTAAAAATATTTTACAATAGGGCTCGTGTGTGTGTGTGTGTGTGTGTGTGTGTGTGTGTGTGTGTGTGTGTGTGTGTGTGTGTGTGTGTGTGTCTGAGTGTGTCGCCGTGTGTGTGTGCGCACACAATTGTATGTATGTGTAAGTGTTTGAGTGCGTGCGTGCGTGCGTGCGTGCGCAGACACGAATGTGAGTATGTGCATGTGTATCCGATCGTGATTGTGCTTGTTAATGTTGTTTCATCCATCCTTGCTTTGTGCGTAATAAATCCCCTTCAGTTATATCGACAGCGCAGCAACAGCAGCTGCTTATCTGGATGGTTTCTGAGGACTCCACCGCACCTCAGCTAGAAATAGCTCAGGGTTTATCTTGATGATAAACCACTCCCTGATGTCGACAACACCGTTGATAGATTGTTTTGTTTACCTCGTCTCTCTGCCTGTCTCACTAGGTCATTGGCCTTGCCTTTGTGATTCATTCGTTTTTTATT
>CM054134.1:115481552-115486552 GCA_028751875.1 Rapana venosa
CTGCTCTGGCTGTCTGTTCTGTGTCTGCTATTATAGCAGAATAATGGAGGTGGCATTGACAACGAATGGAGAGGACAACCAAATTGTTGCTGAATGGCTAGTAGATGTGCAGTTTTGCATTCTAAAACTTAGCCAGTTCATGCTGTCATGAATTTGGTATTTGCTTTGGGCATAAGTTATATTTTAAGACCAGAAGCGATTTTGTCATAATCAATATTTGTCTATCTTTTCAATAAACTTTTAATCATAGAGAGGGGACATTATAACTAGATTAAAAACATGGGAAGAGGCAGTAATTAGTTTTGCAATAAATAGCCCGTGGATGGCAAGCAATCACCCTGAACTTATAAACAAATAATAGAAGTTTATTGTACCTGGATTCATATTCAATTTTAACAAATTTAAGTATTATGAGAGTCCACGTAGTGTACAAGGAAGTAAAAATATATTGCAGATGTTGTTTGTTTAATCTCTATGATTTTGTTTTGGATTGTCAAACATTTAAACGGGTTAATTGATTAAACTGATAGGGGGATCAAGAAACAGATAAATGTCATTGATTTCTATAAAACATATTGTGTGTGTTTTAGATCAGTTTTTCTGTTTGACATTTACATAGCAATAACAAACGGGAATTAGCAGCTGTCTGTACAGGCGTTGTGTGTCTGCAAGGCTTGAGAGTGTGTCTGTGTGTCTGCCATCAACTGGACAGTGGTCAAGGGAGGGCGTGGAGGGGAAATTGGCGGTTGACAGAAGAGGAAGTAGTGGCAAATTAGTCTTTGCGTTCCTGATAATTTGATCAGGAAGTGGCTGTCAGGATGTCTTCTCTCTGCCTCTGTCTTTCTCTGTTTCTTTGCCTCTGTCTCTCTCTGTCTGTGTGTGTGTGTGTGTGTGTGTGTGTGTGTGTGTGTGTGTGTGTGTGTGTGTCTGTGTGTCTATCTGTGTGTCTGTCTGTGTCTTTCTGTCTCTGTCTCTGTTTGTCTGTCTGTCTGTCTGTCTGTCTTCTCTGTCTCTCTCTCTCTCTCTCTCTCTCTTTCTCTCTTTCTCTCTCTTTCTCTCTCTCGCTGTGTGTGTGTGTGTGTGTGTGTGTGTGTGTGTGTGTGTGTGTGTGTGTGTGCTGCTCTGTTGCCCATGCTTTAGAAATGACCTTCAGCTTATAACAGTAGTTTGCTATCGCACTTACCATGGGGGTCATATCTGAGATAAGAGTACTTAAAAGGTAAAAGGTAAAGGTGTCCAATAACCTATAAGGTCATAGGGGAGCGAGGCGTCAGAGACCTCACTTCTCTAGGGCCAGCATATTGAGGGCGGCGCCCGTCTCTTCTCCCTCGCTGCTTTACCTTCCCTGACCCTAAAGAGGGCAGGTACCCATTTACAGCTGGGTGAACTGGGGGAATTGTACTGAAGCCAAGGCGCGCAAACGGTCACCCATCCAACTGGTAACCACGCTCGACGCTGCTTAACTCAGGACTTAGACAGAGTCCTTGGTTCAGCTTAATGCGCAATTCCAGTCAATGGTCTCCTGAATGCGAGTTTTCAAGAGTTTCTGCTGGAAAATAGTACGAACCGTTTTTGCTAAGTAGTCAACTTTTATTTATATCTACACACCCACACAAGGACTGAATCCATTTAAGGGCTCACAAATCAAAACGTAACATGTCCTGTTTTTAAGTGTCAAACTTGCAAATGTAATTTGTAATGTCGTGAACTCTTTATAGATCAATGACCTAGTTATTTAGGAATAGGTGCAGCGAATTTCTCTCATAGATATCTATTTAAGCATGTCCTCATGAGTCATGAATAGTTTGTTGACTGTTTGATCATGTAATTTATGCAGAATGTGTATATAAAAACTGGAAAATTAACAATCCAGTAAGCAAAATTGATATTTTTTGCTGTTGCCATTAACTGAATAGCCATAAACATTGAAACATAAACAATAAACTTTCTAACAAATTGCCAAACAGAAGATGCTCTAAGTAAGCTGATATAAGATGGACTTTGTCTAAAAGCAGAATTTTCCCCAATAAATAGTAATGCGAGTAACCAAAACGTCAACACTTGAGATTGTAATGTGGCATTCTTAGTGTGTAGTGAGTCCAAATGCTCATAGTTTCAGTACATCTTCAACAGATTGAGGCTGTAGGTTATATTTTCTTTGGAACTGTGTGTGCAACACACAATTCTTATAATGTTAAAAACAATTGGACCAACATCTATCTCGGTACAGTGAGAGACAAAAAGAGAAATGTTATTTGTGTGTCAATAAAGCTGCATTATGTTCAGTTAAAAAAAAAAAAAAGAATTTATTTTATTCTTTTATGTCGAGGATAATGGAATGAGCACTTATGTGCTTTTTTACATCCAGTTCCCGTGTGTTTGCGGTTTTGTAAATTCTGTCATCTGTTCCCACCGGCACACAATGGCCTACTCTTACGAAAAGCGGAACAGGATTTAACGTGTGCGCAGTGAAGTTCTATTTACATCTACGAACATATATATATATATATATAAAACATTTTTATTCAGTTTTTTACATTGCACAGTTATAAAGATATGAAACATATAAACAATTTTGGAGGGAGGGAAGAGAGAGAGAGAGAGAGAGAGAGAAGAGAGAGAGAGAGAGAGAGAGAGAGAGAGAGAGAGAGAGAGAGAGAGACAGAGACAGAGACAGAGACAGAGAGAGAGAGCCTGTCAGGTAGGCAGACAGACCAACAGAGACAGAGACAAAGAGAGACAGCCTGACAGGCACGAACATAAAATATAAAAAAAATATAGTAAACAAACTTACGTGGTATAAAACATCCACTTAGTTTAACTAAATGTTATTTACTTCTTTAACAGAATTGCCGTAGCTCAGATTATTTTCTGTGTGTGTGTGTGTGTGTGTGTGTGTGTGTGTGTGTGTGTGTGTGTGTGTGTGTGTGTGTGTGTGTGTGCGCGTGCGTGTGTGTGCGTGCGTGCGTGCGTGCGTGCGTGTGTGTGTGTGTGTGTGTCGTGCGCGCGCGCGTGTGTGTGTGTGTGTTTGTGTGTTTCTGTCAGTGTGTCTGTGTGTGTGTGTGTTATGTTGTGTTTGTGTGTTCGTGAGTGTGTGTGTTTGTAAGTAAGTGTGTGTGTGTGTGTGTGTTGTGTGTGTGTGTGTGTGTGTGTTGTAAGTAGTGTGGTGTTGTGTGGTGGGTGTGTGTGGTGTGTGTAACAAGACTTAGCTGATAGTGGTCAGGGGTGGGGTGGGGAGGGAAATGAGGGTTGAGGGAGGGAAGTGGTGGCAAATTACTCCCTGTCTTCCTGATCATTTCATCAGGAAGGGACTGTCAGAGTGTCCACTCTCCCTCCTTCTCCTGCTTGTGTGTGTGTGTGTGTGTGTGTGTGTGTGTGTGTGTGTGTGCTTGTGTGTGTGTTTGTGTGTGTTGTGTTGTGTTGTGTGTGTGAGTGTGTGTTTTTGTAAGTATGTATGTGTGCTGCGTTGCGTTGTGTTGTGTTTGTGTCTATGTGTGTGTATGTGTGTGTTGTGTTGTGTGTGTGTATTTGAGTGTATGTGTGTGTGTACGTGTGTGTATATGTGTGAGTGTGCGTGCGTGCATAAGTGTGTGTATGTACGTGTGTGTACGCGCACGCGAGTGTGTTTGTGTGTTTGTGTGTAAGTGTGCGTGTATTAGTGCCACTATATTGCCTACACTTTGGGGTATTGACCATTAGCTAATGCAGTCTGCATTCCTACTAACCATGGGGATCACGTCAAAGTTGAAGTAAGAGGGTCTACTTTTCTGCACGTGTCCTCCAAATGGTCTCTTCAGGGTGTTTTATCAAATAGTTTTATCTGTAACGGAAAGGTCATGAAAGAGTTTGGCCAAATGGTACACAGAAGGACTGAGTCGACAAAGAGTTCACAAATGTTAAGTATATCTGCTGTTTTCAAGTATCAAACTGGTAAAATATCACTTGGTAATGATTGGGTGAATTGTTTAATAATGATAATAATAATAATAATAATAATAATAATAATAATTGTTATTATTATTATTATTATTATCTAATGATAATAAATGGGATTTATATAGCGCTATATCTTGCAAAGACAAATCAAAGCGCTTGCATTCAACCTATTCTTACACAGTCGTGCAACCAATGACAAACAATCAATAGTTTAAACAAACAGATATTACAAACATGGTACTCTGCAGACCAAATCTATGAAATAAAAATTTCAATAGTCAAAACTTTTTCAAAAGCACACACACACACTCAGTTTACAGTTTAACTTAATAATTTTACTTACGATTGCAATAAATGCATTTGATACGATTTCTCTCAAATGTATAATACACTTCATCATTAACCATTACACCCAGTGGTGTGTAGGGCAGCAACAATGTATACACTTGAGCGTTGAGTACTCTGGTGGCTGGACGACTGTGTAATTGATATAGAATCTGTTCATTGAAACTGGTCCTTTTACAATTAAAATAATCAGATTATCGCCTTGCGTGTGTCATTAACCAAGTCAACATAACCAAGTTAAAAACGATAACAAAGCATTTAAATAGCAGATATATACAACAAATTGCCGAACATATGATTTTGAAAGTAAGTAGTGTAAAGTGGATTTGAACTAAATCCTGATCTATTCCCTATATGGTACTATTGAAACAAGGGGACAACACTATTGCATAGCTTTAAGTCATGTTTTGCTTTACAGTTTGTCAGATACGTACATTTTTAATACATGCATGACAAATTTATCATTTTTAAAAGATTGTTTTAGAATTACATGTACAATGCATTATCTTCAGCATCATACACGAGTTGCACATCTACATTATGTAAACCGAGAGACATGGCATCGGGAGCAAATAATGATACATTTGCATACCATAAGAGTTGGTTTGTTTCCGTGTAGTACCTTCCCTATCTACGAACAAGACATGGATGAGCAGGATAAACATCAACTTCTATGTAAGAGATTTGTTCCATGTTTGATTGGTGTGTGTGTGTGTATA
>CM054134.1:115496552-115504052 GCA_028751875.1 Rapana venosa
ACTGGTTAGTTTTTCTTTGTAGATAACACTATGAAAAACACCTTCTTCGGAATACTGAAAATCTAGATAAAATAAAATAGAATTAAAAAAGCTAGGAGTGTGCGCAGTTTTTGTTTGTTTTCTCTTTAGATACAACTGAAAAATACCTAGAAATGTATTTTTCAGTAGTTTTATCCTAACTCATATTTAAAAAGAAATGTTCTCGATTTAATTTCATCCTTACACATACCTTAAAACTTACCCAAACCACAATAATTTCTCCCTTCCCAAGCCCCCCACGCACGAACTTGTTTTGATAAATTACTCAACAGGTGACCCACTTACCGATTCTCGTGGCTATGCATTTTGTATGAGCTACTGGGAGCTGGCTCAGATTGGTTTTTGGGGGTAGGAAGGAGGTGGAAGGAAGATGATGAGGAGGAGGAGGAGAGGGAGGCTGCAAGTAATGAGAGACTGGAGAGGGAGAGAGAGAGACTGAAGGGAGAGAGAGACTGAAGGCAGAGGCTGAAGGCAGAGGGTGTCTGTCTCTCAAGCTCTCAGTGTCCACGTGGAAAGGAACAAGATCGATGAAGACGTAGCGTGGCAGGCCTTGATTACTGCTGCACTGTCTACACGGGGCTGTCACACTGGGCTGCTACTACAACATTTAACACCTGTACTGTACTGGCCTGTCCCTCATGATGAACTAGGTTGTAGAAAGGGATGGGAAGGGGGGGGGGCGGAATAATTGAGTAGGTAGAGTGTCCGAACGAATTTCCATCTCTGACCCACATGAAAGAAGTTGTGGGTTCGATCCAGTCTGTGTCTGATGTGTGGTTGTTGTTGTTGTTTTTTTCTTCTTCTGGAGTTAACATCGGTGTTGATTTTTACTCTGCTAAAAAGTTCCTTCCGATAAGGTTACAGATCCAGGTACAGTGTTGGACCAATGTAGGCAGAATGTCTTCCAAACACGTTAAAACCCCATCAGCTTTTTTTGCTTTTTTTATAGCAGAGTAAGCCAGTTTATGGCTTGTTAGGGGGATAACAAAAACGTACCCAGCATGCAGCCTGATTCTGGAGAAGACTTTTATCCACCAGATCCGATTTGTCAATGCTTAGCAAATTTAGTGCAGTGCCCCCATCCCTAGCGGTTTCTTAGAATGTAAGAGAGAAGTCAAGGCAAGTCAAGGCAAATCAAACCAAGCCATGTATTTTAGGAAAATTCGTCGAAGTAAACCAATACCCGAGTTTTTCTCTCTTTTTTCCCCCTGATGGACAGAGGAGGGTTTGTTTTTTTAATCACGCGTGTGTGTGTGCGCGAGCGCATGTGTGTGCGTGGGTGTGTGTGTGTGTGTGTGTATGCGCACGCACTCACACACACACACACTCTCGATTAAAACTTCCCACCGAACCCCAGTGTATTGCTTCATAGCTGGCTGGAGGCCATGGCATTTGTTTGTTCACGGTGTGACCGCACAGCTGTCAGTCAGTCAGTCCGTCCTTCAGTAAGTCAGTCCTTGAGTCAGTCAGTCAGTCCTTCAGTCAGTCAGTTAGTCAGTCCTTCAGTCAGTCCTTCAGTCAGTCAGTTAGTCAGTCCTTCAGTCAGTCAGTCAGTCAGTCCTTCAGTCCTTCAGTCAGTCCTTCAGTCAGTCCTTCAGTCAGTCAGTTAGTCCTTCAGTCAGTCAGTCAGTCAGTCCTTCGGTCAGTCCTTCAGTCAGTCAGTCCTTCAGTCCTTCAGTTAGTCCTCCAGTCAGTCCTTCAGTCAGTCAGTCCTTCAATCAGTCCTTCAGTCAGTCAGTCCTTCAGTCAGTTCTTCAGTCAGTCAGTCCTTCAGTCAGTCAGTCATTCAGTCAGTCCTTCAGTCAGTCAGCAGTCCTTCAGTCAGTTCTTCAGTCAGTCAGTCCTTCAGTCAGTCCTTCAGTCAGTCAGTCAGTCAGTCCTTCAGTCAGTCAGTCCTTCAGTCAGTCAGTCAGTCAGTCAGTCAGTCCTTCAGTCAGTCAATCAGTCAGTCCTTCAGTCAGTCAGTCCTTCAGTCAGTCCTCCAGTCAGTCCTTCAGTCAGTCAGTCCTTCAATCAGTCCTTCAGTCAGTCAGTCAGTCCTTCAGTCAGTTCTTCAGTCAGTCAGTCCTTCAGTCAGTCAGTCATTCAGTCAGTCCTTCAGTCAGTCAGCCAGTCCTTCAGTCAGTTCTTCAGTCAGTCAGTCCTTCAGTCAGTCAGTCAGTCAGTCAGTCACTCCTTCAGTCAGTCAGTCAGTCCTTCAGTCAGTCAATCAGTCAGTCCTTCAGTCAGTCAGTCCTTCAGTCAGTCCTTGAGTCAGTCAGTCAGTCCTTGAGTGAGTGAGTCAGTCAGTCAGTCAGTCAGTCAGTCCTTTAGTTAGTCCTCCAGTCAGTCCTTCAGTCAGTCCTTCAGTCAGTCCTTCAGTCAGTCCTTCAATCAGTCCTTCAGTCAGTCCTTCAGTCAGTCCTTCAGTCAGTTCTTCAGTCTGTCAGTCCTTCAATCAGTCCTTCAGTCAGTCAGTCAGTCAGTCACTCCTTCAGTCAGTCACAGTCCTTCAGTCAGTCAATCAGTCAGTCCTTCACTCAGTCAATCAGTCAGTCCTTCAGTCAGTCAATCAGTCAGTCCTTCAGTCAGTCAATCAGTCAGTCAGTCACTCCTTCAGTCAGTCAGTCAGTCAGTCACTCCTTCAGTCAGTCAGTCAGTCAGTCACTCCTTCAGTCAGTCAGTCAGTCAGTCACTCCTTCAGTCAGTCAGTCAGTCAGTCCTTCAGTCAGTCAATCAGTCAGTCCTTCAGTCAGTCAATCAGTCAGTCCTTCAGTCAGTCCTTCAGTCAGTCCTTCAGTCAGTCAATCAGTCAGTCCTTCAGTCAGTCAATCAGTCAGTCAGTCAGTCAGTCCTTCAGTCAGTCAGTCTCTGTGTTATCAGCTGCTGACTTCTGACCACCCCTGCAAAGCACTTCATGTATTAAACAACAGGATCAAACATTTGCCATCTGCCTGCAGGACAAAGATATGAGATAGTTTGAAGCGAAATCGGCAGGTTGTTTTTAAAACATATTTTGGTAGGTATGGATACGAGTAATGATTGAATTGGTGGTCTTTTATCTTCGTGTTTATTCTTTGTCGTCGAACGTTCAGACAGCAACAAAAGCCATTGTGAAAATGTATTGCGCTGCCGTTAAGCACCTGATAAGTTAGGCCCAGCGTATCCGACTTCATGTTTTTAAATATAAAAAAATCTGTATACAGGTGGCTTCATATTTCTCGTCAATGCTGTGACTTTTGATGAAGTGATGGTATAGCCAGTCTGAGTGGTCAGGGGGTCTGTATGCCTGGATTGAAATGGAACGAAAAAACACATCTTCATGACAGAATGATTTATGGACTCTCTGTGTAATGAAAACGGCAAACATGGAGCAAAGCGTTCATCGTTATGGTTTATACAGTTAGACGTTAAATTAGCGTCTTCTTTTTTTCTTTTCCTGTTTACTTGAAAGTGCATATAGATTCACTTTTTCAATTCAAAACCAGTGATATGTGCCTCTATGATCAAGGTGTAACGCTACTGCTACATTTTTTTGGTGTCAAAACAGAGACTACCTCATTCTTTTTGTAACAAAAACGTAATTTCTGAGACACCACAAAAAAACCCAACAACAACCAAAAACAACAACAAAATGTACACTTGGACAAAATATCACCAAAAGTTCATACAGTATACTCTCTCCCTCCCAGTCTGGCTGTAAAAAAACAACAACAACAACAACAAAAAACCCACAACACAAAAAAACCCAAGATTCAACTTTCAAAGCTGCTGGAAGGAAGAAGAATTTTCTCTACTTCAAACGAACATCCCCTCACTACCTCACTGAACTTTTTACCCCCAACCGAATCTCGCTAACTTTTAGTTAGACTGGCTTTTCCCAGTGCCAAGATGGTCTTAATGGACTCTGGCGTCAGCAGATAAAGGCATAAAGCCTCCCTTCTCTCCTTTCTGCGAATCGGAGTGATGCTAAGGGTGGGGGGAGGAGTGGAGGCTGCATTGTGAGGTGACTTTGGTGGCCAAGGAAGGAGAGGGTGAGGAGGAGGAGGAGGAGGAAGAGAAGGAGGAGGAGGACAAGGAGGAGGAAGAGGAGGAGGAGGAGCACTATGCTGCACGTGCGGGCTTATCGAGCGCAGGGCCAACCTGGCCGCTGGAGAGGAAAGATGTCGGTGAAGGAGACGATAGAGATCATCGCGCTACAAGTGGGTGATAGAGAGAGGACAGAGAGAGAGAGAGAGAGAAAGAGAGAGAGGAGGGAGAGAGAGAGAGAGAGAGAGAGAGAGAGAGAGGAGAGAGAGAGAGAGAGAGAGAGAGAGAGAGAGAGAGAGAGAATAATGGAGTGTTGTTGTTGTTGTTGTTTTTGTTGTTGTTGTTGTTGTTGTCTGTCGATGATGATGAAGATGATGAAATGGTGGTTGTTGTTGTGGTTGCTGCTGCTGCTGCTGCTGTTTATTATCATCGTCGTCGTTAGTGTCGTCGTCGTCATCATCATCATCAGCGTCGTCGTCATCATCATCGTTGTCGTCGTCATTGTCGTTGTCGTCTTCATCATCATCGTCGTCATTGTCGTCGTCGTTGTCATTATCATCATCACCATCATCATCATCATCGTCGTTGTCGTCGTCGTCGTCGTCGTCCTCCTCCTCTTCTTCTTCTTCTACGTCGTCGTCGTCGTCATCATCATCATCATCGTCGTGTCGTCGTCGTCGTTGTCAACATCATCATCATCGTCTTCTTCTCCTCCTCTCTACTTCTTTTTCATTGCATGCTGTGATTTGTTATTATTTGTTTTGCATCTTGTTGTTGGTGTCGTCATCGTATCTTGCTTCAAATATTATAAAAAAAATTATTGAATTTTTCGTTTAGTTTTATTGGCTGTTCATCATTCACATCATCATCACTATCTCATGTCATCTCATCACTCACTTTTCTTCTATCTTCTTCTGTGTCGTTGCTGCTGTTTTTCTGTTTTATTTTGTTGGTGTTGTTGGTCGTTCATCGCAGTCTGTTTGCAACAAGTTCATGATATTGAAGATGTTTTTGTTTTACTTTTTTCGTGTTCGACCGTGTGTTTTGGCTTATTTCAATCCTTAACGGGACAGCCTAGTGGTCAGAACATTGCGCTCGCAATCTGACGACCCGGGTTCGATTCCCGTTCAAGGCGGATATTTTCCCCTGGAGTTAACATCAGTGCTGACTCCACTCTCCCCAAAAATCCTTCGGATGAGACTATAAACCGAAGCCCCGTGTGCGAACGCACGCAGAACATGTTTGCGCACGTTAAATCCTGTTCTACTTTTCGTAAGAGTAGGCCATTGTGTGCCGGTGGGAACAGATGACAGAATTTACAAAACCGCATACACACGGGGACTGGTGTAAAAAAAAAAGCACATAAGTGCTTATTCCATTATCCTCGAAATAAAAAAATAAAAACAATTTAGATAAAAATAAAATAAACAGTTTACCTTTTTGTCTCTCTGTTTTCATGCCCTTGTGTCTGTCTTTACGTATGTACGTATGTATGTCTGTATATATCTAATTGTATGCCTGTTTTCCTGCCTGTTTCAACTCTGTGTTCCTGTCTCTCTCCCCCCCTCACTCGCTGTGGCGGGGGACAGTTTCTTGAGGCTAGCTTTGCCACTGCGCCTTTCTGTCTCGGCGTATTTGTCTCTGTATGGTATAACGATTGTCTGTCTCTCATGACTCTCTTCTCTCCCAGTGTCTCTGTTCTAACCCCCCCCCCCCCTCTCTCTCTCTCTCTCTCTCTCGTGTTCTCTCTGTGTCTCTGTCTTTCTGTCTGTCTGTCTGTCCCTGCCTGTCTCTGCCTGTCTGCCTACCTGTCTGTCTGCTTCTCTTCTCTCTCTCTCTCTCCTCTCTCTCTCTCTCTCTCTCTCTCTCTCTCTCTCTCCTCTCTCCTCTCTCTCTCTCTGTGAATAAATCGTCCGAATCCTCTCTCTCTTTCACACACACAAACGCACACACACACACACACACACACACACACACACACACACACACACACACACACACACACACACACACACACACACACACACGCACACACACGCTACTCTTTCGCGACAGGCGGAGGGATGGATGAAGATTGACCGTGTCTGCAAAATGGTCGGCGTGCTTTCTCACTCACTCACTCACAGGGGACCAGCAGTTCATAGTCTCATCTCAACGACTTTGGGGACATCGACAGTGGAGTCAGCATCGATGCACATGACTTGGGAAGAAGAACAACAAAATCCCTCAGCCGCCTCATGATATTGAGGATCAAGCCCGCGTACATAGTTCCCCCGAGCATCCCCAATACCACGTTTTAGTCACTCTTCCTGGGGCGGTATAGCCTAGTGGTTAGAGCGCGCGTTGCGCTCGAAATTTGATAGGGGGGACGGGGTAGCCTGGTGCCCACCGTGCTCGTGATCTGCTCACCCAGGTTCGAATCTCGTTCAAGAGGATTTTTCTTCTGGCGTTAACATCAGTGCAGACTCCATTCCATCCAAAAGTCCTTCGGATGAGACTAAACCGAGGTCCCGTGTGCGAACGCAAGTGGAACATCTTGCGCACACGATAAATCCGTTCCGCTTTTCGGAAGAGTAGGCCTTTATGTGCCGGTGGGAACGGATGACAGAAATTTACCAAACTGCATTCACACGGGTACTAGATGTTTAAAAAAAAGCACAGGAGCGATTATTCCATTATCCTCGAAATAAAAGGATAAAATAAAATTTGAAAAAGGCCCAGAATCAGCCTGAGTTAGATCTAGCCTTCACTGAGTTTGAAGATATCTTGGAATGTTTAAACCAATACGAAATGTAGCTATCTTATGTCTTTCGAGATTATGATACGTATCAATGTGCCTGTCAGTTTTGTAATTACCCTTCATGCGATGATGAAAGTATTTTTGACTTTGACTTCGACTTGAGATGCCCGTTCAAAGGGAATTTCCCCCCCTTGAAGTTAACTTCAGCATTGACTCCACTCCCCCCAAAAGTTCTTCAGAAGAGTCTAAAAAACAGAGGTCCAGTGTTCGAACGCACGCAGCACATCTTGCGCATACGTTAAAACCTTTTCTGCGTTTTAGAAGAGTAGGCCACTGTGTACCTGTAAGAACGGGTGACAAAAAAATGTTGAAAAGAAAACCAAAGCTAAAACATTGCACGCCTACTGGTGTGTTTAGACATCATCCCGAAGTCGGAATGTAGCTACATTCATCGCGGGTAAAACTGCTCACAAACGCAAAAATCTCACTATTGGTAAATCTCAGAGCTCTAGTCGAGAAGTACAAAGAAAAAAATCCCAACAAAAAACAAACAAAACTCTCCTCTACCGCCCACCCCCGCCCCTCCCTGTTTTTCAGCTATTCCGCCGCTTTACAATCATTTGTTTATGGTCTAAAAAGACGTACACATTGAATTTCAGTATAGAAGGTGAATTTTACTGTTTAGTGCATTTTGTACATGTCATCCATACTCC
>CM054134.1:115511552-115521552 GCA_028751875.1 Rapana venosa
GATTCCACCACAAAAGCTACATCAGGACTGTCACCTCAATCAGTTTCAGTGGCTCCAGTAACTTTCATTTCAAATGCAAAACCAACACTTCCTAAAACCTTCAAATATCTAACACTGTCCATCTGAAAACAAATTGAATGACACAATACCTAAATCATTTCATTCCTTAAGGCTGATAAACCAGGCTGTGCTGAGGACGCCAGCCATTCCGCTTAATTTATCATCCCCGTGGGGACGGGATAGCCTAGTGGTTAGAACATTGCGCTCGCAATCTGACGACCCGGGTTCGATTCCCGTTCAAGCGGATATTTTCCCCTGGAGTTAACATCAGTGCCGACTCCACTCTCCCTAAAAGTCCTTCGGATGAAACTATAAACCGAGGCCCCGTGTACGAAAGCATGCAGAACATCTTACGCACACGTTAAATCCTGTTCCGCTTTTCGTAAGAGTAGGCCTTTGTGTGCCGGTGGGAACAGATGACAGAATTTGCAAAACCGCAAACACACGGGAACTGGATGTAAAAAAGCAAATAAGTGCTTATTCCATTATCCTCGATATAAAAGAATGAAATTTGAAAAATCCCCAGATTACAACACAAAAAAACGTTTCAAAAAAATTATAACAAACATTTCAAAGTACAAAAATATACATAAAAAAGTGCCACATGAGCAAAGAACACTGCAGAATGGACATCCTGTGCCCATCCCAGTGTTTAAACATCACTACCTGGCTGCCAGAACACAAGAACACAGGAAAAATGTCATATAATGAAAGCAGAATTTTTTTTTCAAAGATATGCTTTCAAAAAGGCAGGAGAATGGACCGGGAAGGCAGAAAATAAGCACGAGAGATGATAGAAAGGTAAGGAGAAAGACAGAAACAAAGAGAGAAAGATAGAACAGTGGAAATTTCTTGCAGAGAATTTCCAGGTTGGGATGCTATCTATACTGAAAGAGACCCCGGCATCCCCACGGGGGAAATCTACCGTAATAATATTTTTATAGACAAAAGCCATGAAATATAATATTATCCAGTGTAGTGCAGTACACTACATATCATTCCATCACACTGAATACGAACTAGTGAAAAGTAACCAAACTAATGGATAACTAATAAACGGCATGCACAGTCCGGTACAATATACTGACCAACTCACCAAGCTTATTCAGGGTAAAAGTAGGTTACTATAGAACTAACTAATTAGCAGGCTGACTGAGGGGGGGGGGGGGGGAAGCTTTTAATCAGCGTGTAGAACAGTAGAGTGTAAAACGATCTCATTCATCAAAGACATTTTTTTCCCCTTTCTTGCAAACTAGATCACTGACCTCATTCCCTAATTTACCGGCATGGTTCGCAATGTAACCGAGAGTGGAGGTACAGTCAAGTGTGCTCCAGACTGAAGTCAGGATTAGAGAGCTGGTGTGAAGGGATGAGTGACCCCCTGACTGACTTCTCCCTTAACTCCTTGAGGAGTCAATGGATCTCCGCTCTCAAAGTGCCAGGCAGTGGGTGGTGGGGAAAACTAAGCCCGGGGAATGGAGCGCATCCCTTTCATCTCTTCTGGTTGCAGACGATGGTGTGCGGGTCAATTTTCCTGATGGCGAGTAGCGTTACGTTGACATCATCTGCAAGACTGACATTTCCTCTCTGCCCCGCCTCCACTCCTCCCCCCCCCCACACACACACACACACATTCACAGAAAATGCCAACAAGGTCCAGTATCCACATGCATGCAGAACATCTTATTTTTATTTATTTATTTATGTAATCTTTTATATTGAGGATAATGGAATAAGCACTCGTGTGCGTTTTTACATCCAGTCCTCGTGTGTATGCTGGTTTTGTAAATTTTGTCATCTGTTCCCACCGGCATACAATGGCCTACTCTTTCGAAAAGCGGAACAGGATTTAACGAGTGCGCAAGATGTTCTGCGTGCGTTCGCACACGGGGCCTCGGTTTATAGTCTCATCCGAAGGACTTAGAAGAGTATGATATTGCGTGCTGGTGGGAGTGGATGACAAATTTGTATAAAATGCATGCACTCTGGCGCTGGATGTAACACACACATACACACATACACACACACATACACACATACACACACATACACACATACACACACACATACACACACATACACACATACACACATACACACACATACACACACATACACACACACATACTCACACACATACACACACACATACTCACACACACACACTCACACACACACCCACACACACACACACCACACACACACACACACACACACAAAACACACACACATCACACACACACATACACACACTCTCTCTCTCTCTCACACACACACAAAACACACACACACCCATACACACACATAGCTGCTTACCATAATATCATCCTCAAAAGAAAAAAACCCAACAACGTCAAAATGCAGCTCCTTCCAATATCCTTGTCTTGGAACGCTCAGACAGCAATTGTTTTCTTTCGTATTAGCAAAAATACGTCACGCTGCCGTTAAGCGCCTGCCAAGTCAGACCCAGCGCATCCGACTGCGGCGCAAGAGAGAACTGTTATCTTTTAAGTCTTTGTGAAAAAAGGCAGGAGAATGGACTAAGAAGGCAGACAATTGACACGAAGGAGGTGACAGGAAGAACAGGACCAAGGCAGAAACAAAGAGAAGGATAGAAAAGAGGGATTCTTAGTCCCATATTTCCAAAAGGTGGGGTTGCAATTTATAGTGACAGACAGACCCCCGGCATCCACAAGGGGAGGAAAAAAGCAGCTGATATAAATTACCTGGATTTGAGGAGCAGATGTTGAGTAGCTGAATGCACGTTGCAAGTGAGATCTCCTCGGTTCATTGTCTTCTCCAAAAAAAGACTATATCACTCAGACCACCTCTCATAGTCAAGAGAGGATGGAAGGAAAACTGCCTTGGAAATGAGAATCGAACCCAAGACCGTTCGTTTTCCTGACAGATGTGGTGCCACTAGACCACAGGTCGACCTGATCTATCGTCCCATACCTTTTGGGGATTTTGTTTATTTATTTATTTTATTTGGTTCCCCCTTTCTCTCTCTCTCTCAGTTCAGTTCAGAGTTCTCTCTATCTGTCTATTTGTCTGTCTGTCTGTCTGTCTGTCTGTCTGTCTGTCTCTCTCTCTCTCTCTCTTCTCTCTCTCTCTCTCTCTCTCTCTCTCATCTCTCCTAGAGTTCAGTTCAGACCATTCTCTCTCTCTCAGTTCAGTTCAGAGTTCTCTCTGTCTGTCTATCTGTCTGTTGTCTATCTGTCTGTTTGTCTGTCTGTCTGTCTCTCTTTCTCTCTCAGTTCAGTTCCCAATTCTCTCTGTCTGTCTTTTCTGTCTGTCTGTCTGTCTCTCTCTCTCTCTCTCACTCTCTCTCTCTCCTCTCTCTCTTCTTTCTCTCTCTCTCTCTCATTTCAGTTCAGAGGTCTCTCTCTCTATCTCTCTCTCGCTGTATCTCCTCTCTCTCTCTCTCTCTCTCTCTCTCTCTCTCTCTCTCTCTCTCCCTCTCTCTCTCTCTCCCCTCTCTCTCTCTCTCTATCTATCTATCTATCTATCTATCTATCTATCTATCTATCTATCTATCTCTCTATCTATCTATCTATATATCTATCTAACTATCTGTCTGTCTGTCTGTCTGTCTCTCTCCCTCTCTCTCTCTCCCAACTTTTTTTATTTGTAGAGTGGCTGACAGAGCGGAGTAAAGGATTACCTGTTTTGTAAGACGAATGTGTCTGGTTCATGTTAATCTGCCCTACACTTCTCTGTGCTTGTGCCGTCTGCCTCGCCACACCAGTCCATTGCATGTTTTAGAACCCAATAGCAACTCTCTCTCTCTCTCTCTCTCTCTCTCGCTCGCTCTTTCTCTCTCTCTCTCGCTCTTTCTCTCTCTCTCTGCTCTTTACTCTCTCTCTCTCTCTCTTTCTCTCTCTCCTTCTCTTTCTCTCTCTCTCTCTCTCTTTCTCTCTCTCTCTCTCTCTCTCTCTCTCTCTCTCTCTCTCTCTCTCTCTCTCTCTCTCTCTCTCTCTCTCTCTTCTTCTCTGTCTCTTTCTCTCTCTCTCTCTCTCTCTCTCTTTTTCTCTCTCTTTTTCTCTCACTCACTCACTCTATTTCTCTCTCTCTCTCTCTCCTCTCTTCTCCTCTCTCTCTCTCCCCTCTCTCTCTCTCTCTCTCTTCTCTTCTCTCTCTCTCTCTCTCTTTGTCGAGCAGACAATGGCCCATACTGAATAAACTTCAGTTTCAATTTCCAATGTTTTTTTTCCATTTTCAATTTCTCTGTCTCTGTCTCTCTCTGTATCTCTGTCTCTTTTCCTTCTCTCTGTCTCTTTCTCCCTCCCTCCCCCCTCTCTCCTCTCTTTCTGTCTGTCTCTCTCTGTCCCTCTCTCTGTCTCTCTCTGTCTCTGTCTGTCTGTATGTCTGACTCTCTCTGTCTTTGTCTGTCTGTCTGTTTGTATGTTCTGACTCTCTCTGTCTCTCTGTCTCTCTCGGTCTCTCTGTCTCTCTCTGTCTCTCTCTGTCTCTGTCTCTCTCTGTCGCTCTCTCTGTCTCTCTCTCTGTGTGGATTTTGTGTGCTTTCTTTTGTTTTTGCTTTGTTTTTATATGCTTTGTTTTACTTCCATTCAAGGGACTAGTAGCCTGAAGAATAAATCTTCTTCGTTGTTCATTGTTCACAGTTCTCCCTCTGTCTCTGTCACTCTCTCTCCGTGTCTGTCTTTCTGATATCTGTCTGTCTCTGTCGGTCTGTCTCCCTCCATCTATCTCCCAATGCATCATTCATGCCATTTATTTATCATATCATTACATTTACCTTTTTTTTTCTTTGCCTTCTTTCAGTGGAATAGATGAAAAACAACGACTACGACGACAACAACAACAACAACAACAACAACAACAACCAAAGATACATTCGTTATAACTTATTCTATAACCCCCTGTAAATAAGTTCATTCGGGTTTTTTTGTTTATTCGTTCATTCTCTCTCCCAAACCCTAACACCCACCCACCCCTAGTCTGTCTCCCTCTCTCTTCATCCCACAACCTCTCCCCACCCACCCACCAACCCACCCACCTCACTTCTCTCTTCAAAAGCAGACCTATAAGGAATGACCTGTTACGCAAGAGATAAGTGTCCGAACTGGCCATAACCGTGTCCAGGTTGCTTCAAGCCCAATCTCGCCTCAGGAAATCCATTTAGTCACTTTGCAAACGTGTGGTGATGTAAGGTAGGTAGCATCACCCTATTATGCCAACAAACCTGTGCCAAAAATGCCAAAAGGCAGCCTTCCCTTCCGAGGGATGAGAACTAATCCATTAGGTAAGAATAACACAACGAGGAGGGATAGTTGGTTGTTGGTTGTTGGTTGTTGGTTTTTTTTTAGTGGTTTCAGCGTTATATTTTTGATCTGGCGGAAATTGAGGGTAAAGGCTTGACTTTCTGCATGTTGAGGTCTTTGTTCGATGGGAATGTGTGTGTGTGTGTGTTTGTTTCTTTGTTTGCTTGTTTTTTGTTGGGGGGGGGGGGGGGGGGGGATTAATGGAGTGAACCTTGACGTTCATTCTCCTCTCTTGAAAATATGTAAGATGAAACAGTAAACTAAGGTCATTTGCTTATTATTTTAGTTTATTCTTCTATTTCGAGGATAACGGAATAAGCATTCATGTGATAGTTGTTGTTAGTGTTGTTGTTTTTACGTCCAGGTCCTGTGTGTATGTGGTTTTGTAATTTTCATCATCCGTGTTCCCACCGACACAGAATGGCCTACTCTTTCGAAATAATGTGAGAATACACGTGGTACATCTTGAGCAAGCAAGAAAAGCCCGTTTACCTTTTCGTTGAAGAGTAGGCCAGCTATAGTCAATGGCAATGAAGACAGGAATATGCCCAGCATGCGCCCTGCCACCAGGGACGTGATGGGCTCCGCCAGGTTTAACTTGCCCACGATACTACCTAAGAAAAGCCAACTAAACTCAATTCCGTGTCGCAATCACTTCTCAAAGCGTTAAAGGAGAAACTATTCAAAAAGGTTAAATCTAGATGCTTAGCAATTGTAACTCACGCAAGCTTCTCATTCAGTGTGCACTTACGGTCTCACAGTGATTCCCAGGTGGGGTAAGTGAGACAGAGTGCAACATCTTGAATGAATCAATGAACGTTGATGCACAAGGGTGCACATTTTAGGCCAAGCCCAATCTTACAAACTGTCTTTGTAAAAACACATACATCAAACAATCAACTATCAGCTGTTGAGGCATTGTTTTACTTGAGACATTAGAAACACATTGTTTGAGAGAGTGTTGCATAGTTTATTTAGTTGCGGCTGCCATTATGGGGCATCATCTTTGGTAATACCTAAGGCGCATTGTTCATGCGCTTATTCTATTAAAGTGATATCTAAATAAACATATAATTTACATCACTAATATTTTGCTAAAAAATTGCTGGAGACAAGTTTTGATTGATTGTATGCTGAATCAATTGATTCGAAATAAGGAATCATTTGCAAATAAGTCTGTTGTGATTTATGTGGTTGATAAGGATGTGACGGGGCAGTAATTGGATTACTTCCCATGCGAGCAGAGTCCTGTCGCAGCGTCGTGTTTCTAAATCCGGATACACCTGCGATTTGTACGACACTCCTTTCGTTGGGTGATGGCTTAAACATCTCCCTTGCACGTAGTGAAATGTAGGATTTAAGAAGAATTTCTTTACAGACTCCATTCTAATTTTTACGATGGTGCTATGGTAGTGAAAAAGATGTACAGAGTTGCGCAGAGCAAATTATTTTCAATCTTACCCAGTGGTAAGCTATTGATGTAGATGCAAACAAGCCAGCGCAAGATTGCATGCTGTAAAACTTCTTCCTTGCCTAAACCTTATAGTCCCATCACACAGGACAACTTAAATGTCTTTATCTGAGTTAAAGCATTATATCAAAGAAGGGTTTTTCGTTTAGAGTGATAGGTAAGAAGCGATCTTGTTGATCGGAGACTTTATTGAACACTACAAAACAGCAGGCACAATGTTACATTGACTTATCCCCGAGTCGCACATTGTAGAAGAACCGGTATGAGAAGAATTATTTAACTGGAAACCAGATTGGTAGTTGATAAATAGTTGCTTTACCCACAATCTGACGACGTTTGTTTTACATAATTTTCATTAAGTTTTGATAGAACAGAAAGTCGTTTGGATCTGATGAATCTGTTTGTTTTGGTAGTGAAGTTACTTTGTTTGACAGACAAATAGAAAAGTATTACCTTTCAATGCATAGGCTAAACAAATCATATTCAATAATGTAGTGAAAAGCGAGTTTGACTAGAACAGCTGGTACGTTGCCATGACGTCGAGAGATCTGCCTAAATATATCTGTACACAAAAGAAGACACAGAAAATGATCGGAACAAAACGAAGAGTGGCAAGTGTCTTCAAACAAAGGTGTTTGACAAGTTATCCCAGAGGCTTCCTTTGGCAGACAACCCCATCCTTCTTCCCTCCCTCCCCCCTTTCTTCTCTCTGGCAACAAAAAAGAAGAAAAATCAATGATTCGTTGGCCCCGCATTTTTTGTTGCCTCCCTCTCCTCTCTCGGCACCGTGGTCGAGTGGTTTAGGCGGTCAACTCGTGATCCAGAGGTCGCGGGTTCGATCCCCGCTCGGCTCGGTGTTGTGTCCTTGGGAAAGACACTTTACTCCTATTTTCCTCACTCCACCCAGGTGTACAAGTGGGTACCAGCTCTGCTGGGGAAGTATCTGGCGACAGACTAGCGTCCTGTCACAGGGGTGGTGAAAAACCATCAGTTCGCTTAACGCTACAGAAACCGGGATAAGCTCCGGCTCTATGGGCCTTCTGGCTCGAAAGAACATACTTTACTCTCCTCTCTCACTCTCTCTCTGTATCTCTCTCTCTTCTGTATATCTCTCTCTCTCTCTCTCTCTCTCTCTCTCTTCTCTCTCTCTCTCTCTCTCTCTCTCTCTCTCTCTCTGTCTCTCTGTATCTCTCTCTCTCTCTATCTCTCTCTCTCTATCTCTCTTCTGTCTGTCTGTCTGTCTGTCTGTCTTTCTCTCTCTCTCTCTCTTCTCTCTCTCTCTTCTCTCTCTCTCTCTCTCTCTCTCTCTCTCTCTCTCTAGCAAAAACTAATGAATCGTGTTATAAACTATGACATCACGTAAAACGTATCTAAGGGCAGATAATCTTATCTCTAAAGCTTCTGTCACAATGACATTTTCTGTTGAAAATAGTCTCCGTACTTGCATCTTGACATAGTTACATAAAGTTGTGTTTCCTCCAGCATTAAACTGTTTATCAGTGCATTTGTTTGTTTTTGTTTTTGTTTGTTAATTATTATGCTTTTGAAACATGACAGGTAGACTGTCATTTTAGAGGCATATTGTTTTTAAGGGCAGTAGAATTTTGAACTTTTTTTTTACACAACTTTACTGTTATTATCTGGTTTAAAACCATGTGCAAATATGCCAAAGCATTGATCCTGTTCATGTCCATTTGCTAGATGTGTTTGTTTTTCTTTTTTTAAGAAACGCGCGCGCGCGTGTGTGTGTCTTGTGTGCGCGTGTGCGTGCGTGCATGCGTGTGTGTGTGTATGTGTGTGTGTGTGTGTGTGTGTGTGTGTGTGATAGAGACAGAGACAGAGACAGAGACAGACAGAAACAGGCAAAGCAACATAATTATAGAAACGGGTGTTTCCCCCCCCCCAAATTATACTTATCTGCTAGAGCCTACTGCACACAAGCAAATACAGATAGTGATCCGAACAAAAACAAAGGGTGGCAAATGTCTCCAAACAAAGGTATTTAACAAGTTATCCCAGAGGGCTCCGTTGGCAAACAACTCTATCCTCCCTCCTCTCCCCTCTCTCTTCTGGCAAAAAAAGGGAAAAATCAATGATACGTTGGCCCTGCATTTTTCTGGCGGAAACACCTCTCTCGTTGTCTTCTTTTTTGTTGCTATCTGGCTGTCTGGGGGAAAAAAGTAATGAATGATGTTATATGACATAATAACATCAACGCGTCTAAGTGTAGACAACAACCTGGTACCTTAAGCCTCCGTCACACACTGGCATTTTCCGTTAAAGTATGTCTTAGCACGTGCATCCCGACATCATAATAAAATATTGAATAGTCGTGTTATTCAAACAGTAAACTTTAAAACGGGGATTTTTTTGTTTTGTTTTATTTTGTTTCCTCTTCATCTTCTAACTCTTTGTAATAAGACCAGGGACACGTGTCTACGAATGAGGGGTACCATGCTGTTTAAACATGCAGCTACTTTTTGCGACCTGCTAAGGCAAGTTATTTTGAGGTGCCTTAATACTGTCTCCCTAGTCTGTCCATTTTTAACCTGGCCTCTACCTCAACCCTTTGAGGAGTTGTTTACATACTGTTTTTGGATTTTTCAGGTAGTGTGTCGAGAGCAAGTTGAACTTGTCGGAGCTCACCCTTCTCAGAGGTGCATGCTGGGCAGTATGTTAGCTTCACCCATGCCAACAGCCACAGCTTGCCTTCTCTTCTCAGAAAGGCAGATGGATGAAAGAATGATTGTGAAATAGTGAACTGATTAGTCTACTGCTATTTTTACGGTCTAATGTGAATAAAACTTTGAATAAAGTTTCTGAACACTACAGGGGAAGTGATGGCGTTATCTTGCTAAGGGGACATAGTGTGCAGACGAACGTAATGGTAATGGAACTATACAATTTACAATCACCTTATCAAACTTCAACATGCCTATGAGAATGTGTTCATAGTTTCAGTCTAAATTGTTCTTAGACTAGAAAGAGGAGCATGTGCTTAATACTATACATTCAACACGCACGCGTCAACTGAGAAAACCATATACATATTGTGTTTGGTAACTGTACACTACATGGCTGTCTCTGTTTATCTCATCTATTTTGTGTTTATTTGCGAGCCTCCAAAACAATACAAATCAAAAATCGGAATTGAACATTTCCCTTGGCCCATCCCACTCCGTAA
>CM054134.1:115544052-115546552 GCA_028751875.1 Rapana venosa
GGTTTAAACTATTACAAATGGGTGAAGAAAGGTTACCACGTGAAGCTTATGAAATGTTACTTGAACTTGATAAATGTGGTAAGCTGTGTTGGGCTTCAAAAATTAGAGAGATACTGTGTGTCACTGGCTTTAATATAGTTTGGTTGCAACAGGGTGTTGGGGATATAAAAGCATTTTAACATTTATTCAAACAGAGGCTTGTTGACATGTTCAGGCAAGAATGGGATGGGGCTGTTAGGGATCGTGACAGGTACGCAACGTATAGAACATTTAAAGCTGTTTTGGAGAAGGAAAGGTTTATTTTGGATATGGATACATACTGTTTCCGAGTTGCTATAACACAATTAAGGTGTAATGTTCTTCCTCTAAACAATAATGTGCATCACTACAGTGAAATTGTACAAAATAAAATGTGTCCATGTTGCAAAAAAAAAAATCGAAAATGAACAACATTTCATATTTAAATGTGATGGGTATGAGGATCTACGTGCTAAATTTCTAAAAGAATCAGCCAAGCTTCCGTTTCATGCAACTGCTCAGGGCTACAAATCCAAATTCACACGCACAATTTATCCAGGTTCGTGTTCCATGCAATTAACAGAAGAAAAAACTTCATTGTGGAAACATTGATCTAAATGTTGTGTTGCTATAATTTAATGAGAACGGCATTGAGCATTTATTTTATATGTGTGTGTGTGCACGAGCTCGTGCACGCGCGAACATGTGTGTATGTTTGTGCGTGCGTGCGTGCGTGTGAGTGTGGGGTGTAGTGTTGGTATGAGTGATTTGGAGGGGAGGGGGTTGAGTGTAAGAGCGGATGGATGCCCATGCGCATGTGTGCGTGTGTGTGTCCGCGCGTGCGTGCGGGTGTGTGTGTGTGTATGAAGGCAGTTGAGGAAGTGTCCAGCATAGGACTGTCGGATGAAAATTTGCATATTTTATGTGATTGAGAGGACATGTGATGAGTGAATATTGTTTCTGAAGTGGTATCTTGCAATGTTTTGATTAACACCCTATTTTCTCTTTTTATGACGTAAAAGTTACATGACATGAAAGAGCACAGTGTGTGAGGTTTGTGTATGTGGGTTTTTTGGGTTTTTGTTGTTTTGTTTTTCCCCATACAGCATTGTGTTAACATTGCAGTAGCCTAGAGCTGACATGGTTGTATTTGATGTATACATTTTTTGGGGAGTGGTGAATGTTTTGAGAATGCAATAACTTGTGAGTATAGTAACTATTATGAAAATGCAAGAAAACCTAATGAGCATTAATGATTTCAAATGTTATGATTTATGATGTGCTTGATGTTTGTATTTTGTAGGTGAGAAGGTGTTAACATATCAGGTATAGCTTCATCAATAACTTTGTTAATAGGTCTATTGTCTTTTTGTAGTACCCTGGGAAGTGGTTAAGGTGAACTGAGTTTTTGTTTTTAGCTGTGTTTTGTTTTGATTTGTTGGCATACGACAGTCTTTATTTAGGCATGATGTTGGAATATGCTTATGCAAGAGTATACAGTTATGAGTGCACTCCAGGGTTTTATGCCAAAGTCTTACCAAACTTATGTGAATTTTTTTTCATCTTCAACTTTTCATCTTCAATATTTTGCCCCTCAGTGTGTATTGTGGCCAAAGGCCGATGTACATTAAACAATTTCAGAGCTCAGAGCTCAGAGCTCTCTCTCTCTTCCTCTCTCTCTCTCTCTCTCTCTCTCTCTCTCTTCTCTCTCTCTCTCTCTCTCTCTCTCTCTCTCTCTCTCTCCTCTCTCCTCCGGTATGTCAGTCTCTGCCTGTCTGGATGAATGTGTGTATTAATTAAAGGTGTAAATTAAAGGGGATGACTGTTATCCTTCCTCAAGACTTGCCTGCTGTCCCCAGTCTGCCTTCCTTAGGCCTGCACATCCATCAATACACCACCACACTCCTTCCTCCCTCCTTCCTTGTTTCTGTCTTTGTCTGTGAGTGTGTGAGTGAGAGAGAGAGAGAGCGAGAGAGAGAGAGAGAGAGAGAGAGAGAGAGAGAGAGAGAGAGAGAGAGAGAGAGAGAGTGTGTGTGTATGTCTATCTCTCTCTGTGTTTCTCTCTCTGTCTCTGTCTTTCTCTCTCTGTCTCTCCTTGTCTCCCTTGCTCGCTTGCTCGTTTATTCTATCTTTCTTCCTGTCTGTCTGTCTCCTCCCCTCTCTATCTATCTTGTTTGCTTGCTCGCTCATTCTCTCTTTCTTCCTCTCTGTCTGTCTGTCTGTATGTCTGTCTGTTTGACTGCCAACTTAAACAACCGAACAAAACCAATTAAATACATTAAAACACGAAGCTGATAGATTACCCCTGTCATCAGATTTGGAAAAGACGAATGTAATAGTTTTCCTTAAAAGCAGGTCTTCTTTCTACCAAAGAAGAATGGGTTACTGGAAGCACTGAAATAAAACTGGTAACTTCATAATTGTAAGTATTTAAGGCTTGACTTTTAACCTTACCCTCCTAAAAGGTTGGGAGGAAAATTGC
>CM054134.1:115551552-115576552 GCA_028751875.1 Rapana venosa
TTTTTGTCTATCAAGATTTGTTGTGTTGTGTCTGATGCTCAACTCATGCTTTTCTCTAAATTTTCTGTTCTTCTCTGACAGGCCAGTTTTACAACTGTTGTTTGCAAACACTTCCACAAAAGCTTCAGCTTTTTCAAAACTGGAAGGTAGATTTTGAGTTCTCTAATCTACTGGGGTAAGTTTATCCAATTTCTCAGAACTTTTATTTTTCCCAGACGTACTGCAAATCTTTATAGTTGGATACCTCCGACATGCAATATGATGACCAGTATTGTTTCTTTGCCTGGGAAACAATTCTGTTAGATTTATTTTTGGCTTTTTTCATTTCTGTATGATTTGATTTAGATCTATTCTTTAGATAAGCTATTAGTTTGACTTTTTTCTCTTCTTTTGCTTTTTGACAGGTATCATTCTACCATACATTGTCAATATTTTTATAAGATGTTATTTGTCTACATTTAGGAATAGAATCTGTGGCAGCTGACAGCACTGCATTAGTGAAAGGGGCATATAGACTATCAGTATACTGACTCTCTATGTCCGGTGTGTTATATGATAGTAGAAGATTTGTAAATTTTTCCCAGTTAGCACGTTTATAATTATATCTGGGAACTGTATCTTCTTTTGAATCAGTTAACAATGATCTATCGAGATGCACTCTAGTCACAACTGGCAAATGGTCGCTGTTGAGGGAATCAGTGAATGGATCCCATTCACATTCTGGTACCAATTCAGATGAAACTAGAGTGAGATCGATAGCAGTTGCCCTGCGATTAGAATTATCAGGTATGCGTGTTACACGACCATCATTTAAAAGACACAAGGATAAATCAACTAAATTTTCAACAAAACGATTGCTTATGATAATTTGACAATATTTTTCCCAGAAAGTGAGTGAGCATTAAAGTCACCTACAATGATATACTTCTTGCCATGATCTTCCTGCAATGTACGAAGGCATTGTGTTGACACCAGTCGGTCCTTGAGGCAAATAAACAGACACTATTGTCAACAATGAGGTATGAAAAGTAATGGACACAGCACATGAATGTAAGTTAGAAATGTGGAGTGGGGCAGGACTGGGGCATGCCTATACGTACATAAAAGGCTGTGTTAATTCTCCCAGTGATATCAGCTTGCTGATGGATTGGTGGGAAGTAGTAACCAGTGATTCTGGGTAATTTTTCTCTTTTTATATTTAGGGACTGGATTGCTAAGATGTCATAGTCGTCTGAAAGATGTTGAACAAGATAATCGCAGTTTTTGAATAATGATCTAGAATTCCACTGGAATATTCTAATACTTTTTACCATGATAAAATTATTGCTTATCAGTGCTAGTGAAGGAATACAATCGAAATTAACTTGGCGTTTGATAGAAGAGAGAAAATAGAAGAAATGACTGACTGAAAAACTCAACAACAAAATTATGGTAACAGATTAGATAATCAATAAAACAGTCTAGGAATTTGTCAATAAAATATTACAGAGAAAACACATATATCTAAAACACTGTAACAACTATTCAACTATTCACAGTAGCTTTAACTTTAAACTGGGCACAACTGAAAAGTCAGTAATGACTGAGAGCATAAACATCTTCAGCAGCGGAAAAAGTCTTGAGACGTGATAGTAGTCTGTTGAGTTCTCTCAGGTGGAGATAAGGTTGGTGCATGGCAGTGCCAGCTAGTAGTACACAGACCAGTCATTAAAGGGATCCAAACTGGAATACAGACTTCTGTAGGGGTATACAGGGTATGACTGGTGGTGGTGGGATCTGTGTGGAGGAGATGGTTTTAGGGGAGATTTGCACAGAAGATGACGAACGTGCCTCCCTATGTTGCCAGCAAGGATGCTTGATCCTCTTGCACTAGGACGAGTGCTGTCTCTAAGGTGGTAGAGCTGCAAGTTGGTGTTCCCAACAAAAGTGATGTTGTCTACTTCGTAGAGCTCGGAAGTAACTATTGCATTGAATAGCTGACGTTTCATTTCTAGTGTTGGACCTTTCAGAGTAGTAGTTTTGCTGACGACAAACCGTATTTGCGGATTTTTCTTGGCAACTTCTCGAAGAGAGGTGGCAAAGCTCTTACCTGAAGTCGAGGGCATCTTTAGATTTACGGTCATTAATACCACTGTGCATTACCACTGCATCAGGCTTTATTGTGGATGATGTTACAGTCTGAGAGAGAAAAGAGAGAGAGAGAGAGAGGAGAGAGAGAGAGAGAGAAGAGAGAGATGAAGAGAGAGAGAGAGAGTGAGAGAGAGAGAGAATTGTGTGTATATCATTTTAGAAACACACACACACAACACTGTGTACGCACTGTCTACGCACAGTGTGTGGGGCATGTGTGTGTGTGTGTGTGTGTGTGTTTTATGTGTGTGTGTTGTGTGGAGTGTTGTGTGTGTGTGTTTTGTTTGTATGTATGTATGTATGTGTGTGTGTGGTGTGTGTGTGTGTGAGTGAGTGTGTGTGTGTGTGTGTGTGTGTGTGTGTGTGTGTTGTTTCACATCAGCGCTTTCATATCGGCGACCCTGATAGATCTCCATGCCGCCACAGCCCCTCTGGTTTTCGTTCCTCTGCTGGCTCCCGGAAATTACACCATCCCATCTCTGTCTGTCTGTCTGTCTGTCGGTCTGTCTGTCTGTCTGTCTGTCTGTCTGTCTGTCTGTCTGTCTGTCTGTCTGTCTGTCTGTCTGTCTGTCTGTCTCTCTCCTCTCTCTCTCTCTCTCTTCTCTCTCTTCTCTCTCTCATCTCTCTCTCTCTCTCTCTCTCTCTCTCTCGCTCGCTCTTTCTTTCTCTCTCCATTTTCATACGTTTGTAATAGAAAATAGTGACGATGCATACGTATTATGATTGTTTTTGATATAATGATGATCATGTTTCTGTGTTGGGGTGCTGTTAGCTTTGGGGTTTGGTTTTTGTTGTTTGTTGTTGTTGTTGTTTTGTTGTTGTTTTTTGGAGGGCGTTTTTTTGTTTTGTTTTGTTTTGTTTTTGGTTGCAGATTTGTTGATGTTGTTTTGTTTCTTTTTTTTTGGGGTACATAATGTTTTCCTGATTGTTATTCTGCATTTTGTTGTTTACAAGAGCAATTATAAGACGTGTTTGGCATACAGTCTTAGTAGTTACGTATGCAAGATCATGTATTGATTTAGATTTATTTTTCAGCTATTCCTCTCTCTCTCTCTCCTCTCTCTCTCTCTCTCTCTCTCTCTCTCCTCTCTCTCTCTCTGTCTCTGTTTTTTTTTTTTGGTGTTGTTTCTGCTTCTCTGTCTCTCTGTCTGTGTCTGTTTTGTCTGTCTGACTGACTGTTCGTGTCTCTCTGTCTCTGTGTCCTTTCTTTCTTTCTTTTTTTCTTTTCTTTCTTTCCTTATTGTCTGTCTGTCTTTTTTTCCTTCTTCTACCCCGCTTCTATCTCATCATGAAATGCTGCCATGACACTAATAACAGCCCCCTGTCTCTTTCTTTCTTTCTTTCTTTTTTTTTTTCTTTCTTTCTTTTCTTTTCTTTCTTTCTTTTTTTTTTATTTCTTTCTTTCTCTTTCTCTCTGTTTGTCTGTCTTTCTGTCTTTTTATCTTTCTATCTTCCTTCCTTTCTTCTTTCTTTCTTTCTTTCCTTCTTTCTCTTTCTTTCCTTCTTTCTCTTTCTTTCTTTCTTTCTTTATTCTTTCTTTCTTTCTTTATTATTCTTTCTTTCTTTTTCTTTCGTTCTTTCTTTCTGTTTGTCTGTCTGTCTGACTGTCCGTGTCTCTCTGTCTCTGTTCTTTCCGTCCTTTTTTTTCTTTCTTTCTTTCTTCCTTTCTTTCTTTCTTTCTTTCTTCCTTCCTTCCTTCCTTCCTTCCTTCCTTCCGTCTTCCTTTCTTCCTTTCTTTCTTTCGTTCTTTTCTTTCTTCCTTTTTTCCTTTCTTTCTTCCTTCCTTCTTTCTTTCTAACACCCCCCTCCCATCTTCTCCTCTCTCATCATAAAAATAACACCACGACACTATTAACAACAAACAACCACAACAACACACATAATCTTCTTCTTCTTCTTTCTTCTTATTTAAAAACGTTGGACCCCACACACTGTTTCAGGGCAATGCCTACACGCCCTCCCCAGACAACGTGACCTCTCCCTCGTCCTCGCCTTCCGACAGCAGCGGCCGCCCGTCGCCCATGTCGCTGCTGTGGATCCCCTACGTGCTCATCGCCCTGGTCTTCATCGTCTTCTTGGGCGCCAACTTCTGGTGCTACCACAAGAAGCACCGGGAGCGCTACCTGCGCAAACGCGACGAGAAACGCGTCAAGGACGGGCTGCACGAGCGGAGGAGGATCACCGCTCTGATGCGCTCCCATTTCCAGTCCGCCTTCATGTCCAAGAGCAACGGGGAGGAGTTCGTGGACGAAGAGGAGGACAACGTCAGCATCGTGGGCAGTTGCGGCGGGGCTGCGTCGGTGTCTGCGTCGGGGCCCAACTCGGGGTTTGTCACGCCGGAGGGCGGCGGTTCGAAACTGAGTCAGATGTGGGCTCTGGCCAGCAGACTGTCGCCTCGCCGGCCTTCGTCACCCGCGGAGAGGCTGCCCTCCCCTGTGTCTCGGAAGTTGTTCGCGGGTAGGTCCGCGTCCACCCCGGATGGTCTGCCTGCCGGCCAGGTGTGCTACCCGGGCAGGTCGTCTCCCGGCCAGGCTGCTTCTCCGGACAGTGGCGGTGCGTGGTGCGCGGGGAAGCTGTCGCCTGCTCCCAGTTTGTCCTCCAACAGATTGTCTCCCGATCAGCCCTGGTCTGGGCCTGAGCGGCTGTCCGCTCTGCTGTTGCGGACCCTTCCCGGGGACCTGTCTCCCGGCTCGCCTCTGTCGCCGTGTGAAAAACTGTCCCCGGTTCAGCCTCCTGTGTGTGACGCTGACGCTCAGACGCTCTTTCCTTCCTGTCACCTTTCCGGTGACAACTCCCGCTATTTCTTTGGTAAACAACAGCAACAACAACAGCAGTTTCCTGCTCAGATGTTGCCCCCCACGGACAAAACGCCCAGCTTTAGCGGTTCATCTGTGGATAAACTTACCTCTGTACAAACCTTACCCCCTGACAGATTGTCCCCTGGTCAAGTTTCAACTGTCTCTGACAAACTGTCCCCTGGTCAGGTTTCAACTGTCTCTGACAAACTGTCGTCTGGTGACTTTTTGTCCCCGATCAGTGTGTCTTCGGTTCCAGCTGTAGTTCCTTCTAACAAACTGTCTCCTAGCCAGACGTGGCCGTCTTCGAGTCCGGTGCCTGGAGGGGGCAGTCAGCGATCGTGGACTAATCAGAACGGTTCTTGCCGCACCAACATCAGTGAGAACGATATAGCCTGCAGTGGCAACACAGAAGCCAGTAACGGATCCGTTGTGCGTTAGTTCATCGGGGTGGAGATGATTAAAATCATATAGACAGACAGACAGACAGACACAGACAGACCTGGTGAAGACTGTTGTATTCGTGATCCACAGAAAGCTAGAGCCCGGGGTTGAGATTCCTACATAGCTGTGTATAGGAATTTCTCCTGACTACTTTTTCGGAAGAGTAGGCCATGTGTGCTGGAAGGTACGGATGATACATTTACAAAACGCATGCACATGGGGACTGGAAATTAAAAAATGCACATGGGTGCTTACTCAATTTTCAGACGTAAAATCAAAATCGATAAATTTTCTTCGAAATAAACAAGTAGATATAAAAAAAGAAATATAAAGTTAACAGTGGCACTTACACCTCTTTCACGAGGATTCTTCGAATGAGGCTATAAACCGAGGTACGGTGTGCTAACGCATTGCATACCATCTTGCACACATATTAAAACCTAATCCGCCTTTTGTAAACAGAGTAGACACCTCAGCGCCTGGGCTTTATTACAGTTCTTGATTAAACCATTGACGCTGGGGGCAACAGCAAAGTGAGAGGCTGTATGACCAGTGGCTTTCTTTCCCACTCACGGAATTCCACTTTACAGCTTAATCTTTTCTGATCGACTATGACTCTCTGACTAGGAGGCTTGACTCGCACAGTCCTTATGTGCTGCAGCCCTGGGGGCTGGATGGCCTTTGGAGAACATCTCCAACGCTGACTGTCCATATATACCCTCTTGGCTGAGAGAGTGGGGATGTACTGTGGGCAAGGCATCTCCACTATAATCAAATTTCTGCCCAATTTCCGAAACAGCAGCTGCCTCCTCTGCTGTTGTGGAGGTCATCGTCGAACACGACGGACAAAGATACAGGCCAGCTATGGCCAGTGGGATAGAAAATGCGAGCAGACCCAGCATGCACCCTGCGACTTGGAGAGGGATGGACTCTGCCAGGTTTAACTTGTCCACGACAAAAAGAAAAGAAAAAATACAAGGCAGTACGCCAACGACTAAAGGAAAAGTCAAGTCTACGAATCAATATTCCCCGAAGTCGGAATGCAGCTACCTTGCTGGGAGCATAAAGCAGGTCACAGTGGTGGAACTCGAAGGTGTAGCCGAGGAACGAAAGACAAACGTCTAACAACATAATTTGTCAGATGCTCATTCTCAGATGCTGAGTTTACATGACTTTGTGGTGATAAGCGTGGCGTGAACGCGACATAACAAATGAATAATAAAGACACGTGTCAAGAGTGTTAAGAATACAATGATAATTATTGGCATATAATTATAGACGGGACTTTGAGATATTATACTATGGGGCTAAACTGGTCTGGTCAAAACGGAAAACCAGGTGAGACAAAAGAGAAAATAATAAAAGACCGATTCCTAAAATCGAGCGTGTCTGCTCAAAATCGAGAGTGTCTGGGGAGCATTGGCATGTGCCTGCATAAGACAGTCCCTGGAAAGAAACTGGAAACTGGAAAGTGGAAATGGCCTCTTCAGTACTAAATGCTTCTGCAATAAAAACTGAATACTTGCTTGCCTTGGTATGGAGAAAGCTTTTGCTATTCTGTCGTTTGTTTCGTTGCTTGGTTGTTTGTTGGTTTGTTGTAAGCTTATAATGCTGATTTTGGAAAAAAAAAATTGGTGAGGGGGGTGGGGGGGGGGGGGGGGGGGGAGAGGGGGGGGGGGGTGGGGGTCCGGGGGGAGAGGCGGAGAAGGAAGAGGAGTTATTTATTCGGTCACACAGAACACATTATAGTATTTGTCAAGATTAATGTCCATCCTCACCCACAGTATTTCTCTGTGTGTGTGTGTGTGTGTGTGTGTGTGTGTGTGTGTGTGTGCGCGCGCGCGGGCGTGTGTGTGTGTGTGTGTACGTGCGTGCGCGCGCGCGTGTGTGTGAATTGAATAATCCTTTAGGGAACAGGATAGCCTAGTGGTTAGAGCGCAACGCTCGTGATCTGACGGCCCGGAATCCAGCCTTCATGGAGTCGCCCGTTTTATGCATGCATGTTTGCCCTGGAGTTAGCATCAGTACTGAAACCACTCCCCCCCAAAAAAAACCCTCAGATGAGACTATATAAACCGAGGAGGCCCCGTGCGAAAACGCACACAGAACATCTCGCGCCCACCGTCAAAGAAAACGTTAATTCTACCTTTCGAAAGATAGGCCATTTCGTGCCGGTAGGAACGGATGATATTTAAAAACCCACACAACCCGCATGCACACAGGTGTCGTGTTTAGACACCATCCCCGAAGTCAGAATGCGGCTACCTTAAGGGTGGGTAAACATTTGGTGGCATACGCAAAATCTTACTATTGGTGAACCTTGTCAGCTCTAGCCGAGGAACGAAAAAACACACCAACAAACAACAACAATAACAAACAGCCTCTAGATAATTAATTTGTACGTGGTTATTTCATTTACATACGGACGACTTGTCTTTTTGTTTATCACCCTGTGGGTTACATTGCGCTGGTGTTGTAACTGATGAACTGATCTGGGGAATAATATGAACACAAACATCCAAACCGGGTCATAACACCATAAAGTCAAATGTATAATAAATATCAATATTTTTATTTGTCTTTTGCCAAAACATGAAAAGGGGGGAGAGGGAATGAGAAAGCCTCTCTCTTGCTTGATAAAAGACAATCAAAGAATCAGGAACAGCACCAAGGCCTACATTGAAACTGTATTGTTGATACGCTTTGAAATAATTATGACTGTGAGATTGTTGTTTTCGTTCCTGAGAAGTGTCTAGCATAACAGCCTAGTTTCTCCCTCAACGGACAGAGAGAGAGAAAAGAAAAATCCTCTGAAGTCGGAGTATGGCGGCCAGGTACTCGAAAACAGCCATGTATGTATATGTAAACAGTTCATTCAGTATGTGCTGATGATCGTTTTACAGCAATTCCCAGGCGGGATGTGTGAGACACGATGCATATTCTGGGTGAGATCCCACAGGGAGCTTTATCGAGAAAATTGTAATCATCGTCGTCACCATCACCGTCGTCGTCGTCATCTGCATCATCATCGTCGTCGTCATTGTCATCATCACCATGATGGTCGTCGTCGTCATCATCGTCGTCGTCATCGTCAACGTCGACATCATCATCATCATCACAATCGTCATCGTCATTGCCGTCGTCGTCATCATCATCATCATTACAATCATCATCATCATCATCATCATCATCATCATCATCATCATCATCATCATCATCATCATCATCAAAACAAATGGGAACAACAAATTGATATCACTGTCACTCGACAATCATTAAAAACAGTCTCAGATGACCTAAAGACTGTGAGTTCATTGATCTCATTGCCATGATGATAATGGTCTTGACCTTTGAAGTAGTAAGATTGACTCAGAGTGTCTGGTGGGACCACAGATCGAATGAAAATAAATAAATTTAAGTGGGGTGTGTGTGTGTGTGTGTGTGTGTGTGTGTGTGTGTGTGGGGTGTGTGTGTGTGTGTGTGTGATGTGTGTGTGTGATTGTGTGTGTGTGTGTGTTGTTGTGTGTGTGTTTGGGTTTGGTGCGTATTGTGTGTGTGATGTGTGGTGTGTGTGGTGTGTGTGTGTGTGTGTCATTTTTTGTGCGTCACTTGCAGTACCAGGTAACATCTGTGAACTGGTTGTGAATTTAAAATATAATATTAATACTGTGCCCTTATTTTTGTGCAGTGGTTTCACTTCATGAACGATCAGAATCTATTGCTATACTTATCATGTGTCGTACGATTTTATGAGCAATTACAGTTTACTGCTTCATTTTTGTGTTGTGTAATTTTTTTGTTGTTGGTATGAGAGATTGTTGCTTATAGCTACAGTTTATATTTTCTGTTTTTTGTGACCATTTTGTCTGTGTATCTTTCCGTTGCTTTTGTGATTGTGTGTGTGTGTGTGTGTGTAACACAAGTCTAAGAATGGATCTACAATTTGCATTTGTTTTGTGCATTGCAAATTATTTCTGTACCTGGCAATAAAAGACTGACTCTCTGGGAACAGATAGTGTGTGTCATAACTATGTTGTGGAGAGCGGCGGTCCTAATGTTTGATTGCGAAAATAATCATTTCAGATGATGAAGATGAACCTCACTATCAAGGTAATTCAGCAAGAAACACTATCTAATGTTGGCCTCATGTTTATCCATGTGATATTTCTCCTTCTTCGTCGTAGGGCCCTCAGACAGGAACCATTGCCGTCTGTCATATGAGCGAAAATGCGTTGCACGGCTGTTCAGCGCCTGACAAGTCAGACCCAGCGCATCTGACTTCGGCATGGGAGAGAACTGTTATCTTTTAAGTCTTTCTGGTTAAAAACAAAAGCAGGAGAGTGGACAACAGAAGATAGACAATGGACAAGAAGTGAGTACAGAAACAAAAGATAGAAACAAAGAGAGGGATAGAAGAGAGGGAATTCCTGGCACGAAGTGTTTAGAAGGTGAGGGTGCTATTTATACTGAGAGGCCACTGGCATCCCCAAGTAGGAAATGTGATAGTTAAGCAATGATAGCGGATGTGACTAATCTGTAAACAAAAAATGGTAGATAACTGGATTTACACAAGGGTTTGACAATGTATCAGTGGCACTCCTCTCCCTCTATCTGTCTGTCTGTATGTCTGTCTGTCTCTATCTGCCTGTCTGTGTCTGTTTGGCTGTCTGTCTGTCTCTGTCTCCTCCCCCCTCCCCCCCTTCTCTCTCTCTCTCTCTCTCTCTCTCTCTCTCTCTCTCTCTCTCTCTCTCCTCTCTCTCTCTCTCTCTCTCTCTCTCTGGGAACGGGATAGCCTGGTGGTTGGAGTCATGCATTCGTGATCTGCTGACCAGTGTTCGAATCTCGTTCAAGAGAATTTTTTCCTCTGGAGTTAGCATCAGTGGAGACTCCATTCTCCCCAAAAGTTCTTCGGATGAGACTATAAACCGAGGCACTGTGTGCAAACTCACGCAGAACTTCTTGCGCACACGTTAAAACCCGTTCCGCTTTTCGGAAGAGTAGGCCACTGCGTGCCTGTGGGAACTCATGACAAAATTTTCAAAACTGCATACACACGTGGACTGTGTGAAAAAAAAGCACATGAGTGCTTATTCCATTATCCTAGAAATAAAAGAATAAAATAAATTAGTCTAGCTCTGTCTCTACGTAAGACGGATAGACATGCTGCAAGAACGATACGGGCCAACAGTGTAAGGGAATGAATGCAGTACGTTCATGCTGGCATGATTTCTCTCCCTTATATTGTGGCACGAATTATCCCCCTTACAATTGTTCAGACGCGCTGTTTCTTGCCGGCTCCTGCAAAGGTAACACAAGAAATCCAATACAACACAATACAAATCTTTAAAGGCAGTGCTTGAAGATTCATTGAAAGATAGCTCTTGTACAGAAAGACGGCAGGCTCTTCACCTTTGAAAAGATTCAACTTGTGAGTCTACAGTTCGAATCTCAGTGATGTCCGATGAATGAGTGGCAAGTATTTCATGATCCACTAGGTTTACTTACCTGAAGACTTTTTTTAAACATCTTTTTTTATTGGCACACACATGCATTTCAAAACAAACAAAAATTTACTTTTCGTCTAGATTACTGACTGACAAGGCTAATTGTCCTTCGGATGAGACTATAAACCGAGGCCCCGTATGCGAACGCACGCAGAACATCTTGCGCACACGTTAAATCCTGTTCCGCTTTTCGTAAGAGTAGGCCATTGTGTGCCGGTGGGAACAGATGACAGAATTCACAAATTCGCATACACACGGGGGCTGGATATAAAAAAGCACATAAATGCTTGTTTCATTATCCTCGATATAAAAGAATTTTTTTTTAAAAATTGCTGCACAACGTTCAAAATTAATAATCAGTCATAATTGTCGATCTCAATAACAGTTTTATAGATTACATACCGAATTCTACTAATATTTTGAAATGGTACCTAGCCTTCAACTTTTGTTCCTAAAAAATCAGTAAACTGCATTTGTTGACACTGCTCCAGGTTTTCAATTCATATCTATATATTAACTCATTAAGAAAAACAAAAAACAACAACAACAAACCCCAACAACAACAACAACAAAAACCAACCAACATTAGTTTTTGTGTTACCAATCCGATATTTGTAAACATAACACTTTGCTAATAGAAATTATCACGTCAAACACATCATCACTTTTTGACAACTGCACCAGTGACAAATAGCACTATTTCCACCTCAAGGTCCAGTCTGTCGCAATGACAACACTTACCTGAAGACTTGCTCCTACGTGACTTCTTTCAGTGTGTACAGACTTGCAAACACCAGAGCAAGTGTACCTTCGGATGAGACTATAAACCGAGGTCCCGTGTGCGAACGCATGCAGAACATCTTGCGCACGCGTTAAATCCTGTTCCGCTTTTCGAAAGAGTAGGCCATTGTGTGCCGGTGAGAACAGATGACAAAATTTACAAAACCGCATACACACGAGGACTGGATGTAAAAAAAAAGCACATGAGTGCTTATTCCATTATCCTCAATATAAAAGAATAAATAAATAAAAATAAATATATTAAAGATCTTGTACTCTACACGCCACGGTTTCGAGGTGACTCTCTGAAAATATTAAGATACCCAGCCACGCCGAAGTCGGATGCGCTGGGCCTGACTTGTCAGGCGTTGAACGGCAGCGCAACGCATTTTTCGCTCATATGATAGACAGCAGTAGTTGTTGTCTGAGCGTTTGACGACGACGAAGAGGAAGAAGGTAACCAGCACTGGTGAACCTCAAGCGTCTTTAGTGGTTGGGTTTGCCCTGTATAAACATTTTGCTGAGGGGATTTTTTTTATACAGCAAATGTAGCGTGGAATGTGTAAGACATTCTGCCTGTGCTTACAACCTTCTTGGAAACTCAAGACTAACACACAGACAGACAGACATACACACAAACAAACACACACACACACATTCACGTTAAATCCTGTTCCGCTTTTCATAGCGTAGGCATTGTGTGCCGGTGGGAACAGATGCCAAAATTTACAAAACCGCATACACACGGGGACTTGATGAAAACAACACATAAGTGCTTATTCCATTGTCCTCGATATAAAAGAATAAAAAAAATAAAAAAATAAAAACAAACCAACACGCACACACACACATACACATACACACACACACGCGTGCGCACGCGCACACACACACACACACACACAACACAACACGCACGCACGCACGCACACACACACACACACACACACACACACACACACACACACACACACACACATTTTAAAGGGAGAGAACAGCATTCTACTCTGTATCTTTGAAGCATTCATGGATTATTAGCCTTCTTAATTTCTGCGAGCAAGGCAGACTAACCAAGTGATCAGAGAATGTTACTTGTGGTGTAAAACACCTTCTTGGAAACACACACACACACACACACACACACACACACACACACACACACGCACACTCTCTCTCTCTCTCTCAAAATAAGTGTCGAAGGTGATCGTATACTGTTTTGAGAATTATATATTTAGTAACATCTCTGAAACACACACACACACACACACACACACACACGCGCGCGCGCGCGCGCGCGCGCACACACACACACACTCTCTTCTCTCTCTCTCTCTCTTCTCTCTCTCTCTCTCTCTCTCTCTCTACTCTCTCTCTCTCTCTCTCTGTGTATTGTGGCCTAAGACCCATATGCAATTAATTCATTCTCTCTCTCTCTCTCTCTCTCTCTCTCTCTCTCTCTCTCTCTACTCTCTCTCTCTCTCTCTCTCTCTCTCTCTCTCTACTCTCTCTCTCTTCCCCTTCTATTGTTATTGTGTATTCTAATATATGTGTATTCTAATAAAGGGCATATATGTGTATTCTAATAAAGGGCATATTCATACTTTCGATTTTCAATATTATTTCGGACTTGTTGACTGTACTTGAGATCCAGTGAATCTCTTATTTTAATATCTTATTATCACGTGTAACAACTATGTGTATTATTCTACAATATGAAGGTGTTCAATTTTATGATCTATAAGTTTGGCTTACTCTCTCTCTCTTTCTCTCTCTCTCTCTCTCTCTCCCCTCTCTCTCTCTCTCTCTCTCTCTCTCTCTCTCTCTCTCTCTCTCTCTCTCTCTCTCTCTCTCTGTGTTGTTATTGCTGTAGTTGTTACTTTGTTCTTTGTTGTTGATTTGTTTGGGTTTTTCGCTTGTTTGTTTTTTGTTTTGGTGTTGGTGTGTGTGTGTGTGTGTGTGTGTGAAGGGGGGAACGGTGCTTTTTTTTAAATTGTTTTTTTTGTTGTTGTTTTTTTGAGGGTTTTTTAATTTTGGGTTTTTTTTTCCTCATTGTTGTTTGTTGTTGTTGTTGTTTTCTTGTTTTTTTGTTTTTTTGTTTGGGAGGGTGTTTTTGTCTGCTTTTTTGTTGTTGCTTTTTTTTTTTTTTTGCTTTTTTTTTTGGGTTGGGGGGGGTGGGGGGGGGGTTCTGGTATGTTTTGTCTTTTGCTCGTCTGGGGTTGTTTGTTTGTTTGTTTGTTTGTATGTTTGTTTTTTCTCTTCTTCTCTCTTTTGCTTAAAAAAAAAGTTTTTTCCCTTTGCTTCTTCTGCTTGAAAGTATGAGTACTGAGTGCATTTTTAAATGTGACCCCATGGGCGGGGACTGGATGTAAAAAAGCACATGAGTACTTATTCATTATCCTGGAAAAAAAATTGTTTCTATTACTTACAATGTGTAGATGTTCTTTTTATGACGTTATTGGCTTTTTTCCCCTCTTTATTATGTGAGTGTATGGGTATTGCACTTATTTTATTACCATGGCATTCAATTTGCATGAGTATAATTAAAAAGTGTTTGTATTGATCGTGTGCTATGTGAGTATTACATATTTAGTATTATCCCTGAAACACCCCCCACCCCCACCCCCCACACACGCTCAAACACACACACACACACACACACACACACACACACACACACACACACACACACACACACACACACACACACACCACACACACCACACACACACACAATACACCACACTCACACTCACTCACTCACTCTACCATATTCTCTCCTCAACGACTGTAGAGTTTTAAATTTCTTCTTGTTTTGTTTCTTGTTTTTATGTGTGGATGTATGGGTATTAAATTTATTTCATTATCATGACATATAATTTGAAACGAGTATAATCTAAAATGAGTGTTGATAGGATCGCCTACTGTTTTGGGAATTATATATTGGATATTATCTCTGAAATACACACACACACACTCTCTGTCTCTCTGTCTCTGTCTCTCTCTCTCTCTCACCTTTTATCGTCTTGCTTATAGTCATAGTATATCCTGATGAAGGATTCATATTTTTATATGTTCAATACTTTATTGGACTTGACTCTGTACTTAAGTTTTAATGAGTGCCCTATTTCAATATCTTATAATTATGTGTAACAAGTATGTGTACCATTTGACAATTTGTAGATGTTTATCTTTATGACTTATTAAGTTTGGTTGTGTTATTTTTCTTGGCTTTGTTGTTGTTCTTGTTCTTGTTGTTGTTGTTTGTCTGTTTTTCTCTTTTTTATCATCTTTTGTTGGTTTGGTTTTTCCTTCTCTTTTGTTGTTTGTTTTTTGGTTAGGGTTTTTTGGGGGGTGGGGGTAGGTGTTGGGTATTTTTAGGATTTTCTTTATTTGCTTGCTTTGAGGGGGGGGGGGGGGTTGTTGGGGGGGGGGGGAGCTGTTTTGAAAAGGGTTATTTCCCCTTGTTTTATTGTGAGACTGTATAAGTATTGGGTTATTATTATTAAGATGTATCCCTAACGGACGGGGACTGGATGTAAAAAAGCACATGTGTGCTTATTCATTATCCTCGAAATAAAAGAATTTGTCATTGCCATTGTCATTGTCATTGCCTCTCTCTCTTTTACACTGTAAGGGAGAGAATTACGTACTATCCTCTATCAAAGAAACAGACTTGAATTACTTACCTTTGCAAGTTGCTGCGCGTAGGAAAAATAGGCAAGAGGACAGAACGTTATACTTTTGATCTTACTGTAACTTGGGGAGTTGGGTTTGAGTCTGTCTTCAGGCACCCGTCCAAGGCGACAGTACGCATGCATACTCCACAACGCAATGCCTTCACCTTCATCTCACCTAAGTGTAGGCCATTGTGTGCCGGTGGGAACGGATATTTACAAAACTGCATGCACACGGGGACTGGATGAAAAAAAAGCACACGAATATTTTTTCTATTATCCTCGAAATATAATAATAATAATAATAAGAAGAAGAAGAAGAAGAAGAATAAGAAGAATATTACTACTACTACTACTAAAACTACTACTACTACTACTAATAATCCCATGGACTGTGGGGGCACCAATGAAGATTTTGCAACCAGCTTCCTCCACTCCCCGCGTCCTCTGATTTCCGTGGCAAATCATTCCACTCAAGGCCAGTCCACTCTCTGATGTTGTCTTCCCATCGTTTTCTCTGTCTGCCTCTTCGTCTGCCTCTTTGTACAATGCAACACAATACCATGCAACACAACGTAACACAGCACAACACAATACAACACAACGCAACACAATGCAATATAACGCAGCACAACACAACACAATGTTCCCTATATTATTATTATTATTATTATTATTATTATTATTACAATGCAATGTAATCATTTGAGATATATGCAAAGGCCAGTAACTTGTGAATAGATACTCAAACTATAGTAAGCGTATTCTGAATTTTTTAAATTTCTTCTCAGATATGGTATGCATTCAGTACACTATAAATAAAACTCGCAAGCACAGTTGTACTTGGCTTGTGCTCTTTGTTGTGTGTGTGTGTGTGTGTGTGTGTGTGTGTGTGTGTGTGTGTTCCGCGTGCGTGCGTGCGTGCGTTCATTGTTTTTGTAGATACCTCCTTCCCCCATTCATCAACGTTTTATAATCAATAATTATTCATTCTCTCTCTCTCAGATATCCCTCCAAGTTTTCATTCATTCATTCATTCAAGAGAAATCTGCCATGACATAAAGTGGTACAAAATGCAAAATTCCATTCGTTCATTGATTGATTGATTGATTGATTGATTCATTCATTCATTCATTCATACGTTCATTCATTCGTTCATTCATTTATTCGTTCGTTCGTTCGTTCCTTCCTTCCTTCCTTAATTCATTCATTCATTTTGACAGTTCACAATAGTTTACACACAACGCAATAACAAAGGAAAAGCACTTACTATAGTTTAAATGTCTAATCACTAGTTACTGGCCTTTGTATATGCCTCAAAATGATTGTGTTGTTTTGTATTATATTGTGTTGCATAACATTACATCACATTGCATTGTGGTGTATTGTATTGTATTATACTATATTATAATTATTATATTATAATTTATTATATTATAATGTATTATATTATATTATATCATATTATATTATATTATATTGCGTTTTATTGTATTGAATCGTATTGTATTATATTGTAATGTATACCGCCATTTGTGACAGCAGGTTGTATTTGAGAGCTCTAGATAGATGGAACGCGTCGCAACTAGAACAACACAACCCATTAAAAAAGAAAGAAAGAAAGAAAGGAACAAAGAAAGAAAAAAGACGCTGTCTATGGTTGTCCTTGTTCGTTAATTTTAGTAATTTAGTTATCTATCCTTTTATTTCGAGGATCATGGACTAAGTGCTCATGTGGGTGGGTTTTTTTAATTGTTTACATCCAGCCCCCGTGTGTATGCAGTTTTGTTAATTTTGTCATCCGTTCCCACCGGCACACAATGGCCTACTTTTCCAAAACGCAGAACAGGTTTAATGTGTGCGCAAGACGCTCTGCTTACGTTCGCGCACACTACCACGGTTTATAGTCTCATCCAAAGGACTTTTGGGGAGGGTGGGGAGTTGGCTCTGATGTTAACTCCAGGAGAAAATATCCCCTTTGAACGGGATTCGAGCCCAGGTCAGCAGATACTTTCCCATTATAAGTGGAATTTTTCTCACAACGTTTTATTCAATCAACTGTTCTGTTACTGTATTTTTTATTACAGTTTTCAATGTGTTGGTAGGTAATTAGGTATTTTCCTTAATGGATTGCGGTGCACTACACTAACACAGATGACGCAACGCTATAACTCATCACAAGATATAGCGACATTACCGGCATAGAAATATTTTTTTTATACATTCAGCTTTTTGGATTTTCCCAAATGATTACCGCCCAGAACTAAAGACCGACGCACATGACACACAGACAGAGGATAAGAGGACAGTAGGATCAGAAAATATTTTTAGACACCTCAGTTTTGAGAAGTATGTTACGCAGAGAGCGGGGGGGGGAAGATGGAAGAGAGAGAGAGAGAGAGAGAGAGAGAGAGAGAGAAGAGAGAGAGAGAGAGGAGAGAGAGAGAGAGAGAGAAGAGAGAAGAGAAGAGACAGAGACAGACAGACAGGCAGACAGACAGAGACAGACAGACAGACAGACAGACAGAGACAACAAGACACAGAACACACACACACACACACCGAACACACACACACACCGAACACACACACACACACACACACACACACACACACACAACACACACACACACACACACACACACGTGCAAGGTCACACCAGACACACACAGAACACACACACATACACAAAAATACGCAACACACACGCGTGTGCATGCACGCGCGCGCACACACACACACACACTGTACACACAGACAGACACACAGACACACCGTGATAGAACACAGAGACAGAAAGACAGACAGACAGGCAGAGATGTGCTTGTGTGGGAGTTGTGAAACTAATAGGTACTACAATGTAGTCTGAAGACCTGATGAGTATCAGTAGGCGGTGTTAATGAAATATAGATCACCATCGCCATCACAATTCGTTCAGGGCTCCTTGGAAATGAGTTCATTAAGTACTGAGAGTAAAACTAGTTGAAAGTATCGTAGGCACAAAGAGACCACCCAAGAAGATTGTAAGTCACAAAGCATTGCAAAGTAGAAAATAAAATCACAACAGAAGAAGAAGAAGAATGCAAAGAAGAATGCAAAGAAGAAGAAAGAGGTGGATGATGAGAATGCAAAGAATGCAAAGAAGAATGCAACGAATACAAAGAAGAATGCAAAGAACGCAAGGAAGAATGCAAGGAAGAGAAGAAGAAGAAGAAGAAGAGGAGGAGGAGGAGGAGGAGGCAGGAGGAGGAGGAGGAGAAAAAAGAAGAAGAAGAAGAGAAGGAGAGAGAGAGAAAGGAGAGAGAAGAATGCAAAGAAGATTACAAAGAAGAAGAATGCAAAGAAGAATGCAAAGAAGAAGTAGAATGCAAAGAAGAATGCAAAGAAGAAGAAGAGACGACGAAATGTCAACAACAATGACATAGCAAAAATAGCACAGAGCAAGAATCGCAATTCTAAGAATATTCGCCATTTTTCCCTTTATACATAACCCTGGACATTTACTCTTTCCCTCTTCCACACACACACACAAACACACACACACACACACACACACACACACACACACACACACACACCACACACACACAACACACACACACACAACACACACACACTACACACACACACACACACACACACACACACTTCACCCCACCCTCCCTGCTCCCACCCACACACTCACCATACACCCCCCCCCTCCCCTACCCCACATACCCACAGACCCTCCCTCTCTCCCTTCCCCCACACCGTACCTCACCCACCCTCCACACACACAAACGATCAATCCTTATACCGTTTGTGGCCTTGTTAAATAAATTAGTCCCCCCCCCCCCCCCACCCACACCCTCACCCCCTCCACCACAATCAAACAGTCCACCAGTTATATATCTGAACGGGCCAGCATACAGATCGATAACGGCACCATGCATTATCTTCCCCACACCGTCTACCTTGTGATCGATGACCGGTTGTTATAGTGATCAACGATTTCCAGGAACCGTTAGGTCTGGAACCGAAGTGGCCAAACTACATGACACCACACTTCTCTAGCCAGAGTGGGTTTGGCTTGTGCGGGTGTTGGGCTTGGGATGATGGGACGAATGCATGGGGCAAGAATGGTGATAGATTTGTTCAGCGCTTGATGGAGACAAGAGTCGTTTTTATCTCTGGTGTGTGGAACGTTTAGCTGTAGGATTGCTGCTGATTCTTCTTCTTCTTCTTCTTCGTCGTCATCGTCGAATTCTCAGACTGTAACTATTGTTGTCTCTGTCGTATGAGTGAACATACGTTGTTCTGCTGTTAAGCGCCCAAACAAGTCAGGCCTAGTGGATCAGATTTTAGCGTGGGACAGAACTGTTATCTTTTAAAGTCTTCGTGGGGGGAAAAAGATAGGAGAAGGGGACCAAGAAGGCAGAACATAGACAAGAAGAAGGTGACAGGAAGAAAAAAAAGGATGTGGCAGTTGTTGCATGATGGGGGTTACCTGTAGTACCTGTTATATAATAATTATGAAGTGATGCATACTTCTGTTCTAGTGTGGCATGTTCATGTGGGTTTTCTTTTCTTTTACTGCATGAGCTTCCAGGTGTGACTGAGAGGTAAAGAGGAATGGTTGGTGTCGCGTACTTAGTGAGTGAGTGTCTGTATGTCTGACGTGGAGTCCAATTGCTACTCTTCTTGTTTCAGTGTGTTAGCTATCACGGCTTTTGTGTTTTGTCCTTCGGATGAGACTATAAACCGGGGCCCCGTGTGCGAACGCTCGCAGAACATCTTGCGCACACGTTAAATCCTGTTCAGCTTTTCGATAGAGTAGGCCACTGTGTGCGGGTGGGAACATGACAAAATTTACAAGACCGAATACACACGGGGACTGGATGTAAAAAAGCACATGAGTGCTTATTTCAGTATCCTCGATTAAAAACATGTACAAAAAAGAGCGCTTTGATTTGTTGCTTTACAAGATTCAGAGCTATATAAATTCCATACATTATTGTTATTATTATTATTATTATTAGTAGTAGTAGTAGTAGTAGTAGTAGTAGTAGTAGTAGTAGTAGTAGTAGTAGTAGTACTGTATGCCCGCGGTTTTTTCAACGTGCTACCTGGTAATGTTTCTGTGTTTTGATTGTGCCAGCCTGTACCGGTTTTGTGCTGTTCATTGATTCCAGCTGTTACCATTATGATTGCTGTTGTGGTCTGTGTGTTCCCGAAGGTACTGCGCGTTACCCTTGAACCTGCTGTCACTGCTTATGTATATCTATTCTTCCAGCTGTTATTGTTTTTGTGGTTATTTGACAACGTTCATTGTCGTTGTGCTTGCGTTTTAATTCTAACAACCCCATGTATTTCATTTCATTTCATTTCATACCACTTTAAGTCACGGCAGATTTCTCTCCGTGAAATTCGGGCTGCTCTCCCCGGGGAGAGCGCGTCGCCACAAGAGCAGCGCCACCCATTTTTTTTTCTTTTTCCTGTCTGCAACTGTATTTGTTTCCCTATCAGAGTGGCTTTTTTCTAAGAATTTTGCCAGGGACAACTCTCTTGTTGCCGTGGGGTTTTTTACGTGCGCTAAATAATTACGTGTAACACACGGGACCTCGGTTTATCGTCTCATCCGAAAGACTAGCGCCCAGACCACCACTCATGGTCTAATGGATGGGGGAAAAGTTTCCGGTCCAAACGGGGTACGAACCGCCGCACACTTCAGACCCGGACTTTTCGCTTTCTAGACAGGCGCGTTACCTCTAGACCACCGTTAGTCACGGCAGATATCTCTGCAGGTATTTTTGCTTGAAATTATGGCTGCTATCCCCGGGAAATCGCTTCGCCGAAAGAGCAGCGCCACCCATTTTTCACCCCTTTTTTGTCTGCATGTGTATTTGATTCCGTATCAGATTAGCTTTTTCGACAAATTTTTGCCAAGGATAAGTCTCTTGTTACCGTGGGTTCTTTTACATGCACTAAAAACGTGATGCACAAAGGACCTCAGTTTATTGTCTCACCCACCACTCACGGTCCCGTGGGGACAACATTTCGGGCTCAAATGGGAAAGGGACAACAATTCGGGCTAAAATAGGAAAGGGACAACATTTCGGGCGCAAATGGGAATGGGGACAACATTTCGGACTCAAATGGGAAAGGGACAACATTTCGGACTCAAATGGAAAAGGGACAACATTTCGGGCGCAAATGAGAAAGGGACAATACTTCGGGCTCAAATGGAATGACTGGCAAGGTCTCTGTTTTGATGTCCACATCGGTTACTCCTTATTTTCTCATTCTCATCGACGTTCTTTTCCTTTTCTTTTCATGATAGCTCGTCGTTGCGTCTGAGATGTTCGACACAATTGTCACAGTATCGGTGCTTTTGAGACAAAGCTGTCATGAAATCGTAATCGCATATTCAAGAGAATATTTCGGGGTACATGCCAAGGTATCTTTAGCTATACCAAGGTTTTATCTAAGATTGCGATAAGTTCTGTTTCATTTTCTTCACATCTCTCCCCCCCCCCCCTCTTTTGCCCTTGAGCTGTGTTTTAGCCCAGGCCAAAGTACTATCAATCATTTCAGAGTTCAGAGTTCTCTTTCGCTAAAGTGACTTGAAATTATTAGCTGCGATTATTAATGATGATTCCTACTCAGGGCAAGGGCCAGCTGAAGGAGACTTTGTCAATATTTACTGTAGCCTTCGGAAAATAAAGATTGTTGATCGATCAATGAATCAATGAATCAATGAATCTCTCTCCCTATCTCTCTCTCTCTCATTCTCTCTTGTCTCTCTCTCTCTCTCTCTCTCTCTCTCTCTCTCTCTCTCTCTCTCTCTCTCTCTCTCTCTCTCTCTCTCTCTCTCTCTCTCTCTCTCTTTGATGACATATTGATTTTGGCAGGGTCCGTGTTGACCTTTTCCAAAGGCTCAATGTTAATTTTTTTCTTCTTGTACTCAATCTTATTTTTCAGAAAATAAAGTTATCTTTATCGTTGTTACTCTCTCTCTCTCTCTCTCTCTCTCTCTCTCTTCTCTCTCCTCTCTCCCCTCTCTCTCTCTCTCTCTTCTCTCTCTTCTCTCCTCTCTCTCTCTCTCTTTTGTCTCTCTCTCTATCTCTGTCTCTTGTCTCCCCTCTGTCCCCGTGTGTCTATTTGTCTGTTTCTCTCTCTCTTTCTCTTTTTCTCCTCTCTCTCTTTGTCTATCTCTCTTTCTCTCTTTCACTTTCTCTCTTTCTGTGACATCTCAGTCTGTATCTGTCACTTACGAACTGCTCTACGATCATTCTGCCATTCTTTTCTTTCTCAACATTGTTTATTCAAACTTTTCTTTCCCAAGCTGCTGAACGTCTATCACAAACCCCTGACCATACTGACCCTTCTAAGCACTACAATACCGTCCTCAGCCAATTCCTTGATGAGCATGCTCCTCCTACTGACCATCTCCTGCCTGATAGGCCATGTGCACCATGGTACAACCGTGACATCCTGGTCGCAAAACGTAAACGCCGACAACTAGAGCGGCAATGGCGAAAAACAAAAACCGAAATAAACAAAACAGCTTCTTCGTAAACAAATCAACAAAGTTAAAACCTTAATTAATTCAGCAAAAACGAAGTATTACTCTTCTCAAGTTCTTGATGCCACGTCTATGAAATCTCTCTTTTCCCTCACATCTACTCTTCTTGGATCTGCAAAGGCTAGTCCTCTGCCTTCTATTCACGACCACTCTGAACTTCCTTCTATATTTTCTGCATTCTTCACTGACAAAGTCCGCAACATTCGCTCCAGTTTGGATCAGACTCCTTTCCAGCCTGCAACTTCTGATCCCCAATTCTATGGCGCTCCTCTCCTTTCCTTTCATTCAGCAAGCGAGAAAGAAATCGAGATAATTCTGAAAGGAATGAATATAAAATCATGTGATCTTGACCCCATACCTGCTTCTCTTTTTGCACAGTGCCTGCCACAACTTATTCCCACTATCACGAAAATAGTAAACTTATCTCCTGTCTCTGGAAATGTTCCTTCAGCTCTAAAAACTGCTATAGTCACACCTCTACTCAAAAAGCATGACCTTGACCCCAACATTCTGAAGAACTATAGACCTGTTTCCAACCTACCTTTTATCTCTAAAGTCCTTGATAATCTAGTTCTAAAACAGCTGAACAACCACCTTCTCTCCAACAGTTTCCTTCCTGCGTTTCAGTCTGCCTATCGCGTCAACCACAGCACTGAAACTACCCTTGTCCACACCTTAAACACACTTCTACTCGTTTTTGACTCAGGGAAAATATCTCTTCTTACTCTACTCGACTTATCTGTAGCCTTTGACACTATTGACCACGCTATTATTCTCTCCCGTCTTCAAAAAACATTTGATATTACTGGTACAGCCCTTACCTGGTTTAGTTCATACCTTACTGACCAATTCCAGACAGTTGCAGTAAACAAGATTCAGTCAGTACCTGCCAGACTGGAATGTGGAGTCCCACAGGGATCTGTTCTCAGCCCTGTTCTTTTCACCTTCTACACCGCTCCAGTGTCATATATAATTAACCGCCATCAGATCAACCATCATTTTTATGCAGATGACTCTCAGATTCTAAGCAGCGACACTTCTGAAAATCTACCTTCTCTCTTTACAAATATGGCCCACTGCTTTCAAGATATCCAAAATTGGATGATAGAGGACAAGTTACAGCTAAATGCAGATAAAACGGAAACCATGCTTGTAGGGACCAAACACAAACTCTCTTCCATTACAACAGCTTCAATACAACTTGGCAATGCATCATTCCCTCTATCCACTGCTGTGAAGTATCTAGGGGTCATTATTGACAACACACTCTCTATGGAAAAATTCATCACCTAGACCTGCCAGTCCTGTTACTATCAATTACGGCGTATTAGTGCAACTCGAAAGTACCTGTCCACAGATGCAACATCCAAACTAGTCACGTCTCTCATTCTTTCATGTCTGGACTATTGCAATTCTCTGTTTGCTGGTCTGCGAGCATCATCAATCCAATCCCTTCAGCGTATACACAACTCTGCAGCTCGACTAGTCCTCAGAAAGAAAAAAAATCTTAGTACATTACCCCTCTCTTGCGTCTCTCCACTGGCTGCCTGTGGCACAAAGAGTAAACTATAAGATCTGTACCCTCTGTTACAAATGTCTCCACAAAACAGCACCATCCTACCTCTGTGAATGTCTTCACTTGTACACTCCTCGTTCTCTCCGCTCTGCTGCAGATACCATGTCCCCACAAATACCTAGATTCAACCAATCCACCATCGGCCGTCGCTCTTTCTCTATTTCTGGTCCATCGATCTGGAATGACCTCCCTCTCTCTCTCCGCCAAAAGCCTTCTTATGAAACTTTAAAATCCAGTCTCTAGACATTTATTTAAAACCTAAGATTTTCCTCTCCTGCTTCTTCATCTCATAGCTTTTCCCTGCCTTCAACAGCCAAGATTATATCGCCCTGCCAGGGTTTCAGATTCAGATTCAGGTGTGACCTCTGCGCGCGCGCGCGTGTGTGTGTGTGTGTTTGTGTGTGTGTGTGTGTGTGTGTGTGTGCGTGCGTGCGTGCACATTTGGACTTGATGGAAGTATTAATTGTTACTGGTTGTATGACTGTGTAAGAATGAGTTGAGCGCAAGCGCTTTGATTTGTCTCTGCAAGATAT
>CM054134.1:115579052-115616552 GCA_028751875.1 Rapana venosa
AAGAAGAACAAGAAGAAGAAGAAGAACAAGAAGAACAAGAACAAGAACAAGAAAAGAACAAGAAGAAGAAGAAGAAGAAGAAGAAGAAGAAGAAGAAGAAGAAGAAGAAGAAAAAGAAGACGAAGGAGGAGGAGGAGGAGGAGGAGAAGGAGGTGGAAGAGGAGGAGAAGGAGGTGGAAGAGGAGGAGAAGGAGGAGGAGGAGGAGGAGGAGGAGGAGGAAAACCCCTTCCAGCTTGCATACAAAAGCAGGCTAGTTAAGACCAATGGGATGGATGACACGAACACTGTCAGAAATCCCCTGGCTACTTTGGAAGCAATAGATTCCGCTCACGTACAGTTCAATGCCCTGTACGTACTGCCTGAAAAGCTCAGTGCAGTCACTGTCACTGCCCCAGCAACTTCTCAAGGAGTTCAGGTGATCATCCGATCACGTACAGTTCAATGCCCTGTACGTACTGCCTGAAAAGCTCAGTGCAGTCACTGTCACTGCCCCAGCAACTTCTCAAGGAGTTCAGGTCAAAGTCTAGTCCAGTCAAAGTCAGGTCAAGTCAAGTCATATTTCTCTTCAATCACTGGTTCATTCGTTTTATCTCTTCTTATAAAAAAAACACGATAAGCTTAAAAATTATTTTTGTTTTGTTTTTTCTACTGTCGGTATGCTCTCGTAATTGGAGGTATTGCATTTTGGTGCTTATTTTCCTCGTTTTTATGTGCAAGTAGTATTGTAATTTCAAACTAATTGATTGACTGTATTTGTGCAGGTGTCCATAGTTATCTACTTCCTGAGCTGTCTATGGATCTGTGAGCCTGACCTATGTATGGACTTCATTACAAGATCTGCACCTAAACCTCATCCCTAACCTGCACGTGAACCTCATCCCATGACCTGCACGTGAACCTCATCCCATGACCTGCACGTGAACCTCATCCATTGACCTGCACGTGAACCTCATCCATTGACCTGCACGTGAACCTCATCCCCTGACCTGCACGTGATTTTCATCCCCTGACCTGCACGTGAACTTCATCCCCTGACCTGCACGTGAACCTCATCCCCTGACCTGCACGTGAACCTCATCCCCTGACCTGCACGTGAAACTCATCCCCTGACCGTGAACCTCATCCCCTGACCTGCACGTGAACCTCACCCCCTGACCTGCACGTGAACCTCACCCACTGACCTGCACGCGAACCCCATCCCCTGACCTGCACGTGAACCTCACCCCCTGACCTCTGCACGTGAACCTCATCCCCTGACCTGCACGTGAACTTGATCCCCTGACCTGCACGTGAACCTCACCCCCTGACCTGCACGTGAACCTCACCCCCTGACCTGCACGCGAACCCCATCCCCTGACCTGCACGTGAACCTCACCCCCTGACCTCTGCACGTGAGCCTCATCCCCTGACCTGCACTTGAACCTCATTCTCAGTTTGCGGCAATCATATATATGTAATACCTATGGAAAACATCATTATGTAACTCCATAGAGATGAAGGATCAAAACAAATGAGTTGTGGGAGGCCTTACCAAAGAGGATAACCCCTGATTGTGTGTCATTAATACATCACAGGTTGTGACAGAAAAACAAAAGAGACAGGGCTGAAGCCAGTACACTTGGCTGTCTGCTGCAAGTTCCAGAAGACCATGTGGATGCTGCTGCCTCACGTCCTGCTTGTTGTGGGCATCCTTCTGTTCCTGTTCGCAGACTTTCTCTTCTATCGTCGCCGCAACCGACAGCAGCTGCAACAGGCCCTAGAAAAACAGCGGCGTCAGAAAATCTGCTCCCATCATGTCACGTGCGACCTACACAACACAGCGGTCTCCATCTCACCTCCTCCCCCTCCTACCGTTACTTTTCAAGGAATGTCAGTGTCAAAGAAATTTCAGAGTCTGCCTCCTGTCAAGGAGACAGAGAATGGGCAAGGGTTTGAAAGCACTGAGACGTCCCAGCTTGTGAACAAGATGAACAAATCCGGGGTTCTGCCTAAAGTGAAGACCAAAAAGACCAAGCAGAGAAAATGGGACGTTTCGTTTTCGCTTAGAGATGACCAAGACGAGGATATTAGAGAGAACCAGAACGTTAGCCATGTTAGTAATGTGTCATCATGTTTTGATGCGACTTTGACCGCAGAGGAAAAAGTCTGTGCACAAGAGGATGCGAGATACATGACAGCCAGCAAGATGATGTCTTCATTGCCGGAGAGCAGTTCCAGAAAAGGAAGGAATCCCGAGCATGCATTGCCACCCGTGTCTCTGTTTCTTATTCCGCCTCGCCAGGCTGACCAAGACGCGAGTAGCGTGAGTGCAGATTTAGCCCAGACCCAAAGTCACCTTCAACAACCGGATACTCAAACAGCAAAGGGAAGTCACCCCATCAACTACCTGTCCTATTTCCAAGATGATACGCCCAGGCTGGAATGTCAAAATACGCTGTGTGGAAGTCATCGTCCAATCTTTGTAGCTTTTAACTCAAACCCAGCACACTGTCAAAACACACCTTAAGAGGATTTCTCTAGGTTCTGTCTATGTTTTGTCTGTGTTTTTTTAAATTTTAAAGTTATTATTATGTTCTGTCACTGTTCATATTGTAAACTGTGCGAATCGGCTTTAACCGTTTACTGACAGATTGTATATATTCTTGAGTGAGTGAGTGAGAGAGAGAGAGACAGAGAAAGAGAGACAGACAGACAGACAGAGGCAGACATGCAGACAGACAGACAGACCTACAGACAGACAGAAACACACAGACAGAAATTTAGGGAGAGAGAACTGTGTTGACAAGGGTTTTTCCCCTATAATAGCTGCCTAATTTCTGTGACACTGGAGCTTGTTTCATTTCCTGTGAAAAAATAAGTTAGTTATTTGGTGCTTTCAAGAAACATGATTCTCCTTCCATCTGCTGCTGTGATTAGACTGCCTGGATGTACACATCAATATACTGTTTATGTATTGAAAAAAACCAATCGGCATCATGTTAACTAATATATGAAATACGTGTCTATGGAATAACATCCATATGTTGTACAGTCTCCTACGCCAAGCTAGTCGATCAGTATTTCACGAATACTGATGTTATATACAAAGGAGTTTCATACATTGTCTAGTGTTATTTGTTTCAGCTATAAATGTCCGGAACGGATGACAAAATTTACCAAAAATACTACATACACACGGGGATTGGCTGTTAAAAAAGCACATGAACGCTTATTCCCATTATCTTCGAAATAAAAGAAAAGAATAAAGTTCAATTATAAACTTGGATTCACTGTAGTTTGCTTCCTTACGATATGCATCTGAAATAGTTTCACTATTAGTGTTCGTGAATGTGGTATGGAAATAACTTTTAGCATTCCTCTTTCTCGTTCTGTCACATGAAATGTGATGACTATTTTATAGTGATGCAAATTATAATGTTACCGGTAATTTTGTTTTCTGAAATCCTCCATGCTCTGAGGGGCTCAAAAGCTAATTGAATTTTGAATATTGTTACCTCTAGATTTAAATCTTATAAACATGTTCTATTGTTTGTCTGGCATTAATCAAATATTGTTGCTTTAAAGATTCAAAGCTCTACCACACCTATCTCTACGTTGTTTACATTGTCGCACCAAAGAAATGTCCTGAATGCTAAATGCAGTTGAATGACAGAAAACAGTTGCACGTTTCTGCCCTAGACAATGTCACTTGAAGATTTGATGGAATACGAACATTCACTATTTTTTAAGTTCTGATATGAGTAAGCTACATTCAATTCGTTTTCTGTATTTGCATTGTGAAACACCCATTACCCAACTACGTTTAAAGTGCTCATTATGTTTGCTGTAATCTCTTCCCTCTCTGAGAAGTCAAAAGGAAAACTGCCGTGAAGTTTTCATTCAGGCTGTATATCACGGGCACGTTAAACCTGTTGGGCCCATCCCTCTTCAGCTACAGGGTGCACTCTACTTATGGTCGCTTTATTTCAGCTCACGAACATGGACTTCATATAACGTGCATAGCTGATCTTCTACATGCGTGAATGTACAAAAGGAATTAAGACACTAGCAGGTACAATTATGTTCACTCTAGATTGATCTTGGAGATAGAATTAAAAAAAAAACCTTAAGTTTACCAGACTCTGCTGTCGAGGTGGTAATCTAGGAACTCATGGATTCACAAGGTGGAGGTCAAAAATTCTTCTCCACCCAGCTGCGTGCAATGTCTGTCATATCACTGTAGAAAGTACAGTAGGAGGATTGGTGGCAGCATGCTGCCTGACGTCAGCTTCTTACACAGACATCTCCTGTAAAAATGGAAGCAGGAATGCTTGTGGCTGTATCTACCTAATATCAGCGTATTACACATCTCCTGTTGTAGAAATGGAAGCAGGAAGGCTTGTGGCTGTATCTGCCTAATATCAGCATATTACACAGCTCCTGTAGAAATGGAAGCAGGAAGGCTTGTGGCTGTATCTGCCTAATATCAGCATATTACACAGCTCCTGTAGAAATGGAAGCAGGAAGGCTTGTGGCTGTATCTGCCTAATATCAGCATATTACACAGCTCCTGTAGAAATGGAAGCAGGAAGGCTTGTGGCTGTATCTGCCTAATATCAGCATATTACACAGCTCCTGTAGAAATGGAAGCAGGAAGGCTTGTGGCTGTATCTGCCTAATATCAGCGTATTGCACAGCTCCTGTTGTAAAAATGGAAGCAGGAAGGCTTGTGGCTGTATCTGCTTAATCTCAGCGTATTACGCAGCTCCTGTAGAAAGCATAGCAGGAGGGTGTGTGGCTGCACCTGCCTAATATCAGCTCATTACAAAACTCCCGTAAAAAACAGCGCAGAAGGGTTTTATTGGTGGCTGTTTCTGCCGTATGCCATTCCTTTACACAGCTCTCAGGTTCTGGCAAGAAGAGGAGGACACAGCCCTGAAGCCATGGCTGCCTCAGCTGAAGAGAGTTCACGTGAGGTCTGGCCAATGAGACGCCACAATCAGCTTCACACAGCTTCAATTTCCCCGAATAGCAGCGAGGGTGTCTTTATAGCGCTCTAGCGTATTAATTAAGACAAAAATTGAAAAAAAGATTATACGTACATTCACCAGTCTTTCAGTTCTGATGTAAATAAGCTACATAATTACGGTCCACTTGCTTCTGCTTGATGATTCCATTCAGATGACAACTATCCCTAAACAACCACCGCCGATCTAATCTTCTTGTTCTTCTTGTTCTTGTTCTTGTTCTTCTTCTTCTTCTTCTTGTTCTTCTTCTTCTTCTTCTTCTTCTTCTTGGTATTCTTGGTATTCTTCTTCTTGGTGTTCTTGGTAATCTTCTTCTTGGTATTCTTCGTATTCTTCTTGGTATTCTTCGTGTTCTTCGTATTCTTCTTGGTATTCTTCATATTCTTCTTCTTTTTCCTCGCAATTCTTCTTCTTCTTCTCTCTTCTTCTTCTTCTCTTCTTCTTCTTCTCTTTTTTTCTTCTTCTTCTTCTTCTTCTTCTTCTTCTTCTTCTTCTTCTTCTTTCTTCTTCTTCTTCTTCTTCTTCTTCTTCTTCTTCTTCTTCTTCTTCTTTGTATTCTTCTTCTTTGTATTCTTCTTCTTCTTCTTCTTCTTCTTTCTTCTTCTTCTTCTTCTTCTTCTTCTTCTTCTTCTTCTTCTTCTTCTTCTTCTTTGTATTCTTCTTCTTTGTATTCTTCTTCTTCTTCTTCTTCTTCTTCTTCTTCTTCTTTCTTCTTCTTCTTCTTCTTCTTCTTCTCTTCTTCTTCTCATTGAGCGCTGTTATAAATCATTAGAGCCCTGCATTGGGAAAAAGGCATGTTTCCTGTGAATAAAAGGATTGACATTGCCTGTAATGTGTTTGTTTGCTCATTTGTGAAATGTTCTCCTGTTATGAGGTTGGATGGAGACAACTTTCTTGTTGCCGTGTGTCTTTAACGTGCCCCAAATACTTACTGTCCACTTGGTTTTGCTTGACCATTCTATTCAGATGACGAAAGGTAAAAGGTAAAGGTAAAGGAGTCCCATAACCTATAAGGTCGTAGGGGAGCGAGGCGTCAGAGACCTCACTTCTCTAGGGGCCAGCATATTGAGGGCGGCGCCCATCTCCTCTCCCTCGCTGCTTTACCTTCCCTGACCCTAAAGAGGGCAGGTACCCATTTACAGCTGGGTGAACTGGGGGAACTGTACTGAAGCCAAGGCGCGCAAACGGTCACCCATCCAAATGGTAACCACGCTCGACGCTGCTTAACTTGGCTGGGGGAAAGCGAGTGCTCCGACCACTAAGCTATCCCGTCCCCATTCAGATGACAACTATCCCTAAATCACCACTTCAGATCTAATTAAATGACAGTGAACAACCTCTTGACAGCCAACAAGATTCGAACCACGACTATCTAAAGTTCCTAGACACGTGTATGGGTTTTTATGAGTTTCTGCTTCTTTTATTATCTTTTAAAGAATGCTTTTGTCCTCTAATACATCTGAGTTGAGTAGCATGCAGAGGTTGCGTCCCTTTTTTGTTGTATTTAATGCTATCATTTCCTTCATATATGTGATTTACTTCTAGTTAAAGACAGTATGGTTTGATTTTATATGAAAGAATGGTGTTTAAAAAAATATTTGTATCATAATGATTGATTGATGTTTTGTCACTTTTGTAGGCCTTCCTTGTAACCTATGTAAGTGTGTCTCAGTTTAAGATAGCGAATTCTCTTATCTAAACCTCTGTTTGTACCTATCTATCATTATTTTCTTCAATTCAAAGTGTCGAAGATATAGTCAGGATCAGTGGCTGCGGCTTAGTCATATACGTTGAGTTCCTACCAGAATGGCAGAATGAGAGACAGATAGACTGACAGACAGACAGACAGACAGACGCGCGCACACACACACACACACATACTCACTCTCTCTCTCTCACACACATGCACGCACACACATAGGCACGCACTCTCTCTCTCTCTCTCTCTCTCTCTCTCTCTCTCTCTCTCTCTCACTCATAGTCTCTCCTTCGGATGAGACTATAAACCAAAGCCCCGTGTTCGAACATATGCAAACATCTTGCGCACACTTTAAAATCCTTTTTTTCCGTTTTTCAAAAGAAAAGCCATTGTGTCCCGGTGGAAACAGATGAAACATTTAAAAAAACCGCATACACACGAGGACTAATGTAAAAAAAAACAATGGCTTTTTCCCATTATCCTCGTTAAAAAAAAAGCTAAATAAAATGAAAAAAATAAACACACACACACACACACATACACACCATCTTAGAAATTGGGCTTAGATAGTGGCTTGGTGGGGGGATAAAAAAAAAATGCTTTTCTTTTAATGAAACTCTGGGAAAAAAAAAATTTGCTTGATTGCTTTTCACCACCACCTTTACCCCTCAACCACCAACCGCACCCTTTAAAAACACCCCCCACACTTTAAACAAAACCCAATTCCACCTTCCTTTTCACCCCACTTTTTTCCCCCCAACCCCACACACACCCCAAAAACACACCCAACCAACCCACACACACACAACACAAAACAACACACACAACCCCAACACAAAAACCACACAAAACACACCACCAAACCCCACAAAACACACACAACAACACACCACACCCACAAACCAACAAAACACAAACCACACCACACCCTCAAACACACCCCCAAAAAACCCCCACACAAAACCACACCACAAACCAAACCCCACAACCAAAACACAAACCACCAACCACCAACACCACCACACAACCACCCAACACTCCCCACACACACAACATTCACTACACACACACACACAAAACACCCACACACCACACAAACCTTCCCCACAACACCAATACCCCCCCAAACACCAAAAAACCCCCCCCCAACAAAACCACCAAACCCCCACTCACAAACCCCACCACACAAAAAACCCCACAAAACTCACCACACCCTTCCCAAAAAATCACCAACCCACCACACCCCACCCCAAACACCCACAACACACCACCACACACTCACACCCACCAAAACAACAAAAAACAACACAACACTTCCCCACACACAAACCAAAAACCCCAAACAAACAACAACACCCAAAACCACCACACCTTACACAACCACACACACCAAACCCCACCACCAACAACATACCCAAAACACACAACCACACCCACACCTTCCTACCTCTGTGAATGTCTTCACCTGTACACTCCTTCTCGTTCCCTTCGCTCTGCTGCAGATACCTTGTGCTTAAGAATACCTAGATTCAACCAGTCCACCGCTGGTCTTCGCTCTTTCTCTGTTTCTAGTCCATTGATCTGGAATGATCTCCCTCTCTCCCTTCGTCAAAAGCCTTTTTATGACGCTTTTAAATTCGGCCTCAAGACACATTTATTTCAAATCTAAGATTCTCCCCTCTTGTTCCATTTCATTTTTGTCCCTGCCCTCAACAGCCAAAACCCCAACACCCTGCCGGAGAGTAAACCTTTATGTGTGTGTGTGTGTTTGTGTGTGTGTGTGTGTGTGTGTGTGTGCGTGTGTGTACGTGTGTGTGCGTGCATGTGTGCGAGCGTGTGTGTATACATTTGAACCCGGTTTTTTTTTAATCCTATTAATTGTAACTGGCTGCATGTGAATGAGTAGGATGAATGAAAGGGCTTTGATTTGTTTTGTTGCAAGATATAGCACTGTATAAATTCCAAGTATTATTATTATTATTATTATTATTATCATCATCATCATCATCATCATCATCATCATCATCATCATCGTCATCATCATCATCATCATTATTATTATTATTATTATTATTATTACTATTATTATTACTATTGTTATTACTATTATTATTATTGTTGTTATTATTATTCTTATATCACTGTAGAAAGTACAGTAGGAGGATTGGTGGCAGCATGCTGCCTGACGTCAGCTTCTTACACAGACAGCTCCTGTAAAAATGGAAGCAGGAAGGCTTGTGGCTGTATCTGCCTAATATCAGCGTATTACACATCTCCTGTTGTAAAAATGGAAGCAGGAATGCTTGTGGCTGTATCTGCCTAATATCAGCGTATTACACATCTCCTGTTGTAGAAATGGAAGCAGGAAGGCTTGTGGCTGTATCTACCTAATATCAGCGTATTACACATCTCCTGTAAAAATGGAAGCAGGAAGGCTTGTGGCTGTATCTGCCTAATATCAGCGTATTACACATCTCCTGTAAAAATGGAAGCAGGAAGGCTTGTGGCTGTATCTACCTAATATCAGCGTATTACACATCTCCTGTAGAAATGGAAGCAGGAATGCTTGTGGCTGTATCTACCTAATATCAGCGTATTACACATCTCCTGTAGAAATGGAAGCAGGAAGGCTTGTGGCTGTATCTACCTAATATCAGCGTATTACACATCTCCTGTTGTAGAAATGGAAGCAGGAAGGCTTGTGGCTGTATCTGCCTAATATCAGCGTATTGCACATCTCCTGTTGTAAAAATGGAAGCAGGAAGGCTTGTGGCTGTATCTGCCTAATATCAGCGTATTACACATATCCTGTTGTAGAAATGGAAGCAGGAAGGCTTGTGGCTGTATCTGCCTAATATCAGCGTATTACACATATCCTGTTGTAGAAATGGAAGCAGGAATGCTTGTGGCTGTATCTACCTAATATCAGCGTATTACACATATCCTGTTGTAGAAATGGAAGCAGGAAGGCTTGTGGCTGTATCTGCCTAATATCAGCGTATTACACATATCCTGTTGTAGAAATGGAAGCAGGAAGGCTTGTGGCTGTATCTGCCTAAAATCAGCTTATTACACATCTCCTGTTGTAGAAATGGAAGCAGGAAGGCTTGTGGCTGTATCTGCTTAATCTCAGCATATTACACAGCTCCTGTAGAAAGCATAGCAGGAGGGTGTGTGGCTGCACCTGCCTAATATCAGCTCATTACAAACTCCCGTAAAAAACAGCGCAGAAGGGTTTTATTGGTGGCTGTTTCTGCCGTATGTCATTCCTATACACAGCTCTCAGGTTCTGGCAAGAAGAGGAGGACACAGCCCTGAAGCCATGGCTGCCTCAGCTGAAGAGAGTTCACGTGAGGTCTGGCCAATGAGACACCACAATCAACTTCACACAGCTTCAATTTCCCCGAATAGCAGCGGGGGTGTCTTCAAAGAGATTTAGCGTTTTAATTAAGTTAAAATCTAAAAATAAAGATGATACGTACATTCACCAGTCTTTCAGTTCTGATGTAAATAAGCTACATAATTACGGTCCACTTGGTTCTGCTTGATGATTCCATTCAGATGACAACTATCCCTAAATCACCACCGCCGATCTCATCTTCTTGTTCTTGTTCTTGTTCTTCTTGTTCTTATTCTTCTTGTTCTTCTTCTTCTTGCTCTTGTTCTTGTTCTTCTTCTACTTCTTCTTCTTCTTCTCTAAATTAATTATGTTGGCACTTGTTAGAAGGTTGCCTCGTTTCTGAAGTACTTCTGTTGCCCAGCTGTTCCTTAGAGTTTCTTCTTTCACTGTGGGATGCTATCTGCATAATAAGTCGTAGGCGATTTGAAAAGCTTATCTTAGATATTTTAGGACAGCATGAAGAACGATGCGTCCGGACATTTACCCTTTCGTTTTCTTCTTCTTGTTCTTATTTTTCTTACATAGATTTTGTCTGCAGCGCACCATGTTTGTAAATATCTGTTTGTTTAAACTATTGATTATTTATCATTGATTGCATGACTGTGTAAGATTAGGTTGAATGCATGTGCTTTGATTTGTCTTTGCGAGATATAGCGCTATATAAGTTCCATTTATTAGTAGTAGTAGTAGTAGTAGTAGTAGTAGAAGTAGTAGTAGTAGTAGTACTATTATTATTATCATCATTATCGTTATTATGATTATGATTATTATTATGATTATGATTCTTCTTCTTCTTCTTCTTCTTCGTATTCTTCTTCTTCTTGGTATTCTTCTTCGTATTCTTCTTGGTATTCTTCGTATTCTTCTTGGTATTTTTCGTATTCTTTTTGGTATTCTTCATATTCTTCTTCTTTTTCTTCTTCTTCTTCTTCTTCTTCTTTTTTCTTCTTTTTCTTCTTCTTCTTCTTCTTCTTCTTCTTCTTCTTCTTCTTCTTCTTCTTCTTCTTCTTCTTCTTCTTCTTCTCATTGAGCTCTGTTATGAATCATTAGAGCCCTGCATCGGGAAAAAGGCATGTTTCCTGTAAATAAAAGGATTGACGTTGCCTGTAATGTGTTTGTTCGCTCACGTGCAAATTTTTCTTGTTATAAGTTTTGATGGAGACAACTTTCTTGTTGCCGTGTGTCTTTAACGTGCACCAAATACTTACGTCCACTTGGTTTTGCTTGACCATTCCATTCAGATGACAACTATCGTAAATCACCACTTCAGATCTGATTAAATGACAGTGAACAACCTCTTGACAGCCAACAAGATTCAAACCACGACTATCTAAGGTTCCTAGATACGTGAATGGGATTTTATGAGTTTCTGCTTCTTTTATTATTTAAAAAGAATGCTTTTGTCGTCTAATACATCTGAGTTGAGCAGCATGCAGGAGTTGCATCCCTTTTATGTTGTGTATAATGCTATTATTTCCTTGATATAAGTGTTTTAATACTAGTTAAAGACAGTGTGGTTTGATTTTATGTAAAAAAATGGTTTTTTAAATTTTAATCGTTTTAATTGATTGATGTGTGTGTTTGTGTTACGCATATTTGTGTGTATACATGCCTCCATAACTCACATCTACATGCACATGGATGCACACCCTATTCATGCTCAATAAGTTAACAAGTCTTGATAAACATCTGTTTAACCACCAAAAAAAATCTGACAATATTCCGCAGACAACAAGGCGCCAGAGACTCTAAACTGACCCGGAGTTTTTGCATCTGACTTGTCACTGTGAACTTTCCGGCATCCCTGCCAACTCTGCATGAGCTCTGCTCTGGCGCCTGTCGCTGGAGAGCAGCAGAGCGAGGGGTCGTCACGGCTGAGTGCACCGCGATCACGTGATCAGCACGCTTGAGTGCAGGCTGGCTGGGATGACACGTCTCAGGGAGGGACATCCTTCCAGTTGGCTGAGGAGGTGTGTGGGTGTGTCAAGTCAAGTAAAATTTTTATTTCCAGATGTTTCATTGAATAAGCAATGCATTTGCTTTTTTTCATCAAGCCATCTATCTAAGAACAAAATTTATTAATGATGTGTGCGTATGTGTGTGTGTGTGTGTTTTTATTATTATTTTATTTATTCTTTTATATCGAGGATAATGGAATAAGCACTGGCGTGCTTTTCTACATCCAGTCTATCTATCTATCTATCTATCTATCTATCTATCTATCTATCTATCTATCTATCTATCTATCTATCTATCTATCTGTCTATCTATCTGTCTGTCTGTCTATCTATCTATCTATCTATCCATCTATCTGTCTATCTGTCTATCTATCTATCTATCTATCTATCTATCTGTCTTTCAGTCTATCTGTATATCTAGCTATCTATGTCTCTTTCTCTGTTTATCTATCTATCTATCTATCGATCTATCTATCTATATGTCTGTCTGTCTGTCTGTCTTTCAGTCTATCTGTATATTTATCTATCTATCTACATATCTATCTATCTATCTCTATCTATCTCTCTATCTCTCTATCTATCTATCTATCTATCTATCTATCTGTCTGTCGATCTGTCTGTCTGTCTATTTCGCTATTTCTTTATTTATTCTGTCCATGTCTTTAAGGACAAAAATCGAAACAAACACACACACACACACACACACTCACTCACACAAACACTCACACACACACTCACACACACACTCACACACACACTCACATACATACACTCACACACACACACACTCACATACACTCACACACATACACACACACACTCACACACACACACTCACACACACACAAACACACACACACACACACACACACACACACACACACACACACATACACACACACACCCTTAGGCACTAAGGAAAGCAATTTCTTCTCGTCTTTCCTGAATCTGTCTGTAGTGAATCGGTGGCCTTGAGGTTACGTGCCTGCCTGGAAAGCAGAAGTTCGCAGGTTCCATCCCTGTCAAAGACCCAGACTAATCCCTGGATGCCAGTCTTTCGGGTGAGACGATAATCCCACGTCTCCTTGTGTAACACGCACTTAGTGCGCGTAAAAGAAACAAACCCACGGTACCGAGAGAGTTTCGTTGCTTCTGGCCAAAAATGCATGGGGAAGAGAAGGTCATTCTTGTAGATGAACTTGAGCCTACACTGCAGACAAGAAAAAAAATCAATATATCAAAAAATGTATGCGCTGTTCTTGTGGCGACGACCTGTCTCCTAGGAGAGCAATAAACAGAGACAGTGTTTTTTTTGTTTTTTTTTAATGAATCACCGTACTTTGATTAAAAACTTGGAGTTTTGAGACTTGTAAGGGTTTTTTCTATTAATTTTCTTTTGGCTGCAGCTGCCAGGTTCACCAATGGTGAGATTTTTGCATACGCTACCAGTGTGTTTAGGTCGCTGCATTCCGACTTCGGAGGTGATCTCTAAACCGTCCGTCACCGTCACCATCCCTCAGATTCCGAATTCTTTGGGGGCGCCTTCGAAGCTTTGTCAACCACCTTTCTCCAGTCCTCTAGTCTCTCAGCCACCCTCAGGGTGTCTCTCAGCTCCATGTCTGTCCATTCTCGAATGCAGTCCTCCCATCTCTTCCTTTGTCTGACTCTTCTTCTTCCTCCCCTCACTGTGCCTTGTAGGATTGTTTTAGCCAGACCAGAGGAGCGTGTGACATGACCAAACCACTTCAGTCTCTAAACACGACAACAGTATTCATGTATTCCATGTCATACCCATCCTCTTTGACAGCTTTACTCACGCATACCTGCTTTTTTTTTAGATTAACACATACTGCTCCGTTCGTTAAGCAACAATTGGATATTTTCAACGCTACATTAATACCAACGTTGATATTATAGTGTTTGAGTTTTGTATATGAAATGGTATTTCCTGTGAATCAACAGTTTCAGAAAACACACCACTGTAGGATAGCCTGGTGGTTAGAGTGATGCGCATTGCGCTCGTGATCTGCTGACCCGGATTCGAATCTCGTTCAAGATGATTTTTCTCCTAGAGTTAACATCAGTGCCGCCTCCACTCTCCCCAAAAGTCCTTCGTATTAGACTGTAAACCGAGGTCCCATGTGCGAACGCACGCAGAACATCTTGCACACACGTTAAAACCCGCTCCGATTTTCGGAAGAGTAGGCTATTGTGTACCAGTGGGAACTGATTACAATTCACAAACATGCATACAAACGGAGACTGGGTGTAAAAAAAAAAAAGCACATGAGTGCTGATTCCACTATCCTTGAAATAAATAAATAGATAAATAAAGAAATGAATAAACACATTTCAAACACCTTTTTCTTTACCGCGCAGGAAATTACTTTCTCGCACACCAGTCTGACTGTCATCAACTCTTTCACGTGTAATTCATCAACAGGCATAATATAGTCAGAGTGAACTTGATCAGAAATAAGTCATTCACAACTGTAAGACCATCTAGCACACAAGTCGCATAATATTCAACAAAACAAAAATCGCTCACGCTGCTTCCGCATTATCTTATGTAAGTGTAACGATTCTGAAGGTCGCCCTCACATATAGGTAAAGGTAAAGATAAAGGAGTCCCATAACCTATAAGGTCGTAGCGAGCGAGGCGTCAGAGACCTCACTTCTCTAGGGCCAGCATATTGAGGGCGGCGCCCATCTCCTCTCCCTCGCTGCTTTACCTTCCCTGACCCTAAAGAGGGCAGGTACCCATTTACAGCTGGGTGAACTGGGGGAACTGTACTGAAGCCAAGGCGCGCAAACGGTCACCCATCCAACTGGTAACCACGCTCGACGCTGCTGAACTTCGCTGTGGGAAGGCGAGTGCTCCGACCACTGAGCTATCCCGTCGCCTCACATATACCGTTCAGAATAAACAAGCAAAGCAAACTGAACTATGGGCAAAAAGCAGCCACAGACAGCCTAAAAGTCCACGTTTCCTGATGGCATAGTGCTTCCCTAGTTCACATACCAATGACTCAGAATTAGGTCAGTCTATGTCTCCCATAATTTACAAAACTTTAACAGAGACTGTGGAGTGTTACTTCTCGTGATATAGGCTCACACACGCCCCCCACCTGAGGGAGAGAGACAGAGAGTGAGAGAGAGACAGAGAGAGAGAGAGAGAGACAGACAGACAGACAGACAGAGGCACACAGACAGACAGACAGACACAGAGAGACAGACACAGAGAGTTAGAGAGAAGGGCAGACAAGCAGAGAGACTGATAGTACAGATGTATGAAGAAAAGAGTTGCAACTTTCAGCATTGTGTGATTTTGTTCTTTCTTAAAGCCTTAATGATGGTGTGCTTCGCACCTTAAAAACGAAAAATAAACAGATTTCAAACAATAAGAATAATAGACAAAACAAACATGATACTCTAAGAAAACAACTGTTGTAGAACACAATGTTTTTAAAATTACAATCTAAATACTTTTTTTTTTAGATCTAGTTTATATTTGTTTTGTGTACCTTTTTTGCAATCGTCAATGCCTTTTAAAAAAAAAATAAACGATCAGTATTTTTGCTTTTTCCAGCATCAGGCTCCAGAGCGGAGCTCATGCAGAGTGGGCAGAGATGCCGGAAAGTTCACAGTGACAGGACAGGTGCAAAAACTCCGGGTCAGCTTAGAGAGTCTCTGGCTCCATGTTGTCTGTTTATTATTTTTTTTAACTTGTATTTATTCTTTGATACCGAGGATAATGGAATAAGCACGCATGTTTTTTTTTTACATCCAGTCCCCGTGTGTATGCGGTTTTGTAAATGTTGTCATCTGTTTCCACCGGTACACAATGGCCTACTCTTCCGAAAAGTGGAACAGGATTTAACGTGTGCGCAAGATGTTCTGCATGTGTTCGAACACGGCGCCTTGGTTTATAGTCTCATCCGAAGGACTGTGGAATATTGTCAGGTTTTTTTTTGGTGTCAAACCGATGTTTATCAATACTTGTTAACTTCACAATAAGAAGAAGAACAAGAAAAAGAAGAATAGTAATAAGAATAAATGAATTTATATAGCGCTATATGTTGCTGATACAAATCAGAGAGCTTATTGATCATGAATTGGGTGTGCATATACATGCGAGTAATGGAGGCGTGGTATGCACACAAATATGCGTAACACAAACACACACGCAGATAGGTTAATTGTGAGTCAGAGAGAAATTTTTAAAAAATACATTGCTGTACCACGCTGTCATGATATTGATATATTATTTCATCAATAAGTAGAAACCACACAAATACACAACATGTAACTTAGTCAGATCACTCGCTTTCCTCCAGTCAAGTTAAGCAGCGTAGAGCGTGTTTACCAGTTAGATAGGTGACCGTTTGCATGCCTTGGCTTCAGTACTGTCCCCCATTTCACCCAGCTGTAAATGGGTACCTGTCTCTTTAGGGTTAGGGAAGGTAAAGCATCGAGGGAGAGGAGATGGGCGCCACCCTCAATAATTATGCTGACCCCTAGAGAAGTGAGATCTCTGACACATCACTCCCCAACGACCTCATAGGTTATGGGACACCTTTACCTTTACAAAAAATTATAACAACATTGTCTATTTCTCTTTCTCATACACACATGTACAGACAGACACATACACATACACACACACTCAAGAGTGCAGCACATGTTAGTACACGTGTGCATATGTGAAGAGAGAAGACAGGTACATCTCACAGTATTGTCATTGCTTAGGGCACAAAATGCCCAGTATGGGTACTTTGTATTGATATATGGACATGAAAGAATGGGTTGTATAACAATGTAACCTGATATAACTTGTTTGTAAATTTATGTTTTTTATCTTTCACTCATCATACATATCTATCTATCTATCTATCTATCTATCTATCTATCTATTTATCTATCTGTCTGTCTGTCTGTCTGTCTGTCTGTCTGTCTATCTATCTATCTATCTATCCATCTGTCTGTCTCTCCATCTGTCTGTATTTCTGTCTGTCTGTCTGTCTATTTCTCCATATCTTTAAGGAGAAAAATCGAAATAAAGACCAATACACACACAAATTCACCCACCCACACACACTCACTCACACACAACACACACACACACACACACACACACACACACACACACACACACACACACACACCACACACACACACACACACAGAGTTAGTCACTTAGGGAAGCAATTTCTTCTCTTCTTTTCTGAATCTGTCTTTAGTGAATCGGTGAAAGCAGAAGTTCGCAGGTTCCATCCCTGTCAAAGACCCTGACTAATCCCTGGATGCCAATCTTTCGGTGAGACGATAATCCCACGTCTGCTTGTGTAACACGCACTTAGTGCGCGTAAAAGAAACAAACCCACGGTACCGAGAGAGTTTCGTTGCTTCTGGCCAAAAAAGCATGGGGAAGAGAAGGTCATTCTTGTAGATCAACTTTAGCACACACTGCAGACAAGAAAAAAAAATCAATATATCAAAAAGTGTGTGCGCTGTTCTTGTGGCGACGAACTGTCTCCTAGGAGAGCTTTACACAGAGACAGGGTATTTAAAAAAAAGAATCACCGTACTTTGATTAAAAGTTTGGGTTTTAAGACTTGTAAGGTTTTTTTCTATTCATTTTCTTTTGGCTACAGCCATTGGTGAGATGTCTGCATACGCTACCGTGTTTTCCCGTTTGTGGTTAGGTCGCTGCATTCCGACTTCGGAGATGATGTCTAAACACGACAGCAGTGCTCATGGATTCCATGTCATACCCGTCCTCTTTGACTGCTTTACTCACGCATACCTGCTTTTTTAAATTAACACATACTGCTGCGTTCGTTAAGCAACAGTTGGATATTTTCAACACTACATTAATACCAACGTTAGTATTAACGGGTTTGCTTTTTTGTATTATAATACATACTAATAAATGGAATTTATGTAGCGCTATATCTTGCACACACACACAAATCAAAGCGCTTGCATTCATCTTACTCTAACACATGCAACAAGTTGCAAAAAATAGTTTGTACAAATTCAAATGTATACACACACGCGCACGCGCGCACACACGCACGCACACACACACACACACACACACACACACACACACACACACACACACACACACGACGCACGCACGCACACACACACACACAGAGGTTTACATGAAATCGTCTTTTTCCTGTGAATCAATAGTTTCAGAAAACACACCACTGTAGGATAGCCTGGTGGTTAGAGTGATGCGCATTGCGCTCGTGATCTGCTGACCCGGATTCGAATCTCGTTCAAGATGATTTTTCTCCTAGAGTTAACATCAGTGCCGCCTCCACTCTCCCCAAAAGTCCTTCGTATCAGACTGTAAACCGAGGTCCCATGTGCGAACGCACGCAGAACATCTTGCACACACGTTAAAACCCGCTCCGATTTTCGGAAGAGTAGGCCATTGTGTACCAGTGGGAACTGATTACAATTCACAAACATGCATACAAACGGAGACTGGGTGTAAAAAAAAAAGCACATGAGTGCTGATTCCACTATCCTTGAAATAAATAAATAGATAAATAAATAAATGAATAAACACATTTCAAACACACTTTTCTTTACCGCGCAGGAAATTACTTTCTCGCACACCAGTCTGACTGTCATCAACTCTTTCACGTGTAATTCATCAACAGGCATAATATAGTCAGAGTGGACTTGATCAGAAATAAGTCATTCACAACTGTAAGACCATTTAGCACACAAGTCGCATAATATTCAACAAAACAAAAATCGCTCACGCTGCTTCCGCATTATCTTATGTAAGTGTAACGATTCTGAAGGTCGCCCTCACATATAGGTAAAGGTAAAGATAAAGGAGTCCCATAACCTATAAGGTCGTAGCGGAGCGAGGCGTCAGAGACCTCACTTCTCTAGGGCCAGCATATTGAGGGCGGCGCCCATCTCCTCTCCCTCGCTGCTTTACCTTCCCTGGCCCTAAAGAGGGCAGGTACCCATTTACAGCTGGGTGAACTGGGGGTACTGTACTGAAGCCAAGGCGCGCAAACGGTCACCCATCCAACTGGTAACCACGCTCGACGCTGCTGAACTTGGCTGTGGGAAGGCGAGTGCTCCGACCACTGAGCTATCCCGTCGCCTCACATATACCGTTCAGAATAAACAAGCAAAGCAAACTGAACTATGGGCAAAAAGCAGCCACAGACAGCCTAAAAGTCCACGTTTCCTGATGGCATAGTGCTTCCCTAGTTCACATACCAATGACTCAGAATTAGGTCAGTCTATGTCTCCCATAATTTACAAAACTTTAACAGAGACTGTGCAGTGTCACTTCGTGTGATATAGGCTCACACACGCCCCCCACCTGAGGGAGAGAGACAGAGACAGAGAGAGAGAGACAGACAGAGACACACAGAGAGGGACACACAGAGAGGGACACACAGACAGACACAGACAGACAGACACAGAGAGACAGACACAGAGAGTTAGAGAGAAGGGCAGACAAGCAGAGAGACTGATAGTACAGATGTATGAAGAAAAGAGTTGCAACTTTCAGCATTGTAAGATTGTGTTCTTTCTTAAAGCCTTAATGATGGTGTGCTTCGCACCTTAAAAACGAAAAATAAACAGATTTTAAACAATAAGAATAATAGACAAAACAAACATGATACTCTAAGAAAACAACTGTTGTAGAACACAATGTTTTAAAATTACAATCTAAATACTTTTTTTTTTAGATCTAGTTTATATTTGTTTTGTGTACCTTTTTTGCAATCGTCAATGCCTTTTAAAAAAAAAATAACGATCAGTATTTTTGCTTTTTATCAGTAATCCTGCTTAAAATAGTGTAGCTTCTGTCAATGAAGTCAGCCCAAAATAGAACCCTGTGGAAAGGAGATCTTTATATATAGCCATTTCCTGTTGGTAATTTGTGCTGATAGAGGTGGTTCCATTGAAAGTTGCGTCTATGCTTTCGCTGGTCTCGTGCATTTTGTTAGGCGTGACCTTGGGAAGCCCAGAATAGAACACGTATCACGTGCCAGCGAGCAACCTAGTGCTTGTGAACTTGCGTCCTGCTCATGCCTTTTTAGCCCTGACAGACAGTTGTATTTTATGTGTGGAGTCTTTTCTATGTGTTCGTTGTAATGATGCATTCTTCTTTTCCCCAGCCTACCCCCTACTCTTGATATCGTGTTTTTTTCTTCTTAACTTACTTTGTTAAACAGCCTGTTGTTGCTGTCTTCGAAAACTTTATTTTTAAGGATGGGAGTGGTATTCGAAGGTGGTTGTGTGTGTGTGTGTGTGTGTGTGTGTGTGTGTTTGCAGTGTGTGTGTAGGTGTATGTATTTATGTATGTATGTATGTGAGTGAGTGTGTGTGTGTGTGTGTGTGTGTGTGTGTGTGTGTGTGTTCTTCTCTACTGTATTAAAAAGCAAAGAAAAACATCTTCATAACTTATATCACTAATGTATCTGTGGAGACAGCACACGTTTGTCGCATTTTGTGAACAGAAAAAACAGATTTTCTGTCAGCAATCTGTGAAAAAAGTGTGTTTTTCATATCAATTTTTTCTCTGTGATAAGTGCTAGTATTAGTAAACCCTTTTGGAAGCGATCTGTTTTGTTTATTGAAGCTCCTGCACTTTAGTCTAAAGTCCCTTTGGAAAGTCCTTAGTAGAGAGTAGCAGGTGAAGGGGCTCAGCTCATAATGTACTCGTGAAAAATCACCCAGAGAGGCAGCACTCTCCTAGGTCAACTTCAAGCACACACCTTCCAGCGCTTTGTCTTCGTGTTCAACAATGGAGATCACCATTATCATGATTTTTTACAGATTTTTTTTCTGTCTTTGAAAGAAAAGTAGTTATGTCTGTTACCACAACAAGGTTTTTGACTTTTTGGTTACTACAGATGTGATGCTTTGAAACAGAATTGGTGTATCTTCCCTAAGACTTATTAGAGACAGTGCAATACACATACGCGCAAAAAGGAAAATTATGCGCGTTAAAGATCCCGTAATTGATGTCAGCGTTTGGTGAGTTACGGAAACATGAACATAGCCAGCATAGAACTTTTTTTTTCAAACTGTGTACAATGTGTGTGTGTGTGTGTTTGTGCTTTTTTTTAACGGAGAGGGAAATAAAGAGAGAGAGAGTGTGTGTGTGTGTGTGTGTGTGTGTGTGTGTGTGTGTGCGCGCTCGCGCGTGCATGTATGTGTGTGTGTGTAAGAGAGAGACAGAGACAGACAGACAGAGACACACAGAGAGAGACACAGAGGGGGAGAGAGATAAGAGTATGTGTGTGTGTGTGTGCACGTGCATGGTGTAACTGTGAGAGCGACTAAGTCAGTGAGCGAGTGTGTGTGTGTGTGTGAGAGAGAGAGAGAGAGAGAGGGGGGGGGAGCTGCTGGTGGTGGTTGTCAGCAGAGAAAACACTACTGTGCATAACACCTGTACTGTTACTGTCATGCTATATGATGTTTCTACTGGATATCAATGTGTATGTTTCCTATAATAATCTTCAATGTTCCTTGTAAATACAGTTGAATACTGCAGCTTCTGATGCAGTCAATAAAGAATAGCCAATGTGCCACAGTATGAAATGAAATATACACACACATACATATATCCCTGAGGTCGGGAATGTGGCTACAGTCGCACACGGACTATTAGTGAACCTTACAGCCCTAATACAGACAAATAAAAGTCATGTTCAACCTAACAACAAAACAGAGGAGGGAGCTAACCTGCACATACGTTTTAAGGAACAACAACATTTTCATGTAGACTCAAGCACGTTGCTTACGGCCATAAAATAAACGACACAGCTCTAAGCCTGGCCAAATTTCCGTTTGCTATCGTCCTTGTCCCTTTGCACTTTCCCGCCCACGATTGATAATCTGTTAATCTCATTCGTTCATTATCTTAATTGCAATGATTATCCTTAATGCTGTTGATTTTGTTTTGTTGTTTTTCGTTCCTGGGCTAGATCTCTGAGGTTCACCAATGGTGGGATTTTGTGTATGCAACTGTTTTCCCCCATCTATTAGGTGGGTGAATTTCAACAATGGAGATCACCACCGTTATGATGTTTACAGGTCTTTTTGCTGTCTTTGAAATAAAAGTAGTTATGTCTGTTACCACAGCAAGGTTTTTGACTGTGTGGTTACTACAGATGTGATGCTTTGAAACAGATTTGGTGGATCTGCCATAAGATTTAGAGACAGTGCAATTTGAGCTTGCTTTATTTGAGCTTGCTGTTCAAACTGTCAATTACCAGCATCATTACAACCATCGTCGTTATCATCATCATTGCCATCATGATCATCACTGCCATCATCACTGGTGAACCATTGTTGCAACAGCTGTTGTTAAAAAAAAGAAAGAAGAATGAATCTCTTATTTAACATCTCTTCACAAAGGTGACAGTAAAACGGGGAAAAAATATTAGAAAAAATCATAAACATGAAAGCAACTCCACAACTATACTATCAAACGACAAAGTCTACCTGCTGGTAATGTTAACAGCTGTTGTCACTATCGTTGTCATTATCATCAAAGTTCTTACCTATATTGTCAATTTTTATCAACATTATCATTTTTAATATTCAGCATGTTTATCTTCAATGATCCTCATGCTTGTCAGTGGCCATAGTTGATTTGTATAGTAATAGACACTATCATCATGGTTGATTTTATCATTGTGATAATCTTTCATCCATGTTTCAAGAGAGAGAGACAGAGAAACAGAGAGAGACAGTGACAGAGACAGAGAGAAAGACAGAGACATAGACAAAGAGACACAGAGGCTGAGATACAGAGAGACAGAGAGAGACATAAAGATCAGAGACAGACAGAGACAGACAGAGAGACGGAGAGAGACAGAGTCTCAGAGAGAAGATAGAGAGACAGACACACACACACACACTGCGCGCGTGCGCACGCACACACGCACGCACCCCCCCCACACCCACACACACACAGCACGCGCACGCACGCACGCACGCACGCCACACACACATACACGCACGCTCGCACGCACGCGCGCGCGCGCGTTGCAGACTAGCACGCTATCAGGGGAAAACAAACATCTAATTATATCTGGCTCATACGTGTATTTGCAATACGTTCATCCAAACATATAATGACACATTCAGTCTGTTATACTTTATATTCCATAGTCTTCCCTTCCAGAAATAAATGCTAACTTTGTCATTCAGAAGTCTGTGGAGAAACTAATACCTCTCTCCGTCATTACGAACTCTGAAAATAGATGTCATCTTTATCACCAGCCTCTTTTACTGCTATGGTTTTCATCGGTATGTGTTACTCTGGTCAGATAATTATATCTTGGTCTCATCTTCTCCGTGTTCTTTTCTCGATACGATCTGTACGATACCTAGAATAGAATGGATCACGTGCCGTGGGTTCTGTAACCTACGGCATTGTTCACGTTTTTAATCCTTAAACTGTTGCTTTTCTTGTAGTCGGTTGTGGCTATTTTTGTTCTTCCTCTCTGAGAGTGTCTGATACATTTTGGTGTAAGGCGATTCGTGTGTCTATTACTGATGTGTGTGTGTGTGTGTGTGTGTGTGTGTGCTCGTGCGTGTGTGTGTGAACATGCGTGGGCGATTATGTGCGCTGACGTGTGCACACGTGCATGTAAACGTGCGTCTTGTACACGTGCATATCCATGATTACGCATGGATAGATAAACGCTTTTAAACTAAACAGGAATATACTATCAATATCCACTATGTTGACAATCAGTTTCTCCTGTGCAATGGTTCATAGCTGCTTTTATTTTTTTTTTCAATTTTGTATTTGTATATTTCGTCTAATGTCACTATGGGTAAACAGACGTAAAATCGAAGCAACAACAACAACAATTGCTTGTATTTGTTAACAGAATGAGGGACTTAATGTTTCGCGCTCTGTTGCTGTTCTGAGTGTCTGTTTGTGAGAAGCATTAACAGATTCCAAAGATTTTACATATTGTAATCCTCTAAGTCAGTTTTACCTCCAGTTCGAGGAATCAACGGTTCAAAATGAAATACTGAAGTTATTTTTAAGTAACCGGCTACGAGACCCACAATACCTAATTTATTTTGGTCTATTTGGGACCTCATCAAATCGTATCCATGTTGTAGTAACATGTGTAAGCACTTTGATTTGTTCCTTTGCAAGATTCAGCGCTATATACATTTCATACATTATTATTATTATTATTATTATTATTATTATTATTATTATTATTATTATTATTATTATTATTATTACTATTATTATTATTATTATTATCATCATCATCATCATCATCATCATCATCATCATCATACATCATCATCACACCACCACCACCACCACCACCACCACCACCACCACCATCATCATCATCATCATCATCATCGTCGTTATCATTGTTTTTATTGTTGTTGTTGTTGTATATTATTATTATTATCATCATCTTTATTATCATCATTATAATCATCATCATCACCATCATCGTTATTATGATGATGATGATTATTATTATTCTTATTATTATAATATTATTATTATAATGTGGAAGCATGTCCTGCATTGTGTGATTGTGTCTTCAACACCCAGCTAGTTTTTTTTCTCAGAGATTCAACTCCAAATCCAAATGCACATTTAAACGAATGCACTCTTGGCGTATGTCTGTTGGCGTAACGGGATTACAAAAGGGGAGGGGGGGTGGTTGGGAGAGAGGGAGGTATGGTGGTGGAGGGGCTGCTTTTGGAGGACAGGGGGGGGGTTGGGGGGGGGTTTGGGGGGGGGATTGGCATTACCTATTGGATCCCACTACCTAGTAATTTCTTCAGCTTGTTCTTTATAACAATGCATCTTGTAGGCTTGTCAAAGATTTTTTAAGATAAAGAAAATATTCCAAAGATTTGACATAGACCTATCTAAGTCCGTTTTACCTCCTATACAAGGAAAAGAGGAAACTCAGATGGTATGGGCACGTAACACGCTCACAAGGACTTGCAAAGACCATCCTGCAAGGAACAGTCCAGGGGAAGAGAAGACAGGGCAGACAGAGGAGAAAGTGGGCCGACGACATCCGTGATTGGACAGGGGAGGACTCCAGTGTCACCCAGGCACTTGCCCACGACCGCGCTAAGTGGAGCCAGCTGGTCCACCGTTCGTCCACCATGCAGCGCCCCTACGACCCTGGCGGGTTACGGGACCAGTGAACAGTGAACAGTGAACAAGGAATCAGGGTCAGGGAAGGTAAAGCAGTGAGGGAGAGGAGATGGGCGCCGCCCTCAATACGCTGGCCCCTGGAGAAGTGAGGTCTCTGACGTCTCGCTCCCCTACGACCTTAATATAGGTTATGGGACAACTTCACCTTTTTTTTTTTTACAAGGAATCAGCAGTTCAAAATGAAAGAATGAAATTCTTTTTTTTAAAAACAGGCTACAAGACCCGAAATATCATCTAAATAAAGGGAAAAAAACAACTGAATAAATGAAGAGTGCATAATTTGTTTTGGGTCCATTTTGGACATCAGCAAAACCATATCAAAAGCACATCCCTGAAGTCAGAATGCGGCTACCTTCATGGTGGACAAAAATGAGCGCATACGCAAAAAAACCACAATCTTACCATTGGTGAACCTTAGAGGTCTAGCCCAGGAACAAAAACAATTTTTTTTAAAAAGAGCACGATACTTTGAAAATAATCTACTAGTATATATATGTATATATAATGATAATAATAATAATAACAACAACAACAACAAGAATAATAATAATGATAATAATAATAATAATAATAATGTATGGAGTTTATATAGCGCTGAATCTTGTAAAGCAACAAATCAAAGCGCTCAGGGTTTTTTGGGTTTTTTTGTTTTTGTTTGTTATATCGAGGATAATGGAATAAGCACTCATGTCCTTTTTTACATTCAGTCCCCGTGTGTATGCGGTTTTGTAAATTTTGTCATCTGTTCCCACCGGCACACAATGGCCTACTCTTTCGAAAAGCGGAACAGGATTTAACGTGTGCGCAAGATGTTCTGCATGCGTTCGCACACGGGGCCTCGGTTTATAGTCTCATCCGAAGGACTTATGCTGTTTGGAAAACACAGCAATTATGAGTTCTATACCCTCTAGAAGCCAAAACCACACATATTTCCACTGTCAGCAGAGACATTTCTGCTCTCTTTTGTGGACAATGCAATAAAACCCCACAAAGCTCTAACAGGTAATGCAGAGGAAGCTGAAGAACCCCTAGCAACAAAACCACATACAGCAACGCGTAGTTATTTTTGGTTCCAGATGGATGTATGACCAATATTTAAAAAAAGGCACATGAGGAGTCAAATCATACCCATGCTATTCTGCAGGAAAAAAACAACACCAGACAGAGTAAACAAAACCATCAATCATAACTCTCTGTCTCTCTGTCCTTCTCTCTCTCTCTCTCTCTCTCTCTCTCTCACTCTCTCTCTCTCTCTCTCTCTCTCTCTCTCTCTCTAGTAATATCTATCTTAAGAGAAAAAAAGTCCAGGATATAAAATTGCTAATAATAAGAAAACCTGTTATTGGATGGTGGTGATAAAGATGACGATGATGATGATGATGATGATGATGATGATGATGATGATGATGATGATTATGATGATGATGATGGTGACGATGACAACGACGATGACGATGACGACAACGACAACGAAAATGATGATGATGATAATGATATGCTAAAAATCATAAGGAATATAATGATACTGATCATATGAAAATGATCATACAACCTCAAATCAATGAAATAGATGATAACTTTGACAACAAGAAGTTCAGCAGTGATGAAGAAGGGCAGCGGCAGCAGCAGCAGCAGCAAAGACTTTAATCATGCCAACGACAACAACGAAGACAATAACAAAGATTAACCAACAATAAAGACGATCGTGAAAATAACGACCACAACGGCTGAATGAACGAGCTGATTCCACTTATTCTTTTTATTTTATTTTATTTTAAAGGCAACAAGAACAAACAAACTCTCAATTTTCCAACAATACCCTTCAACAGATAAAGAAACCACGAAGAGACCATGTGTCTTCTGACGGCAGTCATTGTCCACATAAAACTCCGAAAGACAATACGTTGCCATCAAGAGAGACTGGCTGAGGCATCAAGAATAGGCGGCGAAGGGGTGATACATACATCACAGAAAAGACCACTACACACACACACACACACACACACACACACACAAAACAGCCATGCAAATGATACCAACTTGACTTTAGGTGGTTAAAAGCGTGAGCAGTGACGCAGATACTTGGAAATCCTATCTCCCTGGCACGTGGTATTTTCTATTCTGGGCTTGCCAAGGTCAGCTCTGACAAGAACCACACGAGACTCGGTGAACAAAGTCGACACATAACTTCCACTGTAGTGTTAAAAAACAACAACAAACAACAGCCAACAAAGCAGCATTAGCGTATTGTACTAAAAAGATAGGAAGTAGTGTTGTAAACAGATCTAGTTTCCACCTGTTTTGAGAGACGTTAATGACGGCTTAAGCAGGATTAGAAACAAGAGCGAAATGTTGAAACCCCCAAACGCATTACCAGTGGGAGAAGGAAAAAAACAAAATCAAAAACAACAAGATGACTAAGACAAAAAAACCCACACAAGATTTCACTTCGAAGAGGCTACTTAAGGGTATTAATTTTGTGTTCTAAAATGTCGTTTGTCTTTTTTGTTGAAACACGTACCAGGGACAGAGGGAGTGGAGCATCATTAAAAACTTTCAAAATCAATATTGAAATGATGAAATGGACACTCTTTTTCTATCGGTCTTTCTCTATCTGTCCCTCTCGTTTTGGTCGCTACAGATGTGATATTTTGAAACAGACTTGGGGTATCTTCCATACACCTTAGAGAAAGTGCCCGCAGTGACCTCTTTCAACACCCACGTCTATAAAGGAGAGGACGATATCGTTTCTCTTTAACAAACAACCACCCCAAAAAACCCCCACAAAACCCCCCCACAGCAACAACAAGAAGAAAAGCAAACTTAATAATAATAATAATAATAATAATAATAATAAAATAATAATGATAATAATAATAATAATGATGATGATGTATGGAATTTATATAGCGCTGAATCTTGTACAGCAACAAATCAAAGCGCTCAGGTGCCATGATTTTAAAAAAATTCATTTATCATTTTATACCGAGGACAATGGAACAAGCACTCAGGTGTCTTTTTTTGTCATCCTGTCCCCGTGTGTATGCGGTTTTGTAAATTTTGTCATCTGTTCCCACCGGCACACAATGGCCTACTCTTTCGAACAGCAGAACAGGATTTAACGTGTGCGCAAGATGTTCTGCATGCGTTCGCACACGGGGCCTCGGTTTATAGTCTCATCCGAAGGACTTTGACATTCAGTTCGATTTTTTAGTCAAACTGGGAAGAAAGGGCGAGGCTGGGAATCGAACCCAGAACCTTACCATTTACTGGTAGGCAGGCAAACGTCTTGACCATCCTGCCACCTTCCTTACATGGTCAAAGCTGTTGATGAGGTATCAAGATTCAAACTCAGACTTCCAGACAAGTGATAATCTGCCGTTCAGACCACCACCCAAGGGTGGTTTCTCTGTGTATCCAGTTTCTTCTGCTGCCTTTAACAGACTCAGCACGCAAGCCACATTAACGAGTCGTTTTCTTGGCAAAAGAAGTGGGCCTGAATACAGGAACTGAAGTAATGATCTATTTCCTGGGTTGCCGCAGGTTTGTGACGTAAATCGTGGGTGGGAGGAGGGGGGGGGGGGGTAGATCTTTAAAACGTAAAAGAAGTTGGAATAAGTTTCATTCAGAATATAATGTTGCTCCAACTCTAAAATGCATTTTTGAAAATCTTACAACCGAGACTTCAAAATTCAAGATTTCATTTAAAAAAAACAACCCTTTGGGTTCATGGAATTTGACAATACCACAACTTGCAGATGTGTGCCAAGTTTTTTAAGCTTGGAGCATGTACACGTTTATCATATCCCGAATTGTGTATTTATTTCTTCAACTGCTAAAAAAGTACAATGGCGACATAAACTAAGACCAACATAGCATCACAAATTATTGTGCAGGAAACAAGGACACATTTTCAAACTCTTTGAGGCTGTCACTTGTGCAATTCCCTCACTGCCTTCCTCTTTAGCGTGAAACTGAGCAAACAAGCATTAGCCGTGTAAATTATATGAAAGCATGAACATAATATGTGAAATACGTAAACCACCGTTGGCCGACGCTCTTTTTCTGTTTCTGGTCCATCCACCTGGAATGACCCCCCTCTATCCCTTCGCCAAAAGCCTATGTTTGACACTTTCAAATCCAGCCTCAAAACGCGCATATTTCCTACCTGATGTCTTCCCCTCATGTCTTTTTCTACTTTTTAACAGCCACCTTTATCTCCACCACCCTACCTAAACGTGGTGTGTGTGTGTGTGTGTGTGTGTGTGTGTGTGTGTGTGTGTGTGCGTGCGCGCGCGTGTGTGTGTTCTTGTGAGTATGTGTATGGGTTGGAGTGAGCATTAATTTGATATATGTTAATTCTAATATTTTGTGGAAGATTGCATTGTGTATATGATTTGAATGCAAACGCTTCGATTTGTTTGCTTTACAAGATTCAGAGTTATACAAATATAATGATAATAACAATAACACCAACAATACTATCATCATCATCATCATCATCATCATCATCATCATCATCATCATCATCATCATCATCATCATCATCAAAATTATTATTATTATTATTATACATTATTATTATATTACATTATTATTACGTTCTGTGGACTGCCCCAGATACAGATAGAAAAAAAATGGTAGCCTTCTTGTTATCAAAAAAGCGAGCATAGTAGATACAACTTACGATAGCAGGTGGGAAAACAACAAGGGGTATGTTCGTGCAATTTTCTCTGCCTGTCTGTCTGTCTGTCACTTGTCTGTTTGCATGTCTGTCTGTCTGTCTGCGTGTCTATGTGTCTGTCCCTGCCGCTGCCTCTTTCTCTCCCTCTCTTTCACTTTGGATGACAGGTCATTGTCCTCAAGGGATACTGGGCTTGATTCGAGGGTGAGAAATGTGAATCGAGTTCTTCACACACATACACACACACACACACACATACTCACACACTCGCGCGCACACACACACACACACACACACAAACACACACATGCATACAACACAGTACAGCATAGCACAGCACGACACAGAACAACACAGCACAACACAGCACACATTGACTTTTTTGTAAAATGGTACACATAGTTGTTACACATAACAATAAGATATTGAAATAGGGCATTCATTTAAACGTAAGTATAGCCGACAACCCCTGTAAAATATTGAATATATAAAGTAGAGAGAGAGAGAGAGAGAGAGAGAGAGAGAGAGAGAGAGAGAGAGAGAGAGAGAGAGAGAGAGAGAGAGAGAGAGACAGAGACAGAGACAGAGCTGACTAATGAGGCCAAAAGCACGAACAAGGACGTAGGTTAAAGAACGCACGGCACGCGATCCACTCTCTTTCTGGCATTGTAGCGGTCTAGTGTGAAAATTCAAAACGAGTAGATAAAGAATACTGTAAGCGAATACGAAAAACCAAGGAGAAAATACAAACAAGACAAACCTTTCCGTCAAAACCAAAAACATGAATAGTGACTCAGGTATATATATATATATATATATATATATATATATATATATATATATATATATATATATATATATATATATATATATATATATATATATATATATATATATATATATATACATGGACACTGGCTTCCCTGGTATGTGGTGTGTTCTACGTGAAGTATTCTAGGGTGGATCGGTGGTCTAGAGGTAATCCGCCTGCCTAGAAAGCGAAAAGTCTGGGTCGGAAGTATGCGGTGGTTCGAATCCCGTTTGGACCCACAATTTTTCCCCTATCCATTAGACCATGAGTGGTGGTCTGGGTGGTAGGCTTTCGGATGAGACGATAAACCGAGGTCCCGCGTGTTACATAAAATTATTTTAGCGCACATAAAAGAACCCACGGCAACAAGAGAGTTGTCACTGGCAAAATTTTGTAGCAAGAAGCCACTCTGATAGGGAAACAAATTCACTTGCAGACAAAAAAGTGGGTGGCGCTGCTCTTGTGGCGACACGCTCTCCCCGGGGAGAGCAGCCCGAATTTCACGCAGAGTACTCTGCCGTGACTTAAAGTGGTATAGGTAAATAAATTATTTATTAGGGAGAGGGGGTTGGGGAGAAATGATACCTACTCTCGGATGTAGCAAGTACTTTAGTATACACTAATGAGAGGAAATGATAGTATAAAAACATATTATTTCCACACAAAATTAATATCGAGTCCATTTGGGAGACATATAAATGACAGTTTACGAATGTTTATTGATGAGAATTACAGCTTTAAACGAAATACTGACACCCTTAAGGCATTAGGCGCTGGAAAGTCAATTAAAAGGTATAGGTTAAAAGAAAATCTAATGTCCTTCTGGGGATAGTATATCACAAAATAGAAGTGCTGTAAAAATGGGTACTTTTATGATTGTGTTAGGGGGCGAGCGCCTGGGCTTTATCACAGTTCTTGATTAAACCATTGATGCTGGGGGCAACAGCAAAGTGAGAGGCTGTATGACCAGTGGCTTTCTTTCCCACTCATGGAATTCCACTTTACAGCTTAGTCTTTAGTGATCGACTATGACTCTCTGACTAGGAGGCTTGACTCTCACAGTCCTTATGTGCTGCAGCCCTGAGGGCTGGTTGGCCTTTGGAGAACATCTCCAACGCTGACTGTCCTTATGCCCACTTGGCCGAGAGAGTGGGAGGGATGTACTGCGGGCAAGACATCTCCACTATAATCAAATTTCTGCCCATTTTCCAAAACAGCAGCTGCCTCCTCTGCTGTTTTGGAGGTCATCGTCGGACACGACGGACAAACATACATAGGGGACGGGATAGCTCAGTGGCCAGAGCACTTTCTCTCTTCCCACGCTAAGGTTAAGCGACATTAAGCATGGTTACTTTGTGAATAGTCGGCTGACCATTCTTACACCTTGGCTTTCAATACTTTCCCCAGTTCCCCCAGCTGTAAATGGGCACTGTCACTCTTTGGGGAGAGGGAAAATAAAGCAGCCAGGGAGAGGAGATGGATCCCACCTTCTATAATCATGCTGGTCTCTAGAGAAGATGGGCTGTGTCTCTGACACCTCGCTCCCCAACACGGTCTTAGAAGCACTGTGTTCCTTTTATGGGTTTTGTCTTTGTCTTTTAAAAATGCTTGAAGGGTGAGGGGTGGGGGTGGGAGGAAGGGTACATCATTAAAGCCCTGGGGAAAAAATCTTGAAATTATAAAAACATAATCTCTCTTAACTTAAAAAAAAAAATTCATGTTTTCATTTTATTTATTCTTTTATTTTGAGGATAATAGAATAAGCACTCATGTGTTTTTCTACATCCAGTCCCCATGTGTATTCAGTTTTGTACATTTTGTCATCTGTTCCCACCGGCACACAATGGCCTACTCTTCCGAAAAGCGGAACGGGTTTTAACGTGTGCGCAAGATGTTCTGCGTGCGTTCGCACACGAGGGCCTTGGTTTATAGTCTCATCCGAAGTACTTTTGGGGAGAGTGGAGTCTGCACTGATGTTAACTCCAGAGGAAAAATCTTCTCGAACGAGAATCAAACCCGGGTCAGCAGATCATGAGCGCATCACTCTAACCACCAGGCTATCCCGTCTCCCTATGATATATTAGATGGGCTATTTTTCGTCCTCCACCCACTGTTCACGCCATTCCAAAAGACTAATAAACCGTTTTTCAGTTCTTCTTTTAATGCCCCTGCTGTGGACAGAAAATGGCTTGGTTTGGTTTGCGTGCTAAGTCAGCAGAGAAACTCTACAGAAATATAACTCACCGTTGATAGCAGCCGGTGTAACAATTACCATCAGACTGGAAGGCTTGCTTTGAATCCTGATACTGTCTCAGAGCCTTGAAAGTGTAAGAGATTTCTTTTTATATACGTTTTTCTTGGTCCTCATTTTCTCTAGAAGGGAAGCGATGTTGTTCTCCTGTACTCACACGTGGTTGTTCAAGTAGATGTCTGGTGGCGACCCATGCTAGTACAAATCTGTTCAGTTTTGCAGTTTGTTATTTTTCTTTTTTTTGTTTTCTTTGCTCTGAATTTACATTGTAAACAACTTTATTCAAATATTTATTCATTTATTTATACCACTTTAAGTCACGGCAGATTTCTCTGCGTGAAATTCGGGCCGCTCTCCCCGGGGAGAGCGCGTCGACATAAGAGCAGCGCCACCCTTTTTTCCCTGTACTGTCTGCAATTGTATTTGTTTCCCTATTATAGTGGCTTTTTTCTACAGAATTTTGCCATGAATAGCTCCCTTGATGCCGTGGGTTCTTTTACATGCGCTAAATAGTTATGTGTAACACACCGGACCTCGATTTTTTGTCTCATCCGAAATACCAGCTCCCAGACCTCCACCCATGGTCTAATGGATGGGGGAAAAGTTTCGGGCCCAAACGGGATTCAACCACCGCGCACTTTCGACCCAGACTTTTTGCTTTCTAGGCAGGCACGTTACCTCTAGACCACTATGTTTTCTTGGCATTTTTATTTTCTTAATCGCAGAATGATCCGCGAAATGAACTCCTGTAGTTTCAAGGCCAAGCTGTTCTCAGTATCGTTGCAATTATCTTCAGCTGTGTGGTCATAGGGGCAAACATAGCCCACCGCCTGAAGTGCTTTTGTCGAGTGATGGCCCCGACTTTTTGACTTTTTTTCCCCAGTTTCATCAAAACAATATCATGCCTTGTTGAATTTTCCTTGTGTAGTTTTGTTGCTTGATAGTAACCTGAGTTTGTCTAGGAAGAATGAGTGCAATTCTTTGGGTTTTTTTTTGTTTGTTTAGTTATGCCATCGACCTGCTTATGGTTCTTTTGCTGAACACTTCTGTTAGGGCAGGGCTGAAATGCACACTTTTTCCTAATTAAATTTTGTAATCAGTTAGTCTTTGACAGTTGAATTAGAACAATGGGCTAATACATTAGACTAGACATGCAAAATTACAGCAGTTTGAATCTCTGACCATGACACAATGATAAAGAGTACAAACAGGTCAAAAATAGGGCAAAACCATGTAGGGCTAAGTATAAAGTATTGCTACATGTAAATATGGCGCTTTTCCTGTGTAAATTGAACGAAGATATGTTGTAAAAATGTCTATAACAACAGGCTGTTTGCAGTTGCTATAGATAAAAATCTATTGAACTTTAAAACATTCCATGTTGGCGGCCATATTGGATTGTTTCCATTGCAACAACGCATAAAACTGTGTAATTAACCATGTTTTTTAGGCTTTATGCGTTATTCCCTTTCAATATTTGTTACGACTTCTAACATGAGTTTGTAAACAAAATGTATATCAGTTTTGACCCCCCCACCCCTCCCTCCCATTTTTTGGCGCAAACTGTGTCAGTTCTTTCATTTTGTGCGTGATCATAAGCAAACAAGCACTTGCCGTATAAATGCTCTTTAAGCATGAGAAAATCATGTTACACATTATTCACCGTCTCCAAAACGGAGTGCGGATTATCATTAGAGACGCTTAGAAAAATAACCAATTATAGCATCTCACTCACCAACGTAGGTGAGAATGGCAGTACAGTTGCAGCTCACAAAGGGCAGGAGCAGAAAACCCACACCAACGAAAAAAATGGACACCCCACCCCCTCCTCTACTCACCAATAACAAAGAGAGATGGAGGGTGAAAAGCAGTTCGTTCATCTCTTTCTGTTTGTCTTTGACGGTTTGTTTCCCTTTCCGTTTGTCTGTCTGTCTGTCTGTCTGTCTGTCTGTCTGTCTGTCTCTCTCTCTCTCTCTCTCTCTCTCTCTCTGTGTCTCTCTCTCTCTCTCTCTCTCTCTCTCTCTCTCTCTCTCTCTCTCTCTCTCTCTCTCTCTCTCTCTCTCTCTCTCTCTGGGAACGGATGACAAAATTTACACAAAACTGCATACGCAAGGGGACTTGATGAAAAAAAGCACATGAGTGCTTATTCCATTATCCTCGAAATAAAAGAAATCTGTCTGTCTGTCTGTCTGTCTGTCTATTTGTCTGTCTGTCTGTCTGTGTCTGTCTCTCTCTCTCTCTCTCTCTCTCTCTCTCTCTCTCTCTCTCTCTCTCTCTCTCTCTCTCTCTCTCTCTCTCTCTCTCTCTCTCTCTCGCTCTCTGGAAGAAAGGACATATCTCTTCTGCCCAAGTCCTTGCGCGTGGTTTAAAAGTAGAAACAATTAAATTTACGTTACAGACACACATAAACACACATACATACATATATACATACATACACACACACATACATACATACATACACACATACATACATACATACATACATACATACATAAATACATACATCTATCCATCCATCCATACATACATTCATCCATACATCCATCCATACATCCATACATCTATTCATCCATCCATCCATACAAACATACATACATGCATATATATATATATATAACTGAGACAAAAGAGTGAGGAAAAACAAGTGCAGGTAACCAATTACAACTTCATTCTGATCATAAACTAATTTTGGTCCTAGATTCGAGGAAAAAAAAATCACTACAAGATAAAACTTCGAAGGCAGCATTAGGGGAATATTTGAGTAAGGACCATGCCTTCGGCCTGACCTGACTCGAGTTTCGGCTCCTGGTTGATATACACTCTCTCTTTCTCTCTCTCTTCTAAAAAAAAAAACAACCACAACCAACAAAACAATTCATTCCTATACCAATAGTAAAAAAGGTCACACAAATACGCCATGCCAACTGCCTAGTACTAGCAATATGACGTCGCAGAATAAATCAATGCCACGACAGGAAATTAAAAACACAAATCAATAACAGAACATGCTACTCATGTATATTACGACTGACTGTCAGCCCTTCCCCAACATTTCCGAAAATAGCCATCATTGTGAATGAATGGTTGCAGACGAAACATACAGCATAGGGCTGAGAGAGAGAGAGAGAGAGAGAGAGAGAGAGAGAGAGAGAGAGAGAGAGAGAGAGAGAGAGAGAGAGAGAGAGAGAGAAACAGAGAGAAACAGAGAGATATAGAAAGAGGCAGGCAGACAGACAGACAAACAGAAAGAAAGGCAGACGCAGAGATGAGAGAGTGAGAGAGAGTGAGAGACAGAGAGAGACAGAGATAGACAGAGACATACAGAGACAGATACAGACAGAGAGAGACAGAGACAGAGAGACAGATAGACAGACAGACAGATGAGAGAGAGATGAGAGAGACAGACAAAGAGAGATGAGAGAGAAAGAAAGAGACAGAGACAGAAATATAGACAGACACAGACAGATAGATAGACAGACAGACATAAACAGACAGACATAAACAAACAGCGACAGAGAGAGAGAGAGAGAGAGAGAGAGAGAGAGAGAGAGAGAGAGCGAGAGAGAGAGAGAGAGAGAGAGAGAGGAGAGAGAGAGGGTAAGGGATGACATCTGACTATCTAGGTAAAAAGCGTGAACAATGACGTAGGGTATAGAATCCACGGCACGTGATCAATTCTATTCTGGGCATTGCATGCAGAGGTCTGATGAAAGCGTGGAACTCGTAGATAAGACATACCGTCTTTGACCTCTGTGATTTCTATAAGAGTGCAGTGTTGGGAGATGCTGAAAGTTCCTATGTCTGTTAGGTACATAGGCCACATATGTTTTCAGAATGTATACACAGACCATCTTGCGCACACATTAAAACCCGTTCCGCTTTTCGGAAGGGTAGACCATTGTGTGCCCTGGGAACGGATGGCATTTACAAAACTGCATACACACGGGGACTGGATGAAAAAACTCATGAGTTTCTATTCCTTATCCTCGAAGTAAATAAAAAAAGAAATAAAATAAAAATTAAAAGAATAATTAAATATGCTTTTGACCTCTTCTTATTGATAGTAAAAACAAGGTTCTGGAAATAATTCAAACGAATCAAATCAAAGCTAATCAAATTTTTGGTGTTTTTTTTACCATGAAATTAAGCCCTTATGTACTTTTTAAAATTTGTATTTTGTCTTCTACCTTTTTAGGGCAAACAAAGCAGAAACAAAGACAAGACAGTGTATACATCAACACATCACTGCCTAGTCCAGATGAACGTGTTACCTACAGATAGAATTTGGTACTTCATAGAGTATCAAGTATTTTCCTGATACCATGCATGTTTTTCTGCATATTATATCTGACAGACGAATACAAGTAAAGATCATAAACCATTCTTCTGTCTGTCTCAGTCTGTCTGTCTGTAAGCCTGCCTGCCTGCCTGTGTGTCTGTCTGTCTTCCTCTCTCTCTC
>CM054134.1:115621552-115624052 GCA_028751875.1 Rapana venosa
AGGGAGAGAGATGGGTGCCGCCCTCAATATGCTGGCCCCTTGAAAAGTGAGGTCTCTGACGCCTCGCTCCCCTATGACCTTACCTTATAGGTTATGGGACTTTACCTTCACCTACTATAGGATCGCATGATTAAAACTTGGTTGTAAGGCTTTTAAAAATAAACTTCAGACTGGCAAACAACAGCAACAATAATATATATATATTATATATATATATATATATATATATATATATATATATATATATATATATATATATATATATATATATATATTTATGAATGATTAAATTTGTACTAACATTTTCTGCAATGTTTTTCCCTCCACCCACGATTCACGTCATAGCCTGTGGCAATCAGGCAAAAAGATGATTACTTCAGATCCTTCCTGGCCTAAATTCTAGGGCTTTGCAAAGAGGATGACCTGCTTACATATGCGTTTCCATTACGAAAGATAGACATAAGTACACGTCTTCCTCCCTCCTGGTTGGTATAATCAGCCTCCATTAGTCTAACAAGTCTGTCTTTGAGTCCTGGTATGTTATTAAAGGTTTTGGAAGAGGAAGATTTGTTATGTTTCACTCACTTGTTTTTGAAGCAGAGCTTTGAGTCCTGGTATGTTATTAAAGGTTTTGAAAGAGGAAGATTCGTTATGTTTCATTTAGTTGTTTTTGAAGCAATGTGTCCTCTCCTACGCAGACGTGGGAGTTGAAGTACATGACTAGGGGCAGCACACGTGATCTGAGGCCTAATCTCTACAACACCCTACCTCACAGGGTGTGATACAGCCCCTTGCCCTCCCCACCCCCACCCCCACCCCCAGGTCCAAAACAAACACAGATTTGAACTAAAGAAATACAAGTTTGATATGATGTAGTTAAAGTCCTTCGGATGAGACTATAAACCAAGGCCCCGTGTGCAAACGCATGCAGAACATCTTGCGCATACCTTAAATCCTGTTCCGCTTTTCGAAAGAGTAGGTCATTTTTTGTGCCGTTGGGAACAGATGCCAAAATTTACAAAACCGCATACACACGGGGACTGGATGTAAAATAAAGCACATGAGTGTTTATTCCATTATCCTCGATATAAAGGAAAAGTCACCTGAGCGCTTTGATTTGTTGCTTTACAAGATTCAGCGCTATATAAATTATAAACATTATATTATTATTATTATTATTATTATTATTATTATTATTATTATTATTATTATTATTATTATTATTTATTATTATTATTATTATTATTATTATTATTATTATTATTATTATTATTATTATTATTATTATTATTATTATTATTATTATTATTATTATTATTATTATGATGTACTTCTTTATTTTCTTGTTTTGTTCATTGGCTAGAGCTGTCAAGAATCACCAATGATGAGATTTTTCGTATGCCACAATACAATAATATAATAATATTTTTACCCACTGGCAGCATAGAGGCAGCTGCATTCCAATGTCTGGGATATTACTTCATTTTAAAAGCTTTACTTACATTTTGTTGTCTTTTTTTTCTGACTTCAGACTCTTCAGTGTGTCTCACACTTCGCAATGTTAAATCGAAGCCATATCAAGAGGTGTGCTGATTTCTTATGACAGAAAGGAAATTGCTTTGTTTAAGAAAAAACAAAACACGTTGCATCTATTGCTATTCATTTGTTCAAGAGTCTGATCTTTATTCCATGTTGCTTTTATATTGAGACACGTCTGCATCATACAGGTACAAGTAGCTGTTAAATTGCCTGTATGACAGACTATGTATGTACCTCTCAGTACGCCTATCACATAATTATGACTAATCATATGCCTGTGCATACATGCATGCATAAGAGTATGCACATATGCATGTACATACGTGCATGCACATCCATCAATACTCATTGAGAAGATAACTACTAACAGCGTAGCAAATGACCTACACAATCTGACTGGAACCTGCAGACGGCAAGGTGCCAGGGACTCCAAATCGAGTTCAGGTTTACCTTAGCACCTGTCCTGTCACTGTGAACTTTCCGGCATCTCTGCCGACTCTGCATCAGCTCCGCTCTGGCGTCTGTCGCTGGAGAGCGGCAGAGTGAGGGGTCGTCACGGCTGAGTGCACAGCGATCACGTGATCATCACGCTTGAGAGCAGGCTGGCTGGGATGACTGGTCTCAGGGAGGGACATCCTTCCTGTTGGCTGAGGTGTGTGTGTGTGTGTGTGTGTGTGTGTGTGTGTGTATGTGTGTGTGTGTGTGTGTGTGTGTGTGTTGTGTGTGTGTGTGTGTGTGTGTTGTGTGTGTGTGTGTGTGTGTGTGTGTGTTGTGTGTTGTGTGTGTGTGTGTGTGTGTGTGTGTGTGTGTGTGTGTTGTGTGTGTGTTTTGTGTTTTGTGTTGTGTGTGTGTGTGTATGTGTGTGTGTGTGTGTGTGTGTGTTGTATGTGTGTGTATGTGTGTGTGTGTGTGTGTGTGTGTGTGTGTGTGTGTGTGTGTGTGTGTGTAGTGTGTGTGTGTG
>CM054134.1:115629052-115639052 GCA_028751875.1 Rapana venosa
GAATAGGATTTAACGTGTGCGCAAGATGTTCTGCGTGTGTTCGCACACGGGGCCTCGGTTTATAGTCTCATCCGAAAGACTTTTGGGGATAGTGGAGTCTGCACTGATGTTAACTCCAGGGGAAAATATCCCCTTGAACGGGAATCAAACTCAGGTCGTCAGATTGCGAGCGCAATGTTCTAACCACTAGGCTATACCGTACCCCTATTTTCAGTTATTGATGTAAGCAGTCAAGTGCCAAGATCTAAGGTAAAGGTAAAGGCAAAGGTGTCCCATAACCTATAAGGTCGTAGGAGAGCGAGGCGTCAGAGACCTCACTTCTCTAGGGCCAGCATATTGAGGGCGGCGCCCATCTCCTCTCCCTCGCTGCTTTACCTCCGCTGACACTTAAGAGGCAGGTACCTATTTACAGCAGGGTGAACTGGGCAACTGTACTGAAGCCAAGGCACGCAAACGGTCAACCATCCAACTGGTAAACATGCTCTATGCTGCTTAATTAACTTTGGCTGGGGGAAAAGGGAGTGCTCCAACTATTCACACATACACACACGTACACACGCGCGCGCGTGCACACACACACACACACGACACACACACGCACGCACACACACACATACACACACACTCAACACACACACACACTCTCACACGCTAGCAGGATATCACGCGGCCATTAATGATCGCTGGAAGCAGCGACAGACATCGGAGACAGCCTTCGTGCCAGTGTGTGTGTGCGTGCATGCGTGCGTGCGTGCGTGCGTGTGCGCGTGCCTGACTTGGTGACGCCGTGTGGGCATGATGCGTTAGCTGACGAATTAGTTCGATCCCCAACCCATGCACAACAGGCACACGCACACAGACGCGCTAGCAGACGGATGGACGGATAGACCAGTGTGAGTGCTGTTGGAACGTTGACACGAAGACAGCGACGGCGTGGCTTTCTAGTTACAAGACTGTCGGAAGAGGTGAAGTTGCCTTCTTTCTTTTCCTCTGTGTGTGTGTGTGTGTGTGTGTGTGTGTGTGTGTTGTGTGTGTGTGTCTGTCTGTTTGTCTGTGGGGAGGTTAAGAGTTGTGATCGATTTTTTAAGCGTGTGATTCTTTTTCGCTGAGAGGGTGCTTGGTAAAATTGCTTGCTTGCTTGACTGATTGATTCGTAGATTGATTGATGATCTATTGGGTTGTTTTTTTGGTTGCTTGCTTCTTTGTTTGACTAAGTGATTGATTTATTAATCTTATTTGTTGATGTGCTGGATGGTTAACTGATTGTTTGGATGGTTGATTGATTGTCTAGATGATTGATTGATTTACAGATCAATTCCTTGAGTATTCTATGCTGAATTATTGACTGAATAATAGGTATTGATTGCATGATTGATTAATCGTTCCGCGTTTGTTTTATTGAACGAATGCTCCTAAATGGTTCATTGATTGAATGATTGGGTGAGTGAACGAATGGGTGAATGAGCGAGGGAGTGAGTGGCAGGATATTTTTATATTGATTTTCTTTTCCTTTTTTTTCCTTTTTATTCTTTGCCTTCGAGGATAACGGAATAAGCTATCATGTACTTTATTACATCCAGGGGAATGAGTGAGTGAGTGAGTGAGTGAGTGAATAAAGTTGATCGATTAATTAATTGACCATAAATACTGTTTTCCTTTTAGATTTTGAACAGTTTTAAGCAAATTACTCGATCAGCTGATAGATAGGGGACGGGATAGCCTAGTGGTCAGAACATTGCGCTCGCAATCTGACGATCCGGTTCGATTCCCGTTCAAGGGGATATTTTACTCTGGAGTTAACATCAGTGCAGACTCCACTCTCCCCCAAAGTCCTTCGGATGAGACTATAAACCGAGGTCCGTATGCGAACGCACGCAGAACATCTCGCGCACACGTTAAACCCTGCTCCGCTTTTCGTAAGAGCAGGCCATCGTGTGCCGGTGGGAACAGATGACAGAATTCACAAATCCGCATACACACGGGGACTGGATTAAAAAAGCACATAAGTGCTTATTGCATTATCCTCCATATAAAAGAATATAAAAAAAAATAGATAGACTGATGTAAAGACTGATCAAGGAATTTTTTTTCCTTCTTTTAAAGATGGATAAATGAATAGATAAATATACGGAGGTACGGAAGGATGAAGAGCTTGCTGGTTAGATGAAAGGATAGGTGGATGGATGGAGTGATAGATGAATGGATAGATGGATTGATGAATGAATGATGAGAGGTCAGGTGGGGAGAGAAGCGATTTTTTTAAACAAAACATAAAATATTTCCGCACAGTTTCTATAGAAGGTGTGGGTAAGGGTGTAGCTCCCCCTTCCCCCCTCTGTCGCCCTCCCCCCCCCCCCCCCCCCCCTTCCACGGCTCCCAGTCAAACTCCAACTTCTTGCATATGGATTTAAGAGAAAGAAAGAGAGAGAGCGAGAGCGAGAGAGAGAGAGAGAGAGAGAGAGAGAGAGAGAGAGAGAGAGAGAGAGAGAGAGAGAGAGAGAGAGAGGAGAGGAGAGAGAGAAGAGAGAGAGAGCGAGAGAGAGAGAGAGAGAGAGAGCGAGAGAGAGAGAGAGAGAGAGCGAGCGTGAGAGAGAAAGAGAGAGAATAGAGAGGAGAGAGCGGAGAGAGCGAGAGAGAGAGAGCGAGAGAGCGAGAGAGCGGAGAGAGAGAGAGAGCGAGAGCAGAGAGAGAGAGAGAGAGAGAGAGAGAGAGAGAACGAGAGAGAGAGAGAGAGCGAGAGAGAGAGAGAGAGCGAGAGAGAGAGAGACAGAGAGAGAGAGACAGAGAGAGAGAGCAACTGAGCTGTATTGAATCACATCTGAAGAGGACAAAGGCATAAGCAACTTTTTTTTTCTAAAACCAGCCCTCTAAGGCACACGAAATAAACAAAAATACACAGAAATATTTCAATGAAATGACTTTTTTTTTTTAAAAACCCAAAATCATCCAAAATATTAAAAAAATAATGTCTGCATGATTGTATTTATCTACATATCTTTTTGCTAAAAAAAAAAAAAGAGAGAGAACAACGGCAAGAAACGCCAACACAAAACCTCTAACCAAACCTAAGAATCCCCATAAAAGATCATAGAACTCTATTAAAAAGGAGAAACGTTTGATTAGACAGGAAGAAAATGAGAATGATAGGAGAGACAGACAGACAGACATAGAGAGAGAGACACAGAGAGAGACAGATACAGAGACAGAGACAATCAGACAGACAAACAGAAACAGACAGACAGGGAGAAAGAGAGACAGAGCGAGCGTGTGTCATGTAAAAAAATTTTTAAGATGATACAATGAATAAACAATGATTTCTTTTTTTTCAAAAAGCCATGTATCTAATATTTATGCCCAACAACAATAACACCCAAACCTGCAGAAACAACAATAAACAACACCAACACCTACAGAAACAAGAGCCAAACACAAAAAACCACCAAACACCACCTACGCACATTTTCCATGAGAACAAGAGTGTAGACTAATTTATGACCATTTTTTCGTGCCCAAAGCTGGGATTTCACAGCAAAGGTAAAAACACATTGTTCCCATTGTTTATAGTCTATCTAACCTAGAAAGTGAAAGCAATACGAACACATGAAGCAAACCATGGCATAGTATTTAGCACTGTGGCCTACGGGATGTAAAAAAAGCCAACCGCGAGTTCGAATCCCATTAGAGTCGTAATAATTTTTTCTCGGATTACTTTTACCCTTAGTGAGTTTGCTATTGGCTAATTGGGAAAACTTGAACCGCACAGTTGAGCTTCATCCAGTTTACGAATACGATTTTGAGAGTGCTGCTTAATTTACCTGACCAACACTGCAGGTGTCTGTATCTCCCGGGCCTGGTTGACGTCGGGATAAATTATGGTAGGAAGCGTAAAGTTCAGCTTTGTCAAATAGCCTCAATGAACATGCGCTTCTATAGCAGCAGCATGAACGCATCCTTGTCATCATTGATTCCTATTTCAATGCAAAGAAACTGTCTCTGATTTGGTGGCCCCGGCTTGCTCTGATGTCATGGTGACCTCAGTGTTAGCTTCCTGTACACGTCTGTGCATGCAGTGAGTTAGTGTCAGACCCTTTTGGGGGTGAGAGTTCACTGGAGAAGGTCGTTGGAAGGACGTTGTGCTTGTCATCACCCCGTGTGGACGTCTCACAGAGTCTGGCTCTGAAACTGAGCTATCGTTGTTGTCAGTAAAGGGCTTAGATAGGTAATGTCCTGCGTATGTTAGCTCAGAATAACCACAATTAAACACCACCAACGTGAATCAGTAGCTGTGCAAGGGCCCTCTGGCTGGTGGCCCCACGGCGGCTTGACATTGATAGGCTCCCCGTGGACTTCTGACCCTGAGGATATGACATGATGACTTTGGGTGTGGCTGGGGCGGAGAGATGGAAATGAGCGGCGAAAGAGCAGCAGAAAAAAACACCTCACAGAGGATTAGACAGTAAAGAAAAGGAATATCCACAGATGATTTGACTGGTTTTTTCTCTGAACTCCTTGAGAAGACGTTGAGGGACTGAACTACATTTCTCAGGCAGTGTATAGTAGGTAATCTGAATTTTGCGGGACCCAGACCCATCCCTCTCACGGTAAATGCAGATAAGCAGGATTAAAAGCAACAGCTTTCTACTGATACCTTATCTACTGTTTGAAAAAGTAACACGTGAAATGCTTTGTGAGGTGGTTTCTCTTTTCGTTCTTCGGCAAAGCTCCATAGATGAGGTTTTTGAATGTATGGCCGTTTATCCACCGTTAAGGTACCGGCATTTCGACTTCGGGGGATGTTGTCTAAACACGATACCAGTGTGCATGCGATTTTTTTTTTAAAATGCTACCCGAAACGGGCCTAGACTTTTGAAATGCGGAATGGGTTTTGACATCCGTGCAAGACATTCTGCGTGCGTTTGCGCACAGGACCTTGATTTATAGTGTCATCCGAATCACCTTCGCGGGAGTGGAGTTGGTGCTGATGTTAACTCCAGGGGAAAATCCTCCCCGTATGATCGAACCTACCCTGGGCTTGAACCCAGGCTGTTAGATTAGGTGTCCAACGCTCTAACCACTTGGCATCCCCGTCCCGGAGTTCGTTCGAACTCTCCAGAGTATTAATCTCAATGAGAGCATTCTTTAGCGGAAATCCGATCTCAATAATTATTACTTATTCTAGCAATCTGCTATCAAAATGAAAAGAAAAGATTACTGCTGATAATGCTACCAAATTTGTTTTTGTTTCTAGATTAGTTGCTCGGAAGCAATTCTTTTTCGATTCATTTTGGGAATTTAGCTGATGGCGATATCCGTGTTGATTTATTTCAGCGCGTGTGTTCTTTTGTTTCTGTATTCAGTTTCCCGCGGAACATAAATTCTAGCCATTGTCTTAACGTATCAAGCTGTTGAATGCTTTGTTATTCACAAAATCACCCTTTAACAATAAAAGAAAAGAAACCAATGAGAGGCCAGTCTTACAACAAGAATATCTTGCGCACACGTTAAAACCCGTTCCGCTTTTTGGAAGAGTAGACCGGTGGAAACGGATGACAAAATGTACAAAACTGCACACACACGGGAACTGGATGAAAAAAGCACTTGAGTTCTTAATCCATTATCCTCGAAATGAAAGAATAAAATGAAATGAATTTTTCAAAAAACCTGTTCTTGCAGTGGTTTTTCCCGTTAAATATCTTAATACTTAATGGTGTGTGTGTGTGCGTGTGTGTGTGTGTGTGCGCAAGCGCGTGTGCGCGCACGAGCGTGTGACTTTTAGACGAATTTCTCCTGTCTCCTTTACAAGCGCGTTTGTTTCCATAGTTTTTCAAACATGTTGGTGCAGACTAAAAAAACAACAACAACAAAACAATAGTAAATGTATTCTTCCATAACGAAAGCCACACTAATATTCTATTCAGGAAACAAAAAAAAACCCAAACAATTTCAATATCAGTCACCTCACAACAACTTTCAATAGGCATTATATCCATTTGTCTATCTAGCTGTCTCCACACCCTATCATTGTTCCCAGCAATTCACGATCTCTGCGGAAAATTCATCAGCTGTACGTGCCGATAGCTCTTCTCTCTTATTGAACGTGTTAAGTGCTTGCCCGGAAGCACTTATTTCCACGAAGCTTTCCTCATTTCTCATTCTGTCACTCTTAGACTATTGACTTTTCTGCTAGGCTTGTTTATCAGCTTTAGGCATCAACGTTGTTTTAGAACTGCAGACAGAACTTTTGCTTTTCGGAATCGTTCTTACTAAATAATAATAATAATAATAATAATAATAATAATAATTATTATAATAATTATAATAATGTATGGAATTTACTAAACACACTAACGCGCGCGCGCAAGCTCGCACGCACACACGCACACACACACACACACACACACACACACACACACACACACACACACACACACACGCACTACACAAACACACACACACACAAACACACACACACACACTTTTCTTGATTTTTTTGTGTGAGGGCAGGTGAAAAAAGTTGTGTAAACTTAATCTTTTACCATCAATAAAGATCATTTTGACTTGACTTGACTTCACACACACACACACACACGCGCGCGCGCACACACACACACATACACACACCACACAACCCCACACACACACACACACACACACACACACACACACACACACACACACACACACACACACACACACACACACACACACTAAATATCTTCATTGCAGTCTCTACTGGAGTTTCCTAACAAAACGGCAACGAGGAAGACCAGAACTTTCTGTTGCAGCTGTATCTATTTATAAAAAACAACAAAGCTATTATTATCCTGATGAGTGGGAGTGCAGTTAGGAAATGGGGGAGGGTGGGGAGGGGGGCGGGTACGTAAGAGAGATTAGACAAGTGGAGGTAGATCGTGATCTTACCATAATTTGGAGTCTGCAGGGATAGCTCAGTAGTCAGAGAACTAGCTTTCCCCCATCCAAGGTTAGAGCAGCATCGAGCGTGGTTACCACTCGGATGGGTGACTGTTTGCGCGCCTTGGCTTCAGAACAGTCCCCCAGTTCACCCAGCTGTAAATGAGTACCTGCCCTCTTTAGGGTCAGGGAAGGTAAAGCAGCGAGGGAGAGGAGATGTACACCACCCTCAATATCCTGGCCCGTAGAGAAGTTGAGGTCTCTGATACCTCACTTCCCTACGACCACATAGGTTATGGGACACCTTTACCTTTTTAACTTTACACGCTATGAAAAGATGCGTTTCTTAACCCTCGAATTAGGAAAAAGGATGTGAGACCCTACAGTTTTGTTGTCCTTAATTTGACAGCAAAAACAAAAAAAGAACAAAAATCAAATGAGAGAGAGATGAATATCAAGCTGGATTGTAGTTCTTTCAAATCGCTTTCAATATTAATTTGTTCATTTTTTCTGACATGAAAATGATGGGTTTTTTTCTTGCTGAAGTTTACGTTCTTCTTTGTTTTCTTATTTCTCTCTTTCTGTCTTTTCATTCTTTCGTTTGTTCGTTTGTTTTGTCTGCTAGTTTGGGTTTTTTTTTTCTATCTTCCTTTTTTTTGTCTCTTTCTCTCTTTCTTTGTTTTGTTCTTTTAGTTGTTATCTGTTCCGTTCTGTTCTGTCTGTCTGTCTGTCTGTCGGTCTGTCTGTCTGTATGTATGTATGTCAGTCTTTCTTTCTTTCTTTAGTTCTTTCTTTCTTTCTTACTTTCTTTCTCACTCACTCACTTTCTTTCTTTCTTTCTTTTACTCACTTTCTTTCTTTCTTTTTTTTTTCTTTCTTTCTTTTTTCTTTCTTTCTTTCTTTTTTTTCTTTCTTTCTTCTTTTTCCTTCTTTTTTCTTTCTTTATGTCTGTCTGTCTGTCTGTTTTTTTTCTTTCTTTCTGTCTGTCTGTTTCTCTGTCAGTCTGTCTGTCTGTCTTTCCTTTTTCTTTCTTTCTTTCTTTCTTTCTTTCTTTCTTTCTTTCTTTCTTTCTTTCTTTCTTTTCTTCTTTCTTTCTTTCTTCGTATTTCTTTCTTTCTGTATTTCTTTTTTTAATTATTTCTGTCTGTCTGTCTGTCTGTCTTTCTGTCTGTCTGTCTTTCTTTCTTTAATTTTTTCTGTCTGTCTGTCTGTCTTTCTTTGATTCTTTCTTTCTGTCTTTCTTTCTTTCTTTCTTTCTGTCAGTCTGTCTGTCTGTCTGTTTGTCTGCCTGTCTTCTTTTTTTCTATTTCCTTTCTCTTTGTTAGACAGAAGTTACCACTATACATTGTTGTTATATTGTTTGTTTTTTTATGTTGGCAGTCTACACGGATGCCAAATACGGCTTTCTTATTACCAGAGTTTCTGTCTTCTTTTTATTTATTTTTTCGTTCCTCGGCTAGAGCTCCGAGGTTCCTTAACGATGAGATGTTGCGTATTCGACCGTTTTCACCCACCATTAAGGTAACCGCATTTCAGCTTCGGGAATGGTGTCTTAACACGACACCCGTGTGCGTGCAGTTGTTGTTTTTTTGTGTGTCAAACGAAATGTGTAACTCTTTTTCTACTGGCACAACATGACCTACTCTTCCAAAATGTCAGAGCGGGGTTGTTGTTGTTGGGTTGTTGTTGTTTTTAACGTGAATGCAAGATGGTTTGCGTGCTGTTGTACATTAGGCATTGGTTTATAGCCTCATCTGAAAAGACTTGGTAAAGCCCTGTTTAAAGCCTTACGATATAGAAGAAAGAAAAGAGAAAGAAAAAAAAAGAATATTGCAGTTTTGACACACCGTGTGAGTGTGTGTGTGTAAGTCAAGTCAAGTGTCAAACTTTATTTCCAGATGGTACATTGAATAAGCAAAACACTTGCTTTTTTGTCAAGCCATCTAAGAGAAAAAACAATAACAACAACAAAAAACAACAACACACAAACAAAAATACCAAACATTATTGAAATGGAAATTATAATGATAAAGATGAGGATGGTGACTACGACGACGATGACGATGACGATATCAATAAACAATGACAATTACTACTGCCAGAAATATCAATGAAGACGATGATGATGTGTGTGTGTGTGTGTGTGTGTGTGCGTGCGCGCGTGCGCGCGCGCGAGCGCATGTGTTTGTGCGTGTGTTTGCACTTGTGCAGAATGTCTTCACAGCATCACGTGACCTGGGTCCTCTGTTTCCCTCCCTTCCCCACTCCCTAGCACCCTCACAATCCCTCCCGCACTGAACGCAGCCTGGACACCCACGCAATAACTGGAGCGGGCAGGAGCACGCTTTGAACACAACCCTAAATCTGGAGCAGCAGGGCTCCCGTTGATCAGCAGCGCCCATCCTCAATGTCTCATACCAACTGGAGCGGGCAGGCGACGCCTCTGAACACACCCTTCACGCCTCCTTACAACTGGAGCGGCCCACTCTCTCTGAACACCACCTCGCCTTTCCTGCCATACAACTGGAGCCGGCAAGAGACCCTCCTGTTAATGAACACACCCGTCACGCCTTATAACTGGAGCGGGCAGGCGACGCCTTTGAACGCACCCTTCACCCTCCCTGCTTACAACTGGAGCAGGGAGCAGATTCAGCCCAACTCGGCGCCTCTTACAACTCAGTACAACTGGAGCAGACGAGAAGCTCCCACTCACGTGCCTTTCCCTCCCAAGACCTTGCCGAGTCCAGATGTGCTGAGCAAGTTCTTTGTGTTGTACAGTAACTGGAGTAGCAGGCCTAAACAGCAGGCTCCCAAATTGCTGCAAGGGAACAGGGTGGAGGTGGAGGTGGAGGTGCAGGGGGAAGGGGAGGGGGCAGGGGAGGGGGAGGGGCCGTGGTACCTGCATCCCCAATGGCGGGCCATGGCCCCCTTACCTGCTTGGCTGATGACGGTGATAGGGGTGGTGATGACGGTGGTGGGGGTGACTGGCGCTCTTGGCAACGTCATCCTTATTCTTCTCCTCTTCAGGTGAGGTTGTGTGGTTTTTGTGTGTGGTTGTGGTGGTGTTGTTGTTGTGGTGGTGGTGGTG
>CM054134.1:115646552-115654052 GCA_028751875.1 Rapana venosa
TCAGTGGTGCCTCACTGGTCTACTAGACTACAGGATAGATGAGGAGGACTGAAAGTGGGCAGCACCTTGTTATTAGCTATTTTTAAACTTTTGAATCCTTATTTAAACCCCCTTGCTCTAAGTTGTTATGTTTCCAGCTTTAGAACTGACTTTACCTTCATAAGTCTTGTTTTATAAACTAATAATTCTAATGTATCTGGTCCTTTTAGACTGTGTAGGTTTTTCCGACGTAATTTTAGTTTGTAATTTTTAAATTTCATTTTCATACCACTTTAAGTCACGGCAGATTTCTCTGCGTAAAATTTGGGCTGCTCTCCCCGGGGAGAGCGCATCGCCACAACAGCAGCGCCAACCATTTTATTTCCTGTCTGCAACTGTACTTGTTTCCGAGTGGCTTTTTCATACATCATTTTGCCAGGGACATCTCTCTTGTTGCCGTGGGTTTTGTGATACACGGGATGTCGGTTTATCGTCTCATCCGAAAGACTAGCACCCAGACTACTCACGGTCCAAAGGATGGGGGAAAAGTTTCGGGCCCAAACGGACGGGAATCGAACCACGACACACTTCCGACCTGGACTTTTCGATTTCTAGGCAGGCGCGTCACCTCTAGACCACCGATCCACAGTTTACCGGTAATATGGTTTGTGATGTGATTAAAACCAGGTTTTGTGGTTGATGTTCTTGCTTTAGTTCATGCCAAAGCTTTTAATTAGTTGGCATCTAAAGTTTCTGGTTCGTCACTGGTCTTTTTTGTCAATCTGTGTCTTTATGAAGCGGTGAAGGTAATTCATGTAATTCTAGTGTTTGGAAAAACAAAACACTAGCTTTTTATATGTGTTCAACAGCATAATTTGTAACCAAACTGCCCACTTCGTCTCGCGCAATAAATTTCAAATGTTTCTCTCTACAAAATTAAAAATAGTATCCTGTAATTCCATCATTTACAGATGCTGAGTTATGTTTTTTCTCCCAATTTAATGCACTGATCTTTTGTTAAAATATATCTATGTATGCGTGGAAGAAAAATGAATTTTGCTTTTATCAAGAAGGAAATTAAATAATATATCCGCATGGCTTTTTTCTTACATCAGACAACCATCTCCTAGATAAAATCGCATTAGTCATATCTTTATGAACAGACTATATTATATGGTAGTTCATCTCTCTCTCTCTCTCTCTCTCTCTCTCTCTCTCTCTCTCTCTCTCTCTCTCCTACATAGACACACACACCAATTATACAATGCCTACCCCCTAACTCTTGTTCCTGATCTATTGTTTCCCTGAGGAGTCGTTAAAGCATTGCACTGAATGTTCCAAGCCTTTTCAGGGCAAGTTGACACCGGCGGAGGCATTTCCTCTCCGGGTTCATGGTGCATGCTGGGTATAATTGTGTTTCCGTAATCCACCAAACGCTGACTTGGATTACAGGATCTTTAACGTGCACATCTGGTCTTCTGCATACGTATAAAATACGAAAATTAAGTTCGTTGCAGGTCCTCACTTTAGGCTGGCTGGGAAAACTGAAAAATATTCGCAATCCTTAATTCACTAGGTGCCGCTGACGAGATTCAAACCCACGACTTGGTGGACCAATGGGGTTTAGGTCATAGGATTTTAACCATTTAGCTACACCTCTGTCATACCCTTCACGCATCACCAAATGAGGTCAAAGACTTGCGTAATAGCCTAGCCGCCTGATAAGCCTGAAAGTGTAGATGGCGCTAGAAATCAAAGACGTGTTGTAATGACTAAGGCATGCTCTAGCTTTTGGGGCTCTGTTCTTTTCTGTATCTCTTTATTACTCTGTCACTGAGTTTAGGATACAAAGCACACGGTTCGTCATTTTTCTCTTTGTTTTGAGGGCTGGATGAAAAACATCATTCTCCTCAGTAAAGAAAATGTCGTTATCGTTAACGTTATCATTTTTTTTGGTAAGAACTTTAAGTCTCCATTCCAATTCCTTTTTGTAATGTCATTAATAGAGTATTTGGCTCTTCATTACTTGTTAACCCTTCCTGCTTTTCTAATATTGTCATTATTATTATGTTTCATGTCTTTTCCTATGGTATTTGAATCACATTGCTACCCCACAACTTTGCACCGTCAACTAAAACTGTAAATCACCGTTTACATAAACGTTGGCCACTGCTGGTTACAAACGTCAGTAGACTTGGGCTTTTGTCAGACACTACAGTATATTGAACTAAATGCTCCTTCTTCTTTGTCGAACACTCAGACAGCAGCTACTGTTGTCCGTCTGTCTGTCTCTGTCTCTGTCTCTATCTATCTCTCTCTCTCGTGTATTTGTTGATATCAATGTGTGTGTATTTTCATATTATCATAATTATGCTTTTTGCTTTTCTTGCAGCTTTTTTCTTGTCTTTTCATTTTGAGGGCTGGATGAAAAAAAGTCTTGTTACTTAATCTATTGCCCTCGTGAAATAAAATTGCGTTTGTGTTTGCGTTTGCGTTTTGTTTTATGAGGACAAGATTTAATGTGTTGCGCTACCGCAAAGCGTCTGACATATTTAGCGTACTACATTTTTTTTAAATAAGCATTTTCATGTTTCATTTTAGGAACGATTGTTATCAATGATCAGGCAAAGATTGCAGAAAATGTGTGAAGATAATATATATATATATGTATTTTTTAATATCTATCTATCTATCTATCTATCTATCTATCTATCTATCTATCTATCTATCTATCAGGTTCACACACTTTGAGGCAAAGTTAGAAATTACCATTAAACGTAACGCATATGTAGTTATACTGTTCTTAGAGAGGGAACCCTGTTGTTTTGTCACATACCCTGTGGCTTGATGAAACCTGTGGGGGTCTCAAGCTAAGAATACCGAATGACGTCTGACAGAATATTGGGTTAGAGGCAGGGAAAGCACACTACTTAATGCGGCCGAATATTTGGTCGGAAGCACTCAATGGGTGCATTAAACATAAGTATTCAGAAGGCATTCTTTTTCCAATCGTCAGCTCCAAGAAACTGCTTTTATCATTTGTAATAAACCTTTTAATTTCAGCTTAATATTGAAGATCTCGAGTAGAAATTTCCGTTACAGCAGAACCATCAGCAAAGACACACTGTTTGTGTTAAACTTCTATCATCTCCAGTGTGCAAGTTAAATAGAAATGGTAACAGAAGCGAACCTTGTAGTGTACTGTATCAAGCGTGATATGAAGAGGTTTTTATTTTTTTTTTTGACAAACTCAGGCTTTTTAGTAAGGTGGTCTAAATCTGAAAATGGAAAGAACATTTGACATTTATGCACAACGACTGTTTAGCAAAGTGATTAGTTTGGCAGGTGTTGAAAGTGCTTGAAAAAATTATATTCTTTGAAAAGTAAGGCGTACACATTTTGAAGTGTAAGAACGAGTTCGTTTTGAACTCTAAAAGCATTATCCTCTTCGTGCTCTTTTTGTGATATTTTTTTGCTTTAGAGTTTTACGAAGAAATCTCAGCATTCACTGACTGCCATTCTGATTTGTCAACGCTTTACCGGTTTCTTTCATTAATTTTTTTTCGACAGTTTTTTTTCCTTTTCTTTGCCTGTTTTCGTTGTTTGTGTCGCTATTCTTGTAGGCCCTGATACACAACTCTTCAGCACACTCTGATGCACGATGGTTTTTTGTGTTCAGCATTCAGAGCACACCAAGACTTCGTTACTACGTTCTGTTCGTAATGAATTTATTTTTACTGCGAGAAAGCTGGGTTTAATTTGTTTGGGTTTTGTGTGTGCTGTTGTTGGGTTCTTATCTCTCTGTTTGTCTATTTAATTTGTTTAGGGCGTAGTTTTAACAAAGTCGGATCTTAGCTAGAGATATTTTTCTTTGCTGAGAAAGCTGAATCTATTTTCTTTGGGCTTTTATTGTGTGTTGTTGGTGTTTTCTGTTCTGTCTATTTAGTTAGTTTAGTGTGTGGTTTTAGCAGTCTGATCTGTGCTCAAGGCACTTTTTGCTGAGAAAGCTGTATGTGTGTGTGAGTGTTGTTTTGTTGTTGTTGTTTTTTGTTGTATTTTTTGGGGGGGTGTATTTTATTGTTTTCTCTCTGGTTGTCCATCTGGTTTGTTTAGTGTGTTGTTTTAGCAAAGTCAGATCTGTACTTCAGATAATGGTTTGTTGAGAAAGATGGGCTTATACACTTTTTTATTTTGCAGTTATTGTTTTTCTCTCTAATTTTCCGTTTGCTTAGTTTAAGGGTTCGTTTTTAGGAAAGTCAGATCTGTGATAGAGGCGATGTTTTGCTGAGAAAGCTGTTTTTTTCTTGGTTGGTTTTGTTGGTGGTGTTGCTGGGTTGTTTATCTTTGTTTATCTCTTTGGGTAGTTTAAGGTGGTATTGTTTTAGCAAAGCCAGAACTGTGTTAAAGACATTTTTGCTGAGAGAGAGCTGGGGTGGGGGGGGGGGGGGGGGGGGGGAGTGTGTGGGATTTTGTATGTTGTTGTTTTCTCTCTGTTTGTCTATTTGTTTAGTCAGGGTGTTGCTACAGCAAAGTTAGATCTGTGCTAAAGTTATAGCTTTGCTGAAAAAATGGGGGTTTTTTGTTTGAGTTTTTTTGGTGTGGTGTGTTTTTTCTCTCTGTCTATTTGTTTTGGCTTTCATTTTGTTTGGGGGCGGGACAGATCAGTTCATCGAACGTGGTTACCAAATGGATAGGTGACCGTTTGCGCGGCTTGGCTTCAGTACAGTCCCCAAGTTCACTCAGCTGTACATGGCCTCTTAAGGGTCAAGGAAAGTAAAGCAGCAAGGGAGAGGAGATGGGCGCTGCCCTCAAGATTCTGTGCCCCTAGAGAAGCTGAGGCCTAGCTCCCCTATGACTACATAGGTTATGGGACACATTTACTCTTTTATCTTTTGGTTTTGATTAAGTCAAAATATGTAATGAAGATAAACCCACGTCTTGACGAAAATCCTTTCAGCGTGTTATCAGGATTTCTCAGCTCACCTTTTCTTGAGGATGAAGTAAAACTGGCATCCCCCTTTTCTTACTAATACATGTTTAAATGAATTGCAGGCAACAGAGATGGACACGATGTCAATGCACACTAGTCTGGTGCAAGAGTTTTCTTTCCGCGGAATCGTCTCTTCACATGCATGAGCTTGTCTTGGCATCTAGTCTATAGACCTTTACATTTTCCAATAAAGTCTCTGAGCAAAGGGAACGGGGATCTTGTGTAGCCAGTGGCTGGGTATGTCCTCCACAGTTACCGTTATTGGCAATGCCCCCACAATTATTGATCCTCAGGACCCAAACTCGCTGTGTCGCTAAACACAATTACAACAAAATAGATGGATGGGGGTAGTTTGCAATTGAAATGTCTGGGAGGTTGTTTTCTTCTTTCTTCTTGGTTGGGTGTGTACGTGTATGTGTGTGTGTGGGGGGGGGGGGGGTGCGGGTGTTGGTTGGTTGGTTGATTGATGTTTTGGGTCGCTGTTGTAGCTTCTTTTATGAAAATGGGCTTGACACACTCTGCCCTATCTCTGAATCGACAAAAACTGCAAAAGAGACGGTTTGTGATATCAAGTTACAAATTTCATCTGTAGTAATCATTTGTTTATTTCTCTTTTTTTCTGGCTTTGCTCTTTTAATGCACAAAGTTACCGATAGACAAGCAGGAGAGACAGCTGCTCCGATCACTTTGAAGAAAAAGATGCCTTAATAATTATGAAAATTGTTCAGCTCGGCTTTCATTCGGAAAGGGAACAGATTGATTAGAAGACATTTCCTTGTTTGTTTGTTGCAGTTGTTCTTCTCTCTGTTTGTCTGTTTGCTTAGTTTAAGGGATTGTTTTAGCAAAGTCAGATCTATGATAAAACAATGTTTTGCTGAGAAAGCTGGGTTTTTGTTGTTGTTGTTGTGGTGGGTTGTTTTTTCTGTCTATTTGTTTATGGTTTCGTTGTCTGGGGACGGGATAGCTCCGTGATCAGAGACTCGCATTCCCCAAGAATAGGTTAAGCAGCGTCAAGCGCAGTTACCGAATGGATGGGTGACCATTTGTGTGCCTTGGCTTCAGTGCAGTCTCCCAGTTTACCCAGCTGTAAATGGGTACCTGCCTCTTTAGGGTCAGGGAAGGTAAAGTAGCCAGGGAGATGAGATGGGCGCCGCCCTCAATATGCTGATCCCTTGAGAAGTTGAGGTCTCTGATGCCTCACTCCCCTACGACCACATAGGCTATGGGACACCTTTATCTTTACCTATGTATCTCTGTATCTATTTATGTACCTATGTACCCATGTACTTATGCATCTATTTATCTCTCTATTTCTGTATCTATCTACCTACCTACCTGTCTGCCTGTCTGTTTGCCAGTCTGTCTTTCTGTCTGTTTGTCAGTCTGTCTGTTTTCTGTCTGTCTGTCTGTCTATCTATCTATATATCTATGTATCTATCTATCTATTTATCTATCTATATATCTGCCTATCTATCTATCTATCCATGCTGCTTGGAAACGACTTTAACACATTCTGCACATGACATGGCAGAAGATTCTATTCTTCAAAATACTCTGGATCAGGACGATTTTCTGATTACAGCTATCGGTTCCCCAAACACTTCCAGATACATTTTTCACGCACTGTCACCTGCTATGAAATGAAGGGAAAAGGACATTGATTTAGCTTTAAAAAAAAAAAGGTGCCTGCCTCTTTTGGCTGCCTGCTCATTACACAGTCTAGAACCTTCCTCTTTACTTTTCACACTCGTCACACATTGACTTCTGGCTCCTGAAGAATAGAGTTTGGGGTTTTTGGCAAGACTCCAAGCCACAGGATAATTATCAGCAATGGACGTGACGAAGTGATCCCACAGCACACAACTCCAGCATAACTCACTTAAGGGTCCAGGGACCAGTGCTAAACGTGAGACTGACCCTTCCTTTTACCCAGTGCAACTGCGGTCAGTTCCTGCTACACAATTAACTCTGGCTGGCACCAGCTGGGCTGAGATGGGACGGAGTGGATACTAAGCTGAGAGTAGCTGGAAAGTGTGGGGGGGAGGGAACTGACAGCTGTGGTCAGTGTTTGAATTCCTTGCAGATGGACGCCACAGTCCAGTGGTTAAGACCGTTCAACTTCAATCCCATGAGCTCACGAAGTTGTCGGTTCAAAACTCGGCGGCGTCTGATGAATATATAAGGCTGTGGATTTTTTTAATAAAATTTACGATCTCCCAGGTCAACTTCAAGCGCAGATCTGCTAGTGCCTTAATTCTCTTCGCGCATTATACGCGTGCAGAAGATTTTAAAAAAGAATGCACGTTAAATGTTCTGTATTTCATGTCAGCGTTCGTTGGGTTATGGAAACACGAGCAAATCTAGCATACATTTCCGAAGACGGAATACAGCTACCTTTATGGTGGGCAAAAATATTCCTCTGTCTTTGTGTGTGCGTGTGCCTGTGTTTTGTGTGTGTGCGTGTGTGTGTGTGTGTGTTTGCGTGTTAGCGTGTGTGTTTGTGTGCGTGCGTGCGTCTGTGTTCTGTGTGT
>CM054134.1:115659052-115674052 GCA_028751875.1 Rapana venosa
TGTAGAGAGTAAATAGAACAGGGCCCAGGACTGATCCCTGTGGGACTCCACATTCCATTTTGACAGGTTTTGATTGAATTTTGTTTACAATAACTTTCTGGAACCTGTCTGTGAGGTATGAAGTAAACCAGGTGAGGGCTGTGCCGTTAATACCAAACGTATTTTGGAGGCGAGAAAGAAGAATTGAGTGATCTATGGTATCAAAGGCTGCAGATAAGTCAAAAGAGTGAGGAGGGAGATTTTTCCTACATCAGAAGCAAGTAGAAATGTATCTAAAGTGTGGACTAGGGTGGTTTCGGTGCTGTGGTTGGGGCGATAGGCAGATTGAAAAGTGGGAAGGAGATCATTGGAATGAAGGTGACTGTTGAGCTGTTTGAGAACGACTTTTTCTAAATACTTTAGAAACAAAGGGTAAGTTTGAGAGAGGCCTATACTTCTTCAGAATGTTGGGATCGAGGTCGTGCTTTTTCAGTAGAGGTGTGACTATTGCTGTTTTAAGAGCTGATGGAAAATTTCCTGACACAAGAGATGAGTTTACTATTTTAGTGATAATAGGTACAAGTTGTGGAAGGCATTGTGAGAAAACAGGAGCAGGTATGGGATCAAGGTCGCATGATTTTATAGTCATATCCTTCAGAATTGTCATTATTTCTTTTTCACTTGTGGGATGGAAGGAAAAGAGAGGAGTGCCAGTGAACTGGGGATCAGGAGGCGCAGGCTGGAATTGAGTTTGATCCAGTCTAGAGCGTATGTTTCGAAATTTGTCTGAGAAGAAGGCAGAAAATATGGATGGAAGTTCAGACAGGCTGTGGGCGTTAGGCAGAGGAGTTGTTTTTGCAGATCCAAAAAGATTTCAGGTGAGGGAAAAAAAGAGATTTTACTTTTAAAGATGTCTTTACTAGAAAATGGTCATTATGGTGCGCGGGTGCTCGTGTGTGTGTGTATGTGTGATAAAACTATGTTTATATATTGGTGTGTGTATGTGTGTGTATGGGTGTGCGCGTGTGTGTGAATGCGCACGTGCGTGCAAGCGTTAAAAAAAAAGTTCATATCTTTTCCAATAAATGGTTTTTACAACATTGTATTCCTACATTGGTGTGTGTGTGTGTGTGTGTGTGTGTGTGTGTGCGCGCGTGCGCGCGCGTGTGTGTGTGTGTGTGTGTGTGTGTGTGTGTGTACGTGGTGCGTGTGTTGTGCGCGCACCTGGGTTTGTGTTTGTGTATGATATTTTTTTAAAGCTATCTTGGAATGCTTATAACAATCTGAAATGTATTTTTCTTGTGTCCTGTGAGATAATTATAGGTATCAATGTGCCTGTCAGTATTGTAATTGCCCTTCATAGGATGATGATTAAAGTGTTTTTGACTTGACTTGACTTGACTTGACTGTCCTACTACAGGGAACAGCAGTACAGAGAACGAGACGAAGAAGAGGCACACAGAGAAAACGACAGAAACTACAGACGGACAGAAACAAAATACACACACATAAATTATGCGCGCGCGCGCGCACACACAGAAACACAGTCACACACATACACACACAAACATATACGCACAAACGCACACACACAAACACACACGCACGCACGCAAGCGCACGCGCACACACACATACACTCACAAACATGAACACACGCACATAGACTCTCTCACAAACATGCACACACATAAACACAAACACACTCACACACACTCACACACACACACTCGTGCACACACACACACACACACACACACACACACACACACACACACACACACACACACACACACACACACACACACACACACACACACACACAAGCGCAAGCACGCACGGACACACACACACACACACACACACACACACACACACACACACACGCACAAACACACACACACACTCTCTCTCTCTCACTCTCTCAAGTTTCTTTATAACTTCACTTTCAGAAACATTGACCGAATTCCATGCTTTATATCGTATTCCACATATCTGCCACATAGATTCAGCTTACTCTAATGCAAGTGCTTTAGAGGGAATAGCAAATGCTGGTTAGAAAGCAAAAAACAAAAACAGAACAAAAATATCGTTCTCCACATTTGAAAGTTCCTGGTGACCTTAGCTATATCAAGAATTTATTTTCTAATCTTCTGTTCTTGGCATTCCTGTCATGATTTTTCTTCTTTTTTATGTCTTTCATTGTTTCCTGCCGTTACTTTAAGCTGTGGTTGTAGAGTGCATCAAGTCAAGTCAAGTCAAGTCAAGTCAAGTCAAAAACACTTAAATCATCCCATGAAGGGCAATTACAGTACTGACAGGCACATTGATACGTATCATTATCTCGAAAGACACAAGGAAGCTACGTTTTATATTAGTATGAATATTCCAAGATAACTTCAAATAAAAGTATAACACACACACACACACACACACACACACAAGCACACAAGCATACACACACACACACACGCGCGCGCGCGCGCGCGCGCTCCCACACACGCACACACATACATACACGCATACACACAGACACGCACAAACATACACACTCAAGCTTTTTGTAACTTCATTTTGGGAGCAATGACCAATTTCTATGCTTTGTACCGTATTCCATATATCTCTCACATAGATTCAGCTTACTCTCATACAAGTGCCTTGGAGACAATAGCAAATGCTGGTTAGAAATTTAAAGAAAACAACAACAAAATCATTCCCTACATTTAAAAGTTCCGGGTGACCTTAGATATATCAAGGATTTATTTTCTAATCTTCTGTTCGGGACATTGCTGTCATGATGTTTTTCTTCCTTTACGTTTCTCACTTTTTTTTATACTATTACTCTAATCTAGTTTCTAATCTTCTGTTTCTTGGCATTCTTATAAATTCTATTTTTCCTTTTCTTATGTCGTCCCATATTTTTTACCGCTACTTTATGTTTTTTTTTTTATTGTATTCTTTTATACCAAGGATAATGGAATAAGCACTTTTGTGCTTTTTGACATCAGTCCCCATGTGTATGCGGTTTTTGTAAAATCTGTCATCTGTTCCCACCAGCACACAATGGCCCACTCTTAAGAAAAGCGGAACAGGATTTAAGCCGTGGTTCTACAGTGTATGTAACTTTCTCCATAACGGAATGGATTTCAATGTAGCTTTCACAGCAGGGAGAAACACTGGAACAAAACTAGGGCAAGCTGGGGTCATAAGTGCACTTTTGAACACACGCTAGCGTCAGCTGGTAATTATGTAGCGTTCACGCAACTATAGACATAATTATATCGAAATGCCTGCTCGGGTGCGCGAGCACAAGCACAAGCATGTGTGCGCGCGCGCGCGCACACATACACACACATACCCACACACACACGCACACACACACGCACACACACAGAGGCAGGCTCATGCGTGCATATGTGAGGGTATATCCTCACTATGTGCGCACATTATGTGCTGTCTATTCTCACATGCGCTTATACTCAAGCACACACACACACACACACACACACACACACACACACACACACAAACTCGCGCGCGCGCATACCCAAACATACATACACGCACGCACACGCACGCACGCACGCACACCCCACACACACCACACACGCACGCACGCACGCACGAACGCACGTCTGACTGTCTGTCTGTTTATCTATCTGTCTGTCTCTCTGTCTCTGTCTCTGCCTGTCTGTCCGTCTGTCTGTCTGTCTATCTGTCTGTCTGTCTGTCTGTCTGCCCTGTCTCTCTCTCTCTCTCTCTCTCTCTCTCTCTCTCTCTCTCTCTCTCTCTCTCTCTCTCTCTCTCTCTCTCTTTCTCGCACTTGTACTTCAAAGATTTCTGCAAGGTCATAATTTATTTATACCACTTTAAGTCACGAGATTTCTCTGCGTGAAATTCGGGCTGCTCTCCCCGGGGAGAGCACGTCGCCACAAGAGCAGCGCCACCTTTTTTTTTTTTTTTTTTGTCTGCAAGTGTATTTGTTTCCCTATCAGAGTGGCTTTTTTCTAAGAATTTTGCCAGGGACAACTCTCTTGTTGCCGTGGGTTCTTTTTCGTGCGCTGCATAATTTTCTGTAACACACGGGACCTCGGTTTATCGTCTCATCCGAAAGACTAGCGCCCAGACCACCACTCATGGTCTAATGGATGGGGGAAAAGTTTCGGGCCCAGACGGGATACGAACCACGCACACTTCCGACCCGGACTTTTCGCTTTCTAGACAGGCGCGTTACCTCTAGACCACCGATCCACGATAAACATTATGAGGTATTATTTCCCTGTGACCTGCGATTTCAGTCAGAACACGCATTGCCTGGAGTGTGGTCCTGCTGTCATTCTGTAAGCTTCCTTGGAAGAAAAGAAATGCGCAGAAAAAAGAGCGAAAAATGGAGGTGGGGGGGTGGGGGAGGGGAGGGGGCTGGGGAGGAGAAGGGGGAGGGGGGGGGACTGGGGGGCTGTTTAAAGCTACATACCATAGCGATTCTTCTAGAACTCGTGTATTGATGCCAACTGAGTGAGCAAGGTTCTCGATTCCACTGTGTTTATTTTATTTTATTTATTTTATTTTATTCTTGTATTTCAAGGATAATGGAAAACGCCGCTCTCATGTGTTGTTGGTTTTTTTGTTTTTTTGTCTGTTTAAGGTGAGGTTGTTTTTTTTCTCTCCTGGAGTTCTTCTTACTGGTTGAACGCTCATACAACAACTATCGTTATCTGTTTATATGAGCGAAAATGCCTCACGCTGCTGTTAAGCGCCTGACAAGTCAGGCCCAGCGTATCCTACTTCGGAATAAAAGAGAATTGTTATCTTTTAAATCTTTCGGGGGCAAAAAAAGAGGCAGAGGAATGGACCAAGAAAGCAGAAGATAGATAAAAAAAGAAGGAGGTGACAGGAAGAAAAGGAAGGAGCAAGGCAGAAACAAAGAGAGTGATAGAAAAGAGGAAATTTCTAGCTCAGAATTTTCAGAATGTGGGGGTGCTATTTATACTGACTGCACCCCCCCCCCCCCCACACACACACACAATCCCCTTCCACGTATCCCTACGGGGAAAAAAATTCGCATGACCCACGTGGGGATCAAACTCCAGTCTCTTAAATTAACAAAAAGTGAGCTTTGAGAGCACACTGGAAATACCATTGATTCTATTTTTGGTTAAACATTTCCCGGCAAAGAGTTCCGTAGAATCTGAAATCTGATTCGCTCATATGACAGACAACAATAGCTGCTGTTTTAACGTTTGAAGAAGAAGAAGAACGTTTGCGAGATGTTCCAAACTTTGCAACAAGGGTCACGCTTGGAAAAGAAAAAGAAAGAAAAAAAGTCGAAAACATAGACTTGTTTTGAAATGAGCGCTACTGGCTTCCTTTTAACTACCGCATTATTAGTACATTCTCGCAGTAACTCTAGGCTCTCAAGGGCAATACAGTCCTTTGTAGCTTGTAGACCTTCTCAGTGTTTCTGTTCTACACTGTCATAAAGACGTCACTAAAGCCGCTTTCTCCATCTTCTAAAAAGATCAAAGACTTACAGAAAAAGCAACATGGAGACAGGGCTGTAGATAATTTTGAGCCATAACTACGGAATGCTCTGCCTGACCTTTTTTAACCCAAAGAGAGTCAATGGTCTTTCCAGTCTTCTCTGAAAGCTCCATTTTTTAAAGGGTTAAAACAAAAACTCCTTTCCACTGTCTGTATTGCTCCACTGTACTTAAGGGTTGGAGTGTGTGTGTGTGTGTGTGTGTGGTGTGTTTGTATGTTTTGTGTGTGTGTGTGTGTGTGTGTGGTGTGTGTGTGTGTGTGTGTGTGTGTGTGTGTATGTGTGGTGGGTTGGAGGGAAAGAGCGGGATGGAATGTGTGTGTACGTGATTTGTACCGACGTGAGCACATAAATGTTTGGGTGCAATTTATCAGATCTATTCATTAATGTATTCACAATCATCTCTGTCTGTGTTCGTGTGTGAAGACAGAGAGAGAGAGAGAGAGAGAGAGAGAGAGAGAGAGAGAGAGAGAGAGAGAGAGAGAGAGAGAGGCAAACCGACAGACATACAGACAGACATACGTACAGTAAGAGAGTCAGAGCCAGAGAGAAAGATCAGATAGAGAGACAAAGACATACAGACACAGAGGCAAGCTGGTAGACATCAAAGTAAAAGACAAAGCATAGCAGAGCAATGATATGAATGACACAGAGGAATTCAGAGAGAGGGGAAAGAGAGAGAGAGAGAGAGAGAGAGAGAGAGAGAGGAGAGAGAGAGAGAGAGAAAGAGAGGCTGCAGCATAGATATAGACAGAGAGAGAAACAGAGGGAGAGACAGAGAGAGACAGAGAGTGCGGGGGGGGGGGGGGCGTGGCAGAGATAGATAGAGAGAGAGAGAGAGAGAGAGAGAGAGAGAGAGAGAGAGAGACTAGAAGAAGAAGAAGTAGAAGAAGAAGGAGGAGGAGGGAAGAAGGAGAAGAAGGAGAAGTAGAAGAAGGAAGGAGGAGAGAAGGAGACAAAGGAGAGAAGAAGGAGGAGGAGGAGAAGAAGAAGAAAAAGAAAAAGAAGTAGAAGAAGAAGAAACACCTAGTCGAACACAGCCAGCAAGTCAGATAAACAGATACCCACACAGACAGACAGACAGACAGACAGACAGAGACAGCAGACAAGAATACAAAGACAGACGGAGCACTGCTGGCTCACAGTTTTATGCGAACTGTGTCCTTGGATCAGAGTGTAGGAAGTAATCAAGAGACAGCGAGGAGAAGGAGAAGAAGAAAAACAATACGTCAACAATGAAGGAAGGAAGGAGGGAAGGAAGGAAGGAAGGAAATGAACGCAGCCCTTGCTGCATTACCCACCAGTGAAAAATGAGACATCCAACTTCTCCTGTCGCCCACTCCCTCAAAATGTATTCAGTGGCACATGCAATTATGAAAAAAAGGTGAGAGACAGACAGAAAGTGCAGAGAGAGAGACAGACACACACACACACCCCCTTCACGCACGTAAACACACGCACACACACGTGTACACACACATCCACACAAATAAACACATACACACACAAGCACACACACATTGTGCTCTTGTTTTTAGAAAAAAAATTGTAAGCTTGAAAATTCTCATTTCAATTTAATGCCATGTAAATCTGGTCAGCGGTTCAATTTCAGGCTTGTTTAAAACAAACCCTAAACAGGTAAAGGTGTCCATAACATAACAAGATCGTAGGGGAACGAGGCGTCAGAGACCTCACTTCTCTAGGAGCCAGCATATTGAGGGCGGCGCCCATCTCCTCTCCCTCGCTGCTTGACCTTCCCTGACCCTAAAGAGGGCAGGTACCCATTTACAGCTGGGTGAAACTGAGCGACTATACTGAAGCCAAGGCGCACAAACGGTCACCCATCCAAGTGGTACTCACGCTCAACGCTGCTTAACCTTGGCTGGGGGAAAGCGAGTGCTCGGACCACTGAGCTATCCCGTCCCCATAAAACAAAACGATGACATAAACAACACACACGTTCACATGGTGTCTCGCACTAAGCCAGTTCTTGAGCCAGGTGCAAGAGTGTGAGTAGGTGTTAAATATTCAACAAAATATCGTATGAAAGATTTTGATAAGGAAAACAGAAAAGCAGGGAAGGAAAGAGGTGGGAAACGAAGAAAAAACCCCACACATAACCCGGTTGATGAAATGAAACTCGTGATGCACCCACTACAAGAAAAAGAGCAACAATTTACACACACACACACACACAACCACACACACACACGCATGCGCACGCATACACACACACTCTCTCTCTCACTGCTTCCCTCTCCCTATCCCTCTATCTCCCTTTCTCTCTCATAATTATTTCTTACCCCTACCCCCACCCCCATCCCCATCCCCTCTCCTTAGCACGTGCAGATGACCAAGATCAAGTTGTCACATATTTTCATCATTGATTTTATTTTTCTTAATTATGTAAAGATCGGGTTACCACATCTTTCTACTTTCGCTTTTCAATTTGTAGCTAATCTTACAAAAGCAAACTTTGTCTTTCTGTCTTTCTGTGCCATTGGGGAAATTTGAGACAATTCAGTTGAAACCGTGGACGCCCACTTAATAATCTTGTGTCTACATGACAAGTGGATGGGTGGTCTAGAGGTAACGCGCCTGCCTAGAAAGCGAAAAGTCCGGGTCGGCAGTGTGCGGTGGTTCGATCCCCGTTTGGCACCAAAACTTTTCCCCCATCCGTTAGACCATGAGTGGTGGTCTGGGTGCTAGTCTTACGGATGAGACGATAAACCGAGGCCCCGTGTGTTACACAACATTATTCAGCGGACATAAAAGATACCACGGCAACTAGAGAGTTGTCCCTGGCAAAATTCTTTGCGAAAAGGCCACCCTGATAGGGACACCAGTACAGTTGCAGACAGGACAAAAGTAATGGGTGGCGCTGCTGTTGCGGCGACGTGAAGTGTTCCCCCCAGGTAGAACAGCTCGAATTTCACGCAGAGAAATCTGCCGTGACTTAAAGTGGTATAACATTTTAAAAAGTAAATGTGTTTCCATAACCTATGTGGTTGTTTGGGAGAGACCTCAGCTTCTCCAGCTTTACCTCACCTTCATCTTCATCTGTCCTTAAGTCCACTGGACCGTGGGGGCACTAATGAAGATTTTGAAACCAGCTTCCTCCACTCCCCAAGGTCGTCTGCTTTCCGTAACAATTCGTTCCACTCAAGGCCAGTGTGATGTTTTCCTATGGTTTTCTCTGTCTGCCTCTTCTTCGTCTCCCTCCTTGTACTGTTCCCTGTAGGACAGTCTTGGCCAGTCCAGATGTTTCGTGTGACGTGCTGGAACCGTTTTACTTTGCGTCTTTTCACTGAAGTCAGAAAGTCTTCATATGGTCCTTCAGTTTTAGTGCATTAGGAAGGCGTTCACTGGATATTCTTTGAAAGTTTTATAAACGACTGATATTTTGAAGTTGTGTTTGAAGACTATTCATGACCTAAGTGCCCGAGGAAGCTAGGCTGGATTAATATAGATCAAAATGCAGACACAGAAGATAGAATTTCTGACAAATTAAATTTTTTTTGGACTTAAGTAAGCAAGGATTTGACATTGTTTGGTACGAAATGCGTTGATCTATTGTTTTTATTAATGGCTACTGCTTTATTCAACTCAATTTTTTAAACCTCTTTTTGTGTTTAACACTTGTTGTGATAGGCAGGAAAGGCAGGTTTGGCGGACTGAGCTTTACTGCTCTTCAGTGAAGTGTTCAACCTTTTGTGTGGACATTCCAACCCCCTACAAATCTTCTATATTTTTGTACGCATGTGAAACATGAACCATAAGAGCAGACATTGAAAAAAAAAGGATACAGGCAATGGAGACGAGGCACTTTTGCAAAACTCCATATACAGAGATCACATCACTAAATTAACGAAGTGAAAACCAGCATTAAAAACGCCTTCGGACCATGCGGAGAGTTTCTGACTTCAGTGAAAAGTCGCAAACTTAAGTTGTACGGGCGCGTAAACACGAACATCTGGACTGGCCAAGACTGTCCTACAGGGAACAGTACAAGGAGAGAGAAGAAGAGACAGACAGAAAAAAACGATGGGAAGACATCAGAGAGTGGCCTAGCCTTGAGTGGAACGATTTGCTATAGAAAGCAGAGGACCGCGGGGAGTGGAGGAAGCTGGTTGCAAAGTCTTTAATAGTGCCCCCACGGTCCAAGGGACTACGGGATAGGTGAGATGAGATGAGATGAGGTGAAGTGAGGTGATGTGAAGTGAGGTGAGATGAGGTGAGGTGAAGTGAGGTGAGGTGAGGTGAGGTAAGTGAGGTGAGGTGAGGTGAAGAGAAGTGAGGTGAGGTGTAGAAGGTGAGGTGATGGTAAGGTGAGGTTGAAGAGAGGTGAGATGAGGTGAAGAGAGGTGAGGTGAGGTGAAGAGAGGTGAGGTGAAGTGATGCGAGGTGAAGGAGGTGAGGTGAGGTGAAGAGAGGTGAGGTGAAGAATGAGGTGAGGTGAAGAGAGGTGAGGTGAAGTGATGCGAGGTAAAGAGAGGTGAGGTGAGGTGAGGTGAGAGGAGGTTGAGGTGAGGTGAGGTGTGAAGTGAGGTGAAGAGAGGTGAGGTGAAAGAAGAGGTGAGGTGAAGAGAGAGGTGAGGGTGAGGTGAAGTGAGGTGAGGTGAAAGAGAGGTGAGGTGAGGTGAGGTGAAGAGAAGTGAGGTGAGGTGAGAGAGGTGAGGTGAGGTAAGGTGAGGTGAAGAGAGGTGAGGTGAGGTGAAGAGAGGTGAGGTGAGGTGAGGTGAGGTGAAGGAGAAGTGTGGTGAGGTGTAGAGAGGTGAGGTGAGGTGAGGTGAGGTGAAGAGAGGTGAGGTGAGGTGAGGTGAAGAGAGGTGAGGTGAAGAGAGGTGAGGTGAAGAGAGGTGAGGTGAGGTGAAGAGAGGTGAGGTGAGGTGAAGAGAGGTGAGGTGAGGTGAAGAGAAGGTGAGGTGAGGTGAAGAGAGGTGAAGAGAGGTGAGGTGAGGTGAGGTGAGGTGTGGAAAGGTGAGGTGAGGTGAGGTGAAGAGAGGTGAGGTGAGGTGAGGTGAAGAGAGGTGAGGTGAGGTGAGGTGTGGAAAGGTGAGGTGAGGTGAGGTGAAGTGAGGTGAGGTGAGGTGAGGTGAAGTGAGGTGAGGACAGCCCCGTCCCATCCTGCCGATGCAGAGTCAATATGAGACATGACATTATATGCGATGAGATATAAGTTTTAAACTATTTTTTGTAGACGGGGCTGACATTTTCGTTCGACATCCATGATAATACCAACAAAACAAAAAAAACGTGGCATTCAGATGCATACTTTCGTGTTCGCTCCGGCGGATATTTATTTTTGTGTGCTGTTTTTTTGTCTTTTTTGGTTTTTTGTTGTTATATCCGTTGTGACAACGCTGCTAGAAAAGGTTTTACAAATGTGCATGGAAGTTGAAGGAACATGGAGGCTTCTTTTCTTTTTCTTTTCAATTTTTTTCCTTTAATTTATCTTTTAATGTAGTTAATTCATATTCTAGTGTTTTTGTATTGATTTACCTGCATACTCTGTGCGCATTCATCCTGTATTTGTTTTGGTTGTTTTGCGTTTAGGTTTTATTTTTACTTTTTGTTCTGGTTATGGTCATTTTTGGATTTATAATTACATTACTGAATAACAAGAGGTTTTTAAACAAAGTAAAGTAGCCTTCAGTGCATGCTGTTTATCACAGTTCTTGATTAAACCATTGACGCTGGGGACGACAGCAAAGTGAGAGGCTGTATGACCAGTGGCTTTCCCACTCATGGAATTCCACTTTACAGCTTAGTCTTTAGTGATCGACTATGACTCTCTGACTAGGAGGCTTGACTCGCACAGTCCTTATGTGCTGCAGCCCTGGGGGTTAGTTGGCCTTTGGAGAACATCTCCAACGCTGACTGTCCATATGCCCTCTTGACCAAGATAATGGGGATGTACTGTAATCAAATTTCTGCCCAACTTCTGAAACAGCAGCAGAGTCCTCTGCTGTTTTGGAGGTCATCGTCGAACACGACAGACAAACATGGATAAAATATCTAAACGATGTTCTTATGGGCTGCTTTACCATCGTTGTGGGTTTTGAAGAATGTCACAAAGTCTGATTTACAACACCCTGATATTTCTTAAAGATTTTTTTTATGGAGACAAGATTCAATTGTTTGTATGATTGTTTCCAGATATTTAGATTGACATGACCACACACAGGAGAAATAGAGAGAGAGAGAGAGAGAGAGAGGAGAGTGAGAGAGAGAGAGAGAGAGAGAGAGAGAGAGAGAGAGAGAGAGAGAGATTAATTTTGTAAAAATTCTTTTATATCGAAGATAATGGAATAAGCACTTATGTGCTTTTTGACATCCAGTCCCCGTGTGTATGCAGATGTGTGAATTCTGTCATCTGTTCTCACCGGCACACAATGGCCTACTCTTTCGAAAAGCGGAACAGGATTTAACGTGTGCGCAAGATGTTCAGCGTGCATTCGCACACGGGGCCTCGGTTTATAGTCTCATCCGAAGGACTTTCGGGGAGAGTGGAGTCTGCACTGATGTTAACTCCAGAGTAAAATGTCCTCCTTCAACGGGAATCGAGCCCGGGTCGTCAGAATGCGAGCGCAATGTTCTGACCACTAGGCTATCCAGAGAGAAGAGAGAGAGAGGAGAGAGAGAGAGAGAGAGAGAGAGAGAGAGAGAGAGAGAGAGAGAGAGAGAGAGAGAGAGAGTGAGAGAGAGAGAGAGAGAGAGAGAGAGAGAGAAAGAGGGGTGGGGGAGGGGGGAGGGAGACAGACAGACATACATACAGACAGACAGACAGACACAAACAGCAAAAGACAAACAGAAAAACCAATACTGTCTTCTATAGATATATTAAGTAATAATGATGACGGGATTTTTTTTGTACAATTGCGTCAAAGAAAAAACACAAACACACCAGACTTTCTATTTCAATTTTTTTTTAATAATCAGATGTCTGTCGAAAGAGATTGTATATTTTGTCCTGTTCCAATGTTCACTTTCTTCTTTCTGGGTGTTTTTTTGTCTTCAGACGGGGTCAAGGTCAGGCTGAAGAGAAGGGTGTCTGAAAGCTGAAGCTGCCAGTGACTCATTTCTGACCTGCGCTTTTCTCACACACACCCCTCCTCCCTCTCCCCCTCCCACCTACTTCCCATTGTTCACACGCCTACCGTCAATTGTTTCACAGGTTTTCGTTTACTATAGAGCACCTGCACACTCACGCACACACACAGAGACACACACACACATGCACACACACTCAAACACACACATACATACACACAGGTGCGCGTGCGCGCATGCACACACACTTCGCGTGCATCCGCATACATACGCACGCACACACACACACACACACACACACACACACACACACACACACACACACACATACACATACTGATATAGGCAGGCAAACAGAAAAATAAATTGGCAGACACACACACACACACACACATGCAGACACATGCAAGCATGCCCCGCACACACACACACACACACACACACACACACATGCGGCGCACGCGCACTCCATACACACACACACACATATATATATATATATATATATATATATATATATATATATATATATATATATATGTATATATATATATATAGATAGATATATATATAGATATATGTATATATATACAGGGAGAGACATAAACACAAACAAACAAACAGACAGACAAATAGAAAGGCAGACACAACATGAAAATGCAAGAATCAGAGAGAGACAGAAAGCGGACAAAAGAAGCAGACAGACAGACAAACAGACAGACACACACACACACACACACACACACACACACATGCGCATGAGCTACCCCCCCCCTCCCCCCACACACACATACACACACCTATAGCGGAGAAAGAGATAGAGAAACAGAGACTGAGACAGACAGACAGACAGACAGGCAGACAGAAAAAGACAAGAGACAGAGTTAAGCAGTCAGATAGAAAGACAAGCAAAAATCCAATACTGTCTTATATAGATAGATGTAAGGTAATCATAGTAAGTTTCTACAGTTGTGTAAGGGGGGAAAACGGAGCTTCCATTTATTTTTTTTAATTTGCTTAGTAATCAGATGTCTGTCGAAAGAGATTGTGTATTTTGTCCTGTTCCAATGTTCACTTTCTTCTTTCTGGTTTTTTTTCCCTTCAGACTGGTCAAGGTTAGGCTGAAGAGAAGAGTGTCTGAAAGCTGAAGCTGCCAGTGACTCATTTCTGACCTGCACTTTTCTCACAGCCCCCCCCACCCCCCTACCCCTCCTCCCTCTCCCCCTCCCACCTCCTTGCCATTGTTTACACGCCCACTGTCACTTGTTTCACAGGTTTTCGTTTATTACAGGGCACCTGCGCCACACACACACACACACACACACACACATGCACACACACACACAAACACATACATACACACAGGCGCGCGTGCGCGCATGCACACACACTTCGCGTACATGGGCACACATACGCACAAATTGAAAACAAATTGGCAGACAGACACACACACACATGCAGACGCACGCAAGCATGCCCCCGCACACACACACACACACACACACACACACACATGCACGCACGTGCACACACATACATATATACAGGGAGAGACATATACACAAACAAACAAACAGACAGACAGACAAATAGAAAGGCAGACACAACATGAAAATGCAAGAATCAGAGAGAAACAGAAAGCGGACAAAAGAAGCAGACAGACAGACAAGCAGAGAGAGACAGACAGACAGACACACACACACACACACACACACACACACACACACACACACACACACACACACACACACACACACACACACACACACACACAACACACACACACACACACATGCGCATGAGCTACCCCCCCCTCCCCCCACACACACATACACACACCTATAGCGGAGAAAGAGATAGAGAAACAGAGACTGAGACAGACAGACAGACAGACAGGCAGACAGAAAAAGACAAGAGACAGAGTTAAGCAGTCAGATAGAAAGACAAGCAAAAACCCAATACTGTCTTATATAGATAGATGTAAGGTAATCATAGCAAGTTTCTACAGTTGTGTAAGGGGGAAAACGGAGCTTCCATTTATTTTTTTAATTTGCTTAGTAATCAGTTGTCTGTCGAAAGAGATTGTGTATTTTGTCCTGTTCCAATGTTCACTTTCTTCTTTCTGGGTTTTTTTTTTCTTCAGACGGGGTCAAGGTCAGGCTGAAGAGAAGAGTGTCTGAAAGCTGAAGCTGCCAGTGACTCATTTCTGACCTGCACTTTTCTCACACACACCCTCCCCGCCTCCTCTCTCTCCCCCTCCCACCTACTTCCCATTGTTCACACGCCTACCGTCAATTGTTTCACAGGTTTTCGTTTACTACAGAGCACCTGCACAAACACGCACACACAGACACACACACACACACACACATGCACACACACTCAAACACACACATGCATACACACACAGGCGCGCGTGCGCGCATGCAC
>CM054134.1:115681552-115686552 GCA_028751875.1 Rapana venosa
TCCAATGTATTATTTTACCGATTTTTTTCCTTTTACTGGTTTAATTTATTGGTAAAGGTTGTAATAATGTAGTATTTCAGTATAATCATTAAGAAATTTGTTCTTAGACGGCTTGATGAAAAAAAGCAAATGCATTGCTTATTCAATGTACCATATGGAAATGAAAATTTGACTTGACTTGACTTGACTTGACATGCACCCACACCCACACATATGCGTGTATGTGCGCCCACAAGAAGTATCGAGCTCTCGCACGCACGCACACACACACACACACACACACACACACACACACACACACACACACACACACACTGAGACAGACAGACAAACAGACAGAAAGAGACAGAGACAGAGAGGGTCTATGAACATTTAAAATATAATCAACTTCGTTTCTCCTTTTTCTCTGTGGTTTCGAACATTCGGGTATAGTTTTCATCTCATTGTAGGTGTACTTTATCACGATTCTCTCACAGATCGCCGTGTTCGTTCTGAGTTGGCCTTTATGGTTGGCCACAGTTTTGGTTGAGTTTTATATGAGGAACGACGGCAGAGTTGGTTTTAAATCCTGGTTTAATCTATACAGAGAGGTACGGCTTTTAATCGGAGATTTACAGTTTTACGAGGTGACAGTCTTGATAATTGTAAAGAGTCTGTGGTCGGCAGGGCTATAAACAACAGGATTGAATTGGATTGGTTCGCTGTTTCTCTCTGTTTCACCTCATAATGGTGTACCTCTTTCTGTCTGGCTGTCTGTCTGTCTATCTGTCTCTCTGTCTCTCTTTCTTTCTCTGTCTCTCTCACTGTCTCTTTGTCTCTCTCTGTGTCTGTCGCTCTGTCTCTCTCTTTGCCTCTCTCCTTGCCTTTTTCTCTGTCTGTCTGTCTCTCTGTCTTTATCTCTGTCTCTTTTTCTGTCTCTATCTCTTTCTTTCTCTCTGTCTTTCTTTCTTTCTCTGTCTCTCTCTGTTTGTCAATCTCTCTTTCTCTCTGTGCCTCTCTCTGTCTTTATCTCTGTCTCTCTGTCTTTATCTCCGTCTCTCTCTGTCTCTGTCTCTTTCTCTGTATCTCTCTCTTTCTCTCTCTGTCTCTCTCTCACGCACAATCATGCACACACACGCGCTTGCACACACACACACACACACACACACACACACACCACATACGCGCACGCACGCCGCACACGACGACACACACACACGCACACACACACATTGGGGTTAACATCAGTGTCGACTCCACTTCCCCAAAAGTCCTTCGGATGAGATTATAAACCGAGGTCCCGTGTGCTAGCGTATGCAGAGCATCTTGCGCACACGTCAAAACCTGTTCTGCTTTGCCGAAGAATAGGCCATTTTCAAGTTAAGTCAAGTCAAAAACACTTTAATCATCCCATGAAGGGCAATTACAATACTGACAGGCAGATTGATACGCATCATAATCTCGAAAGACACAAAAGAGCTACATTTCATATTGGTTAGAACATTCAAAATAACTTCAAATAAAAAAGTCACGAACACACACATACACACACACACAAGCGCAAGCGCAAGCGCGCCACACACACACACACACACACACACACACACACACCACACACACACACACACACACACACACAAACACATACACACACAAGCATGCACACACGTGCCGATGGGAACGGACGATATAATTTACAAAACTGCATAGAGTGGGGACTGAATATAAAAGAGTGCAAGAGTCCTTACTCCATTAATCTCGAAATATAATGATAACAAAAACAACAACAACAACAACAACAATTATAACTACTTAATACTACTACTACTATACTACTACTATACTAACTATACTACTACTAACTATACTACTACTATACTACTAACTACACACTACATGAATGATGGAAGATGATGATGATGTATGAGATAGATGAAGTACTACACTACTATACTACTACTACTATATACTACTACTACTTACACTATAGCTACGTAACTACACAATAAAATAATGATGAGTGAGGTGATGATGATGAGTAGTATAATGAAATTAATAATAATAATATAAGTAGAACACAAAACAGCTACAGGAATGAAACAGAAACAAGACAGACAGACCGTCAGACAAAGAGTACAGTCATGCAGGGACGGGTAGAGACAGACAGACAGACACACAAACACATACAGATACATAGACAGACAGACAGGCTTACAGAGTCATATGAGCAGACAGATAGACAGACAGACAGACAGACAGACAGACAGAAATGGACGTAGACAGGCACGGCTGAGCCTTGAGAAAGAGGAAGAAGCTTCAGGATGAAATGTGAATTGATACCTATATTCTTTACACGAGAAAAAACCAACATAATTATGAGGTCAGTTAGTATTGGAAACATACACGCAAACAAACACACAGACACACAGACACACACACACACACGCACGCACGCACACACATACACGCACACACACACACACACACACACACACACACACACACACACACACACACACACACACACGCGCGCGCAATGAAAACACACACACACACACATTCGCACACAAACATACATGCACACACACACACGCACGCACGCACACACACACACACGCACGCACGCACGCACGCACGCACACACACACACGCAGAGCATGCAACAGTATAATATTTCCAGTCACAGTAAATCGTACCTGAAACATGTTGAGAGGATGCATAAAGTACTGATGCATTATTCTAAGAATGACTGTTGGATTGTTAGTTAATTCGTATACATTTATGCATGAAATGATAGTGTGTGTGTGTGTGTGTGTGTGTGTGTGTGTGTGTGTGTGTGTTCGTGCGAGCGTGCGTGCGTATGTAGTGTGTGTTTGTGTTTGTGTAAGTGTTGGATTGAGTGTGTGTTTGTATGCGTGCACGTGTGTGTACGTCGTGTATGTGCGAGTGTGCGTGCACACACATGTGTGTATATTGAAATGGACACAGTTACCTGTGTGAGTGTGTGGGGTGGTGGTGGTGGTGTTTGTGTGCGTGTGCGTGCGTGCGTGCGTACGTGTGTGTGCATGTTTTGTGTGTGTTGTGTTGTGTATGTGAGTGTTTGGGTATGCGTGCACGTGGGTGTATGTGTGTGCCAGTGTGCATGCACACAGATGTGTGTGTATTAAAATGGACACAGTTACGTGTGTATGTGTGTGTGTGGGGGGGGGGGGGGGGGGTTGTGTGCGTGTGTATGTGTTTGTGTGTGTATGTGTGTGTTGCGTGCGTGCGTGTGTGTGTTGTGTATTTGAGTGTGTATGTGTATGTATATGTGTGCACATGTGTGTATGTGTGCGCGAGTATTGTTGTTGTTGACTTCAATTTTATGTCTGTTCACTTCTAGTGATATTAGACGAGGGGGAACAAATGGAGGGGTGGATGTCTTATTTACAACAAAAAATAGAGAAATAAAAATAATAAAAATTAGCCCCCCCCCCAAAAAAAAAACCCAACCCCACCAACCATGCTTTTACAAAAAAATCACATAAAGAAACTTGGCAATGCAACAGGAATTATAAAAACCTAAAAACATGTCATTAACGCTAATGCAACTATAACAAATGTCCTAAGGGACTGCGATAAAGGCCTTTCACAATTTCAAATGCCAGTTTTAAATTACTGAATATGCTGGTAAGGGAATTTTCAGAAAAATGGGGCATGAAAGGTTTTACACTCTGGCAGTCAAAAAGTATATGAGTATTGGTGATATTCTCACCACATTGACATTTACCATTTTTGTTGAATTTGGTTATCAATGCATTTAGTTTCATTTTATAAAATAAAGCAGTAATTCTTCTTGACGTAAAAACATTTACACAATCCTTTGAATGGTCCACGACTGTTAAATTATCGGTGTTAATTGCAGTTCTAGTTAAAGATCTATCATTTTGCTGATTAGTTTCGGTGACCTTTCTCCATGATTTTTGTTCTAGTAAGCTGTACCCCTCTTTTAAGGATAGAGGCACATGCAATTCTATTGCATCCCGTTCATGTTTTGCACCTTTTTTGGCAGCTCTATCCGCCCACTCATTTGGAAAGAATCCAGTGTGTGAAGGCACCCAACAAAAATTCACACTTATGCCCTTTAAGGTTAAGAGATGGATAACATGCTTAATTTCTAATATAATTTTTGAAGTTTTCTTATAACGTGGAGATTTTAAAGCATACAATACCGACTTAGAATCAACGCAAAGAAGGATTTGAAATATATACAATGGCAAATCAAGAATATAAGTAAGACCCATTAATATTGCTATTAGTTCTGCTGTAAATATCGAAATAGAAGTACAATCAGAATTGGATTTTCCTAAAAGAGCAAAATATATTGCCTCTATAATGCCCATAAGTACATATGTGTCTGATCTGGTACAAAACTCTGAAGTCAATCAACTCAGCGTGGACACACGAGAAGCAATCTTACCTTGCCCATCATGGGAGATGAATAAAGCACACTTTGACATAGAGGTGTCTAATGTAAACAAGAATGACAATTTGAATATAATGGTTTCTGATGTCCGATCCCTCATTCATCATAAGTATTTTGACCATTTACAAATTTATACAGACGGATCACGTCTAGATAATCAAGAAACAGGTTCTGCTTTTGTTATACCAGCGTTGAACATTAAAAAATCATACTATGTTGGTGCGCGAGTATGCGTGCACACACATGTGTGTATATCAGTAACGTGTGGGGGGGGTGGTATGTGTGTGGGGGGAAGGGGGGGCGGGTTTTGTGTATGTGCACTTTTTATCTTTATGTTTTATTCCTTTATTCCGAGGATAATGTAAAACAGCACTCATTTGCTTTTTTTAACATCTAGTCCCCGTGTGTATGCAGTTTTGTAAATTGTATCATCCATTCCCACAGGCACACAATGTAGACCCCTGCGAAAAGTGGAACGAGTTTTAACGTGTGTGTAAGACGTTCTGTGCGTGCGCACATGTGTTAGCTCAAGTGTGTGTGTGTGTGTCAAAGTCAA
>CM054134.1:115691552-115716552 GCA_028751875.1 Rapana venosa
GACCAGCGTCGGGGCTTCATCTGTGTTCCTTTTCCATAGGACTGTCTGTCATTCCCGTGTGGGACTGGCCAGCCACACCCGACGCTGTGCCAGAATGAACACCTAGATCAACTCCATAGTCTTCCGAGACTGACGGCTTTCAATCTACCGCCTCACAGTGATTCCTAGGTGTACTGAATGAGATATATACTCGGAAGAGTTGGCCAGTGTATACCTGTGGGAACGGGTGACAAAATTGACACATCTGCATGCACACGGGGACTAGAAGTAACAAATTTCACATGAGTGTTTATTTTATTATCCTCGAATTAAAATGAAAATTAACAAAAATAAAATATGCTTCACAACTCGTAGGCTGTCAAACTTGAAATAGCTAGCATCCCAACAACACAAGGAGTAGACGGACACAGACAGACAGACAGACAGACAGACAGACAAGACAGACAAGACAGACAAGAAGGAAGATGGCAGGACGGCTAAGACGTTCACCTGCCTAACAAGTAAACCGTGAGGTTCTGGGTTCGATTCTCAACCCTTCCCTTTCTTAATACTTTGACAAGAAAATCGAACTGAATGTCAAAGCCCTTTGGATGAGACTATAAACCGAGGCCTCGTGTGCGAATGCATACAACACATCTTACGCACACGTTAAAAAAACCCACCAACAACAAGCCTCGCTCTACCTTTATGAAAAGTAGGCGATTTCGCGCTGGTAGGAACGGATGGCAAGAGTTTAAAAACAGCATGCACAGAGGTGTCGTTTGTAGACACCATCCCCGAAGTCGGAATGCGGCTACCTGGTGGGTTGGAAGAAACACAACAATGGTTGCATACGCAACATCTCATTAGTGGTGAACCTCAAAGGTCTAGCCAAGAAACGAAAAAAAAGAAAAAAGAAATAAGACAAGCAGACATACAGAAAGACAGACAGACAGACAGGCAAGCAGGCAGATGGACAGACAGACATATAGACAGACAGATAGACGAACAGGCAGACAGATAGACAGAAAGACAAGCAAACAGATAGACAGACAAGCAGACAGACAGGCGGACAGACAAGCAGAAAGATAGATAGACAGACAAGCAGATAGACAGCCAGAGAGACAGACAGATAGATAGACAGACAGACAGACAAGAGTCATGGACTATAGCTGCCTGTATGGGCATACATGCCACAGACAGATAGACAGACATATATAGAATCACACGGACAGATAGACAGACATATATAGAAGCACACGGACAGATAGACAGACATATATAGAATCACACGGACAGAAAGACAGACATATACAGAAGCACACGGACAGATAGACAGACATATATAGAAGCACACGGACAGATAGACAGACATATATAGAATCACACGGACAGATAGACAGATATAGAAGCACACGGACAGAGAGACAGATATAGAAGCACACGGACAGAGAGACAGATATAGAAGCACACGGACAGATAGACAGACATAGAAGCACACGGACAGAGAGACAGATATAGAAGCACACGGATAGATAGACAGACAGACAAAGAAGCACACGGATAGATAGACAGACAGATATAGAAGCACACGGATAGATAGACAAACAGATATAGAAGCACACGGATAGATAGACAGACAGATATAGAAGCACACGGATAGATAGACAGACAGATATAGAAGCACACGGATAGATAGACAGACAGACATAGAAGCACACGGATAGATAGACTGACAGATACAGAAGCACACGGACAGATAGACAGACATTCAAGCACACGGATAGATAGACAGATATAGAAGCACACGGACAGATAGACATATATAGAAGTACACGGACAGATAGACAGACAGATATAGAAGCACACGGACAGATAAATTGACAGACATAGAAGCACACGGATAGATAGACTGACAGAGCGAAGAGAAAGATCGAAGGTCTCAGTGACAATATGACAAAAAACGAATGCCTTTATACCGTGCAACTGAGTCTCTGACAGACTGGTAGATAGACAGACAGACAGAAAGACAGGCAGGCAGGCAGGCAGGCAGGCAACCAGGCAGGCAGACAGGCAGACAGGCAGGCAGGCAGACAGACAGACAGACAGACAGACAGGCAGACAAACAGACAGACAGACAGACAGACAGACATAGGCCAACGGATGTAGGCAAAGGCGACACATAAACAGAACGTAAAGGGCATGCACGTGGTAAACGAGCATTGAAACTGAGACATGCCTGACAGGCAAGTGAAACATCCAGGGGAAAAAAGGGCATAATGATACTGATATCTACTGGATGACTGAACTGTAACATTTCTTGAGAGATTAAGCAACAATACAATGAGGGCATGATCCATTTTCTTTGTTGTTGTTGTTTTTTAAAAGAATAATCCTTTTTTGTTGCCTCTGGTTTTTGTTTTTCTTTTTTTCTTTTTGGGGAAGGGTGGGTGTTGTCAATTTTTCAGTTAGGCTTTCTCTCTGTCCATGTGTGTCAAGTCAAGTCAAGTCAAAATTTTATTTCCAGATGGTACATTGAATAGGCAATGTATTTGCTTTTTTTCATCAAGCCATCAATCTAAGAACAAATTTCTTAATGATTATATTGAAATACTACATTATTGCATACTTAACCATTAAAATAAACCAGTAAAGAGGAAAATCAATTAAGATAATACATTGACAGATACAAATTACCACATATACATATACTCGCACACATATACTGATGCTCATACAAACCTTCGCGCGTGCGCGCTCACGTCCACACACACACGTGTGTGTGTGTGTGTGTGTGTGTGTCTATTCTACTTCCTGTTTTTTCACCTTGCTTATTCTACTTTCTATCATCATCATCATCATCATCATCAGACCCGTGACCTTGGCGGTCGTGGGGGAGACATGAAAGACGATGCCGTGGTAAGCCTCCTCCATCCATCTCGGTCCTCGGCTTTGCGCAGTAGTGCCGAGTCATTCATCCTGGTCCATTCTCTGATGTTGTCCATCCATGACTTGTTCTGTCTTCCCCTCCTTCTGCCACCTTCGAGTGTTCCCTGCAGTACTGTTTTGGGCAGAGTGTTGTGGCGGGTGACGTGGCCGAACCATGTCAGCTTTTTCTTCTTGACGTTTGGTGAGAAGGGGTTCCTGTAGACCTGCCAGTCGTGTTATTTGACTCTTGACAAATTCATTGGTCTTTCGTTCTCTCCAGGATATGCCCAGTAGTTTTCTATGGCATTTTGTTTCGAATGACTGGATTCGCTTTGCTGTTTCAGCAGTCAATGTCCAGGTTTCACTTCCGTACAGCAGGATCGACTGAATTAGGGCTTTGTAGAGCTTAAGTTTGATTGGGAAACTGATCTCTTTACTTTTCCATATAGTGGTGAGTTTTGTCATGGAAGATGTTGCCATGGCTATTCTGACTTTGATTTCTGTCGTCGATCGCCCGTCCTTTGTGAGTGTAGCGCCAAGGTATTTAAAAGCGTCTACCTCCTCCAGTTGTTGGCCGTTCATGTAAATTTTAGGGGTGGCATTGCTCGTGCTGTTCACAAATACTTTACTTTTTTCCGAGCTCACCTCCATCCCATATGCTCCAGCTCTGTTCTCAAGTCTGGTCGTAAGATCTTGCAGCTCTGTGTTACTTCCGCCCATGAGGTCAATGTCATCGGCAAACCGTAAGTTGTTGAGGGGTCCTGCCGCCAATGGAGATGGTAGAGTGGAAGTCTTTGGAGGGTCTCTCTCATAATGTTTTCCAAGAACAGATTGAACAGGACTGGAGATAACAGGCATCCTTGTCGGACCCCAACTGTGGTTTTGAAGTAGTCTCCGACCTGATTGTTCAGAAGGACTGCACTGCTTGCGGTGTTGTATAGTGCTTGAATGGTTTGCACTAGTCCTTCTTCAATGCCAAACATTCTGAGGACCTGCCACGGGCCCTTCGTGCCATACTCTGTCGAAAGCCTTCTTGAAGTCGATGAAGTTGTGGAACGGGTTTCTCTCTGATGTTGAAGATGTTTTTCCATCATGATGTGGCAGTTAAAAATCTGTTCGATTGTGCTCCTGCCTGCCCTGAACCCAGCTTGTTCCTCTGCAAGGTGTTCTTCTGCCTCCTTCTTGAGTCGATTCAAAATGACTTTGAGCATGATCTTGCTGGCGTGGCTGATGAGGCTGATTGTTCTATAGTTTTGGCATTGGCGTAAATTCCCCTTCTTGGGCAGGGGTATGATGAGTGATTGTGTCCATTCTGTTGGCCACTGTTTTGTCTCCAAATCTTCTGACAGATAGCTGTAACATATGTGATGACTGTTTCGCCCACCATGCTTGAGCAGCTCTGCTGGTATATTTTCTGCTCCTGGGGACTTTCCTACTGGTAAGCTGCGGATGGCTTCTTCCACTTCTTCCCTCAGTATAGGTAATGGCGAGGGTGCTCTTGATGTTGCTGCTTTCTCTTCTATTATGCTCTTGTCAGGTTGTATTGGGTAGTTGTACAGTTCTTGACAATATTCAGACCAAACCTGTTCAATGCAGCTGAGCTTTCTGTGAAGAGGTTTCCGGAGCTGTCTTCAATGACTGATGATTTGGTTTGAAGTGGTTTTGTGAGTTTTTTCAGGGTGTCGTATGCCTTTTTACTGTTGCCCACTTTCATGTTTTTTTCGATCTCATCACATTGATCACTGATCCACTTCTCTCTGGCCTTTAACATTGACTTCTTCACGAGATTGTTGGCTTCCCGGTATTCTTTAGGGTTGGAAGACCTGGTTGGTTTCAGTGCTCTTCTTGTATCGCAGAGGTCCAAGATGTCATTGGTAGTCCATGGCTGGTGTTTATTCCTCTGACGACCGAGTACCTCCTCTGCTGTTTCTCGGACTGCCTCATTGAAGTTGTTGGTGAGGTCATTGATGTCATTGTCCAGGAGGGTTAATGCCGCAAAACGTCCGCCAAGCTTAGCGTGGAAGATCTCCTCGACATCTGGATCTTTCAGTTTGTCCACGTCAAATTTGATACGTGGGTTTGCAGGCTGTTTGTTTTTCTTCAGCTTCATTTTGAATACCAGCAGCACAAGGTCGTGGTCGCTGCCTATGTCAGCTCCAGGGTAGGTTCTTGTTCTGGCTCTGTTGATGCTGGATTTGAAGCGCCGTGGTGTTAAGAATAAAATCTATTTGGTTATGGATCTTGCCGTTTGGCGCATGCCAGGTTGTCCTCCTTGACTGCTTGTGGGGGAAAAGAGGGTATTGGCAATGGTAAGTCTGTGGGTGCAGGCAAACTCCAGCAGACGTAGTCCCTGTCGTTTTGGTCTCCCCAGTTCCAAACTGACCAACTGTTCCGCCCATTGGTTGTAAGAGTCAGGACCTACTTTGGCGTTAAAAATCCCTTGGATGATGATGATGTCCTTCTTGGTATCTTCTTAATGGTCTCTTCAAGATCTTCATAAATTCTTCTACTTCTTCATCTGTATGGTCAGAAGATGGTGCATAGATTTGTATGATGGTGATGTTCTTGGGCTTGGCCGACACCCGGATACTGATAATCCTGCTGGAAGCCGGTGTACAGCTGATAATGCACCCCACTACTTCCTTTCTGACAATAAATGCCACTCCATGTTGGTGATGTTTCTCTTGGCCACTGTACCAGATCTACTTTCTATACATCTGTTTAATCCTCTTTTGAGCTCATTAGAGTTAAGTCTGTTATTTATCTGCTTCCAACATTTACTTACCATTGTTTTAATCTTCTCCCGTGTGTGTGGTTTCTCTTCTTTTCCTTTAATGCCTTTCTACATGTATTTCATTTCCTTATTTTTTGGTTGTGAAACGATTTCTATTATTTTTCTTTATCTGAGGTTTTTTTCGTTATGTATCTTTTTGTATTTTGTCAGTCTTTTTATAGTGTTATCTTTGTTTATCAGAGCCTTTTACACGTAGAATGCTCATACATATAAGCCTTGACTTGTTGTTGCTGATGGACGTTCCCCAGTTTAACACCGTAAGGGTCGGTTACCCAGCACACGCAATGTGTCTCATCCATAACTCCACAAATATCTGTGAGACCGTAAATACACAACATTTAAGTTCGTTTGAATAGCTATTTTCAACGATCTCGCCATAAAGGCAGCCATTTTCTGACTTCAGAGAATGTTGTTGTCTGTTAGTGAAGATAAGATGTTGTTGTGCTCAGCGCTGTCTATAGATGAAGAGAATCTCAACATAAGCATGCAGATCTTGACACTTCGCACATGGCGCGTGGAAGTTGACACGTCAGTGGTTGACTTTCTTGCAATAAGACACATTTGATAATGATGCACTCCCTGAAATTGCAATGCGGCTAGCTTTGATTGCAGCTACGCTTTGATTTGTTTACTTTACAAGATTCAGCGCTATATAAATCCCATACATTATCATTTAAAAAAAAAAAAATTATTTTTTTATTATTATTATTACCTTCGTGGTGGACAAAAAGCAGTCGCATACACACAATTTCATCATTGGTGAACCTCTCAGCTCTAACCGAAGAACGAAAAAAAGAAAATAATAATAGCAATGTAGCACAAAGCTCATGTGTTAGATGCACACACTAAACCTCTGATACAGACTGTACTGCATGACTCATAAGTCTTTTCGATTAAATCCATGATACTGTCCGGTGTGTCAGCGAATGCAGAATATCTTGTGCAAAGCTTCAACGCCCTGTAAGTCTTGAACATAATACAGAAGAGTGCACAAGCTGAGGCCAATGGAAACGAACCCCAAATCAACAGGCACCGTGGCCTAGGCCAATCGCTGCGTCAGTTATTGATGTCAGCTAATTGCCAAGGCCTGCACTAAAATGTTGTTAGGTTGCAGAATGTTGTTGTGTTGAGATTGCCCTTCAGCCATGGCAAGCTCTGAACATAGCAACCTGCGCGCTCTCCTCTGAAGTCGGAGTATGGCTCCCTGTGTGGCGAGGTAGCTAAAAACGGTCATACACGCACACACTTCTCATTCAGTGTGCAAATTAAGTTTCAGGGTGAATCCTAGGTGGGATGTGTGAGTCAGGGTGCGTATTCTGGGTGACCCCTAGAGTGTTAAGCTGGGGAACGCACAACAGGACAACAACAACAACAACAACAAATGCACCGTGTTGTCTAGAGAGGCAGCGTTTGGCTGGATGTAATTTGACAACATTTTTCCCCGAAGTCAGAATGTGGATACCTAAAGGGCGGGCGGGCGGAGGTGGTGGAAGGGGTTAAAAAAACCACCTCTCACTGTTGGTAAACCACGGAGCTTTAGCCGAGAAACGAAAAAGAAAAAGAAAAAACACACAAACAAACCCCCCAAAACCCAAATGACAGCACCACACTGCTTAAACTATTTAGTGTAATGTTCAAACGACATTGCGAAGGGAGAAATCAAGACAAGCTACTATGCAGATGTACCAATTTGCTTGTTTGATATTACCTTTATATATATAGATATTTATTTATTTATCTATTCAAAAAGTATTGGACATTGTGCAGATGTACCAAGCTGCAGAGCTCAGCAAACCTCTACGTGTTCAACATGGCGGCTGCCGATCTGCTGATGTGCCTGGGTAACTTCCCTTTGCTGGTCATCAGCGCTTTCTCTGGAAAGTGGGTTTCCGGTTTTGCTGGTAAGAAACTGTGTTGGGTTGTATAGTGTTTGTACTGTGTTGAGTTTGTATTGTGTTTGTATTGTGTTGGGTTGTATTGTGTTTGTATTGTGTTGTGTTTGTAATGTGATGGGTTGTATTGTGTTTGTAATGTGTTGGTTGTATTGTGTTTGTAATGTGTTGGTTGTATTGTGTTGGATTGTATTGTTTGTATTATGTTGTATTTATAATGTGTTGTGTAGTATTGTGTTTGTATTGTGTTGGATCGTATTTTGTTTGTATTGTGTTGGTTTGTTGTGTTTGTATTGTAATGGTTTGTAATGTGTTGTGGTTGTATTGTGTTTGTATTGTGTTAGATTGTATTGTTTGTATTGTGTTGTATTTGTAATGTGTTGGGTTGTATTGTGTTTGTAATGTGTTGTGTTGTATTGTGTTTGTATTGTGTTGGATTGTATTTTGTTTGTATTGTGTTGTGTTTTAATGTGTTGTGTTTGTATTTTGGTGTGTTTGTATTGTGTTGAATTTATTGTGTTGTGTTGTGTTGAGTTGTATTGTGTTGTGGTGTGCTGTGTAGTGTGATTGGACGTTGGACTCGTATATGAGTGTACTTTCATAGAGCTAAATAGAGTCACTGCTGAGGTCTCTTTTAAAAGAATATCTCCCCCCACCCACCCCCCACCCCTGGATTGCCTAGTTTCATTCCAAGGCCAGTCCTTCGGAAAAAACTTTCAACAGGTGATCCGAATACAAACGCAGGTGTAACATCTTACGCAACATGATCAGACTGTCCCCATCTTTCGTGGAAAAGTAGGCTAGCTAGTGGAAGTCGAGCGTTTCTTACAATTTTGCGATAGTATTCGTCGGTGGTATGTGTGACAGGCAAATACGCCCATGCCATCTGCAACCAGGGAAGCAGTCAAGTCTGCCGTGTCCAGCTTACAAAGTAGCTTTAGTGGGGTGTCCAAATACTCGTAGAGGAGTTATACTGGGCAGGTTGTGTCCGCTAGTATTGCAGCCTACTGAATTGTGTTATACACCCATAATGTATTGTGTTGTATTGATGGTGATGGCGATAGTGGTGATAGCGGCCATCATCATCATCATCATCATCATCATCATCATCATCATCATTCATCATCATCATCATCATCATCACCATTATCACCATAATTTATTCCTCCTCATCACGATTATCATCACCACCACCACCACCACCACCACCACCACCACCACCACCACCACCACCACCACCACCACCATCATCATCATCATCATCATCATCATCATCACCGTCGTCGTCGTCATCATCATTACCACCACCACCACCACCACCATCAGCAGCAGCAGCAGCAGCAGCAGCAGCAGCAGCAGCAGCAGCAGCAGCAGCAGCAGCAGCACCATTATCGTCGTCATCATCATAATCATCATCATCACCACCACCACCACCACCACCACCATCCATCATCATCCTCATCATCCTCACCACCACCACCACCACCACCACCATCATCATCATCACCACCACCACCACCACCACCACCACCACCACCACCATCATCATCATCATCCACCACCACCACCAACACCACCACCACCACCACCACCATCATCATCCTCATCATCATCCTCACCACACCACCAACCACCACCACCCATCATCATCCTCATCATCCTCACCACCATCACCACCACCACCACACCACACCACCACCACCACCACCACCACCACCAACACCATCATCATCACCATCACCACCACCACGACCACCACCACCACCTTCACCACCACACCACCACCACACATCCTCATCATCCTCTCACCCACCACCACCACCACCACCACCACCACCTCCACCACCACCACCACCACAGCCACCACCACCTCCACCACCACCACCACCACCACAGCCACCACCACCACCACCACAGCCACCACCACCTCCACCACCACCACCACCACCAACACCACCCCCACCACCACCACCACCACCACCACCACCACAGCCACCACCACCTCCACCACCACCACCACCACCACCACCACCACAGCCACCACCACCTCCACCACCACCACCACACCACCACCACCACCACACAGCCACCACCACCTCCACCACCACACCACCACCACCTCCACACCACCACCACCACCACCACCACCACCACCACAGCCACCACCACAGCCACCTCCACCATCACCACCACCACAGCCACCACCACCCCACCACCACCACCACCACCACCACAGCCACCACCCCCCCCACACCACCACCCCCACCACCAACCACCACCCCCACCACCACCACCACCCCCACACCAACACCAAACCCCCCACCACCACCACCACCACCACCACCCCCACCCACCACCACCACCAACCACCACAGCCACCACCACCCCCCACCACCACCACCACCACCACAGCCACCACCACCACACCCCCACCACCACCACCCACCACCTACCACCCACCACCACCACCACACCACCACCACCCCCACCACCACCACAGCCACCACCACCCCCACCCCACCACCACCACCACCACCCACCACCACCACCACCACACCACACCACCACCACCCACCACCACCACCACCACCCCACCAAACCACCACACCACAGCCACCCCACCCCCACCACCACCCCCACCACCACCACAGCCACCACCAAACCCCCACCACCACCACCACCAAGCCACCACCAAAACCCCACCACCACCACCACCCACCACCACCACCACAGCACCACCTCCACCACCACCACCACCACCACCACCACCACCACAGCAACCACCCACCACCACCACCACCAACCACCACCCCCACCACAGCAACCACCACCCCCCACCAACCCCACCCCCCCCCACAGCAACCACCCCCACCCCCCACCCCCAACCACCAAAAACACCCCCACCAAATACACTTCACCTCCCGATCACCGCGCCCCTTTTTGCCCCCCAGGCTGAAAAAAAGTACGGCTTTTTGGGGGGAGTGGCCCGGGTTCCCGTCCCTCCAGCCGACGGATGGCCTGTGACCGCTCAACGTCATCCCCGCCCAAACCCCTGCCCCCCCCTGGCAGCAAGCCTAGGGTGCCGTGGGCCCCGGGATCTACCCTTCTTTTGGGCGTCCCCCCCTTTTGTGGGCTGGGGCACTTTGCTCTGGACGGGGGTCAAATCCCTGTTTTTTTCGATACCTCCGCGCGCGCTAGCGACGTGTCTTACCATGGCGATCTTTGTCTTTGTTTTGCCTTTTAGGTATTCGCTGCATGGTAGGAGGGGTTCTTGTGTTGTGTGGTTTTGTGTGTGTGTGGTTAGGTGTGTGTGTGTGTTGGTTTGGTGTGTGTTGTGTTTTTGGGGTGTGTGTGTGTTGTGTGTGTGTGGTGTTGTGTGGTGTTGTGTGTGTGTTGGTGCCCGACGTGTCTTTCTCATGGCCTTTGTCTTTGTTTTGCCTTCAGGTACTTTTGCGCTGGTGGAGTGGCTTCTGTGTAGTGGTGTGTAAGGTGTGTATGTGTGTGTTGTGTTTTGTGTGTGTGTGTTGTGTGTGTGTTAGGGGTGTGGTGTGTGTGTGTAGTGTGTGTGGTGTGCCAGGACGTGTTTAATCATGGGACTTCGCTTTGTTTTGCCATTAGGACTTTGCTGCAGTGTGTAGGAGCTGGCTTGGTTGTTTTGTGTGTGTTTGTGTAGTGTGTGTGTTTGTGTGTGTGGGTTGTGTGTGTGTGTGTGTGTTTTTTGTTTGGTTGTGTGTGTGTGTGGTGTGGTTGTGTGTGCCCGCGGTGTTTACATCATGGCGATCTTCGTCTTCTTTTTGCCATTAGGTATTCTGCTGCAGTGTGTAGGATGGCTTTGTGTAGTGTGTGTGCGAGTGTTTTGTTTTTTGTGGTTTTACGTGTGTGTGTGTGTTGTGTGTGTGTGGTGGTGTGTTTGTGTGTTGTTTGTGTGTGTGTGTGTGTTTTGTGTGTGTGGTTTTGTGTTAGGGGTGTGTTGGTGTGGTGTGTGTGTGTGTGTGGTGTGTGTTGTGTGTGTGTGGTGTGGTGTGTGTGGTGTGTGTGTGGTTTGTTGGGGGTTTTGCCGCGCGTGTCTTCTCATGGGGATTTCGTCTTCGTTTTGCCCTTAGGTACTTTGTGCGTGTGTGGAGCTGGGTTCTGTGTGTGTTGTCGAGTGTTTGTGTTGTGGTACGTGGTGGGGGTGGTTGTTGTTTGTGGTGTGTTGTGTGTGTGTGTGTGGTGTGTGTGTGTTGTTTGTGTGTGTTGTGTGTGTGTGTGTGTGTGTGTGTGTGGGTGTTGTGTGGTGTGTGTGTTGCACGACGTGTCTTTAATCTGGCGAACTTGTTTCTGTTTTGCCATTCAGGTACTTTTTTGCAGTGTGTTAGGAGGGTTTGTTAGTGTGGGGTGTGGTGTACGTTGTGTGTGTGTTTTTACGTGTGTGTGTGGTGTGGTGTGTGGTGTTTGTGTGGGGTTTTTGTGCGTGTTTGTGTGTTTGTGTGTGTGTTTGTGTGTGTGTGTTTGGGGTTTTGTTTTTGTGTGTTGTGTGGGTGGGTGCGTGTTTTTTTTGGTGTGGGGGGGGGGGGAAATATGTGTGTGGTTTGTGTGTGTGTGTGTGGTTTGTGGTGGGTGTTTTTTTGTTGTGTGTTTGTTTGGGGTTTTTTGGTGTGTGCGTGTGTGTGTTATGTGCGGGTGTGTGTAAGTGTGGTGGTGTTGTGGTGTGTTTTGTGTGTGGTGTGTAAGTGTGTGTTGTGATGTTGTATGGTGTAAGTGTGTAAGGTGTGTTGGTGGGGGTGTGGTTGTTTTTTGTGTGGTTTTGTTGTTTTGTGTGGTGTTTGTGTGTGTGCGGTGGTGGGTGTGTGTGTTGGGTGGGGTGTGTGCGTGTGGTGTGTGTTGTGTGTGCGTGTGTGTGTGTGTGTTTGATGTTTGGTGCGTGTGTTGTGTGTGTGTTGGGTTGTGTTGTGTGTGTGTGTGTGTGTTTTGTGTGTGTGTTGTTGTGTGGGGTTTTGTTGGCCTGCGTGCCATTTGAATTTGTGAATTTTGTTTTATTGTTATTTACTTTTTTTTTAAAAAAAATTTTTTTATTTTTTTTCTTTTTTTCGAATAAAGGGAAAGGGCTTTTGTGCTTTTTTTAATCCAGTCCCCGTGTGTACGCGGTTTTGTAAATTCTGTCATCTGTTCCCGCCGGCACACAATGGTCTACTCTTACGAAAAGCGGAACAGAATTTAACGTGTGTGCAAGGTGTTCTGCGTGCGTTCGCACACGGGACCTCGTTTTATAGTCTCATCCGAAGGACTTTTTGGGGAGAGTGGAATCTGCACTGATGTTAACTCCAGGGGAAAATATCCCCTTGAACGGAAATTGAACCCGGGTCGTCACATTGCGAGCGCATTGTTCTAACCACTAGGCTATTCCGTCCCGTGTGTGTGTGTGTGTGTGTGTGTGTGGTGTGTGTGTGTGTGTGTGTGTGTGTGTGTGTGTGTTGTGTGTGTGTGTTTGTGTGTGTGTGTGCACATTTGAATTTGTGAACACTTGATTGTTATCGGTTGTATGAGTAAGGATAGGTTGAACGCAAGCGCTTTGATTCTTTTGGGTTTTTATTTTCAATGTACAGCACTATATAAATTCAATTTATCAATATTATTTATTGTTATCTTCATGGTTTCGTTTGTATTTGTTAAGGTTTGTTTGTTTTTCGTCTTTTGATAGTTCTTGGGGTTTTTTTTGTTTGTTTTAGTAATGCTTAACATTTTGGGGTTGGGGGTGTTCTTTCTTTTCTTTTGTTAAGTTTCGCGGGCTTTCTTTGTTACTTTGTTTATTTTGAAGGAAAATTATACAGTTGATGTTGGTGCATAGCGTTTCTAAAGCAGTGTGTCTATTTGATCTTCAGTCCCTTTTACTTGTTTTTGACTGTTCTTGACGTTGTTCTTGTTTGTTTATTGCTTTAATGTTCGTTCTGTTCTGTCTGTTTTTTGCTTTATTATGCTTTGCTTTCTCTGTTCTTCAGACTATCGTCTCAAAACAATACATTTTGCAGCAGAGAAAATAAATTCAAAACCACTTTTTAAAAAAAAATCCACATCAAAGTTTCGCTCAGATTTGTTTTAGTTGATAGATGAGGAGCGTGGGCAGAAATAGGGAGAGAGAGAGATGGGGGGGAGGATGGAGAGAGATAGAGAGAGAGAGACAGACAGAGAGAGAGAGACAGAGAGGGGGAAAGGAGGGGAGGGGGAGAGGAAGAGAGAGAGGTGGGGAGAAGGGATAGATAGAGAGAGAGGGGGGAGGAGGGAGAGATGGAGAGAGAGAGGGGGGAGGAGGGAGAGAGAGAGGGGGAGGAGGGAGAGAGGGAGAGAGAGGAGAGAGAGGGGAGAAAAAGAGAGAGAGGGGGAGGAGGGAGAGAGGGAGAGAGAGGGAGAGAGAGAGAGAGAAAGAGAGAGAGGGGAGGAGGGAGAGAGGGAGAGAGAGAGAGATATGCAAACGACCTGTGTATGCATTAGAAATGCTAAACACACACACGCACACCTCATACTGGAAAACAAAATTAATGAGAGAGATAACGATAGCGATAACAAAATTTTATTTTCTGAGGGTAATAGAATACGTACAAAACTTTTTTTTTACATCCAGCCCTCGAAAAGAAAGAAAGAAAGTAAACAGACAAAATGTAAGCAAAGTGCATCATATAATCACAATGAACATCACCACTGTCATCATCGCCGTCATCACAATCATCATCACCACTGTCATCATAAACAAAATAAATATGATAATATATAAACTTTATGGAGCTTGAAGATCTAGGAATAATGATATGACAAAAGTAGTTTGTTAGCATTCACACACATACACCTGATAAATCTCTGATGTTCCTTCGAGTCAAGTCAAGTCAAGTCAAAATTTTATTTCCAGATGGTACATTGAATAAGCAATGCATTTGCTTTTTTTCATCAAGCCATCTATATAAGAACACATTTCTTAATGATTATACTGAAATACTACATTATTGCATCATTTACCATTTAATTAAACTAGTAAAAAAAGGAAAATCGATAAGGTAATACATTGAAAATACAAATTACCACATATACATATACACGCACACACATACTCATACACACCTGCGCGCTTGCGCGCTCACGTCCACACACACATTTAAATAAAGAATGTTTTAAAAATTAAAAAAAAGAAAATCATTAAACGTCAGGACAAACAAATTACTCCACCTACTGTTTCATCCATTCTTACACGTTTATACTTTAGATAATAAAAAGGTACAGTCAAAGGTACGAGTCATAAATGCAGATAAAACGAAACCATGCTTGTAGGGACCAAACACAAACTCTCTTCCATTACAACAGCTTCAATACAACTTGGCAATGCATCAGTCCCTTTATCCACTGCTATGAAGTATCTAGGGGTCATTATTGACAACACACTCTCTATGCATAAATTCATCACCCTGCTACAATCAATTATGGCGTATTAGTGCAATTCGAAAGTACCTGTCCACTGATGCAACATCCAAACTTGTTGCGTCTCTCATTCTTTCACGTCTGGACTATTGCAATTCTCTGTTGGCTGGTCTGCCAGCATCATCAATCCAATCCCTTCAACGTATACAAAACTCTGCAGCTCGTCTAATCCTCAGAAAGAAAAAATCTGAGCATATTACCCCTCTCTTGCAATCTCTCCACTGGCTGCCTGTGCCACAGAGAGTAAACTATAAGATCAGTACCCTGTTACAAATGTCTCCACAAAACAGCACCCGCCTACCTCTGTGAATGTCTTTACTTGTACACTCCTTCTCGTTCTCTCCGCTCTGCTGCAGATACCTTGCCCTTACGAATACCTAGATTCAACCAATCCACCATCGGCCGTCGCTCTTTCTCAATTTCTGATCCATTGATGTGGAATGATCTCCCTCTCTCTCTCCGCCAAAAGCCTTCTTATCATACTTTTAAATCCAGCCTCAAGACATATTTATTTCAAACCTAAGATTTTCCTCTCCTGCCTCATCTCATAGTTTTTCCCTGCCTTCAACAGCCAAGATTCTATTGCCCTGCCAGGCTGTGTGACCTCTGTGTGTGTGTGTGTGTGTGTGTGGGTGCGTGCGTGTGTGAACATTAGGACTTGATGGAACTATTACTTGTCACTGGTTGTATGACTGTGTAAGAATGAGTTGAGTGCAAGCGCTTTGATTTGTCTCTGCAAGATATCACTCACTCACTCACTCATCCCTTGGTCGGGACGACCGTTGGGGTATCCGCACGGACGCTGCAAGTGGACCGCCAAGTGGTTCTGTCCTGGGCTGCTTTTAGGAGGTTTGGTACAGTGAGGCCGGTCCACTCCTTGATGTTGGATATCCAGCTTTTGCGTGGTCGTCCCTGCCTCCTTGCTCCTTCCACCATTCCCTGCAGGACTGTCTTTGACAGGCTGTTATGCCTTGTTTGTGGCCAAAACCATTTCATTCTCCTCCGTTTGACTGTAATCTAGCAATGGTTCTTGTTTGCCAGCCAGTGCCTCGATCTGCTGCCAGACGTAGTCATTGGTTTTATCGGTCTCTGTAGTGATGTTCAGGATCCCCGGAGGCACTTCATCTCAAAAGCTTGAATTCGACTTCTAGATCGGCAGTAAGTGTCCATGCTTCACAGCTGTACAAGGCAATGGATGTGACGAGTGCCTTGTAGATCTGACCTTAGTGTGGGTTCTGATGTTATGGTTTCTCCACACTTTCGCCACTTAGTCATGGAGAGAGCCACAGCAAGTCTGATCTTCACCTCTTGTGTGCTCGTACCTTCTTTGGTGATGACTGCTCCAAGGTACTTGAAAGTTTCTACCTCCTCTAGTGTCTCGCCACTCATCTTGATGCTGGTGGAGTGTTGGTGTAGTACTGTTCACTAGGATCTTGCTCTTTCCGTGCTGATCTCCATACCGTGTGGCATTGGCTGATGTTTCCAGTCTGGTGGTGAATCCTGGAGTTCTTCTCACTGCGCCCATGAGATCGATATCGTCTGCGAATCGAAGATTGCAGACTGGCCTTCCTCCTATTGTGATTGTGGTCTTGAAGTCAAGGAGGGCCTCCTGCATGATGTTCTCCAGGATTACGTTGAAAAGAACGGGGGATAGCGGCAGCCTTGTCGAACTCCAACTGAAGTCCGAAGAACTCCCCGATTTCTTCACCCATGAGTGACTGCACTGTGGGAGCCGTCATACAGCGCCTGGATGACTTGAATCAGGTCCTCGTCGAAGTTATAGTCTCTCATGACTTGCCACAGAGCTTCTTGCCACACTCGGTCGAAGGCCTTCTTGAAGTCAATGAAGTTGTTGTAGAGCTGTAGTTGATGTTGGAGATGCTTCTCTATGAGCATTCTGATGTTGAAGATCTGCTCGACAGTGCTTCGACCTGTCTGAATCCTGCCTGTTCTTCTGATAGGATTCTTCTGCTTGTGGTTTTCAGTCCTGTTCAAGGCAATGCGTAGCATAACTTTGCTTGGATGGCTTATCAGACTGATTGTTCTGTAATTTTGGCACTTCTTCAGGTCTCCCTTCTTTGGAAGTGAACTAGATGGATTGGGTCCACTGTTCAGGCCACTCTTTGCTGGTCCAGATGCGTTGGCAGATGATGTGTTAATGCCCTTGATCATCTCTGTGGCCTCCGTTCTTGATGACTCAGCCGGGATGTTGTCAATCCCTGGTGACTTGCCTCCTTTCAAGGATCTTACTGCTTCTTCTACCTCTTCCTCCAGCACCTGTGTGCTTCGGGATCTGATGGTCTGGGATCTTGCTCGTGAAGTTTGTTCGGATCAGCCTTCAGCTTGTAGTTGTACAGGTCGCTGCAATATTCTGTCCATCTCTTCATGATAGTGGCGCTCTGTAAGGACTGACCCCTCTTTGTCTTCAATAACGGAGGTCTTTGCTGCTGGACTTGGTTAGTACCTTGATGGTCTGGTACGCCTCCTTCTGTCTCCTTTCGCCATTGCCTTCTCAACCTTGGAGCATTGTTCTGACATCCAGTTCCCCATGGCCTCGGTCATCTTCTTCTTGATTGACCTGTTGACTGTTCTATTACTCTTCGGCCCGTTTCTGGGTTTTGTTTCTTCTCTGGCTTTTAGCTCCCTACGTTGATCGCACAGGTCCAGGATATCGTTGGTAACCCACGGTTGGTTCTTTTTCCTTTCTTTCCCAAGGATCTCCAGCGCTGTCCCTGAATGGTCTTGCTGAAGGTCTCAGTGAGGTTGTTGATGTCACTTGGAGGAAATTCAATGCTGCAAATCTGCCCCCTATCTCAGCTTTAAAGATTTCAGCGACTTCGGGTCCTTCAGCTTTTCCATGTTGAACCGCAAAACGGGGATTTCTCTTCTGGTTCTTGGTCTTCAGCTTGATCTGTAGGTCATGAGTACCATGTCGTGTCACTGCCAATATCAGCGCCAGGAAGTTCTTGTCTGGCTTTGTTGATGCTCGACTTAAAATCGTTTGGGGCCAAGATGTAGTCAATCTGGTTATGTATCTTTCCATTTGGTGAGTGCCACGTCGTTCTTCTTGATGTCTTGTGGGGGTATAGGGTGTTGGCGACAGTAGGATTGTGGCTGCTTGCGAATTCCAAAAGTCTGAGACCTCTGTCGTTGGTTTCGTCCACGCCAAAACGGCCTATTGTCCCTGGCCATTGGTCATAAGCGTCAGGTCCGATCTTGGCATTCCAGTCGCCCTGGATCACGAGAAATTCCTTCTTTGGAGTTGATTTGATGGCGCTCTCCAAAGATATAGCAAAGCTCTGCAAGATATAGGGCTATATAAATTCAATTTAATATTATTATTATTATTATTATTATTATATTGTTGAACAACATCTTCCAGAAAAAAAGTGTCAGAGAGAATGCAAACATGAGAAGAGGTGGAGGGAGAGGGAGGGAAAGAGAGAGAGAGAGAAGAACGAGGGGGGGGGGGGGGGGGAGAAAGGGCAAACGACCTTGTACGCATTAGAGATGTTAAAAACCACACACACAAAAACACATACCACACACACCACGCAACACACACACACACACACACACATCACACACACACACACACGTGCACGCACACACACACACACGCACACACACATACACACCCACACACTCACTCACACGCACGTATACACATACACGCACTATACACCTCATACTGGAAAACAAAACCGAATGCAAAGGCTGTCCATCTTTCCCGGACACAGTGGGCCCATACAATTCACACATTATGCAAAATCTCCCACCTGGCTCCTAATGAAGTTGTGTCTGTTAGCATTCCTGGGTAGGAACTATCCCCATACGCAGTTTCCAGTGTAGTCTGTCATGAAGCCATGCCAAGAGATGTCAGAGGGTTAGACAGTGTTTCTCGTTGGCCAAGGATTTTGAGTTTGCAAGTTTGTTTGTTTGTTTGTTTGTTTGTTTTGTTTTTAATTTTTCATCCAGAATTTAACCGTAAGAGCATATGCATAAAAAAGCAAAATGTGAATGAACGCGCTCGTATGCGCAATGTTAGCATGCGCGCATATGTGTGCGCATGTGCCTATACACACAGCCACACACATACAAACACGCACACAAAGACACACACACACACACACACACACGCACGCACGCACGCACACACGCGCGGGGGGGGGGGGGGGGAGGCGGCTGGATAGCCTAGTGGTCAGAGCATTGCGCTCGTAATCTGACAACCCGGGTTTGATTCCCGTTAAAGGGGATATTTTCCTCAGTGCAGACTCCACTCTCCCCAAAAGTCCTTCGGATGAGACTATAAACCGAGGCCCCGTGTGCAGACGCACGCAGAACATCTTGCGCACACGTTAAAACCCTGTTCCGATTTTCGTAAGAGTAGGCCATTGTGTGCCGGTGGGAACAGATGGCAGTTTACAAAACCGCATACACACGGGGACCGGATGTAAAAAAAGTACATAAGTGCTTATTCCATTATCCTCGATATAAAAGAATAAATATTTTAAAAAAATAATAGAACACGCACGCGCACGCGTTAGCTAGGCTAAAGCGTAACCAAACCAAAGTGACAAAATATGAATATAATTATACCTCAGGAATCAAAACCAAGAATGATGTTTTTTTTCTTTAAGTCACTCTGATTCAGTCGCAGCCTTCAAAAAGCGTTCAGACAAAGAAACAGACGGACAGACACGCAGGCTTGCGGACAGACAGGCAGGCAGGCAGACAGATAAACAGACAGGCTAGACAGACAGGCCAGCAAATCAAGTGTTGTCGCCAAATGGCTTTTCTCAAAAGCAGACGCGCAGAAACACAAACATGGCCGCAGAGTGCTAACTCCCCAAGGTCAACGGCAAATGCCTAGTTTCTCTCCTCCTGCATTAGAGAGCTGTACCGGTCTGATTCTCTCCCTTCCCTTTCCCCCCACACCCACCCTCCCTTCATCGCATCTCCACTCCCATTCTGTTCTTGAGCAAGAAAGGCATCAGGTGCCGAACCAATTTAGCAAGAGACAAGGAAGTGGAGCCCCAAAGAAAAAACAAACAAAACAAGAGGAAAGACAAGAAGAAGAAAAAATGGAAAAAGAAAGGGAAGAGAAAATGGAAAATGAGACAGCACTTGTTGTTGTCTAAGTGCACTTGTCCGGTACTTGCAGAAGAACAGGGATCGCCAGGTTCAACTTGTCCATAGCCAGGTCATTGCTTGAAATAGTCATTGCAGTGCCTCAGCGACTTCTTAAGGAGCGAAGGGAGAAGTCAAGTCAAATGAACGTCAAGTCAAGTCATGTCATGTCAGGCCAAGTCAGGTCGGGTAAGGTCAGATCAGGTCAGGTCAGGTCAGGTCAAGTCAGGTCATGTCAGGTCAGGTCAGGTCATATCAGGTCAAGTCAGGTCAGGTCAAGTCAGGTCAGGTCAGGTCAAGTCAGGTCAGTCAGGTCAGGTCAGGTCAGGTCAAGTCAAACCACACTTGCTGGAAAATAACTTTAGAATTCTCTCTCTCTCTCTCTCTCTCTCTCTCTCTCTCTCTCTCTCTCTCTCTCTCTCTCTCTCTCTCTCTCTCTCTCTCTCCGTGTGTATATATATATATGAAAGGCATCATATATCTATGTCTTTTTATCTCTCTCTCTCTCCTCTCTCTCTCTCTCTCTCTCTCTCTCTCTCCTCTCTCTCTCTCTCTATATATATATATATTATATATATATATATATATATATATATATATTATATATTATATATATATATATATATCGAGAGAGAGAGAGCGAGAGAGAGATCCTTTTGTATTGAAGGGGGAAAGGGGAGTATTTAGGCATATCTGTGAAAGATCATTTTGTAATATGTAAGATTTTTCTCGCTTCCCATTCATAGGAATGTGAATATCCAAAATAGTACAGAAGGGCGGGCTCTTTTCTGTTTTTGTGGCATTGCAAATAGTGGGTAGAATGCGGGATGCCAGGTCTTCTCCTGTGCTTGTCACTCTGCAGGAGGTCTGCCCGCTGGCCTCAGCCGACACGTTCCCACTTCAGGGCAGCTCATCAGAGAGTTTATTTTAAAAAGATATGGATGTACATATAAAAAAGCAGGAGAATGGGTTGAGTAGGCAGAAAATAAGCATGAAAAGGAAGTGATAGAGAGGTGAGGAGAAAGACACAGCTTAGGGAGTGATAGAAAAGGGGAAATGTCTGGCACAGAGTTTCCAAAAGGTGGGGATGCTATTGATACTGAACGGGCGCCCACGGCATTCCCACGGGAGGGGGAGGGGAGGGGGTCTCTGTTCTGTCACTTTCTTATCTTCCCTGCTAGTGCTTCAGTTTGCTAGACAAAAAGAACAGATAAAATAGATTACAAATGTAACTTCTTAACACCGGTTGCGATCGATAGAATGCAGGTTTCAATCAGTAACATATAGGTTGCGATCGATAAAGATAATTGTAGGTTACGATCGATATGATGTAAGCTGCGATCGATATAACACAGCTTCAGACAGGATTCTGTCTCCAGACATATCGCACCAAAATGATAATGATACGAAGACTCCTACACATAGTACTAAAAGGTAATAGGTAAAGGTGTCTCATAACCTATGTGGTTGTAGGGGAGTTAGGCATCAGAGACCTCAGCTTCTCTAGGGGCCAGCATATTGAGGGTGGCGCCCATCTCCTCTCCCTCGCTGCTTTACCTTCCATGACCCTAAAGAGGGCAGGTACCCATTTACAGCTGGATGAACTGAGGGACTGTACTGAAGCCAAGGCACACAAACGGTCACTCATCCACTGGGTATCCACGCTTGATGCTGTTTAACATTGGCTTGGGGAAAGCGAGTGCTCTGACCACTGAGCTATCCCGTCCCCAATTGCACTGGCACTAGCTAAATGAAATAAAGCTCTTGGAGTAGAGTAACACCCATCACAAGAAAAAAATATATAACAAACCAGCATCTGTTCTTGCAAATATGTCAGCTTTTTCAGTCAGCTCTTCATTACAGCTGTCTTTATCTTCCTGGGAAGATATGATTATTAGAATAATTCTTTCTTACATCTTCGACAGTTCTCCTCTTTTCTTTTCTTTGTTCATGCTTCTTTTGAAAAATTAATGTTGTCCTGGATTGTAGACTTGAGAACTTGAGTATCATAACTGCCCTTCATGGGATGATTAAAGTGTTTTTGACTTGACTTGACTTGACTTGACTCTCGTTGGCCACGGTCGCGTAGTGGCTAGTATTTATGGTTTACTACCTTGAAGGTCTTGAGTTCAAATTCCATCTAAAGTTAAGAGTTGAGTTTTCTTTTTGATGGTTTTGGGGGATTTTTTGTTGGGGGAAAGGGAGGGACTTTAGCCAGATTTCTATCTAAGATTAGTTTACAGCGAAATTAATCAATGCCAGATTTGCTTCACACGATCAAATACAATCCCAACTGCATAGGTCATATGTTAATTGTACCTGAAGCTTTCCACCCCCACCCCACACCCCTGTGTAGCCAGAGTGTAACTGAACTGTTCGATTGCGTTTTACGTCTCTTTACTAAATGTTGTATTATTTATTTAATTTTTTTTTTATTTTATTATTTTTTTATATCGAGGATAATGGGATGAACAGTTGTGTGCTTTTTTAAATCCAGTCCCCGTGTGTATGCGATTTTGTAAATTTTGTTATCTGTTCCCACCGGCACACAATGGCCTACTCTTAAGAAAAGCGGGACAGGATTTAACGTGTGCGCAAGATGTTCTGCGTGCGTTCGCACACGGGGCCTCGGTTTATAGTCTCATCCGAAGAACTTTTAGACACAAAACGGCTAGGGGTGAGCGGATGAGGGGATCTGGGAGTTGGTTAGGGGAGTAATTTACTAAATCTACAATAAACAAGTAAGAAAATGCTAATCTAAAGTAACTCTTTAAGTACAGAGCAGTGAAACCACAATTTCTAACTGAATCTAACCAATAAAAACAATAAAACGATATTTTAAACTATAACCAACACGAGAAAATAAGTATAGTCCACTAACTGCACTGTGTCTGCGGACAGGTGGTGGTGCTTGTCCTCTGCTATATCAGGATCACCCTCGCCATCTGTCAATACCAGCGACATCTCCAGCACAGCAATGGCTCCCTCATCACCCTCAACCACGACAACTCCCACCACCACCACCACCACATCCAACACCACCTCCACCACCAACACCAACCTCAACAACAACAACAACAACACAACAACCACCACCCACAAAACAACCACCACAAACAACAACACCACCACCACCCACAACATCAACAACAACAACAACAACATCAACACCAGCAGCATCCCAAAAAAGAAGAAGAAGAAGACAAAGACGAAGACGAAGAAGACGTAGATCTGGCTGAGAACGCTCAAGCCCACGTCCTGAAGACTTCAGAATGGAAGAAGAGCAGGAGACGCAAGCTGGAGGTGCGGGTGACTCGCCAGGTGGTGCTCATCACGCTCTCCTTCTGCCTCTCCTGGACGCCTTTCGCCGTGGTGTCCTTCATCGGGGTCTTCGGGGAGGCCTCCCTGGTGACTCCTCTCGTCTCCGTTCTCCCAGGGCTGGTGGCTAAGATCGCCACCGTCATCAACCCGGTGCTCTTCGCCCTGGGCCATCCTCAGTACAGGTCCCTCTTCCTCGGCTATCTTCGGCGCGTGTGCGTCCGCGGACGATCTGGGAACCCCATGACCCCGAGGAGGAGGAGGAGGAGCAGGAGGAGGCATGGGCTTGGGCGGAGCGGTGCTGCTTCCCCTGGGGTGATGCTGTCCAGTGTGTATTTCGCCACTGCCTCCAAGGCCAGTGATGCCAGTGACGGGAGCAGGGAGCAGGGAGATGTAGGGGCGGGTGTGGGTGCGGGTGTGGGTGTGGGTGTGGGTGTGGGCGTGGGTGTGGGCGTGGGTGTGGGTGTGGGTGTGGGTGTGCGGATGGGGAATGATTCCTTAGGTACTGTGTCTCGTGTGTGAGATTATAATTATGGCTTTGGTTTGTTTGTTTGTTGTTTTTGGTTTTGTTAGGTTGGATGTTTGTGATGGTTTGGTGGTGGTGGTGGTGGTGTGAAAGTGTGGTGTGGGGGGGGTGGGGGGGGGTGGGGGGGTGGTGGTGGGGGTGGTGGGTGTGGTGTGGTGGGGGGGTGAGGTGGTGGTGGGGGTGGGGGGGGGGGTGGGTGTGGTGTGGTGGGTGGGGGGGGGGGGGGGGGTAAGTGGTGTGGTGTGGTGGGGTGGGGTGGGGGGAGAGGGGGGTGTGTGGGGGAGGGGGGGAGGAGGGGGGGGAGTCAGTGTGTGTATGTGTTTGTGTGTGTATGTGTGTATGTCTTTGTGTGTGTGTGTTTGTGCGTGTTTTTTTTATGTGTGTATGTGTGTTGTGTTGTGCGTGCGTTCGGGTGTGTGTGTGTGTGTGTGTGTGTGGTGTGTGTGTGTTATGTTAGTGTGTGTGTGTGTGTGTTGTGTGTTCAAGTCAAGTCAAGTCACATTTTTATTTCCAGATGGTACATTGAATAAGCAATGCATTTCCTTTTTATTTCATCAAGCCATCTACCTAAGAACAAAGTTCTTAACGATAATACTGAAATACTACATTATTGCAACCTTTACCAATAAATTGTACCAGTAAAAAGAGGTGTGTGTATGTATTAGCGTGTGTGTTGTCTGTTTATGTGTGTGCAAGTTTGTTTGTTTGTGTTATTGTTGTTGTTGTGTGTAGTGTGTGTGTATTTACCTATCTGCCTGTGTTTAATAAATGGAGAAAGAGACATACAGACAAACGGAAAGACAAACGGACAGACAGATTGACAGATATACAAAAAGACAGACAGACAGACAAACGGAAAGACAAACGGACAGATTTACCGATATACAAAAAGACAGAGACAAATTGAGAGACAGACAGATTGACAATCAAAGTAAAGCAAAATGTGTTGAATACAAATCAATCAGGCTGCTTATGTAGTGCATCTTGCCT
>CM054134.1:115721552-115726552 GCA_028751875.1 Rapana venosa
TGAACACCCATTTTAGGCGCGTAAAATAATAACCACGGTAACAAGAGTTGTCTCTGGCTAAATTCTTTCGAAAAAAAAGACACTGATAGGGAAACCAAATAAAAATTATATTATACATGCAGACAGGTAAAGGGGGAAAATGAATACTAGGTGGCGCTGCTCTTGTGGCGATGCGCTCTCCCCGGAGGAGAGCAGCCCAAATTTCACCCTGATAACTCTGCTGTGACAAGAAGTGTTGTGTAATACAATACTAATCCCGTTCAATACATTGTTGGACTTACTTTACTCGTGCCTTGCCACTTTGCCAAATAAACTCAACAGCACAATGCGCGCTCGGTCATTGAATGTAGTTGCCTAACTGTGCAAATGAAAACGAAGGCCAGTTATTTCCTCAGATGTCAGTGTCTTGCTGCCTGTTTTTGTTTTTTAGTTCTATTTGCTACACGGTATTATTACGGTAAAATATTTGAAAACATCCACACATATTTGGTTTGGGTTTTCGTTGTGCTATAGTCCCAGCCGGGAGATATCCGATGTAAGGACTAGTTATCGCAAGTCATCCCACATTGGCGACGCGGGCCATCCTAAAAATAGGTTAGTACGATTCCTAAAGCATGTACTCTTCCTATGCAAGCACATGTATGTATCACACACACACACACACTTGATTGGTTATATTACAGCGCAGTTGAAATATCCTGTTTTGTTCACACACACCCACACACTGATGAGTTGAAAATAATGTATTGCATTCCCAGCGCTAATATTTCCGATTCCTCCCCTGCAAAAATAAAATCAATAATGAATGGAATTCACATAGCACTGAATCTTGTAAAGCAACAAATCAAAGCACTCAGATGACATGATTTTTAAAATGTATTTATTATTTTATATTGAGGATAATGGAATAAGCACTCACGTGCTTTTTTATACCTAGTCCCCCCCGTGAGTATGCGGTTTTGTAAATTTTGTCATTTGTTCCCAACAACACACAATGGCCTACTCTTTCGAAAAGCGGAACAGGATTTAACGAGTGCGCAAGATGTACTGCATGCGTTTGCACACGGGGGCTCGGTTTATAGTCTCATTCGAAGGACTTACCACAAGTCTGATAGACAACCGGTTCGAGAAGACACAAACATGCCGCACAAGCCCTTGCCTCTATCCTGTATGTACATGTGGTCTCCAGTAATTTCCAGGTGTGATGATTACGACAGAGTGCATACTCTGAGTAAAATTCAGGTTGTTTATCTCAGGAACGTTTAAATACGACCAAAAAAGACAAGAGAACAGAGTATGTTGCTTTTGATGTTGTTGTTTATTTCTCATTGATTCAGTCTTTTGATCTACTATTTTTTTATGTGTAAACAGAAAACGTGACTTTGACCATAGAAGTTGTTTTACAAGGAAATGTTGCTTTTATTGTTTTGGTTTTTTTTTTAATACAGTTTTAAGAGAGTGAACAGAATAAAGTAAACGATGACATAAAAGAAAGAGGCGGGATTTTTGTTTGTTTGATGATACAGATTTATCAAAAAGAACCAACAATATTTACTTTTTGTTGTGTTTCAATAAAGAAATTTTAAAAAAAGAAAGAGTGTGTATATTATGTGTGTGTGTGTGTGTGTGTGTGTGTGTGTGTTTGTGTGTGTGTATGTGTGTGTGTGTGTGTACGCGCTGGCGTGCGCGTATGTGTGTGCGCGTGTACATGTGAACATCCGTGTGTGCGTGTGCGTGTGTATGTGTGTGTGTGTGGCGCGCGCGCGCGCGTGTGTGTGTTCTTATTGCTTTACATGCCTGTTCTGTATGCATTTCCATCAACTATAATTCAGCAATAATTATGTGCACAAAAGAGCTCCATGTCAACAATAATTATTTGACACCATGTCTGTTTAGATTATTTTTTAAATATTTTTTTTACACAACACCTCCTCCCAAAGGACTGTTCTGTACTCAATCTTCTTCTTCTCTCAATAGCGTACCACAAACCGTTCAACGCCAATGACGTTTCGGTACAAGGGAGACAATCACGTAACGGTACAAACGTAAAGGGAAGAGTTGCTTCCCATCACCAAGTTTCCTGCTTATAGATTAATATTATGGGAATAAACCATCACTGAGTATGGTCGTCATATTTTGACAATAGAAAAAGACAGGACACGATCAACAACAGCAGCAGAGTCGGAACCTGCTTTTTGTTTAAAAAAATGTGAATACAAGCACATGTACACAGTTCTTAAATGCAACTGGTAGACACCTGAACGTTGAAAAGCCCTCGGTGCCAGTATAAATAGCAACACCCCCCACCCCCTCCCCCCACCTTCTGGAAAATCTGTGCTAGAAATGTCCCCTTTTCTGTCACTCTCTGTTTCATGTCTCTCTCCTTACTCCTCTATCCTCTCCCTCTCATGCTTACGTTCTGCTACCCTAGCCCATTCTCCTGCCTTTTTTTCTCTCTCTCCTCACTCCTCTATTCTATCCTTCTCATGCTTACTTTCTGCCTGCCTAGCCCATTCTCCTGCCTATCTTCATGCAAATTTGTGAGAGAAAAAAATTGTTTCTTATTAACTTTCTGAGGAGCTGCCCTGAAGTGGGAACGTGTGGTGTCGGCTGAGGCCAGCGGGCAGACCTCCTGCAGAGTGACAAGCACAGGTGAAGACTAGGCACTACACATCCTACCCACTATGGGTGGAGGGACGGATGCTGAAAAAGATTGTTTGGAAGGCTTGAACTGTTTTGTTTGGGTTTTCTTTTCAAAGAAAAAGTGTTTTGTTATTTTGTTTTTTCCGTAGAAAGTCATATCATTGACGTGTACTTGTGTAATTTTTTTTCTATTTTCGTTCTCGGCTAGAGCTCCAACGGTGAGATTTTGCATATGCCACCGTTTTTGCTCACCATGAATGAAGGTAGCCGCATACTGACTTCGGGGTTGTATGCTGGGTGTGTTCGTGTTTCTGTAACTCACCGAGTGCTGACATGAATTACGGGATGTTTAAAGATGCATATTTGATCTCCAGCACGTGTTTATACATACACGAAAAGTGGAATTAAGGCACGGGCAGGTCTGCACATGCACTTAACCTGGGATATCGTCAAAACCACAAAATCCCCACAACTTGATTCACCAGACACCTGACGCCGAGATTCGAACCCGTACCTTCATGAATCCACGAGGACTTAAGCCGAACGATCTTAAAAACTTGACTACAGCCTCTGTCAGTGACGGTATTATACGAGGCGCGTGCTGTCAACGCCGTGAGGTGAGCAGCAAAGCAGACAGGAGCACACCTCTTGTCCTTGTCACAGAGAATGCTCCTCCACGGACGGGTTTGCCACAGAGAGAAAATTGTCCGAGAAATCAGAGTGCAGGGACTGACCGGCTGTGGCCTGAGCATGAGGACTGGGGATGCTGCTGCTGCTGCTGCCGCCGCTGACCTGGCCGGAGGTGGGCGGGAGGGCCTGCAGGAGCAGCTGACACAGCTGCCTGAGTTGTTGACCATCCTGTGGACGGTGCAGCATCTGACCCAGGAGTCCAGGTACGTCTGCCTGGGACACGCGTGCAGGTCTGGAACCTTCTGCTACCTGAAGACCCGGGTGTTGCCTCCTGTTGTTGTTAATGTTGTTGTTGTTGCCTACATCGTGGCGCAGGTTAGAGTGGGGCTTTTCTGCATTGGAGGTGGTACCGTGGGGTGTGGAGACACCTGGTTGGAGACTGTTGAAGGTGCAGTCTGGGGTAGAGGAGCACTGTACCGGCTGTTGCCATCGGACGTTGTTGGCTGTACGTCCTTGTGGGCTGGTGTTGTTGGATGTGCCGTGTGAAGTGTTATAACGTCCTTGTGGGGTGTTGGGGGAGCCATGTGGGGTGGTAATACGCCCTTGTGGGGTGTTGGGCACAGCATGGGGTGCCTGGAATCGTTCTTGTGGGGTGCTGGACACAATATTATGGGGTACCACGGAAGGTTGCTGAGCCGTGCTGGATCCATCCTGAGGCGTTGCCGAACGTCCAAGATGCACATTGCTGCATTTACCGCCCCCTGGGTTGACGGACCCTGCTCGCAGAGCGTTGAACACACCTGCTGGACCAGAAGGGGATTCCACCAAACTCGCTCGAACTGCGTAGGTACGGTTGTCCACTTTGCCACTCCGGGCTTGCTCTGTGCCAGGTGATGGTCCTGCTCCTGGTGAGCTCACCGGCCTGGAAGAAGCAGAAGAAGACGAAGGGATGCTTCTGAGGTTGTTCAGCTGGCAGTGCAAGGAACCGTTCGAGGGCAAGCTGCAGCCTTGTTCTTCAGGCGAGGCACTCGGGGCGGCGGATCGCTCGTCATGTTCGTGAGGAGAATCCAGTTTCCTGGCCAGGTGATTTTGCCGCTGCTGCTGCTGCTGCTGGTCCTGGTGGTCGTGGCGATGGTGATGGTTATTCTCCATGGCGTGGAAACCTGAAGGTCTGGAAGGATCCTGGGGGTGGATGTTGTCAGGGTGCTCCACCAGGCCCAGCTTGGGAGCCAGCTGCTGCAGCATCCTGTAGAGGCTGGTCAGGTCAGGTAGGGAGTCTGCCGGCGCCTTGTCAGACGTGAGGGGCTGTGTGGGGGGAGGGTTGGGGTGGGCCTGGGCCTGGGCAGAGGTTGGGGGTTCTCTGGCACCGGGGACACCTCTGCCTCCACACACGCCTCCGATGTCTGCGTTACTGCAAGGGCCAGGAAAGAACAGAATAGATAGATGGTCAGCCTCCCAAACAGACAGATAAACCAGTTAATCCTTCCATCAATTTATCAGTCATTTAATCGATAAATTCTTGAATCAGTCAATTGAGGAAGGAGGCAAGCAAACAAGCAGGCAAGCAAGTTTCCCAAACAGAGAGATAAACCAATTGATCCTTCAATCAATCAATACTTCAATCATTCAATCGACCAACCGTTCAGTCAATCTTTCAAGCAAGAAAGCAAACAATGTATAATTCTCTTGGGTCAATAAATCAATCACTCAATCAATCAGTCTATCCC
>CM054134.1:115731552-115734052 GCA_028751875.1 Rapana venosa
TCGCTGCTTTACAGCAGTGAGGGAGAGGAGATGGGCGCCGCCCTCAATATGCTGGCCCCTAGAGAAGTGGAGGCAGGAGAATGGGCCAAGAAGGTAGAAAACAGACAAAAAGGAAGCGACAGGGGGGAATCGAAAGGAACAAGACAGAAACAAACATTAAATGGCGTGTGCGCAAAATGTTTTGCATGCGTTCGCACACGGGAACTCAGTTTACCGTCTCATCCACAGGACATTTAGAGTTGGGGGGTAGTGGAGTCAACACTGATGTTAGCTTCTGGGGAGAAAGTTCTCTCTCTCTCTCTGTTTCTCTAACTCTCTGTCTGTCTGTCTGTCTGTCTGTCTGTCTGTCTGTCTGTCTGTCTCTCTCTCTCTCTCTCTCTCTCTCTCTCTCTCTCTCTCTCTCTCTCCTCTCTCTCTCTCTCTCTCTCTCTCTCTCTCTCTCCTTCTCTCTCTCTCTCTCTCTCTCTAGCTGGGAAATAAGTATATTGTGGTTTTTATTGTTCATGATGATGTGTAACCCCCCCCCCACCCCCCACCCCCTTCAAAAAGAAGACATGGCCTAAAATCTGAACACACTATTCGCATTCACATTCGCATTCGCATTCTCTCTCTAGCACAGAACTCCTAGTCCATCATTTCCATAGTGTGGGGGATGCTATTTTTTTTTTACTGACAAGTGCCGAGCATCCCTTCCAGCAGGGGCTGCTTCACCCTGCCTGAGGTCATCAGAAGGTACCTTCTGTTCCTGGAGGCCCGGGCTGCCGGTAGGGGTAGGGCAGTGGTGCCAGTGCTTCACCTCCTCCTCACCGATGATGGTCAGGCTCAGGGACAGCTGCGATCCTTTGATGCCCTCCGTCAGCGTCAGGCTGGTCCTGTCCAGCTCCTGGAAATCTCTTCGACTCATGCAGTAGTGCTGCTCCCGGGCAACAGAGAGAAGGTATCGTTAAAATTGATAAGGCCAATTAGAACCAGGGTTGATGCACATACAGACTGTGATGGGGTTTATAGTATTATAGTTTTATAGTTGTATAGTAATATAGTAATAGTATTCTATTACTTTACAATTATTTGCTTTTAGTCTTTTACTTCATGGGTAATGGAATATGCACTCATGTACTTTTTTAATATTTAGTCTCCGTGGGGTTTTGTAAAATTCGGTCATCCGTTCCCACTGGCACACGGTAGTTTACTCTTCCAAAAAGCAGAACAGGTTTTAACGTGTGCGTAAGGTGTTCTGCGTGCGTTCTCACACGGAGACCACGGTTTAGTCTCATCCGGAGGACTTTTGGGGAGTGAAGTCGGTACTGATGTTAACTCCAGGGGAGAAAGTTCCCTTGAAAGGGATTTGAATCCGGATCGGCAGATCGCAAGGTTAATGCGCAGTGTTCTAACCACCAGGCTATCTCATCTCCCATAGAGATATATGTGTAATGAGACATGTAGATAAAACACACACACACACACACACACACACACACACACACACACACACACACACACACACACACACACACACACACACACAAGAAACACAACATGCTAAAACTGTTTTTTTTCTTCCAAGATTGAGAAATACAGATGGATTAAAACACTATAACATTATACAATACACTCAATAGAATACTCTCTCTCTCTCTCTCTCTGGCTCTCTCTCTCTCTTGCCTATTAACTTGCTGATTCAATGATGCTTGTTTGGCTTGTTTGCTTTTCATTTTTATTGGTTTTATTTTGAGAGTCTCGTGTAAAGAATATGCAGTCACCCTAGATGAAATATTATATATTATACGAGTTCGAAATAATCGAGTAGAATATACACAACAGAATACTCTCTATCTCTCTCTCTCTCTCTCTCTCTCTCTCTCTCTCTCTCTCTCTCTCTCTCTCTCTCTCTCTCTCTCTCTCGCTCTCGCTCTCGCTCTCTCTCTTGCCTATTAACTTGCTGATTCAATGATGCTTGTTTGGCTTGTTTGCTTTTCATTTTTATTGGTTTTATTTTGAGAGTCTCGTGTAAAGAATATGCAGTCACCCTAGATGAAATATTATATATTATACGAGTTCGAAATAATCGAGTAGAATATACACAACAGAATACTCTCTCTCTCTCTCTCTCTCTCTCTCTCTCTCTCTCTCCTCTCTCTCTCCCTCTCTCTCTCTCTCTCTCTCTCTCTCTCTCTCTCTCTCTCTCTTACTCTGCATCCACTAAAGTACTCCCAACACACCCACGCCCTCCCCATGCCTGGCCCCTACCTCTCGGAAGTCTCTGATGAGCAGCCTGTCGTCCCAGACGTGAACGTGCACGTTGGCGGTGTGTCGGTTCGAGTCCTTCATCCTGTGGTTGCCTGTGGCCAGCACTTGCAGAACCACCGGGCCCAGGTTGAAGTGATTGCAGTAAGTACACAGGTAGCCTGAAAAATGGCTGGTCCAGACCTTCACTTGCCCGTCCTCGCCCAACTGCCAGCGGCCATCTGAGACTCCGTGTGAGGGGTCAGGATGCGGTGCT
>CM054134.1:115739052-115746552 GCA_028751875.1 Rapana venosa
TTTTCATTGTACTCAACTCAAATCTTTGTGGGTGTTGTTTCTTTTTTCAAAATTGTCTACTTATAAGCATTAGTGGTAGTCTCTGCTCAGCCTTGACAAACAAGTTTACTGGAATATTGACACCAAAAGTACCCCAATAAATATTTGGGAAAACCATTCACCTGGACAAAGCCCACACAGATTTTGTCTACCCAGCATTCTTCTATTCCTTAATAATAAGCTTTGTATTTGCATTTGTGTACTCGCTTTCCCCCAGCCAAGTTAAGCAGCGTCGAGCGTGGTTACCAGTTGGATGGGTGACCGTCTGCGCGCCTTGGCTTCAGTACAGTTCCCCCAGTTCACCCAGCTGTAAATGGGTACCTGCCCTCTTTAGGGTCAGGGAAGGTAAAGCAGCGAGGGAGAGGAGATGGGCGCCGCCCTCAATATGCTGGCCCCTAGAGAAGTGAAGTCTCTGACGCCTCGCTCCCCTACGACCTTATAGGTTATGGGACTCCTTTACCTTTTTTACCTTTTTTACCATTCATGGGGATGGCATAGCATAGGGATCAGAGCTCTAGCTTTTCCCCAAAGCTAAGGTTAAGTAACATTGAGCGTGGTTACCAAGTAGATGGGTGCCCATTTGAACGCGTTGGCTTCAATACAGTCCCCCAGTTCACGCAGCGGTAAATGGGTTCCTTGCCCTCTTTAGGGTCAGGGAAGGTAAAGCAGCGAAGGAGAGGAGATGGGCGCCGCCCTCAATATGCTGGCCCCTGGAGAAGCTGAGGTCTATGACACTTTGCTCCTCAACGACCGGATAGGTGATAGGAACACCTTTACCGTTACCTGTTTACCACTTTCAGACAAGGCCAATTCTTCTGCGTGACATTTAGGTTGCTCTTCCCCGGCTCTAAAACTGGCTGGCAGAAAATGATACCGGAAAGAAGACTGACGGAAGACAACATGATCAGAAAGAAGGACAGGCAGAATATGATATAACATCTAAAAAAATTTGATGGCAGAATATGATATAACATCTAAAAAAGTGATGGCAGAATATGATATAACATCAGAAAAAAAGGATGACAGAATATAAAACGTCAGAAATAATGGATGGCAGAATATAGTATAACGTCAGAAAGAAGGAATTGCAGAATATGACATAACGTCAGAAAAAAGGGATGGCAGAATATAGTATAACGTCAGAAAGAAGGAATGGTAGAATAGGAGATAACATCAGTAAAAAGGAATGGCAGAATAGGAGATAACATCAGAAATAAAGGACGGGCAGATCAGGATATAATCTCAGAAAAAATGGATGCAGAATATCATCATATAACCTCAGAAAGAAAGAAAAGGATCGTGGATTAAGCACTTATGTGCTTTTTAACATCCATCCCCCGTGGGTATGCAGCTTTGTAAAATGTTGTCATCTATTCCCACCAGCACACAATGGCCTACCCTTACGAAAAGCGGAACAGAATTTAACGCGTACGCAAGATGTTCCGCGTGCGTTCGCACACGGAGCCTCGGTTTATAATCTCATCCGAAAGACTTTAAAGGAGAGAGTGGAGTCTGCACTGATGTTTATTTATTTATTTATTTATTCTTTTATATCGAGGATAATGGAATAAGCACCCATGTGCTTTTTTTTTTACATCCAGTCCCCATGTGTACGCGGTTTTGTAAATGTTGTCATCTGTTAACTCCAGGGAGGAAAATATCCCCCTTGAACGGAAATCGAACCCCGGGGGGGTCGTCAGATTGCGAGCGCAATGTTCTAATAACCACTCGGCTACCCCGTGCCCACCCCACCCCCCACCCTCACCCACCACCCCCCACCCCTTAAAAAGACTCACGGAGAGGGGAAGGGTAGAGGGAGGCATGGACGGGGGCTTGCAGCTGGTCCGTGTCCACGGCGGTAGCGGAGAGGAGCGAGAGGACCCTGGAGGCTGTGGGCCTGTCTCTGGGGTCTGGGTTCAGAGCCTCCAGCACCACGCCCTGCACACACCGCCTCAGGCGGCTCTCTTCCAGAATCTGACGCAGCTGCCAAAGTCAAAGGGAAAAAAAAGCCCGCATCAATGATAATATCAGTATGCACGGGGGTTTGGTTTGGTTTGTTTTTTTGTTGCGTTTTTGTTTTTTGTTTTTGTTTTGTTTAATGTCTATTCACTACATGGTGATTTAGACACACCCGCATTCATTTTTGTTGCGTGTATGAGTACACGTACGCTTTGTACGTAATCCCGCACGCATACACACACACACACACATACATTGTGTTATGTTATCGATTGTCCTCTTTTTTTTTTACTGGTTTAATGTATTGGTGGTACAGATTGCAATAATGTAGTTTTTTTTAGTATAATCATTAAGGAATGTATTCTTAGGTAGATGGTTGGATGGGAAAAAAAAGCAAATGCATTGCTTATTCAATGTACCATCTGGAAATAAAAATTTTGGCTTGACTTGTCTTGACTTGAGACACAATGTATTATTTTATCGGTTTTCCTCTTTTTACTGGTTTAATGTATTGGTACAGATTGCAATAATGTAGTTTTTCAGTATAATCATGAAGAAATGTGTTCTTAGACAGATGGCTTGCTGGAAAATAAAAGCTAATGCATTGCTTATTCAATGTACCATCTGGAAATAAAATTTTGACTTGACTTGACTTGACTTGACAACAATGTATTATTTTATCGGTTTTCCTCTTTTTACTGGTTCAATTTATTGGTAAAGGATGCAATAATGTAGTATTTCCGTATAATCATTAAGAAATGTGTTCTTAGATAGATGGCTTGATGAAAAAAAAGCAAATGCATTGCTTATTCAATGTACCATCTGGAAATAAAACTTTGACTTGACTTGACTTGACAAACAAACAAACAAACAAACACACACACACATACTCACACGTGAGTGCGCGCGCGCACTCACGAGCTAATACGTGTTACCGGCATAAATAACAGTTTTAAGATTTCTGCAAGTAAAGGTAGTGGTTCCTGTAGCTGTTGTTGTTGCTGTGATTGTTTTTCTCTTTGATAAAAAAAATGACTTCAGCGCAATGGAGATTAAGAAAAAGATCACAACCTCATAAGCAGAATACATTTGCATCTGTAACCTACATTTTCTGGCGAAAAGGTAGGCGGAATCATTTTCAAAACAAAGAAAAAGCCATTCTGATATTATCGAGAGCAGGTCTATGATACTGTGTTCATAGCCTAGTGGTTAGAACATTGCGGTCGCAATCTGACGACCGGGGTTCGAATCCCGTCAAGGGGATATTTTCCGCTGGAATTAACCTCAGTGCAGACTCCACTCTCCCCAAAAGTCATTCGGGTGAGACTATAAACCGAGGCTCCGTGTGCGAACAAGATGCGCACAAGATAAATCCTGTCCCGCTTTTCGTAAGAGTAGGCCGTTGTGTGCCGGTGGGAAAAGATGACAGAATTTACAAAATCGCATACACACGGGGACTGGATGTAAAAAGCACATAAGTGTTTATTCCATTCTCCTCGATATAATTTTTTTAAAAACCCACCCTCCACGAAATGTAGAGATCTGTATTTGAAAGCTATCCCAAAAGGTAAACACTTGTTTCGCTTCCCCCTCCTTACATCGAATGTAGTAATCTGGTCACTGGTCTGTGCATGGAGAAATTTAATCCATGTTTCTTAACGTGGCATGCACTTATTACACGTTAAATACTTACACCACTATAACTACAAGGCATTCAGCGCGGACGAAATATTGCAGAGAAATCTACTATTGCAGGTGGAGAACTACACACACACGCGCGCGCACGCACACACGCGCACGCACGCACGCACACATACATACATACATACATACATGCATGCATACATACATGCATACATACATACATACATACATACATACATACATACATACATACATATATACATACATTCCTATCTACCTACCTACCTACCTACCTATCTATCTATCTATCTATTATTTATTATCTATCTATCTATCTGTCTGTCTGTCTGTCTGTCTATCTATCTATCTATCTTTCTTTCTATCTATCTATCTATCTATCTATCTATCTATCTATCTATCTATCTATCTATCTATCTATCTATCTATCTATCGATCTCTCTATATATCTATACACAAACAGAATAGAGAGCTAAATCTCGACATATAGATAGAAAGGTAAAATCAGCCTGCATACAGACAGAAAGACAGATGGGCAAGCTGACTGGCAGACATACGGGCGGATAGACAGACAGAGAGACGGACAGACAGGAAAACAGGTAGATAAATAGACTGAGTACAGACAGACGGACGGATAGACAGACAGGCAGGCAGTCAGACAGCAGAGAAATGGACAAGACAGATGGACGGATAGAGAGTCAGAGATACGGACAGATAGACAGACCTTCTGATCACTGCCAGCTTTAGTGGCTCTGATGTAATCGGCGATGAAGATGCTGACCACCCCTGCACTCCACACGTCCGCCTGTGAACCAATGAGCATTTACATCAGTGAAAACATCCATCAGTGAAAACTTACATCAGTGAAAACATCCATCAGTGAAAACATCCATCAGTGAAAACATGCATCAGTGAAAACTTACATCGATGAAAACTTCCATCAGTGACAAGCTGCATCAGTGTCAAAGTACTTCAGTGGAAAATGCGTCTGTTTAAACTTCAATTAGTGAAAACGTGCGTCAGTGTAAACTGCGATCGGTGAAAATGTGTACCAGTGTAAAATTCAATCGGTGAAAAGGTGCATCAGTGGAAACATGCATCAGTGTGAATTTACTTCTGTGAAAACATGCATCAGTGTAAACTTAGATTGGTAAAAACGTGCATCAATGTAAACTTACACAAGTGAAAACGTGCAATTGTGTAAGCTTATCGGTGAAAACATGCATCAGTATAAACATGCATCGGTGTAAACTCACATCAGTGAAAAATGCGTTAGTGTAAACTAAAATCCGAGAAAAATGCTTCGGTGTAAAACTACATTAGTAGATCTGTAAAAGGTCGGTTAAAAAGGTGCATCAGAGAAAACATGCATCAGTGTGGACTTACAGCAGTGAAAAATGCGTCGGTGTAGCCTTTTTTAAAAAAAAATTCTTTTATATCGAGGATAATGAAATAAGCACTTATTGCTTTTTTGCATCCAGTCCCCGGGTGTAAGCCTTACATCAGTGAGAACATTCATCTGTGCAAGCTTACATCAGTGAAAGAATGCGTCAGTGTAAAATTACATCAGTGTAAACATGCATGAGTGCCAACATGTATGAGTGCCAACTTACATCAGTGCAAACTGACATCACTGAAAACAGGCGTCAGTATAAAAACGCATCAGGGTAAACTTACTTCAGTGAAAACATGCAGTGACAACATACTGACGGGAAATCATACAGCAGTGAAAAGACAGGGGTGTGTATGTCTGACGGAGGGACCAGACCGTACCGTTTTGTCATAGGCCAGACCCTTCCGTATCTCCGGGCTCTGGAACAGGCCCTGCCCCACCACTGTCCCCGTGGTATCGTCTGGCTTTTCCAGCTGCCTGCAGCATCAGCATCACCATCACCATCAGCATCACCATCGCATCACCATCAGTATCACTTGCGCTTCAAGCAGCGACAGCAGCAACGATAACAGCAAAATACAATGGCATAAGTAACAACCACAATAACAATAATAATAATAATAATAATAATAATAATGATGATAATAATAATAATAATAATAATGATAATGATAATGATAATAATAATGATAATAATATTGACGATGATGATATTGAAAAGAAGAAGAAGAAGAAGAAGAAGAAGAAGAAGAAGATGCTGCTGCCTGCTGCTGCTGCTGCTGCTGCTGCTGCTGCTGCTGCTGCTGCTGCTGCTGCTGCTGCTGATGATGATGACGATGATGATGCTGATAATGATGATGACGATGATGATGATGACGATGATGATGACTGTTGGTAAAACAAACAGAAACAAACTTGGTGTCATTATATTTGATGTATTGCTGTCTGCCTGTCAGCATACTTGATGTATTGCTGTCTGCCTGTCAGCATACTTGATGTATTGCTGTCTGCCTGTCAGCATACTTGATGTATTGCTGTCTGCCTGTCAGCATACTTGATGTATTGCTGTCTGCCTGTCAGCATACTTGATGTATTGCTGTCTGCCTGTCAGCATACTTGATGTATTGCTGTCTGCCTGTCAACATACTTGATGTATTGCTGTCTGCCTGTCAGCATACTTGATGTATTGCTGTCTGCCTGTCAACATACTTGATGTATTGCTGTCTGCCTGTCAACATACTTGATGTATTGCTGTCCGCCTGCTGGTAAAAAGGAACAAGAACAAACATGGTGTCATCATGTCAAATATGCTTCTGGCCGCCTGGCGGTATGTTTGATGTACTCCTGTCTGCATGCTAATCTGTTTGATTGTATACTTGTCTGCCTGGCGGTATGTTTGATGTATTACTGTCTGCCTGTTGATTAAAATGAACAAGAACAAGCATAGTGCATGTGTCAATGCACTTGATGCATTCCTGTCTGCACTGTCAGTCTGTTTTATGTACTTCTGTCTCTCTGTCAGCATGTTTGATGCATTCCCAACTGTCTGCACTGTCAGTATGTTTGATGTATTTCTGTCTGCCTGCCAGTACGTTTGATGCATTTATGCATACCTGTCAGTACGTTTGATGCATTTATGTATACCTGTCAGTACGTTTGATAGTATTTCTGTTTGTCTGTCAGCATGCTTTATGTATTTTTGTCTTTCTGTCAGCATGTTTGATGTATTCCTGTCTGCACTCTCAGCATGTTTGATGTCTTCCCATCTGTCTGCACTGATTGTATGTTTGATGTATGCCTGTCTGCCTGTCTGTCAGCATGGTCGATGTCTTCCCTCCTGTCTGCCTGTCTGTCAGCATGGTCGATGTCTTCCCATCTGTCTGCCTGTCTCTCAGCATGTTTGATGTCTTCCCATCTGTCTGCACTGATTGTATGTTTGATGTCTTCCCATCTGTCTGCCTGTCTCTCAGTATGTTTGATGTATTCCTTGGCTGCCCGTCAATACGTTTGTAACATTTCTGTTTGCCTGTCTGTCAGCATGGACGTTTGATATGTGTTCCTATCCTCCTGTCTGTCTGTCTGTCTGTCTGCCTGTCTGCCTGTTGGTCACACACACAGGCAGGGACACAGCAGGCACCCACTTGGTGTCTGCAAAGTGACACAGCTGCAAGCAGCATTGCTGGCTGACAACGATGCAGTCTGGGTGCACGTTCCGGTACAGCATAGGCCGCTCCTCCTCGTGCCGCTCATGCATGTACTGCACACACACACACACACGCACACGCACACGCGCGCGCGCATGCGCGCACACACATACACATACACACACACATACACACATGCGCACATACATATACATACACACACGTGCCCGTGCGCAGACACACATATATAATACACACACGCACACACATACAATGCACGCCATACACAAGGACACGCACATA
>CM054134.1:115751552-115756552 GCA_028751875.1 Rapana venosa
GGGAGAGGAGATGGGCGCCGCCCTCAATATGCTGGCCCCTGGAGAAGTGAGGTCTCTGACGTCTCGCTCCCCTACGACCTTATAGGTTATGGGACTCCTTTACCTTTACCTTATATATATATATATATATATATATATATATATATATATATATATATATATATATATATATATATATATATATATATATATATATATATATATAAGGAAAAATGAAGCTGAAGCTGAAGTGTTTGTGTAAGTGTGTATACATATATATCTATATCTATATCTTTATATATATATGTATATCTATATCTATCTATATCTCTATCTATCTATCTATCTATCTATCTATCTATCTATATATATATATATATATATATATATACATATATATATAAGGAGACATGAAGCTGAACATAGTTGTGTTTTTATTGCCATTTTACTATCTTACCTCAACTGTGTGCTTGAAGGGAGTGGTGCCCAGCAGAATTGTGGGTTGTTATCAAGACAATTATATATACATATATATATATATATATATATATATATATATATATATATATATATATATATATATATATATATATATCTATATATATATATATATATATATATAATGTGTGTGTGTATGCATGTGTGTGTCTGTGTGTGTATGTGTGTGCGCGCGCGTGCGATCATGCTATAAGCTACAAGCGTCGGATATTTCTGATAGACGTCAATTGAGTAGGGTATAGTTATACCTTGGACCTAACCGGATTTGTTTTCCGTTTTTTTTTCTTTTTAATTTTCTCACTTGGCACCTACCCAAGCTGACCCTATCTTTCGAGTGGTGTTGGGCTTTTGTAACTGAACATGCCGTGGAGTAGCTATCGACTGTGTGTGTGTGTGTGTGTGTGTGTGTGTGTGTGTGTGCGTGTGTGTTTGTACTTGTGTGTGTGTTTTGTGTGTGTTTGTGTGTGTGTAAGTGTGTGTTTGTGTGTGTAAGTGTGTGTAAGTGTGTGTTTGTGTTTGTGTAAGTGTGTGTGAGTATGTGTGTGTGTGTGTTATGTGCATGTGCGAGTACGTGTGTGTGTGTGTGTGTGTGTTTGTGTGTGTGTATGTTTGTGTGTTTGTGTGTGTAAGTGTGTGTGTATATGTGTCTCTCTGTGTATATGTGTTGTGTGTGTGTGTGTTTGTGTGTGCATGTAACAATAACAATAACAATAACAATAACCTGTGCATGTGTGTGTGCCTGTGAGAGAGAAAAAACATACACGCGTGTAGATCTGTGTATATGTACGTGTGTGCGTGCGTGCGTGCGTGCGTACGTGGCTTTACTAGAGAGAGAGAGGGAGATAGAAAGTATGGGAAGATGAGAAGACAGAAAAGAGCGGGGGTGGGAGGGGCAAGGGAGGGGGGGGGGGAAGGGTATGGATACCAAGTACACATGGTTAACCGAGAAGAAAAAAACAAGACACGTTGATAACATCCCCCATTCTGTCTGTCATAATAGAAGACGTTTGAAGTCATACTGGGAAAACCTTTTTTTTTTTTTTTAGCATGACAAGAACGATCGTAAAGTTGTGTCAAGGGGGGAACTGTTGATTTAGGGTACGGGGGTGGGGGTGGGGGATGGGGTGGGAGGTTGGTTGCACAGTTAGGAAGCACAACATACAATGACCAGGTTGCCGAGGTTAGGATATGGGGAAGGAAAGGGTAAGTAGATTACAAGGTAAACAAGGTTATGAAAAAGAAGAGATTGTGAATACATAGAGACATGACTTGAGTTGATAACAGTATAACTAAATGAAAAAACATGAATAAATAAAGAAGTACTACTACTACTACTACTACTACTACTACTACTACTACTACTACTACTACTAATAATAATACTCTATGGAATTTATATAGCGCTGAATCTCGTAAAGCAACAAAATCAAAGGTAATGAAATGAATTAATACATAAAAGAGTAAATAAACAAACACATCAATAAACACAATTTAAGTAAGTAAAGAACGGTTTGTTTGCTATACACGACTCGGCGCTATACGAATACTATACATTATTATTATTATTATTATTATTATTATTATTATTATTATCATTATTATTATTATTATTATCATCATCATCATCATCATCATCATCATCATCATTATTATCAAAGGAAAATGTCAAGTGTATGACCGGCTATACCTTCCTGCCTAAGTAATTGAGTAATTAACCAACCAAAAAACCAGGCAAACAGCCAAAAGCTGATTAACTAATCGGACAAGCACATTTCAATCTAGATTTGAACGACACACACACACACACATATACAAACAAACACACAAACAAACACACACACACACATATATACAAACACACACAACACACACACAAAATACACACACTCATAATACATACATACACACACGCACACACACACACACACACACACACACACACACACACACACACACACACACACACACACACAAAATCCCTAACCCCTACCCAAACCAAACCCAACTCAAACCAAACCCCAAACCCAAACCCAAACCCAAACCCAAACCCGAACCCAAACCCGAACCCGAACCCGAACCCCGAACCCACAGACAGTTACCTGTTCTCCAGAAGGTATCTCAGCACACCTGTAGAACGGCTGACCAGCCTGTGCACCAAAGTGACCAGTCAACAGGAACTTTCGTTCCTTCGTCCACCGGCTTCCTGGCTTCACTATCCTGGCCAGTCCACTGACCCCTGTGACCTCTGTGACCCCTGTGACCTCTGTGACCCCTGTTCCCCCTGTGGCCCCTGTGGCTCCTGTCACCCCTGTGGCTCCTCTGACTCCTGCGGCCCCTGTGGCTCCTCTGACCTCTGTGGCTCCTGTGGCCCCTGTCACCCCTGTGGCTCCTCTGACCTCTGTGGCTCCTCTGACCCCTGTGGCTCCTGTGGCTCCTCTGACCCCTGTGACCCCTGTGACCCCTCTGACCCCTCTGACCCCTGTGGCCCTTGTGGCCCTTATGGCCCTTGTGGTTTCTGTATCCCTGCTGACTCGGGCTCTTGCAATATCCGTGAGGTCCTTTGCTTCATCTGCGATGCTAGACGTGGTGGTGGCTTCTGCGTTGGGCTGCGCTGATGAGGATGATGAGGATGAGGAGGAGGAGGAGGAGGAGGAAGATGGTGGTGATGATGATGGTGATGCCATGACTGAGGGCACGTCCAGTCTTGTTGTTCGGCCTGGGTTGTGATGTTGCTGCCTCCTGAGATTGAATCCAGTAGGATTTTTAGAAGGGAAAGGGGGGGGGGGAGAGGTTATTGCTTGTTGTTGTTGTGGTGGTGGTGGTGGTTTGTTGGTGGTGGTTGTGGTGGTGTTGTTGGTGGTGATGATGATCAGGAGGAGGAGGACGAGGAGGAGGAGGAGGAGGTCGAGGATGATGATGATGATGATGAGAATGATGATAAGGAGGAGGAGGAGGAGGAGGAGGAGGAGGAAGAGGAAAATGAGGATGATAATGATGATAGTGGTGGTCGTGGCGGTGATGATGAGGAATATTGATGGTGATGAAGATGATGATGATGATGATGAAGATGATGATTATGATGATGACGACGACGACGAGGACGACGACGACGACGACGACGATGATGATGATATCATCATCATCATCATCATCATCATCATCATCATCATCATCATCATCATCATCATCATCATCATCATCATCATCTTCATCACCATCATCATCATCATCATAGCGGTGGCGATAATAGATGGGGTGGATGTAAAGAAAAAAGGAGCACATGAGTGCTTATTCCATTATCCTCGAAATAAAAGAATAAAAGAAATAAAAGAAAGAAAGAAATAATACACAAGCACACATACATACACACACGCGCGCGCGGGAGTGCGCGATACACACAAATGTTAATTTGGAACCATTTGAACAATATTTATTCCGTTCGCTCCGTTGTGGGGTTTTGAGGAAATTTTAACATGAAGTAATAAAAGGAAGAACGCAGACTACAACACACCAATGAAAATACAGTCTATAAAACGATCAATTACAGTTTATTCTTTTTTAAAAATTCTTTTATATCGAGGATAATGGAAAAAGTACTTATGTGCTTTTCTTACATCCAGTCCCCGTGTGTATGCGGTTTTTGTAAATTCTGTCATCTGTTCCCACTGGCACACAATGGCCTATTCTTAGGAATAGCGGAACAGGATTTAACGTGTGCGCAAGATGTTCTGAGTGCGTTCGCTCACGGGGCCTCGGTTTATAGTCTCATCCGTAGGACTTTTGGGGAGAGTGGAGTCTGCACTGATGTTAACTCCAGGGGAAAATATCCCCCTTGAACGGGAATCGAACCATACCTTAGACAATCTGATAATTATAATATTATTTGGATAACTCAAGCATTTCTTTCCGATTAACATTTAAGACGTCATTCAACAACAGAAAACAAACTATAAACTGACTCTGGAATAAGAATATTTGTTTTAGGCCTAACATCAGTTTTGGAAATTTGTATATAAACAATATACCATAGCGAATTGAAAATCATCAGGAATTTGAAACCTACCACCATTTTGATCATATACTCTTTCTTCCCTTGGAATGGGAAAACGGTACTACACTTTAACTGTTATTTATTACTAAAGCATCACATTTGATAAGAGGATACATCTGGATATGTGGTAAACAAGTAATTTTTTTTTCTCCCAAAATCACCTTTGAAAATATTTTGTTTAAAACGAATAATTACTGTAAGTTTCAATTTCACACTGCCATTTTTGACCTAAGATCTTTTTTTCAACACACATTAAGTTTTGTCAAAAGCCCTAGGTGAAAATCATTATGCATGATTTTAAATCAACCCCATGTCCTTTTCGAACTGATGAATAAATTCTTTCAACTTGAGACTAGTAATAATGACAGACGGTTGTTTTTTTCCACAGAATAAAATCCCGAAACTTTAACCTGTAGTGTCAAGTCAGAGAGCTCAAAGACTTTAACACAATGTTGTCAGTAGATCTTTTCAA
>CM054134.1:115764052-115776552 GCA_028751875.1 Rapana venosa
TTTTACAGAGTTTGGGGCAGGCTGACTTTTAAGTGGATAAATCGCCGACTCGTCGCTACACAGTAATTGAGGGCGCGGGGTCAAATACCCACTGATGTGTCCGTTTTAGGAATTGTCGCATCTAAGTTCACGTTGGTACCTAGTCCAGTTCCGTGTATGAGCTCTGAATGAGACTATGATTAAAGGTTGAGTATAAACTTGCACGAAGAATGTATTTTGCGCACATTATTAGCAATCAAAAAAATGCTATGTGGAATTTATATCGTTTTGTTTATCTCTTGCATTTCATTTTATTCTTAAACGTGCAGCCATCACCAAGTTAATAGCCTTAGCAAATTTAAATTTACACACACACACACACACACACACACACACAAAGGCAAAGCACTTTGGTAGGGTGATGGGAATTTCGGCTGTTGAAGGCAGGGACATATATTAAATGAAACAGCAAGGGAAACGCTTTTGAAATAAATGTTTTAAGGCTGGATTTAACTGCCATTTGTATGTTTTTGGCGGAGGAAGAAAGAGGGGGAGGTCATTCCAGGTCGATGGATCAGATAAAAAGAAAGAGCAACGGCCAAAGGTAGGTGAAATATTTTGAATGTAGGTTTTCGTCAGCACAGGTTATCTGCAGCAGAGCGGAAGGAACCAGAAGGAGTGTACAGGTGAAGACATTCACAGAGCCGTGGATGTAGAGACGCTTATAACAGAAGGTACTGATTTTAAACTGTACTCTCTGTGGCACAGACAACCAGTTGAGAGACCGCAAGAGAGGAGTTATGTGCTCAGATTTTTTGTATTCGTTCTGAGGACCAGTCAAGCTGTAGAGTTGTGCATGTGTTGAAGGGAGTGGATATGGATGGATAAAGCTGGTAGACCCGCTAAAGGAGAATTACGCTAAATCACATTTAGCTTTGTTATTAAGACCGTTCGATTTCAATCCCCTGGGTCCGCGAAGTTGTGGGTTTGAATCTCGGCGGCGTCTGATGAATTCAGGTTGGGGGGTTTACGATCTCCCAGGTCAACGTAAGTGCAAACCTGCCAGTGCCTTAATTCCCTTTGTGTATATTTTATTTATTCTTTTATATAGAGGACAATGGAATAAGCACGCATGTGCTTTTTTACATCTAGTCCCCGTGTGTATGCGGTTTTGTCAATTTTGTCATCTGTTTCCACCGGCACACAATGGCCTACTCTTCCGAAAAGCGGAACAGGATTTAACGTGTGCGTAAGATGTTCTGCATGCGTTTTTAGTCTCATCCGAAGTATCCCTACACTCAAAAGTATGGTAAGCGGAGGACAAAATTAGACTGACATCTGCAACTGTATCCTGTTCTTTTGTAGGATATTGTAAACACTGTTAACACTCTGTTAGATAATAATGTTAAAAGCTGAACTGAATTGATTAATGAACTGAAATAAATTGAAAACCACTTTAAAACTAGTCTAGACAGATTTCTCTGGGTGATGTTCGGGCTGCTGTCTCTGGGAGAGAACGCGTCACCACACGAGCAGCGCCACCCACTATTTCTTTTTCTGACTTGCCTGTTTGCAAATGTATTTGTTTTTTTCCAATCAAACTGGGGGGTTTTCTGCAGAATTTTCTTAAGACAATTTTCTCTTTTTTTTGCAGAGGGTTCTTTTACGTGCGTTGAATGCGTATTACAACTCTGGACTTTGATTCATCCCAAAGACTTAGCACAAGTGTCCCTACACTCAAAAAGTCTGGTAAGCGGGGGACAACATTTGACACAGATGGGGACCAAAATTCACACTTCTCGCTTTCTAGGTAGGTGCCTTACCTCTAAAGTACATAAAAATATTATAACCTAAACGGTGGTTAAGGAGGGAGGTGTCAGAGTCGCCAGCTAATCTAGAGGACCAGCATTATGAGAGTCGCCCCCTTAAACCCCCCCCCCCCCCCCCCCCCCCCACCACACACACACACCTCATCTCCTTTTCCTTGCGGCTTTACCTTCCCTGTCCCTAGAGAGGGCAGGTACTCATTTACAGCTGGGTGAACTGGGGGATTAGACTGAAGCCAAGGTACACATACGGTCACCCTTTTGGCGAGAGAACTTTAGCCTGTTCTGCCCACTGAGCCATCCTCACTTCTTATGACTATACTAATAGCTTATTTTAGAATGGTAGTAAAAATGTTGTTGTTGTTGTTTTTCTTCTTGTCTGTTTTACATTATCGCATGGCAGAGAGGTGTAAGGAAAAAGTTCATATCTTATTTTTAATTTAGATTGAGTAATTGGGTTTTTGGTTTTTTTGTTGTTGCTCGTAATATAGTGAACATTATGTAGAGTAGAATCGCTACAAAATTTAGTATGGCACAAGGTGTGTGTGTGTGTGTGTGTTTGTGTGTGTGTTTGTGTGTGTGTGTGTGTTTTACTGTATGACACACCACCACCATTACACAATACAGAACCATCACGGCAACAACTCACACTCCAACACAACCAACACCAACACCACCACCACCACCAACACCACCGTTACACAATACACAACCGCCATGCATGGCAAAAAAAAATCCACAGCACACACGCGCGCGCCGCACCACCACACACACAAACACACACACACACACACACACACACACACACACACACACACACACACACACACACACACACACACTTGACTGGCGCTAGAAAAAACCCACACACAAGTAAGATTGAATTTCTGTCGCAGTATCGAAAACATCTGTCTTTATTATTATTATTATTATTATTGTTATCAACGTACATAATACTTACATCAGCAAAATACACGAAACTGCATGAACACCCAAAAGGAGTAGGAAGAGTCCAATGTTATTGTCTTTTTTTGCCATGGCGATGACAAAATATCGCTGTCATTAACAATCCGTCTACTCCATCCCCCCACCCCCCCCACCCCCTCCCCCCCGAAAAAAAGAGAAACTATGGTAACTTAGTGCATCCACTACAAATAATTATATGCACCACCACTACCATCATCATCTTCATCACAAAGATGCTCCCCCCCGTTAGGAGCAATATAAATAATGATCATCATGATAATTATTATGTATCACAACTCTAGGTAGAACACAACTATCACCATAATTTGCTACATGTCAGGGGAAAATCAATTTCAGTCCAAACCAACATATAAACAAACAAAACAAAACAAAAACCAAGACATTATAAAACAACGCCAGACAAACCCAAAACCAAACAAAATTATTAACCAACAAGATAAAGTCAGCATATACAAACATTCTCCATAAAAATACCACCAAAAAAACCTATCAAACACTTAATGCAAAACAAAACAAAAACCTCCATCAAAAACAAACTAAGAATATCGAAATAATGGTTTCAGTATGATTACAGTGGGAGAACACAACCAGCCTAGTGTACGTACTTCTAACTCCAAATCTGTTTGACCAAACACAGCACTACACACACTGTGTACTTGGCAAACGGAGTATCTAAGTTAACCTACACAAACACATACAAATAATATTTTAAAAAGAAAGCAACAACAACAGTTCAATTCAACAGAGGCAAAATCCAGAGTCGTAAGCACCATTCCTTACTGATACACACTTCCGAATGCATAACGATTCATCGTACCATTCAACCAGCAATTCATCTCACAAGGCATAATTATAAAAGAATCAAACATTTACAAACTTAATCCAACAAATGAGTGATGATCTTCTTGTTTCACACGGATGTGATGCTCATGTTTTGATGGTCTATGAACAATAGACATAGGGCCTACGGGCTTATTTTGACGGTATTTTTTTCTCTCTCCCGACAATGACTTGCATTCCTGTTTTACTGATCAAGAAAAGCTAAGAGACTTGACTTTGATGTTTTATATGTTAACAGTCCAATGTGTTGTTATCAAAACCCGATTTTCATCTTCTGCGTTTTTAGTGTCAATAAAAAAACCCAGACCAAATATGAAATTAAAAGAGTCGCTGTGATGGTATAATCAAGCGTTATTTTTATTTCATTTCATTTTTTTTCCTATTATATCGAGGATAATGGAATAAGCACTTATGTGCTTTTTTTTTTTTACATCCAATCTCCGTGTGTGTGCGGTTTTGTAAAATTATGTCATCTGTTCCCACCGGCACACAATGGCCTAATCTTACGAAAAGCGGAACAGGATGTATCGTGTGCGCAAGATGTTCTGCGTGCGTTCGTGCCTTCCTGTAACAGACTGGAAGGCCGACAGTTGTATTCCCTCAAGAGACATTGGGATTTTCCACAGTCTCTAGCCTGTTCCCTCTCAGAGCGAGATTAACTATAACCTCAACGGGAAAAACACACACACACAAAAAAAAAACCTAAGCCCACACTTACCTTGCTACTTGGAGGGGGTCCACCCCCCCCCCCCCCCCCCCCGGCTCTCCCCCCCCTCCCCCCCCCCCCCTTCCTTTCCCAGAGTTTTACTCTTGCCCACGACAATACTGCCGGACAAGTACAGCGTCACGTCACTGTCAGTGAGCCAAGTACACTGGTATCTCCCGACTTAAACACACGGCGTTTGCACACGCACTCTGTTCGCATGGGAGGTAATCTTATTACCGCCCCGTCACACAGTACCAGTTGCAATCCATTGGTTTAGAATCATAAAGCGCTCAAGAGGGGGAATCACCGCTACTTCTCAGGCAGAAACCATTCATTCGCCCAGTTGTATGACTTTATAGAAATTAATACAACATAAAATTATAAGTATCCTGTGTGTGTGTGTTTTGTTTTATTCTGAGAACCGTTTCTTTTGTTACAGCTCTGAAATCGTTGTATGGTTTTCATATTAAAACGATACAGAGAAAGTTTGAGACCGCGATAGTTTAAAACAATGTTCCCACCGCACCTATCCGCCCATAACTCCTCTTCCCCACCAACTCAACATGCACACATGCATGCTCGCGTGCGCGCGCACACACACACACATGCATGCGCGTGCGCGCGCGCACACACACAGGCTTGCACACACACACACACACACACACACACCCACACACACCCTTCATTGGGCTTCATAATTGTCAGGTCAACATGTAAGTAGCGATAGTAATAACAGCAACCGTTCTATCTTTAGCAAAAACAATAATGAACTACAAACATCATATATATATATATATATATATATATATATATATATATATATATATATTATATATATATATATATATATAATATATATATATGTGTGTGTGTGTAACAAAATAGCTCAGTGGTCGGAGCACTCGCTTTTCTCCAGCCAAGGTTAAGCAGCGTCGAGCGTGGTTACCACTTGGATGGGTGACCGTTTTCACGCCTTGGCTTCAGTACAGTCCCCAGTTCACCCAGCTGTACATGGGTACCTGCCCTTTTTAGGGTCAGGGAAGGTAACGCAGCGAGGGAGAGGAGATGGACGTCGCCCTCAATATGCTGGCCCCTAGAGAAGTTGAGGTCTCTGATGCCCCACTCCCTACGACCAAATAGGTTATGGGACTCTTTTACCATATATATATATATATATATATATATTGTGTGTGTGTGTGTGAAAGTGGTACCAGGATATCATTGTTTTAAAACAACCTTCCATATTCGGAAAAAAGTAAACAGATAAATAATAAACCAATCCATGAATGAAACTGTACACAAGGAAGCAACTACAACAAAAAAAGAAAGACCCACGAACCAAACAAATAAATAGATACATAAATGAATAGATAATAAATTAACGATGCATTCCTTGCTTGGTTGATGCCTCTCACTCACTCTCTCTCTCTCACTCACTCACTCTCTCTCTCTCTCTCTCTCTCTCTCTCTCATCTCTCTCTCTCTCTCTCTCTCTCTCTCACACACACACACCACACACACTGACACACACACTGCTTATTCAATGTACCATCTGAAAATAAAAGTTTGACTTTGACTTTGACACTCACTCACACACACACACACACACACACACACACACACACACACACACACTGCTTATTCAATGTACCATCTGAAATTAAAAGTTTGACTTTGACTTTGAAACTCACACACACACACACACACACACACTGCACAGTCCGAATACTGCCCTTACGGACCTGTCCCTCATTCGTTCTGTCTGAAAGTCGGTTAGTGACAAAAACGTGTGCAATCTTGAATGCACCACCATACCCACAACCATCCTCCTCCTCCTCCTCTTCATCATTATCACACAATTCAAAAACAAGAAAGAAACAAACAAACAACAACAAAAAGACCAGTCACCTTTGTGCATACACACTCTTACCCCTCCCTGATTAAAAAAAAAAAAAACCAACGAAAAAAAATCAGTTTCACCCCCTTCCAAGGCAATAACAGCAACGATAGAATGAAGGGTAGCGCCAGCCACTGATCATAATGAATGGCTGGACAATTGATATTATATTTACATCCAGACTCATGCATATTCACATAATTATATATATCATTTAAATAACGTGCTCATGGTGATTCCAACAATTTCAGTGAGGACAATTGGATCACATTGCAGCAGAAGAGAAAGGCACTTGGAACACACTTGGCACAAAGTTACAGGGAGAAGACAAGGTGTCTTTTATTCAGTAGCTAGCAAAGCAACTGACAGACACACTGAGGGGAAACATGATAAGCAAACTTGAATATTATGCAGTAGTAGTAACACACAGTGTCAAAATATCACTAACACCAGTATTGGCATATTGCGTAGTCAAAAAGGCGAATACTTTATTCATATCCCCTAGATTTTTTTCTTTACAAATTCTTGTAGGCCTAGTATTATTTTTTTTAAAATTCAGAACACAAAAATTGGCAGTGTGCAAAGTTAAACAAGAATTCTTCAACAAAAAACCATTATGAAGGGCAGTCTGTTAGGATGAATTGGTAATCTATAGTTGTAGAGAATGCCAAAGGATGTATTGTGATTATATCCTTTCCATATCTGCTGATCTAGAAACCATAAACGTGAATGAAAACTGTCACTACGCGCGCGCACACGCACCGTGTTTTGTGTGTGTAGCTTACCTCTCATGTTCTTTTTCCCTGGCACTCTTACGACAAGCACATGTATTTGTATGTGTGTGTGTATGTATGTGTGTATGTATGTATGTATGTGTGTATGTATGTATGTATGTGTGTGTGTGCATGTATCCACTCTTTCTGCTAATCTTGTAGTGTGCTATGGTGTGAGCGGAAAAGAAAATCGAAAATTATTTCTCATCACACACGGGTAAACACATTAGCTAACTTCAAGATTTGTCAAGTGATAAAAGTAATTTTCACTCTGTGGAATAACAACATAAAAAACCCCGTTTTTACAACCTGATTTCTTTACACTAATAGCGAAATATTGTGAAAAGTTTGAGAAATTACAACTTTCAGCCCGTGGAATTGCTGATCGTGATTTTAGGCTTGATAAGCGAGTTCTCTTTTCTATTAGTGAATTGCAATCATCACAGGTCAATCACTATTGTAACAGTGGAGAAATTTCATTTACCACTAGACATACAACTTTTCAGATATTTATAAAGGACTATGAGAATGTGGTCTCTAAACCAACTACAAACCCCAAGGCAGCATAATTTCAACAGTTATCTACATGGCCAAGTCCTTAAGAAGTGTTGTTAACATCCCCACCCAACAAAACAAGAGTTTGCACAATTCACAGGCGTGTCCGGATTTAGAAACACAACGCTGCGACAGGACTCTGCTCGCATGGGAGGCAATCTAATTACGTCCCATTACATGGATTTAGAGATCCAGAAAAAAAGGGTTGTAAACAATATACTTTTGTGAAATCAGGCGATACTGTTCAGACTAAAAAATATATAACCAAAGAACAAAACAGACCAAAAACAAAAAACAACCCCCCCCCCCACGAAACACTCCCCCCCCCCCCCCCCTAATTTCAAAATTTTAAAAGAGAACACAAATCTCTTTCAGTAACAAAAAATTACACAAATACCCAAGAACAACAACAAGCACGTCACATCGTGTGACATTTTGTGCAAAAACATCTACTGCTAAAACAAATCTAAAAAAACAAACAAACAACAAACTTCTTTTATTAAGACTAAACCAAACTCTATCATCCCTAAAACAATCGATAACAATACTAATACTAATGATAATAACAATACAATAATAATAATAATAATACTAAAATAATAATAATACACTATCAGCATGCACTAATGTCAAATGTACACACAAACATACACACAAAACATTTTGCATTATTGTTTTGCATTTTTGTTTCACAGAACACATGCATACTGACATATTTAGTCAGTGCATGAAACTCATGGCATAATTATTTCTCCACAATAACACACACACAAATGTATATATATCACATAATAATCACAATCAACTCTAAATCATTAGCATGCATGCACACAAAACAAAAAAATATTATCACAAAACACAAAAATAGTATTGCTTTGTTTAAACATCACGCAAAAAAAAGATATCACATACAAACCTATTGTTAAATACAATATCACACACAACTTATTGCAGAATTTAAGTAATATCCTTGATAGTTCAGGGGGGTGTATTTTTGTAGCTGCCACCCGCAGCCTTGAAATTGATTGTCGCCCTTCTCTTCCTCTTGCTCTCAGGCCGCACTCCAGCTGTAATATTTGGCCCATTTCCTACTGTTTCTCCTATAAATGTGTGTGTGTGTGTGTGTGTGTGTGTGTGTGTGTGTGTGTGTGTGTGTGTGTGTGTGTGTTTATTTGAAATTACATTTTTATTGTTAGTATGATTATGGTATTCTTTTATTTTGTTGTTGTTATTGTTGTTGTTGTCTTCTCCTTCTGCTGCTGCTTCTGATTACTATTTTTTTGTCTTCTTTCTCTCTGCTTCTACTTTTTTCTTCTTCTTCTTCTTCTTCTTCTTCTTCTTCTTCTTCTTCTTTGTATTCTGTAATACCTTACAACGCAGGTGCTTAAGTTATGGACGTTAAAATCTGAGATTTAAAGATGCTATGAGGCCACAGCCCCGATATGGGTAGTAGTAGTAGTAGTAGTAGTAGTAGTAGTAGTAGTAGTAGTAGTAGTAGTAGTAGTAGTAGTAGTAGCAGCAGCAGCAGCAGCAGCAGCAGCAACTGTGGGTTTGGTTTTAAAAAAAGTACTTGATGTAGTATAAATTCTAATCCCTTTCTAAACTAGCGGCAATAGTGATGGTAGTAGCATCGTGATTTTAAAATACTTTTCAATGTGTGGAATTTGTTTAAGGTTGAAACCTGTTGCATTTTTAACAGTGCATCTTTTTGAGGAATACTATTGAATCAAATCATGCAATGTTGTCAGTGTGTATACATATTCAATGCCCCTCCTTTTTCTGATTCTTTTTTTGTTCTTTCTCTAAACTATGGCGTATCCGTATATCAAAGAAATTAGTCTTGAACATAATCATATAGCCTATCAAGACAGGTGTTCATTTTTCACATGGTGGCAAATTCCAAAAATCCATATTGCTGTAAAAATAATTGCATTGCAAAGTAAAAAGAAAAACATCATCATCAACAACAAGGCTCACACACACACACACACACACACACACACACACACACACACACACACACACACACACAAAGACACACACACACACACACACACACACAAAGACACACACACACATACACAAACAAAGTAACACACACACACACGCACAAACACCGCGCGCTCGCGCGCGCACGCAACAAACAACACACACACAAAAACGCACACACACACACACACACACACACAGGGTGCCGGTGGGAACAGATGACAGAATTTACAAAACTGCATACACACGGGGACAGGATGTATAAAAGCACATTCGAGCTTTTTCCATTATCCTCGATATAAAAGAATTTTATTTTTAAAAAAAAAAGAAAGGGTGGCAGTAAACAAAGATACATAACTCTTTAGCAGTCTGAGCAAAGTGTGAGACATTAGTTATTTCCCTTGCTCTACTCCGCGGTTCCTTCGCTCATTAATTTGACAGACTTCGAGAGAAAATGCCAGAGCGCTGCAGAAGTGAATGTTGTTTTGGACAGCGAGTCTTGGACAGTTTAAACGTGGTGGATCCCAGCCCTCTCCACGTCCCTTGGTACGTACTGTGTGTGTCTGTGTCATCCATACCACCGGCCATAGCTGGACTACTTTTACACGAAAGATGGATTATTTTTATTTATAATTATTTTTATTTATTTATTTATTTGGGGAGGGGGCGGGGGGAAGTTTTTCTTAAGCAAGAGCTATAAGGTTCGCCAATGATGACATTTTGCGTATGCGACAGTTCCCCCCCCCCCTCCCCCCCCCCCCCCCCCCCCCCCCCCACCATGAAGGTAGCTGCATTCCGACTTCGGGGATGCATGCTGGGTATGTTCATGTTTCCCTAACCTACCGAATACTGAGACATGTATTACGAGATGTTTAACATGCAGTTTTTAATCTTCTGGATGTGTATATTATACCAAAACCAAGGAGATCAAGGCACTGGCAGGTCTACATTCGAAGTTGGCATTAAAGATCATAAAAAAAAAAGAAAATCCCCACCCTTAGTTCACCAGATGCTGCCGAGATTCGAACCCACGACTTCATGGACCCATGGGATTGAAGTCGAACGCTATGCCGAGATTTTTTTTATTTTTAAAAACGCGTGTGCAAGTTACCATGCACGCACACCTACACAAAGTCTGTATGATAATTTACTCTCTCTCTCTCTCTCTCTCTCTCTCTCTCTCTCTCTCTCTCTCTCTCTCTCTCTCTCTCTCTCCTCTGTGGATGTAAAAAAGCAGATGGGTGCTTATTCATTATCCTCGAAATGAAAGAATTTGTCATTGTCATTGTCATTGTCATTCTCTCTCTCTCTCTCTCTCTCTCTCTCTCTCTCTCTCTCTCTCTCTCTCTCTCCTCTCTCTCTCTCTCTCTCTCTCTCTCCTCTCTCTCCTCTCCTCTCTCTCTCCCCTCTCTCTCTCTCTGACCTCTCTTCATCGTTCATTCATTCATTCATTCATTCATTCATTCATTCATTCATTCATTCTCTCTGACCCAGTGATGAAGAAATCCTAGAGGAAAATCCCTTCAAAACGGACGCATCAGCAGAGGTTTGAAATGACTACCTAAGCAACTGGTCAGGTCCTGAATCTAATTAATTCTGTAACCACAAGGATATTCTGATAGTCTGCCCCGCTAGGACAAAATAAATCAAAATATAGTGACTGCTGATACCGTGCAGCCACACTAAACGGCTGGTTATTTCTTCTTCATCTTGTTCTTTGTTTTTCTCTTCTTCTCTTTCTTCTTCTTCTTCTTCTCTCTTCTTCTTCTTCTTCTTCCTTCTTCTTCTTTCTTTCTTTCTTTCTTTCTTTCTTTTCTTTCTTTCTTTCTTTCTTTCTTTCTTTCTTTCTTTCTTCTTCTTCTTCTTCTTCTTCTTCTCTTCTTCTTCTTCTTCTTCTTCTTCTCTCTTCTCCTCCTCCTCCTCCTCCTACTCCTTGCTTCTCCTCTTTTCCATTCTTCTTTTTCTTCTTGTTCTTTTTTCTTCTTTCTCTCTCTCTTCTTCCACCTCTCTCTCCTTTCTCTTCTTCTTCTTCTTCTTCTTCCTTTTTTCTTCTTCTTCCCCCTTCGTCTTCTCCTCCTCCTCCTCCTCCTCCTCCTCTCCTCCTCTTTCCTTCATCTTCTCCTTCGTCGTCGTCGTCGTCATTGTCGTCGATCACTCAAACAACTATTGTGGTCTTTCATAATATGAACAACAATTGCATCAACACAACTCGACATCGCTGGGATCAAACCTATAACCTATCCCCCGAAGCCATAATGCACTACCTTGATGGCAAGTAAAAACGGTCGCACGGGCAAAAATCTCACCACTGGTGTGAACCTTAGAGCTCTAGCCGAGGAACGAAATAAAACACAAACAAACCCGAAACAAAACAAAACCCCAAAAACCCAAAACAAAATCTAGACAATCTGTCTTCTTCTCTTAAGTCTTAACACAAGTTTCTTCGTAGTCTGCTGGGTCCAATACTGATTAGAACACCTGCCAGGTATTGTATCATAATGATTATATTATTACAGAATTATCACTCAACACACTGACGTTAGCTTTTCTAGTCATGGCTCTTGTCACTTTCGCTGACAATGCTGCGTACCTACAAAATAATAATGAACGTGAGCGATACAGACAAACACACAAACACTGATATATACTCCACTAAGGAAGTGGAGCGCGCGCGCAAACGCACAGACACACACACACGCACGCACGCACGCACGCAAGTACACACACGCGCGAGCGCGCACGCAAGTACACACACGCGCGCGCACGCACGCAAGTACACGCACACGCGCGCGCGCACACACACACATACACACACGGGTGCGCACTTGGAAGCGCTTGCACACGTTCACGCACGCATTGGCGCAGGTGCGCATGGATACACGCACGCACTGACGCACACGCAGGCACTGACGCACACTCACACATACACAAAACACATATACACACAC